>OZ020605.1:5527651-6727651 GCA_963971545.1 Philophylla caesio
GAATGCGTTTTAGCTGCCGGCTTAAGTATTGCGCATGTTGTTGCGGGTTCGACTCCCGCAGAAGCCAAGAAGAAAGAAGTCTGATGAGGAAATGTGGTGATTTCCGAAATAGTACTATAACTTCTACCGCTTTGAGTATTGTTGTTTTTTTCCTAATAATTTCCAATAAACCAATCGGCCTTAAAGCTCAAAGATATTTAAAAATAAAATAGTGAAATGGCCAAACAATAACTAATAAAAATGTATAAAAAGGAAGAGCCAGCCTTATACAAACAAATTCTAACAAAATAGAAATTGTACAAACAACAACTACACAGTCAAGTAGAAATAGCGGCAGTACAGCCGCACTTGATTGAAGTAAGTTGTGAAGGGAAAGCAGGAAAAAATATCAACAGCTCACACTGCGTAAGCTTAGCTGAATGCGTTTAGCTGCCGGCTTAAGTATTGCGCATGTTGTTGCGGGTTCGACTCCCGCAGAAGCCAAGAAGAAAGAAGTCTGATGAGGAAATGTGGTGATTTCCGAAATAGTACTATAACTTCTACCGCTTTGAGTATTGTTGTTTTTTTTCCTAATAATTTCCAATAAACCAATCGGCCTTAAAGCTCAAAGATATTTAAAAATAAAAGAATTTAATTTTTTATTATGAATTAGATTTTTTAATAACAAATTACATAATTTTTAAATTTAATCATAATCGCTGTTGCTGTCCGTATCCGATAAAAACTCATATCGAGTAGAGTGCGTGATTCCTGTTGAAGTTAAAGGGATATCGTCTTGAGTGCCTTCTAGTGAAGAATTCATGGCATTTTCAAATTGAGTGTAGGGCGTGCTTTCTGCTGAAGGTGGTAAACTATTTTTAAAAAGCAAGTTCCAATTGCACGATATATATGTTATTTTTCCTGCTCTTTGTGTTGTTAAACGGTTTCTTTTCAGTGAATGAAGCTGTGGGTGCTACAGGAACGTTTAGTAGCAGCTGAAGTACAGGGAGCTGTTAAAATTCGAACAGCTAATTTGCTTAATTTGCGTGCTTCCACAAATTCCTTTCCACCAAGTTACTGAAGAAATTTCATCCAAACAGCTCCAGACAAAAGTTTTTTGCCCATAAATCATTTCTGGCCTTGTAATTGGCAAAATCTGCCATTACATTTACATATGTTTAGCGCGTGTGACATTGTGCGAATGAATTCCAATGCATCTACCTCCTCAGACGGATCGAGATCACTTCCGTGTGCCTTAGGATCTAGCAAATTCGCAGCTAAATGTATCGGTTTTATGGTTTTTTTTAATCGTGTATTGAATATGGTTGATAGCTCAGTTTTTTCGGCATCATTCAGTATCATAGTTGAAGTAAACTCTAATTGAAGCTTACTTTTTATTTCATTAAACGCGAAATATACCCTGTGTATATTAAATTTTATTTGATTCGAGCTTACAAATCCATTCTGTAATGCAACCAAATATGTTTGAGCTTAAATTTAATTGCTCCCAAAAGATTTCGCTAAGTGACTGTGATTTTATATCGGCTGGTAAGACTTGAAGGGATGCTTTAGTTTTTATTACACTCTGCATTGAATATAAGTAACTTCCCCACCTTGTTTTGGCTGGCAGTTTTAATTGTTCACCGATTCCATTTTCTTTCGCAATTTTAGCTAAATTTGCTGTTAGAACTTGGTTGTTTTGATTATATTTACAATATATGAGTAATTCTTCTGTAAGGTATCGCATTTTAAGAAATCCTGACAAATTAAATGAAGACTATGTGCTACACAACCCATAGGCACAACATTCGGGTAGGCTTCTTTTACTATTTTGAACGCCTTTTGCATATTTGCAGCATTGTCACCAATTAACACAAAAAACTTTTGTTCACCGTATTCCTTCATGATTTTAATAATTGCCTGTGATAAATAGTTAGCTGTATGCCGATTGGCCTGTGTTGACAGACTTTTCAAAATACAGTTTCTGGCTTCGATATGAGAAAGTTTACAACACCTTCATTACGAATGTTACTCCATCCATCACATTGAATATGTAAAAAATTTGCTGTTTTTAGTTGCAGAGTAATGTGCATACTCATCTCGTTATAAATTTTATCCAAATATGTGGAGGAAATCGCTTTTCTAGTTGGAGTCTTGAAATGTGGATTAAGGCCATTTAAAAAGTCCTTCCACAATGGATTCTCCACCATAGCCAAAGGAGCGCCGGTTACAAATATAGCCTTAGCTAAGTTGTATTGTGCTAAATTTGAAGGAAGATGCATATGTAAATCAAATGAAGGCGAAGAATCATTTGCTGTCGGTATCTTGCTTAGTGTCGCATTGGTTGCAAGCATGTCTTGAACTCGTTGCTTTATTAATAATGGACACTTGATGCACGTTATTAAATGTTTTGTCATTTTATTTATACTTGCAAATTTGTACCGCCGTTCACAACGTGAGCATGAAACTTCATTGCTACTTCCGCTTCTATGAAAATGTTTCAAAATAGTTTCATTTCAAGGTCTTCCCATCATTTAAAATATAAGTATCAACACGCGCACTTTATTTCATTTACTAATCCCTGGGAACAAATATTTAAGAATGAATGAAACAAATTCTTTTTATGCACCTGAGGCTCATGTTTGGGTTTCGAAACTTTAATCTTTCTAGTTGCTTCAGCATTGTTATTGCCATCGCTCCCACTCATTACATTGAATTGCCATAAGCACACTGATTAGCGGTTCTTATTAAGAATGTCACATTTCTGTTACTCTACGTAACAACGAGTATTTGTTATTCAAATGAGTATTTACCCGAAATTAGATAAATACCCGGGTATGAAAGTGGGTATAAATGGGTAAATACCCAGCGTTGGGTAAATACCCAGGTCTAAACCCATCTCTAGTTGTACAGGTTCGTCTACATATTCATCGATTTCAGGGACCCCGTCGAGAAATTCGTCGGAAATATTGTAATGTATCCGAATGTTGTGAAGTGCTGCCGCAACATTGATGATTTTAACCACTTTCTCCGGAGCATAATGTAGTTGGCGAGCCGAAAGCAGGCATCGGCACCAATTCTTCCAAACGCCTATAGTGCGTTCAACAATGTTACGGCCTGCACTATGGCTTTTGTTGAATCTGCTCTGTGGAGTATTAATGCCTGCATTTCGAAAGGGTGTTATAAGCCAGGGTAACAGTGGATATCCAGAGAATAAGAGAAATCATTAAATATGTAATTAATATTCACTTTATTTTTACCTAGCAATAATAATAATAATAATAATCCCAACGGTTGTATCCCTCCATACCCGCCCGACCGACGCGAGGGGCGCATCCGCATGACGCACGGATATATAAAAAAAAAAAATTTTGTTTTTTCATATATATTGCGCCGAGTCATGAAAGTCAGAGGTTTGTTAAGTGTCGAGATCTAAAACTGTTCAGCTACAGAACAAATGCTCATCAGCTGATCGAATAGTAATATATGTATGTATATGTATGTATGTATTAATTATTGAGAGGATTGAGTATAGTTTTCTTTATGTAAAAAAGTGAGTCTGAAATATCAAAAGAACCGGAGTGAGTGTTAAAATCCTGACACAAACTACGGAGTGGCTCATTTAACTCAAAATTACTTTTACATGGCTTCAGAAAGAGAGGCCGGAAATTTCTTGAAATTCTGGAGGGAACGTTAAGTTTTATTTCGCTAAGAAGAGATGGGCTAGAGATCAAGCCTGTCAGTAACTTGACCAAAAATACAATGCCTAGCATTTCTCTACGACTAGCAAGTGTAGGAAGATTAATGAGTTTTAAACGACTTTTATATGGCGGCAGGTTGTACTGAGAATCTCAACGAAAATTCCTTAAAGCAAAAAGCAGAAATTGTTTTTGAATGGACTCTATTCTGTCGGAATGAACTTGATAGCGCGGGTTCCAAACAACAGATCCATATTCCAGTATGGGCCTCACTAACGTTGTGAAAAGAGCCTTCGTGATGTAAGGGTCATTGAATTCTTTTGACCACCGTTTTACAAATGCAAAAACACCCTTGGCTTTGTTAACTGTAACATTGATGTGAAGATTAAAATTAAATTTCGGATCCATTGTAATTCCAAGATCAACAAAGTTAAACACTTGTTCGAGGTTATGGTTACCTATTTCATAAGATGCTGGTTGAACTGCTCTGCGAGAAAAGCACATTACTTTACATTTTTTAAGGTTTAGTGGCATGTAATTTATTTCACACCAGTTAGTCATGCTATTTAAATCCGCTTGTAGTAAGGACCTTTCCTCAACAGAATGATACGATCTAAAAAGCTTTACATCATCAGCATACAATAAAATTTTTGAATAATTTATTACAGAAGGTAAGCCATTTATAAAAAGTAAAAACAGAATCGGACCAAGGTGACTTCCTTGCGGGACCCCTGAAGAAACATGAATAATGTTTGAGGAACTATTTTTAAAAAGAACTCGTTGTGTTCTGTCAATGAGGTAAGAAGCCATCCAACGAAGGAGATTAGGTTGAAAACCAAGGAGATCGAGTTTATGGATCAGTAAAGAGTGACTTACTCTGTCGAATGCTTTACTAAAATCAGTGTATATAACATCAGTGTGCATAAATTCTCTGAATCCATTTGAAACATGAGTTGTGAACTCAAGCAAGTTTGTAACGGTAGATTTACCCTTAGAGAACCCATGTTGTGTGCTAGAAATTGTAGAGGATATGGAATACGTTAAGTGGTCAACAACAATAGATTCGAATAATTTAGGAATAGCAGAAAGCTTAGCTATACCGCGGTAATTTTCTATAGAGGACCTACTCCCGGTCTTATAAAGTGGTATAATGAATGATTCTTTCCAAGCTGAAGGGAAAATCCCAAGCTTAAGAGAAAGATTAAATAAATTAGTTAAGGGCACATAAATATGTTTAGCACAGTTTATGAGGAAACACGTCGGGATCGAATCGGGGCCAGCCTTAAATGATTCTTTTAAGTTACTCAAATAATAAAATACTTCCTCGGAAGATATCTGCGGAATAATAGCAGAGGTGAGGGAACAGAGTTTATATGGATAAAGTTTGCTCAGAGGAGAGTTAATGGAGTAATTTGACCTGAAGAATTGGGCAAACATGTTGGAAATTGATTGGGAGTCGCAAGAAACGGTATTTTGATATTTCATAGCAGACGGAAAACTAGTCACTCTGCGCCTAGAGTTAACGAAGTCATAAAATGATTCAGGGTTTTTTATTAGATTCCTTTTAACTTTGCACAAATAAGATCTGTAGCATTTTTTTATTTAATTCAAAATAAGCGTGTCGGATAACTGAGTATTTAATATAGTTAGTGTGCAAACCAGTTTTTTTGTACAATTTAAACGATCGCGACTTCTTATTTTTTAAATTTTTTAGTTCTTTAGTAAACCAAGGTTGTGATTGCTCCTTTTGTACGCAAACCCGTTTTGGTACAAACTTTTGAAATAAGCTAAATATAGTGTCATTAAAATGCTGGACGCAACGTTCAACATCATCTTTATACGTCGGCCATGATAATTTTGATAATTCTCGATCTAATTTTTTGAAATTGGCTTTCGCGAAAATAAAACGAGCGTTTGAGCTACTTGATTTATCAACATTATTTCCAAAATCACCAATAACCTCGTAACATTTACCTCAATCGCAGGGTGATAAGAGTCCTCTGGAATAACCAAGGGTTCGCACATCTTCATATATGACTTAGATACGTCATCAACAAAAACTAGATCCAGAATGGTGCCAAAATTGTTTGGAGTTAAATTGATCTGATTTAGACAGAGCTCAGCCATATCTTCTAAAAACACATTGTATCTATCCTTTGATGATATTGGAACGATAACGTCCTCTATAAGAGTCCATGATATGCCTGGCATATTGAAGTCACCAAGTACAATCATCGAGTCATGTGCAGTAATCATTGAACTTAAAGATCTAAGTGACGCAATATGTTGAGAATAAACCGATAAGTCAGAGTTAGGAGGGATGTAGCAAGCAGCTAAATAAAAGAAACCATTTCCTACCATAACTCGTATGGCTTTAAATTCGATTGACTCGATGAGGGGGATATTAACATCTTCGGATGGTATTGAAGAATGAACTGCAAAAAGAACACCCCCACCGATTCTGTCCTTACGGTCATTTCTATAAATTTGATATTGATTAGGAAGGATCTCTGAATTAAAAATATGTGGTTTAAGCCAAGTTTCAGTAAAGCAAATTACGTTATAGTCACAGTCTAAGCCTTTTAAATATAAATCGTTCAATTTAGTATTTAAACCTCTAACGTTTTGGTAGAAAATACTTAAAGTAGAATTTAAAATTAGTTTTTTGGCTCAGTGTCACGATTAGGAATTGAAGCTAAGTTATTTATTTTATTTTTATTTTTATGTGGCTTGTATTCAAATTCGCGAACAAATGCCCCGGTTGGCCAAAAAGAATTGTTAAGCAAAGTATCAAAAACTTCTGGTACCACATCAATTTTAAAAGATGATACGTTACGTTCGTATTTAAAGTTAAATTTTCGGATTGCTAAGTTACAAGTCTTAATTTTTGATGAAATGTAAAACTCTATATCATCAGAAGAAGTGTCCCTAGCAAATCTACAAACAAAAATTGATTTTCTCAAAGGAACCACAACCAGCTTCTTTGCAGAGCAGTCAGCCTCATCCAATGGCGCTACAGTTTTTGCAACAATAGGAGCAGATTGGGATGGTGGAAGCGATTGAGGCGGTGATGGACCCACCTCTGATGAAGATGCCTGTAAATTCTCATGATCAGAATTGCTTTTATTAGAGGAAGAAGCGCGAGTGCAGATAGCTCTTGATGAAGTTGAAGAAGACGGGCCCTGAGGCGGAGGGACAGGAGACAAAAGATTAATTAGCTCAATTTGTTGGGGTTGAGGCAAAATATTTTTTTGATGTAATGTAAGAGGAGCCACAATACTTTCCTTGGGTGGACTGTGTGTTCGTTTGCGTTTGCTCTCTCTTACAGGTTGCGAAGTTTGTTTATCTAGGCACTTAAATGATTTAAACACGTTTTCATAACGTTTAAATTTATCATTAAGTGCCCGAAGGTCTTTGCCCATTTCGAAAAATCCATTTCTGGTTTCTCTAAAAAATTGGAAAAGTTCAACCTCAGTTGATCTGCATTTTAAACAAGACCAACGAATACCTCTTCCTTCATTTACTAAGTCTAGGACTCTACCAGTCAATCCGGCACATTATCGCTTTTATTTTTGCAGTTTTTGCAGTTGTCAAAAATGCAAGACATAATTGAAACAGTAAAATTCAATATGAGTAAAAACTAAAAATTGTATTAATAAATCAAAGAAGAAAGCAGTTTGCAAGGTAGGGCAAGTTTTATAATTATTTAACGTTTGAGAGCTATTTATGCAACGAACAGTTTTAGATGCACAGTAATAGACACCTAAAAAACTAGACGCAAACAGCTGTTTAAAGAATGACAATCAAAAAGAGAAAAGAAAATGCGCGCAAACTTTAACAAATACACAAAGTTTAAAGCGAAAAAAGAAGCAAAAACAATGTAAATAAGAAACAATAACAATGCAAATCAACTAATGACTCGGCAATTGAAAACTAAATTAAAGTGTATAAAATCAATGCAAAAAATGCTCAACATATATTGTACTTAGCTTTAAATGCGCACAGATAAATCTCCAAAACTTTTATCACTAAATTATTAATATATACAAAGAAATAATGAAATTTCAATATAAAAATCAGTAGCACAAAGAAAACACAACTATACAGCTTGACGTTTGCGAAATTGTATCTTGTGCTTCTGTCTCCATTTTCATACAACGCTTTAAAATATGTTTAAGCATCACTGTTTTCCCAAACAAAAGAATCGTGGCTTGCACCTGCATACCTACTGCACACATATGTACCTTAGGCGCTGCTTATGGTCACATATCTGAAGATGTAAAATAATTGCTGTTAGTAATTGAAGAAATTATTAACTTAGTTCTTACTATCATTGTATTAACACTATAATAGCCCTTCCTATTATAATAAAGGTGTGTATTGTCTCCAGCGGGTTTTGAAATTTTAATGTGGGTGCCGTCTACACACATAACTATCCCAGGAATCCTTGTTTTTCCAAAAAAATACCTTTTGGCGTCTAGTTTTTCACTGTCCGTCATTGCTAAACTAATCCATTTTGGACATAGAGTCGCTTCCAAAATATTAAGCACCTCTGACAGTACTACGGAGACTTCGGGTTGTGCCATGCCAATATTGAAATCTTGTCCAGTTCCATTTTGATAGCCCCCTTCAGCAAAAAATCTTAGACATGCTTCTAATTTCAGCTCTGGCGTTATCGACCATGATCTACGAACTGGAGGCAATTTCCCCTTCAATATGTCCAAGACATATTGGAAAGCCAACTTATTAAGCCGCAACTGTTTTACGAATATACAAAGGGAAATCACATGATAAAATGGATTGAAGATTTTAATTGTTCTACTCACACATCATCAGGCAACCCAAACACATCAACATCCCTGACATTCCTTCGAATCCGGCCCATATCACTCCTTGTGTTTTCTTCAAAATCAATAAAAAATGCTATCGAATCCATATTTTTACTTTCATGCAACTCACATGAAGGATTTCTCCCGGATATTCAGGTAAAGGAGTCGATCCTATTTCTGGATTTCCCTCAAAATTGGCCGTATTTCAGGAAAATAATAACTTTCAAGGACTTGTTCCTGTTTTTCACGGAGTGACCGATGAGCTCGGTTATGGTCGGTTTAAAGTATCTCGCGCTGGTCATCTTTGTTGAAGACGTCTATTACCTGTTTGGTGGTATGACGGAATTTGGCGGCCGGATATGCCGTGACCAGTTCGTCTTGAATCTTTGCCAGGATGAACAATTCACACTGCAAGCCGTTCACAACATTTGGGTTGTCACATTGTTTTATAGTTTTTATCAGTTCTCCTACATTATTGAACGATATTCGGTCCCTCATTCGGGATTTAAATATAATTTTCGAGCTAAGTGTTGTGGGATTTCCTTCTTCAAGGACTATTTGATTCCGAACACAATCTATGGGGTTCTTTACAGTGGGGATTGTTTGAGACAGCGACTCTTCGCTATTCGCAGCCATGCTTGCCGGGTCCATGTCGTGGTCTAATGCATTTATATGTTGTCGGGAGAGGGCGTCCGCGACGAATTTTCCTTACCAGGCTTGTAATGAAACTGTGGTGAAAATTCTTCAACAAAGACACGCCATCTTTTCATTTTCGCGTTCGGATTTTTATCGGATAAAACAAATGTGAGTGGTTGATGGTCGGTGTAAATATTCAAATTCTTTACGCCATACAAATAGTTACGAAGCTTTTGTAGAGCCCATACAATTGCCACCAGTTCTCTCTCTTTAAATCCATGACGTTTTATGATTCAAATGATATAATCGCTTGTTTTATAAAACTACATTCAACATTTTGCTCAATATTATTATATCCATGTTAACTCCGTCCTCAGCAAACTCACCGATTGGAATATTGGACTCAAAATTTATAACTATGTTAAGTCATTTCTACCAAATAGATAATTTGAAGTCAATGCCAACGGTCCCAAATCGAGTACAAAAACGTTGCAAAATGTAATTCCGCAGGGATCACCAGTTTCGCCGGCATTATTTCTAATCGCTTGTGAAATAGTAAACGAGCTTATGAGGTAGGTTAAGAACATATCACACTGTATGTATAAAGACGACCTCTTCTTCTCAAAAAATAAAAATCCGTCCACATTTAATAAGGAGAATTCTTCTAATTCTACTACAGATTCAATTATTGGTCTCTAATATCCGGTGCTACTATTAACTTGGAAAAGTGCAAGCATCTACACGTATGTAAAAAACTAAACTACATTCTTCCACCCGTACAGTTCAAGACTCAGACTATTGAAAGAGTCACTAATCTAAAAATCCTAGGCGTTATCTATGACCCAGAACTCACCTGAAAACAGGTTGATGACCTTTGAACAGATCTGTCAAAACGCATAAATCTGCTTAAATTCATAAGTATCACCAAAAGCACTTATTCTAAGAAAAATTTACTGCGGTTTAGGTATAAACGGCAAAGCGTCCAAATTCTGCTTCCGACAAATTTTAAAATACTACCATATGGCGACAAGCATAATCAACCAAGCACATCACCAGTACTTAACATTCTTACTATCTTTTTAGATGAGCTTATCCACTATCGAAAGCCATGCTCCAACTTAATCTACAAAATGGTAAGAAATCCAAAGCTAAATCGAGGTATCAACAGATAGCAAATATGCGACTCAATCTTGGTTATTTCAGGTTGACACACGAATGTCAACACAATGTCCTAACTGCAATGACACTTAACTATGCATCACTTCATAAATTGCTACAACGATATATCACAGAGTCCGCTTGAGCACGGCTATAGCACCTCTAGATCTCGGGGTCTCCACCTGGCCGGCCAGACCACTGACCACAACTTTCATCTGCTCCAGGCCGCAGTCGCAAATGGGCGCATGAGCAGGCATTACGAATTTGCCGTCGTCATCGTCAGGCATTCTGCCCCGGAGAATTTTGCCTTTGCCGTGACGTACACGAGGTCTCACCGGAATATCATTCGCCGGGATGAGTTTAAGCTTCAAACACAACCAAGCGTCGCTCACCTCAGCGATGCTTTAGCCAAGGAATTCCTTAGTGAACTCGTCTTCGCATCTGATCACCCGATGACCTATGATGATCTCTTCAGAGTCAAGCCGGGGTTGGCCAGAGTTCTTTCTATATGCAAACACGAAAGTCGGTACTCGATCTCCGCCCACTTACATAGGAAAGGTTTACCGCTGCTTGCATGCTCGTCTAGTAGAGCAACGTGCAGATGCTCTTTGGCAACGTCCGTATAATTTCGGAGATCTTGCTGGCGGTGTTGTACCGGCATTGATGCGCCTCTCGCATTTTTGCTGCGTTTCGGGGCGTTTTATGGAACAGTTTCAGGGCGTACTATGACTGGTACTGCCTAAGCACTGTTAAGCCACCGTATACTGCCTGGAGCGGACCAGAGCGACCTTATCATTAATAAGGTTGGGCGAGCATAGACGAGACTAGTTCAGTATTGGACATATTTCAACTCATGATCATCCGCTTTATTTACAAGATTCGGCGGACACGAAAGGAAAGTGAAGCGAAATAGACCGTCGACCAGGGCGGCACCCCTCACTACCCGATTCGGTCTTGTTATGGGTAGGATCCGTAAAAATACACGATATAGTACTAAATACTAATAATTGCAGGGTTTTCCACACAAACATCCATCAGACTATATTGCTTTGATCCTATGTAGGTAAATTTTGTCATGATTATGGTGATAATTTGTTTAGGTACTATCATAGTAATACCGAACTCGAAAAATATTTGGAGCTTTCGTCCAACAGCTCTTATTTCTTTTTGATGAGATATCTGTAAAAAAAGCTTATGCTACCTATAGAGTTGACTATAACTTGACTAAGAATATGGCTCAATGTGTTAATTTTTGTGTGATTAACAGTTTTGGAAATATAAGTAAAGATGACAACCCTGAACATAGTTTCACCTACATATACAGTTATATGTATACTTGTGTAGACAAGCGCTGGTCTAGTTTGAGTTTATACGACACAGTCATGTAACGCGAACTCAAAAATATCTCTCCTAATATAATTAATTAAACAATAAATCCAACAAATAGAATTGAAGAATTTTTGAGGGCTGGGAGGGTCCTACCGAACTCCAATATGTTTACAGAAAAGGCAAATCGGCTGCCATGAAAATGAACCACTAACCAACTGATATTAAATAAACACCTTCCACCCTTGGATCTTTATGCCCACTATGTTAAAGGGCCTTGCACTGATTCACATGTTTAGGATATTTTACTTCTTCAAATAGTGTTCCTAAAAGCGCAACACATTGCTAATAACTTTTCGAAATCAATGGAGAAGCAGTTACTATTTAAACGAACGTAGACGAGTGTCTTTTATATTTCACTTTTACATGAATCACTTTTATTTATTTTATTTTACTTCAATTTTCTGATTTGGGATCTGCGCCACAAACCAACATAATCGTGATTAACTTCATAAATTCTAACATTATTGTCAGATTTATATTAATCAAATACGTTATAGACTGATGACCTTTTATTTCACAAGACTAGTATGCTGTTTATTATTTACTCATTTTGTTTCAAATGATATAAAAAAATGATTTAAATAAAACTGGAATGGAAAACTCGTAAAATATTTCAATAAAACTTTATATGGTAGTAATAGAGATACAATTTTGTAATTCACTCCCTTCTGATGAAACTGGAAAAGTGGTAGAGTTAGTAGCAACAGCACTTTGTGGTCCTGCCACCACTAATGGGCTAGTGAATCCGTCGCAACGTGATTTATTAATTATTGGCGTTAAATCGTTTAATGGGGCTGATATTCTACACGGGTCGATTTCATTTGTTTCAAGCGCTGGCTCTTTTGTTGATATGATCTGCTTTTCATAGTTCAATACACTCGAACCAGAACTAGTTACATAAAAATCGCATCCTCCAACAGTTCTTGTTTGTCTCTGATGCTGGATCCTTGATGAATTAAATTGCAGTTGGTAATGCTGTTGCAAGGACGCTGCTTGTTGGGTCTGGCCTCCCAAATGTTTCACGAATTGGTGTTGGTTCGGCCGATGTTGATTTAATCCATCTCTTTTTTGTTGATACAGTTTTAATGAAGATTGATCTTTCACACCCGTTTTACATATATTAGCATCTCCAATCATTTGCTGTTGTTGCTGTTTGCGTTCTCGCGCACGTTCAATGTGTTTTCTACGCTCTTCTTTTGACCAATAGCGACCAGCTTTAACATCTGATATATTGTCTTCTTCAGTAGTTGTCGACATATCTCTATTACGAACTTGCTCGGTATTGTATCGTTCACGTAGGAAGCAACGATTACGAGCAGGCCGTCGTACAATGTATCGTGTGCCATCTTGACGACGCTTTACTTTCCATACCATAGTCTCTTCTTTCGACAGAGTTTTGGGATTAACAACTGTATCAACAAGAGGGGGTGCAGCTGTTGTTTTATGAAATCCTGTTCTAACCTAACGTAAAAAAAAAAAACAGAAATTATTGAAATCATTTTGGTAAAACGTAATGCAATAATTGCGTTAAATTTCATATGTAAATTAAAGTAGTGTCTACTATGTATATATTTATAAAATGCTCAATGTCAGGCATTAAGATACCTAACTCATCAAAATTAGAAAATAATAATGTTTTTAACAAAAAGTTTTTACAATTAAAACA
Organism: Philophylla caesio; assembly: GCA_963971545.1. Taxonomy (NCBI): domain Eukaryota; kingdom Metazoa; phylum Arthropoda; class Insecta; order Diptera; family Tephritidae; genus Philophylla; species Philophylla caesio. Next base: position 5,541,007 of record OZ020605.1, read on the forward strand.
ATATTGCGAGTTCAAAATTATTAAGTCAGCGTCACAAGAACTCCGAAATGTTACTTACTAGAACAGCACACTTCGGTTTCTATCTCTAGTGTGTATGTTTTTTTTTTTTTTAACGGGATTCGGATTTATTTAAGAACGTAGGATTAGTTTTAATGTCTGATTATAATACCTTCTTGATGACGTTGTGCTACAAAAGATGTATATAGCTATTTTTCCACTAATACATAAAATTAAACCTTATTGATTCACAATTAAAGGGAAGGGTGGCACTCATTGCGATGCTGCCAATCCGCTCTTTGAGCATTTGACAGAATCAACTGTCACGCCAGTCTGAAGTCTATAACAAAACAGACCCGCAGTTGTTCAGTCCAAAGTTTTATGTTTCGACGGCCTGACTCTGTTTAGGTCAACCCACACCATCCTTATTGTTTAGGTTTGCTAGAGAAGGTCCAACTCGTTATCTAAAATTATGTTTAGGTTTTAAGAAAACTATACCCACGTTACATGTTTTTGAGGGTTGCTTGTGCACTACAGCGCCCCAGGACTCTACGGCACCTTACGACACTACTAGCGTCGATAATTCTAGCACATCGAAACCGGAATGGGAGCAAGTAAAGTTACAGTGTTCTTTAAATTTGAGCATTCATTCTATAAACCTCACATCGCACAAGTCAAACTTTCTCAGATTTCTGAATCGAACAGTTAATGTAGCGCAATTAAATTCGTAGTTGCTTTTTTTTTAGTTTTTGATACAAATAAATACCGTTTGCAAAAAAACTTCATGTAAAGAAAGACATAAGAGTTCTATATTTACCCCGCTTTTCAAACGCGTGGATAAGGCATCTAGGCTAAGTTAAGTTCCAAAAGAGGAACGGCACAAGTGCATACGCTTAAGGTCTTATAAGCCGAAAAGCACCAAACCAGTTTATCTACAATATAGAGAGTAAGCATGAGATGAGAGGTGAGGTTCACAATTTATTTGAATATGGTGCATATATAGAAATGATGCTAATTAGCAAATGCTGCATTACGTGAAATCATGTAATGAATTAATGAGCACATAACTAAGAAACATAAAAAGTGCTTCCGAGTTGGCGCAGAAAAATAAGCTATTTAATATATCGGGATATTTGTGTGTCCAGACAAGAAAGAAATGCACATTCGATGAAAACGAATGCTGAAGTGACGATATATGTAGTTAGAAAGTTTAAAATTGTTACGGGTGTCAAGGCAGCACCTTACAAAAGGCTGCAGGCTAGGTAATTCCAATTACTTGAGGGTGGGAGATATTTCCAAAATGTTCAAGACAAAATATGATCAGCAACTGCACAGTATGAATACATATAAATCAGTAAAGGAAAATGGTTTCTTGAGCAAATCCAGATGGATCTGTATTCGAACACTCTTTGCGGAGGAATAAATTGCAAGTCGACTCGTACACTAGCTTGTTATTCTTATATGGGGCATTTCATGTTAAGCGGACAGGAAAAAAAAAGATGATGCTTTGGAATTCGTTCATATTTTGGGTAATTGTACTTGTACTAGGTATGAAAGTGTACACACAATTTTTTTTTTATGATGGTTATTTGTCGAGTTAAGGGCTTCTAAAGTATAGTAAAAATAAAAATTGTGTTTTTTTTTAAATAATTGTTTCGTACTGAAAACTCTTTTTAAATATTAAATTTCACGATTTGTATAGAAAATTTCCTGCGTTTTTTAAAAACGAAATAAATTAACAAAAAAAAATTTCGATGGACTTTAAATCAAATTTCTTTATGAATATTATAATTATACCTACGCAAAAAAAACTTGTTCCAAAGAGGCAAAAATTAGTTTAACTACTAAAAGAGGATCAATTGTTTCACCAATGAAGTTATACGGATGGGCAGTTGCATGCCTTTATTCCAACAACCGAAGGCCTTCTTGTAAAAAGAACAAGTTCTAGCATAGATGTCCAATGTAAAATTATAAAAGTTATAAAGTAAAACCGTTCTGAGTTTACTACTATTGTAATTCATTATATTTTCATTAAAATTTCATACCTGTTTTACTAAATATGTATTTTTCACATGAACGGAAGGTTACAAACAATCGCCTAGCGTCATACTCAGCGCGAGGTGTATGTGCACAAATTCACATATCTGCCTAACTGATGGAGATCCCATTCTAAACCTTCTAGGGTATTATAACTATACCTGAGGCTATATTTTGAAATAAACAAATTAAAAAAAAAACGGTCGAAGCTTCCATATTTTTTTAATTTTCACTTCCGGTGTGAAAAAAAAAACATTTTTTATGTAAATTGATTTCATTTTTTAAAAACGCAGACAATTTTCTATACAAATCGCAAAGTTTAATATATGTATGTATGTATAAAAAAAAAATTTCAGTAAGAAAAAAATATTTTAAAAAAACATTATTTTTATTTCTACTATTCTTTAGAAGCCCATAACTCGACAAATAACCATCATATACTTAGTACAAGAATAATTACCCAAAATATGAACGAATTCCAATGCCCCCATATAGCACTACAACCATGTGTCGGTTTGGACTTATTTACCAAGCCATCTCAGTCATTAAATTTATATGCGCTTGACTATGTCCATATCATTATTCAGCTCAAACAGTGCATCATTCCGTCTTCTTCGGTATCCGTCGCTCATGCGATAAACATTCATGTCTCTGCGCCATATAAAAGATGCGGGCATGATGAGGGATTTGTAGAGCAAGATTTTTGTTCGCCGAGAAAACGCTTTGCTTTTCAATTGCCTACCGAGCTCAAAGTAACACATGCTGTCAAGTGTTATTCTTCGCTGTTCGCAGGGCTGGTATTGTTGGTGGTGTTTATGCTAGATCCTAAGTCCTTCTCTATTTCAAAGATATAACTGGCAACAGTGACGTTCGTCCCAATACGTCAGAACGTTTTGTTTCTTGTCACAAAAAATTTTGTTTTGTCCTCGTTCAGTACTATACCAACTTCTTTCTGTAGACTGGAGAATACCGCACTGACGGCCCCAGCAACACTGGTCATAAGTACAATTGGATTGGACGGATTGTAGAAGTAGCGACAATGGCGAAGACTTAACGAGACTTAATTTGTATTTTCATCACCCATCGAAATGGATTCCATAAATTGGATCAAACCACCATCCAAAATCTCATCGCATGTTTTGAAAAAAGCTTCAGTGTGACAGATGGGAAATTGTGAGTAAAGCTCAAGGCTGGAACTTGACCAATTTTCGCGCGAGTATGTGAAATATTAATGACATTGAGACGTTTAGGACAAGGCAGTATATAAAATTCAGTAAGGGCTTTTCATAGCCTCAGGTATAGTTAGAATACCTTGGAAATTTTAGAGTGGGATCTCCATCAGTTAGGCAGATAAGTGAATTTATAACCTTCGTTTCATGTGAAAAAACCTGAAAATGAAAATGTAGTGAATGTTCGATGGACTTTAAACCAAATTTCTTTATGAACATTATAATTATATCCACGCAAAAAAAACTTGTTCCAAAGAAGCAAAAATTAGTTTAACTACCAAAAAGGACCACAGCGACCTAAAAATCAACGTAATTTTTTATGAAACTGGTTGCTAACCACCTACTTTCTACCTGAAGTGTACGTCAGTACTCTAGTTTAACCACTAAAAAGGACCATAGCGACCTAAAAACTAAATAATTTTTTTTGTACACTAGGTGTTAACTGCTAACCTACAGTCTACGTGAAACATGAAAATTTTAATTAATAGTTTCGTATTTAAATAAGAAGATATCCCAGTCGCAAGATAGCTACTAGCGTATGCGGACGTCTTAATTAGTTATCTGCTTTTTCTACTGATCGGTATTTCTTTGTGGTTATAGTTAGCAATAACAACGTTTAATTCGTGTGATTGATACTTCGTACAAGAAGCGGTACTCCAAAAGTAGTGTTTAATTAATTATTTATGGCCCCTGGGCCTGACCTCACGGGGGAATCGGTTCTCTATTTTGGCCGATTCACCCAAAGCGAAGAAATAAAGAAAACAGCTCGAAAAAGTGACACTTGACTTCCCCGAACTCCCACAAACAATTAAAGACAACCCCAAATTCGTGATTGTGTCTGCGAATGACGGCCACAAGACCTTAGCTGAATATGCAAAGAAATCACAAAAATTTCATCTCTTCGGGATGGAACCATATTGTTACTGGTTAAAATAATTTAATCGCCACTCGCTTTCTGAAAACAACAATGCTACCAGGAGAATGTAGACTTGTATGTAAACTTCACTCCTCTTTAAATCACGTTAAAGGGACAGTATTTGCACCCTGTCTAAATAATGTAGATGAAAAAGAAATTGTCTCAGAACTAAGCGCTCAAGGTGTAGTAGAAGCTTACAAATTTCAAAAAACAATAGACGGAAAATCGTTTCCTTGTGGAGTTGTATTACTAACATTCGACCTGTATAACCTTCCGGCAAAAATTGACATATGTTGGCACTCTGTCAAAATACGAGAATACATTCCCAACCCAATGAGTTGCAAGTCATGCCAAATTCTGGGACATACAACCAAACACTGCAGAAACTCACGGAGTTGTGTTACATGGAACCTCCCACCTCGCTCACCAAATCAATGTACGCGTATAAGTTGCGCTAATTGTCAAGAACAACACGCAGCGTCGTCAAGGGAATGTAAAAAATTTCAACAAGAAAAGGAAATATTAAAAATAAAAACTACGAAAAAGTGTACGATGAGAGAAGCCAGATGCTTAGCCGTCAACTCATTCGGCTACAACACTACTCCCAAACCATATTCAACTATCACCGCACAGAAAATAGACATGACACAGTCCAAAGTCCTATCTACCGAATCAACAAATAAAAAATAAAATTCAATCAGCACAAAAAGCACCTCCCCGACTGGCAATTTTTCACAAACATTCAATTCCTCCCAACACCAACTCACGAACATCAATACTAGATTCAACTTAGACGAAAGCAAACAGCATAAAACCAGAGAACATACCAATACCGAAGTTACTCCTAATTTCCACCTCAACAACAACAACAGCAACGACACCCAGCAATAACTATCCGAAGCCTCTTTTCTCTCTGAACATCAGCACGATCAACAGCATGTCAAACCTACGCCACTACCTAATTCACCTTCACCAAATACACCTCCACTCGAAGGTGACAGTAGCATTACAAACCGCCCAGATTTAACACACATAAATACATATCTAACACCGCTGCCCGCTGAGCTCCAACACTTAGTATCATTTCTGAATTAATTACACTCAACACCCTACAATAGCATAGAGAAACAAAATCCACCTAACCATTAACATACACAGTAAAAAACAAAAAAAACTTACAACATAAGTAAAAGCAAAATTCACATATTTAAATATTACGCATATTTACATACATACGTATTTACATACATACATACGTATATATTTATATATTATCTAACTTTGCAAATGTCCCTTAAAGTTGTGCAGTGGAATATGCATGGTTATTATAACAATTATGCGGAGCTTTCTCTGCTAATTAAAGATTCAAGCCCAGACGTAATCTGTCTACAGGAAACGCATCTATCTCATACCCATAACACAACAGTGGTTTCCAAAGTTTACAAATCATACTTTTATAATTTTTCAAACTCAGCCACTCAGTGTGGGGTATGTGGCGTTTTATAAGTATACCTATGCCAACATATTGCAATATTCTATCAAAAGGAATACAAATAAATTTACATATATCGTTTACCATAATAAACGTTTACATCCCACCTCAAGATCAATTACTCGCCCGAGAGCTGAGAACCCTATTTCAAAACCCAAGCAAATATCTATTGATTGTCGGTGACTTTAATGGGTGGAGCCCACTGTGGGGATCAAAAACTGCTAGTACTAGGGGTAAGATAATTGAAGTTATCGTACTTGCAGAAAATGTTATTATACTTAACGACGGATCCCCAACACACTTTTCCACACGAAAAACATTCACCCACGTAAACCTCTCACTCTGCTCCTCAGAACAATATATTCGTTGTAAGTGGAAAGTTTTTGATGATTTATTCGGAAGTGACCACTTCCCAATTCTAACAGAAGTACAAACTAACACTCAGTTCTCAAACCTGCGTCCCAACCCCAAATTTAAAACTGATCTGGCCAATTGGGAATATTTTAAAAGAAGAGTGTAGCAAACAATTTGGAACATGGGGATTTAAGAATATTCACCATGAAGTTTCGAAAATTTCAAAGGTTATCAGGTCTGCCGCCAACAAAGCAATTCCCCAAACCAAACCCTTTCTTACGGGACATCAAGTCCCCTGATGGAATCCCAAACTTCAATCACTGCGAAACGTTAAACAAAAAAGTTGGCAAACATTCAAAGCCTCTCAAACGATTGAAAACCTAGTAGCATTTAAAAAACACAATGCCATATTCCGAAAAGAACTGAGAGAAGCTAAAAGAAAAGCTCTGCAATATTTTTCTTCAAATATAACACCACTCTGTTCCTCCGCTAAATTATGGTCCAACATCAATACTTTAGCGGTAGTAGCACCTACAGCTATTCGCTTTGTCCGACACAACAATTCTCTTGTCACTAATCTGACTGAAATTGCAACAATCTTCGGAGAAACATGGTGCAATTACTCTCATAACAGCAACTTTTCAGGTCAATACAAAATCAAAAAACACGAATATTTAACACCTAATTATTCCCAAAGTATACGCTCTTCAGCCGCCAACAAGCTGGAGGCACGTATCGCAATCATCGAACTAGACCAAGCTATCGCAAACTCCAAAGGAAAAACCCCAGGGCTAGATCGGATTTCATATCCGATGATTAAAAATCTACCTGATAATGGGAAAAATAAACTTTTAGAACTCTACAACCAAATGTTCGACAAAGGTGTCTACCCTCACACATGGCTCAAGGCTGTAATCGTCCCGATTCCCAAACCCAAAAAGACAGCCGACAACATCAATAGCTACCGCCCTATATCACTTCTCTCGTGTCTGGCAAAAATATTTGAAAAGATAATAGCAACAAGGATCTGTTGGTATATAACACACAATAATCTGCTGACTGCAAAACAAGCCGGATTTGAAAAAGGACATAGCACTATGGACGTTCTCCTCCAAATGCAACACTTTGCATCCGATGCCTTCCATAAAGTGAGCAGTATCTTAGACAAATATAAAAAGATTGAGTATGGAATCTATGCGGTCGATCTCATTATATATACTAAACTTCCTAACTTAACTAGCGTCAAAAAAAAAAATTTCAAAAATTCTTACCGACATAGACAAATGGCTGACGCTTCTGAAGCAGCATTATCGGTTGAAAAATGCAAACCACTGCACATCTGTAAAAAACATAACTGCCCTAATCTAATTGTAACATTTAAAAATGTAGAGATTGACCAAACCAATAACCTTAAAATTCTTGGTATTATTTTTGATAATAAACTCAGTTTTAAGGCATATTGTACATGCTTAAGGAAAAACCTAGCTGCCATGCTAAATATTGTTAAATTCTTAACTTCAAAAAAATGTCAAATTCATGTTAACACAATGGCCAATGTAACAAAAGCGCTCATTCTATCAAAAATTTAATACGCTTTGCCAATCTATGGATGGTGCGCAAATAATAATCTACAAAAACTGTATTCCCCATACCACACCGCGATTCGCCGGAGCCTCAATGCGTTCCCGACGTCTCCAACAAAAACAATATTAGCCGAAACAGGAAAGCCTAAGGGAACTAACATGGAAACTAATACCGCCCCTCATAAATACAAAAAACTCTTTACTCTTCAAATGCTTCAGAAAAGTATTAGGACACAGGAAGAAATACAAACACATACCTACTTTAAGGCGTTGTGCAACATTTTCAAAAAAACTGGGGATAATTCCACACAAGTGTTACAACAAAACAGTCCGCCACCCTTGGTGGACATTCAACAGTTAATGCATCAACCTCAATCTTCATTGCCATAATAAATCGACTACAAGTCCCGAAGTATACAGGAAAATGTTTCAGGAGGAGCTTTTCAAATACACTCAAGATAATTGGAACGTGCTATACACAGACGGATCAAAAACCAAAGTTATTACCACATTCGCGGTAGTTGCACATACAGGCGCACTCATAACAGAAGGATGGCTTTCAGCAAATACATCGATCTTTACAGCTGAAGCACTCGCTATCAAAACTGCTCTCGACTTTGCCAGCAAACACAAAGGGAAATATTTAATAACAAAAAGCTCAACATTTTCTGGGTACCCGGGCATGTCGGGATCAAAGGAAATGAAGCAGCCGACGAAGAAGCAAAACACTTGTTTAAAAAACCCTGTCTCACCTTCCACACAACCGATAAAGATGATATAAAGAAAACGATTGGTTCATACGAGCAGCATAGGAAGCTACAAATCTGGAAAAAGTCAAAATACAGATACAGGGTGATTAACAAACTACGGCAGAAAACGGTAATACCAAACGGTATCAACCGCACTCAATCCACAACAGTTATAAGATTACGGATGGGGCATACAGCATTTACACACGAGCACATCCTCTCAGGAAAACCAAAAAACGTCTGCCCATGGTGTGGACTTCCTCCCACTGTGGAACACCTCTTGGACGAGTGCGCCGCCCATAACAATGAGAGCAGAAAACGATTTAATGACACTAAACCGTCTACACTCCTTGAAGTTACCTCAGCGGAAAATGTCATTAAGGTATACAATTTTCTCAAACAATGTAAAATACTAAAACTCATATAACCGTATCAAAGTCCATGGACTATCCTCTAATAGACATATATTGTAAGACAGAGTCGAAAGCCCCGGCAGCTAGTACTCTCCTTTTAAATTAGGTGTATTCATTTTGATGTATTTAATATAATAGTAATAATAAGATGATATCCCTAAAACGTTAAAAGACTTATGCTTGAACGTTATTAATATACACATAGAAATTATTAAAACACTTGGTTGGGTTTTAATAATATTTTATTTCTCTTGTTTGCACAAGAGCAGCCGTTTGTATCGGTCGAGTTATTACTACTGAATTTGCTGACTAAAATATTGCGGCGACTACACCTAAATACCTAACGCTTTGTTATACCTGCCAGTTGCTGCACATGGTTTGCAGTGTGACTTGCAAAATGCAATTCGGCAATTTACCTCTTGCTATTGGCTTTTCCGCTGCAGCGATGTTGTTGTTGTCACGCGCTACCTGGTCGACGCTTCGTCATCAGTATCGGTGGGAGAGTTGTTGTTATGATATTTCCACACTCAAACCTGCCGATACACCGTCAGCAATATCGGTGGGAGTGGAGTGTTGACCGGATAAGAACCAAGTAACAGGCGTGCAGTGTCAAAAGTGGTTTGGCACAGACCGCTTCACAATCTCTACTTAAATACTTCCCAGTGATGATTTTGTAGGGAGCTTGTGTGATGCCTTGGATACTCTGAAACCACATGCTTATATTGCAGAAACACAGGCACTTTATAAAAAAATCTAAGAGAAAATTTAGACGAAGGAGAAGTCATCGTACAGTGTGACTTTGCTGAAAATTATAGCTTTGTTGGGGGGGTGCTATAACACAAATGGCAATAAAGCCAATTTGTGTTATTTCTCAATTCAATGTGAAATAACTCAAATTTGCTTTATTTCATTTGATGTTGAGAAATAAAGCCAACATAAAAATTTTAAAAATGAGTAATAAAGCAAATTTGTGTTGTTTCCCAAATTTCAATGAAAATACCTGAAGTTTGCTTTATTTCATTTGATATTGAGTAATAATGCCAACATAAAACATTTCGAAAAATGAGTAAAAAAGCAAATTTGTAAGGGGATTCATCTAAACTTATAAATGCCTTATAAACTTCGTAAAACTTTAAATTTATCTACTTTGTGCATCAACTGTCAAGCTTTGTATGAAAAATCGTTTACACAAACTTTATAAATTTACACTACAATCTCAGCAAATAAACTTGATAAACAAAATCAAAGGCAACTGTGTGGAGACAAAATCTGTTTCAAGTATTGTGTGGAGGTCAAATATTTAAATCAAACAATAAACTCTTCCCAAACCTCGTCCTCTTTCTTTCGTTTATGTTCTGCAATAGAAGTGTAGGGCAACAAAATACACTATAGAAACAAAAGGACACATTTTAGTCGTTTATAAGAATTTCATCGTGAAGACTTTCAGTTTTGATTTTTCACATAAAGGCTTCTGCACACTTCCCGTGAAAATGAAAATGAAAAATCTTTATTTGGTCCATATTTAATTAGATACATCATGTTTTTACAATAAGGGGACTCATCTAAGCATACAAATTTATCAATTGTATATATTTAATTAATGAATTTTTTGACAACACCACAGCTGATTGATAAAGTTTACCCAATTATTTCCCCAAAAGCGTTCATATAAATGTGTGTATAAACATACAAATATATACAATTGATATGTTTGTATGCTTAGATGAGTCCCCTTTTACATAAAATTTAATTTACATACATATAATCATATGTTAATCATATGTTGTCTTTGAACGCAGCTAAAATGCAGTTTGACAATCATTGCTTCTTATACATACATATGTATGTATGTATGCATGTCAATTTTTAAACCACATGTTTCTTATCATTTCTGTGTTCTTGTCAGTTTAGTGTAACCCACGTACTGTAGCAAAAATATAATTGTCAATTTTGTGATTTCATTTAAAATGGAGGCAGAAACTATTTTGGAATTTAAATTCATAAATGGTTTTAGAAGAACCAGCAAACTCTTATATGTCGAAAAGGAGCAGCAAATTTACAAATATCAAACAAGTGGGCAAAATGTGAAATATTTTTATTGCTATGAAAAAGGTTGCAAGGTTGGTGTTGCGGTTGACTTCAATAGTACACGATACTGCCGCATGATTGCTGCTAAAAGCCATGTGCACCAACACAGTCTACAAACAGAATTATATAAAAAGTTAGAAGTTATCAATAGCATTAAATTAGAAGTGCAAAATGTACCAATGAAAAGAACAAGTGTGCGTGAAGTTTTTGATGAAAACTGTAAAGAATTCAAAAAGGCGTCAGATTCAATACAGTAAGGCAAAATGCGAAGACAATTATTCAACATAAAACAAGAACAATTTCCGAAGAGCCCAAAGAATTTCGAAGAAATTGTTGATGTATTTAAAAAAGAACACGTCTATAAAAAGTTTGGTATATCAAGATATGTAAAGGAAGAAGAGAAGCCATTTTACGTTGATACCGTGATTACAGGGAAATTTTCATATGCACTATTTGCCTCACCAGCAATAACGAATGAATTGCGTTCACAAATCTTGACAGATCCTCGCACTTATATTGTAGATGGAACTTTCAATGTAGCTCCTAGTTCAACAAAATTCAAGCAGTTATTAATATTGCACATTTTTCATGCAGATCATGTACGTTGCCTATTTCGATATGTGCATAGTATTAGAAGATATTAACTTATTTATCATTTCAGGCTTAACCTTTTATATATGTGCTAATGAGTAACAAATCGGAAGAGGCATATACACATATATTACAATATATCAAGTCGAATGTAATAGATTTGCATCCCAGTACGGTCATCACCGATTTTGAAACTGGTATGCGAAATGCATTCCAAAATGTATACCCAACAGTACGAATGGTTGGATGTTGGTTTCATTATACCAACGCTATAAGAAGAAAAGCGTCAAAAATACTTGACTTCATCAAAAAGCTCACTAAAGATAAACAGGCTAGAGAAGTTTTTCAGAAAATCTTATACTTACCTTTACTAAAACCAACAGATTTGAGAGAAGCGTCAACATTTTAAAATCTCAGGCTATGGATTATTTTGCACCATTTGTAAAATATTTCGATTCTCAATGGATGAAAAAGGTAGAACAATAAATTTACGTAAGAAATAGCAGTTCTAATTATTTCGATTATTTTATTTGATTTTTCTTAATTAAGGTAAAACCGGAACAATTTTTCTGTATATGATCAACCAATTCGTACTAGCAACTCTGCAGAAAGTTTCCACAGCCGAATTAACATCAAAGTTTCAAAACATGGGAATTTTTATAAATTTTTGGAAATGCTGTGTGATTTAGACGAACTTAAATCAATTGATTACAATAAATCAATTTCCGGATGCTCTTCACTGTACAGGAAAAAGAAGACAATCTGTCAAAATCGCGACAAATTAATTAAAGATCGCTTGTACCAATTGAAAGAGAAGAAAATTTCATTGAATGAAATTTTAACACAATTTTCAAACATGGACCAAATCGCTATTTCGAAATGTTTTTTAAATGAATTGCATACTTCTGATAGTGAAGCAACAAGCCATGAAGAAAGTTGCAGTGAAGACGAAATTCCGACCCAAAACCTCTGCGTTGTTTGCTGCGAACAGGAACGAAAACTTTTGTTTGTTCCATGCAAACATTATAAAGTGTGCCAAAAATGTTATGACAATATAAAAGAGATTTCACAAAAAACCCATACAAAAATTATATGTCCAATACGTCGAGCAGATATATTCCCTTAGAATATTGGAAAGCGGATTCCGCCCGCTCTACTGTCCCACGGTAAGAATAAATAAATTCAGACACAGGGGAATATTTTCAATATGGAGAGGTAATGTCATCATTTGACAATCATATTGAGATTGACAAAATGATATCACATGTTTTTTTCAATGTTAACTATGCGCTATTATTTGTACACAGTAGTTGATGCAACTATGTAACTAATAAAATAAAAAATTGTGTTACTTAATATTTCAGAATTTATTCGATATATTTAAAAGAAAAAATGTGAGTATATCAGGATAGTTTGGCGGGTCTGTCATTACTCTCCTTCGCGTCCCGCCGCGCCGCGCCGCCCGCGCTGTGCCGTCCTCGCACCGCGCCGAGGAAGCAAAATCAAAAATGGGAAATAAAACAAAATTTGCTTTATTACCAACCGTGCTTGGAAATAAAGCAAAATCAAAAATTTTGCTTTATTGCTCATTTAAAATAGCAATAAGGCAAAATTAACCTTATTGCCATTTGTGTTATAGCACCCCCCCCAGCTTTGTTGTCCAAGATGCCACCCCATCTTTTCATTGGAACAACAAACAAGCAACACTCCTCACATCGGTTTTTTATTAAACAGATGGAATGGGAATAAAACACGGCGGCATTGTTATCATTTCAGATGTCTTTTCAGCCACTTTTTACGCCTACCAAAAAATACTACACAAGCACCTTTTTGAAAAAGCAATAGTTGTATATGGTGCTTCACTACATTTTAAAAATAGATTTAACCTTGTGAATCTATTTTATTATAAAGATGACTTTAATTCGAAAGCAAAGATACATTATCACGCAACATCTCACGGAAAGGGGCCATGCGATGGACTTGGAGGGAACCTCAAACGTTAAGCTAAGCGTGCAAGCCTACAGTTACCTAAAAGAGGATCAATTGTTTCACCAATGAAGTTATACGGATGGGCAACCTCATATTTAAACAGCGATTTAATACTGCTCCAAAAACGATAATCAACGTGAAACGACATTTTTGCAACCCAGATTTGATTCTGCAATCTACAACCGAAGGCCTTCTTGTAAAAAGAACAAGTTCTAGCATATATGCCCAATGTAAAATTATAAAAGTTAAGTATAAAGTAAAACCGTTCTGAGTTTACTACTTTTGTAATTCATTATCTTTTCATTAAAATTTCATACCTGTTTTACTAAATATGTATTTTTCACATGAACCGAAGGTTACAAACAATCGCCTAGCGTCATACTCAGCGTGAGGTGTATGTGCACAAATTCACATATCTGCCTAACTGATGGAGATCCCATTCTAAAATTTTTTTTTGTAAATTGATTTTATTTTTTAAAAACGCAGACAATTTTCTATACAAATCGCAAAGTTTAATATATAAAAAAAAAATTTCAGTAAGAAAAAAATATTTAAAAAAAACATTATTTTCATTTCTACTATTCTTTAGAAGCCCATAACTCGACAAATAACCATCATATAAAAAATTGTGTGTACACTTTCATACCTAGTACAAGAACAATTACCCAAAATATGAACGAATTCCAATGCCCCCATATAGCACTACAACCGTGTGTCGGTTTGGACTTTTTCACCAAGACATCTCAGTCATTAAATTTATATGCGCTTGACTATGTCCATATCATTATTCAGCTCATACAGTGCATCATTCCGTCTTCTTCGGTATCCGTCGCTCATGCGATAAACATCCATGTCTCTGCGCCATATAAAAGATGCGGGCATGATGAGGGATTTGTAGAGCAAGATTTTTGTTCGCCGAGAAAACGCTTTGCTTTTCAATTGCCTACCGAGCTCAAAGTAACACATGCTGTCAAGTGTTATTCTTCGCTGTTCGCAGGGCTGGTATTGTTGGTGGTGTTTATGCTAGATCCTAAGTCCTTCTCTATTTCAAAGATATAACTGGCAACAGTGACGTTCGTCCCAATACGTCAGGACGTTTTGTTTCTTGCTACAAAATTCCTCGTTCAGTACTATACCAACTTCTTTCTCAAGACTAGAGAATACTGCACTGACGGCCCCAGCAACACTGGTCATAAGTACAATTGGATTGGACGGATTGTAGAAGTAGCGACAATGGCGAAGACTTAACGAGACTTAATTTGTATTTTCATCACCCATCGAAATGGATTCCATAAATTGGATCAAACCACCATCCAAAATCTCATCGCATGTTATGAAAAAAGCTTCAGTGTGACAGATGGGAAATTGTGAGTAAAGCTCAAGGCTGGAACTTGACCAATTTTCGCGCGAGTATGTGAAATATTAATGAAATTGAGACGTTTAGGACAAGGCAGTATATAAAATTCAGTAAGGGCTTTTCATAGCCTCAGGTATAGTTAGAATACCTTGGAATTTTTAGAGTGGGATCTCCATCAGTTAGGCAGATATGTGAATTTATAACCTTCGTTTCATGTAAAAAAAAACCTGAAAATGGAAATGTAGTGAATGTATAATTATATCCACGCAAAAAAAACTTGTTCCAAAGAAGCAAAAATTAGTTTAACTACCAAAAAGGACCACAGCGACCTAAAAATCAACGTAATTTTTTATGAAACTGGTTGCTAACCACCTACTTTCTACCTGAAGTGTACGTCAGTACTCTAGTTTAACTACTGAGAAGGACCGCAGCGACCTAAAAACTAAATGAATTTTTTTAAAAGTAGTTGCTACTTACCTACTTTCTACCTAAAATATACATCAATACTCTAGTTTAACTACTAAATCGAACCGCTGCAACCTAAAAACTAATTGAATTTTTTTGACACTAGTTGCTACTTACCTACTTTCTACCTGAAATATTCATCAGTACTCTAGTTTAACCACTAAAAAGGACCAAGTTTTAAGGCACATTGTACATACTTAAGGAAAAACCTAGCTGCCAGGCTAAATATTGTTAAATTCTCAACTTCAAAAAAATGTCAAACTCATGTTAACACAATGGCCAATGTAACAAAAGCGCTCATTCTATCAAAAATTTAATACGCTTTGCCAATCTATGGATGGTGCGCAAATAATAATCTACAAAAACTGTATTCCCCATACCATACCGCGATTCGCCGGAGCCTCAATGCGTTCCCGACGTCTCCAACAAAAACAATATTAGCCGAAACAGGAAAGCCTAAGGGAACTAACATGGAAACTAATACCGCACCTCATAAATACAAAAAACTCCTTACTCTTCAAATGCTTCAGAAAAGTATTAGGACACAGGAAGAAATACAAACAGATATCTACTTTAAGACGTTGTGCAACATTTTCAAAAAAACTGGGGATATTTCCACACAAGTGTTACAAAAAAACAGTCCGCCACCCTTGGTGGACATTCAACAGTTAATGCATCAACCTCAATCTTCATTGCCATAATAAATCGACTACAAGTCCCGAAGTATACAGGAAAATGTTTCAGGGGGAGCTTTTCAAATACACTCAAGATAATTGGAACGTGCTATACACAAACGGATCAAAAACCAAAGTTATTACCACATTCGCGGTAGTTGCACATACAGGCGCACTCATAACAGGAGGATGGCTTTCAGCAAATACATCGATCTTTACAGCTGAAGCTCTCGCTATCAAAACTGCTCTCGACTTTGCCAGCAAACACAAAGGGAAATATTTAATAACAAAAAGCTCAACATTTTCTGGGTACCCGGGCATGTCGGGATCAAAGGAAATGAAGCAGCCGACGAAGAAGCAAAACACTTGTTTAAAAAACCCTGTCTCACCTTCCACACAACCCATAAAGATGATATAAAGAAAACGATTGGTTCATACGAGCAGCATAGGAAGCTACAAATCTGGAAAAAGTCAAAATACAGATACAGGGTGATTAACAAACTACGGCAGAAAACGGTAATACCAAACGGTATCAACCGCACTCAATCCACAACAGTTATAAGATTACGGATGGGGCATACTGCATTTACACACGTGCACATCCTCTCAGGAAAACCAAAAAACGTCTGCCCATGGTGTGGACTTCCTCCCACATGTCTCTGCGCCATATAAAAGATGCGGGCATGATGAGGGATTTGTAGAGCAAGATTTTTGTTCGCCGAGAAAACGCTTTGCTTTTCAATTGCCTACCGAGCTCAAAGTAACACATGCTGTCAAGTGTTATTCTTTGCTGTTCGCAGGGCTGGTATTGTTGGTGGTGTTTATGCTAGATCCTAAGTCCTTCTCTATTTCAAAGATATAACTGGCAACAGTGACGTTCGTCCCAATACGTCAGGACGTTTTGTTTCTTGCTACAAAAGATTTTTTTTGTCCTCGTTCAGTACTATACCAACTTCTTTCTCAAGACTGGAGAATACTGCACTGACGGCCCCAGCAACACTGGTCATAAGTACAATTGGATTGGACGGATTGTAGAAGTAGCGACAATGGCGAAGACTTAACGAGACTTAATTTGTATTTTCATCACCCATCGAAATGGATTCCATAAATTGGATCAAACCACCATCCAAAATCTCATCGCATGTTTTGAAAAAAGCTTCAGTGTGACAGATGGGAAATTGTGAGTAAAGCTCAAGGCTGGAACTTGACCAATTTTCGCGCGAGTATGTGAAATATTAATGAAATTGAGACGTTTAGGACAAGGCAGTATATAAAATTCAGTAAGGGCTTTTCATAGCCTCAGGTATAGTTAGAATACCTTGGAAATTTTAGAGTGGGATCTCCATCAGTTAGGCAGATATGTGAATTTATAACCTTCGTTTCATGTAAAAAAAACCTGAAAATGGAAATGTAGTGAATGTTCGATGGACTTTAAACCAAATTTCTTTATGAACATTATAATTATATCCACGCAAAAAAAACTTGTTCCAAAGAAGCAAAAATTAGTTTAACTACCAAAAAGGACCACAGCGACCTAAAAATCAACGTAATTTTTTATGAAACTGGTTGCTAACCACCTACTTTCTACCTGAAGTGTACGTCAGTACTCTAGTTTAACTACTGAGAAGGACCGCAGCGACCTAAAAACTAAATGAATTTTTTTAAAAGTAGTTGCTACTTACCTACTTTCTACCTAAAATATACATCAATACTCTAGTTTAACTACTAAATCGAACCGCTGCAACCTAAAAACTAATTGAATTTTTTTGACACTAGTTGCTACTTACCTACTTTCTACCTGAAATATTCATCAGTACTCTAGTTTAACCACTAAAAAGGACCAAGTTTTAAGGCACATTGTACATACTTAAGGAAAAACCTAGCTGCCAGGCTAAATATTGTTAAATTCTCAACTTCAAAAAAATGTCAAACTCATGTTAACACAATGGCCAATGTAACAAAAGCGCTCATTCTATCAAAAATTTAATACGCTTTGCCAATCTATGGATGGTGCGCAAATAATAATCTACAAAAACTGTATTCCCCATACCATACCGCGATTCGCCGGAGCCTCAATGCGTTCCCGACGTCTCCAACAAAAACAATATTAGCCGAAACAGGAAAGCCTAAGGGAACTAACATGGAAACTAATACCGCACCTCATAAATACAAAAAACTCTTTACTCTTCAAATGCTTCAGAAAAGTATTAGGACACAGGAAGAAATACAAACAGATATCTACTTTAAGACGTTGTGCAACATTTTCAAAAAAACTGGGGATATTTCCACACAAGTGTTACAAAAAAACAGTCCGCCACCCTTGGTGGACATTCAACAGTTAATGCATCAACCTCAATCTTCATTGCCATAATAAATCGACTACAAGTCCCGAAGTATACAGGAAAATGTTTCAGGGGGAGCTTTTCAAATACACTCAAGATAATTGGAACGTGCTATACACAAACGGATCAAAAACCAAAGTTATTACCACATTCGCGGTAGTTGCACATACAGGCGCACTCATAACAGGAGGATGGCTTTCAGCAAATACATCGATCTTTACAGCTGAAGCTCTCGCTATCAAAACTGCTCTCGACTTTGCCAGCAAACACAAAGGGAAATATTTAATAACAAAAAGCTCAACATTTTCTGGGTACCCGGGCATGTCGGGATCAAAGGAAATGAAGCAGCCGACGAAGAAGCAAAACACATGTTTAAAAAACCCTGCCTCACCTTCCACACAACCGATAAAGATGATATAAAGAAAACGATTGGTTCATACGAGCAGCATAGGAAGCTACAAATCTGGAAAAAGTCAAAATACAGATACAGGGTGATTAACAAACTACGGCAGAAAACGGTAATACCAAACGGTATCAACCGCACTCAATCCACAACAGTTATAAGATTACGGATGGGGCATACTGCATTTACACACGTGCACATCCTCTCAGGAAAACCAAAAAACGTCTGCCCATGGTGTGGACTTCCTCCCACTGTGGAACACCTCTTGGACGAGTGCGCCGCCCATAACAATGAGAGGAGAAAACGATTTAATGACACTAAACCGTCTACACTCCTTGAAGTTACCTCAGCGGAAAATGTCATTAAGATATACATTTTCTCAAACAATGTAAAATACTAAAACTCCTTGGACTATCCTCTAATAGACATATATTGTAAGACAGAGTCGAAAGCCCCGGCAGCTAGTACTCTCCTTTTAAATTAGGTGTATTCATTTTGATGTATCTAATATAATAATAATAATAAGATGATATCCCTAAAACGTTAACAGACTTATGCTTGAACGTTATTAATATACACATAGAAATTATTAAAACACTTGGTTGGGTTTTAATGATATTTTATTTCTCTTGTTTGCACAAGAGCAGCCGTTTGTATCGGTCGAGTTATTACAACTGAATTTGCTAACTAAAGTATTGCGGCGACTACGCCTAAATACCTAACGCTTTGTTATACCTGCCAGTTGCTGCACATGTTTTGCAGTAAGACTTGCAAAATGCAATTCGGCAATTTACCTCTTGCTGTTGGCTTTTCCGCTGCAGCGATGTTGTTGTTGTCACGCGCTACCTGGTCGACGCTTCGTCATCAGTATCGGTGGGAGAGTTGTTGTTATGCTATTTCCACACTCAAACCTGCCGACACACCGTCAGCAATATCGGTGGGAGTGGAGTGTTGACCGGATAAGAACCAAGTAACAGGCGTGCAGTTTCAAAAGTGGTTTGGCACAGACCGCTTCACAATCTCTACTTAAATACTTCCCAGTGATGATTTTGTAGGCAGCTTGTGTGATGCCTTGGATACTCTGAAACCACATGCTTATATTGCAGAAACACAGGCACTTTATAAAAAAATCTAAGAGAAAATTTAGACGAAGGAGAAGTCATCGTACAGTGTGACTTTGCTGAAAATTATAGCTTTGTTGTCCAAGATGCCACCCAATCTTTTCATTTGAACAACAAACAAGCAACACTCCTCACATCGGTTTTTTATTATACAGATGGAATGGGAATAAAACACGGCGGCATTGTTATTATTTCAGATGTCTTTTCAGCCACTTTTTACGCCTACCAAAAAAAACTCCACAAGCACCTTTTTGGAAAAGCAATAGTTGTATATAAAATTGTATACATAACAGATGGTGCTTCACTACATTTTAAAAATAGAGTTAACTTTGTGAATCTATTTTATTATAAAGATGACTTTAATTCGAAAGCAAGTTCTAGCATAGATGCCCAATGTAAAATTATAAAAGTTATAAAGTAAAACCGTTCTGAGTTTACTACTATTGTAACTCATTATATTTTCATTAAAACTTCATACCTGTTTTACTAAATATGTATTTTTCACATGAACCGAAGGTTACAAACAATCGCCTAGCGTCATACTCAGCGTGAGGTGTATGTGCACAAATTCACATATCTGCCTAACTGATGGAGATCCCATTCTAAAACTTCTAGGGCATTATAACTATACCTGAGGCTATGTTTTGAAATAAACAAATTACAAAAAAAAATTTTTTTTGTAAATTGATTTTATTTTTTAAAAACGCAGACAATTTTCTATACAAATCGCAAAGTTTAATATATAAAAAAAAAATTTCAGTAAGAAAAAAATATTTTAAAAAAACATTATTTTCATTTATACTATTCTTTAGAAGCCCATAACTCGACAAATAACCATCATATAAAAAATTGTGTGTACACTTTCATACCTAGTATCACCAAGACATCTCAGTCATTAAATTTATATGCGCTTGACTATGTCCATATCATTATTCAGCTCATACAGTGCATCATTCCGTCTTCTTCGGTATCCGTCGCTCATGCGATAAACATCCATGTCTCTGCGCCATATAAAAGATGCGGGCATGATGAGGGATTTGTAGAGCAAGATTTTTGTTCGCCGAGAAAACGCTTTGCTTTTCAATTGCCTACCGAGCTCAAAGTAACACATGCTGTCAAGTGTTATTCTTCGCTGTTCGCAGGGCTGGTATTGTTGGTGGTGTTTATGCTAGATCCTAAGTCCTTTTCTATTTCAAAGATATAACTGGCAACAGTGACGTTCGTCCCAATACGTCAGGACGTTTTGTTTCTTGCTACAAAAGATTTTTTTTTGTCCTCGTTCAGTACAATACCAACTTCTTTCTCAAGACTGGAGAATACTGCACTGACGGCCCCAGCAACACTGGTCATAAGTACAATTGGATTGGACGGATTGTAGAAGTAGCGACAATGGCGAAGACTTAACGAGACTTAATTTGTATTTTCATCACCCATCGAAATGGATTCCATAAATTGGATCAAACCACCATCCAAAATCTCATCGCATGTTTTGAAAAAAGCTTCAGTGTGACAGATGGGAAATTGTGAGTAAAGCTCAAGGCTGGAACTTGACCAATTTTCGCGCGAGTATGTGAAATATTAATGAAATTGAGACGTTTAGGACAAGGCAGTATATAAAATTCAGTAAGGGCTTTTCATAGCCTCAGGTATAGTTAGAATACCTTGGAAATTTTAGAGTGGGATCTCCATCAGTTAGGCAGATATGTGAATTTATAACCTTCGTTTCATGTAAAAAAAACCTGAAAATGGAAATGTAGTGAATGTTCGATGGACTTTAAACCAAATTTCTTTATGAACATTATAATTATATCCACGCAAAAAAAACTTGTTCCAAAGAAGCAAAAATTAGTTTAACTACCAAAAAGGACCACAGCGACCTAAAAATCAACGTAATTTTTTATGAAACTGGTTGCTAACCACCTACTTTCTACCTGAAGTGTACGTCAGTACTCTAGTTTAACTACTGAGAAGGACCGCAGCGACCTAAAAACTAAATGAATTTTTTTAAAAGTAGTTGCTACTTACCTACTTTCTACCTAAAATATACATCAATACTCTAGTTTAACTACTAAATCGAACCGCTGCAACCTAAAAACTAATTGAATTTTTTTGACACTAGTTGCTACTTACCTACTTTCTACCTGAAATATTCATCAGTACTCTAGTTTAACCACTAAAAAGGACCAAGTTTTAAGGCACATTGTACATACTTAAGGAAAAACCTAGCTGCCAGGCTAAATATTGTTAAATTCTTAACTTCAAAAAAATGTCAAACTCATGTTAACACAATGGCCAATGTAACAAAAGCGCTCAATTTATCAAAAATTTAATACGCTTTGCCAATCTATGGATGGTGCGCAAATAATAATCTACAAAAACTGTATTCCCCATACCATACCGCGATTCGCCGGAGCCTCAATGCGTTCCCGACGTCTCCAACAAAAACAATATTAGCCGAAACAGGAAAGCCTAAGGGAACTAAAATGGAAACTAATACCGCACCTCATAAATACAAAAAACTCTTTACTCTTCAAATGCTTCAGAAAAGTATTAGGACACAGGAAGAAATACAAACAGATATCTACTTTAAGACGTTGTGCAACATTTTCAAAAAAACTGGGGATATTTCCACACAAGTGTTACAAAAAAACAGTCCGCCACCCTTGGTGGACATTCAACAGTTAATGCATCAACCTCAATCTTCATTGCCATAATAAATCGACTACAAGTCCCGAAGTATACAGGAAAATGTTTCAGGGGGAGCTTTTCAAATACACTCAAGATAATTGGAACGTGCTATACACAAACGGATCAAAAACCAAAGTTATTACCACATTCGCGGTAGTTGCACATACAGGCGCACTCATAACAGGAGGATGGCTTTCAGCAAATACATCGATCTTTACAGCTGAAGCTCTCGCTATCAAAACTGCTCTCGACTTTGCCAGCAAACACAAAGGGAAATATTTAATAACAAAAATCTCAACATTTTCTGGGTACCCGGGCATGTCGGGATCAAAGGAAATGAAGCAGCCGACGAAGAAGCAAAACACATGTTTAAAAAACCCTGCCTCACCTTCCACACAACCGATAAAGATGATATAAAGAAAACGATTGGTTCATACGAGCAGCATAGGAAGCTACAAATCTGGAAAAAGTCAAAATACAGATACAGGGTGATTAACAAACTACGGCAGAAAACGGTAATACCAAACGGTATCAACCGCACTCAATCCACAACAGTTATAAGATTACGGATGGGGCATACTGCATTTACACACGTGCACATCCTCTCAGGAAAACCAAAAAACGTCTGCCCATGGTGTGGACTTCCTCCCACTGTGGAACACCTCTTGGACGAGTGCGCCGCCCATAACAATGAGAGGAGAAAACGATTTAATGACACTAAACCGTCTACACTCCTTGAAGTTACCTCAGCGGAAAATGTCATTAAGATATACATTTTCTCAAACAATGTAAAATACTAAAACTCCTTGGACTATCCTCTAATAGACATATATTGTAAGACAGAGTCGAAAGCCCCGGCAGCTAGTACTCTCCTTTTAAATTAGGTGTATTCATTTTGATGTATCTAATATAATAATAATAATAAGATGATATCCCTAAAACGTTAACAGACTTATGCTTGAACGTTATTAATATACACATAGAAATTATTAAAACACTTGGTTGGGTTTTAATGATATTTTATTTCTCTTGTTTGCACAAGAGCAGCCGTTTGTATCGGTCGAGTTATTACAACTGAATTTGCTAACTAAAGTATTGCGGCGACTACGCCTAAATACCTAACGCTTTGTTATACCTGCCAGTTGCTGCACATGTTTTGCAGTAAGACTTGCAAAATGCAATTCGGCAATTTACCTCTTGCTGTTGGCTTTTCCGCTGCAGCGATGTTGTTGTTGTCACGCGCTACCTGGTCGACGCTTCGTCATCAGTATCGGTGGGAGAGTTGTTGTTATGATATTTCCACACTCAAACCTGCCGACACACCGTCAGCAATATCGGTGGGAGTGGAGTGTTGACCGGATAAGAACCAAGTAACAGGCGTGCAGTTTCAAAAGTGGTTTGGCACAGACCGCTTCACAATCTCTACTTAAATACTTCCCAGTGATGATTTTGTAGGCAGCTTGTGTGATGCCTTGGATACTCTGAAACCACATGCTTATATTGCAGAAACACAGGCACTTTATAAAAAAATCTAAGAGAAAATTTAGACGAAGGAGAAGTCATCGTACAGTGTGACTTTGCTGAAAATTATAGCTTTGTTGTCCAAGATGCCACCCAATCTTTTCATTTGAACAACAAACAAGCAACACTCCTCACATCGGTTTTTTATTATACAGATAGAATGGGAATAAAACACGACGGCATTGTTATTATTTCAGATGTCTTTTCAGCCACTTTTTACGCCTACCAAAAAATACTACACAAGCACCTTTTTGAAAAAGCAATAGTTGTATATAAAATTGTATACATAACAGATGGTGCTTCACTACATTTTAAAAATAGATTTAACCTTGTGAATCTATTTTATTATAAAGATGACTTTAATTCGAAAGCAAAGATACATTATCACGCAAGATCTCACGGAAAGGGGCCATGCGATGGACTTGGAGGGAACCTCAAACATTAAGCTACGCGTGCAAGCCTACAGTTTCCTAAAAGAGGATCAATTGTTTCACCAATGAAGTTATACGGATGGGCAACCTCATATTTAAACAGCGATTTGATACTGCTCCAAAAACGATATTCAACGTGAAACGACATTTTTGCAACCCAGATTTGATTCTGCAATCTACAACCGAAGGCCTTCTTGTAAAAAGAACAAGTTCTAGCATAGATGCCCAATGTAAAATTATAAAAGTTAAGTATAAAGTAAAACCGTTCTGAGTTTACTACTTTTGTAATTCATTATATTTTCATTAAAATTTCATACCTGTTTTACTAAATATGTATTTTTCACATGAACCGAAGGTTACAAACAATCGCCTAGCGTCATACTCAGCGTGAGGTGTATGTGCACAAATTCACATATCTGCCTAACTGATGGAGATCCCATTCTAAAACTTCTAGGGTATTATAACTATACCTGAGGCTATGTTTTGAAATAAACAAATTACAAAAACAAATTTTTTTATAAATTGATTTTATTTTTTAAAAACGCAGACAATTTTCTATACAAATCGCAAAGTTTAATATATAAAAAAAAAATTTCAGTAAGAAAAAAATATTTTAAAAAAACATTATTTTCATTTATACTATTCTTTAGAAGCCCATAACTCGACAAATAACCATCATATAAAAAATTGTGTGTACACTTTCATACCTAGTACAAGAACAATTACCCAAAATATGAACGAATTCCAATGCCCCCATATATGTAGCACTACAACCGTGTGTCGGTTTGGACTTTTTCACCAAGACATCTCAGTCATTAAATTTATATGCGCTTGACTATGTCCATATCATTATTCAGCTCATACAGTGCATCATTCCGTCTTCTTCGGTATCCGTCGCTCATGCGATAAACATCCATGTCTCTGCGCCATATAAAAGATGCGGGCATGATGAGGGATTTGTAGAGCAAGATTTTTGTTCGCCGAGAAAACGCTTTGCTTTTCAATTGCCTACCGAGCTCAAAGTAACACATGCTGTCAAGTGTTATTCTTCGCTGTTCGCAGGGCTGGTATTGTTGGTGGTGTTTATGCTAGATCCTAAGTCCTTCTCTATTTCAAAGATATAACTGGCAACAGTGACGTTCGTCCCAATGCGTCAGGACGTTTTGTTTCTTGCTACAAAAAATTTTTTTTTGTCCTCGTTCAGTACTATGCCAACTTCTTTC
This sequence comes from Philophylla caesio, assembly GCA_963971545.1. NCBI lineage: Eukaryota > Metazoa > Arthropoda > Insecta > Diptera > Tephritidae > Philophylla > Philophylla caesio. Next base: position 5,566,670 of record OZ020605.1, read on the forward strand.
TCAAGACTGGAGAATACTGCACTGACGGCCCCAGCAACACTGGTCATAAGTACAATTGGATTGGACGGATTGTAAAAGTAGCGACAATGGCGAAGACTTAACGAGACTTAATTTGTATTTTCATCACCCATCGAAATGGATTCCATAAATTGGATCAAACCACCATCCAAAATCTCATCGCATGTTTTGAAAAAAGCTTCAGTGTGACAGATGGGAAATTGTGAGTAAAGCTCAAGGCTGGAACTTGACCAATTTTCGCGCGAGTATGTGAAATATTAATGACATTGAGACGTTTAGGACAAGGCAGTATATAAAATTCAGTAAGGGCTTTTCATAGCCTCAGGTATAGTTAGAATACCTTGGAAATTTTAGAGTGGGATCTCCATCAGTTAGGCAGATATGTGAATTTATAACCTTCGTTTCATGCAAAAAAAAACCTGAAAATGAAAATGTAGTGAATGTTCGATGGACTTTAAACCAAATTTCTTTATGAACATTATAATTATATCCACGCAAAAAAAAACTTGTTCCAAAGAAGCAAAAATTAGTTTAACTACCAAAAAGGACCACAGCAACCTAAAAATCTACGTAATTTTTTATGAAACTGGTTGCTAACCACCTACTTTCTTTCTACCTGAAGTGTACATCAGTACTCTAGTTTAGCTACTAAATCGGACCGCTGCGACCTAAAAACTAAATGAATTTTTTTAAAACTAGTTGCTACTTACCTAATTTCTACCTAAAATATACATCAATACTCTAGTTTAACTACTAAATCGAACCGCTGCAACCTAAAAACTAATTGAATTTTTTTGACACTAGTTGCTACTTACCTACTTTCTACCTGAAATATTCATCAGTACTCTAGTTTAACCACTAAAAAGGACCATAGCGACCTAAAAACTAAATAATTTTTTTTACACTAGGTGTTAACTGTTAACCTACAGTCTACGTGAAACATGAAAATTTTAATTAATAGTTTCGTATTTAAATAAGAAGATATCCCAGTCGCAAGATAGCTACTAGCGTATGCGGACGTCTTAATTAGTTATCTGCTTTTTCTACTGATCGGTATTTCTTTGTGGTTATAGTTAGCAATAACAACGTTTAATTCGTGTGATTGATACTTCGTACAAAAAGCGGTACTCCAAAAGTAGTGCTTAATTAATTATTTATGGCCCTTGGGTGACCTCACGGGGGGAATCGGTTCTCTATACTGGCCGATTCACCCAAAGCGAAGAAATAAAGAAAACTGCTCGAAAAAGTGACACTTGACTTCCCCGAACTCCCACAAACAATTAAAGACAACCCCAAATTCGTGATTGTGTCTGCGAATGACGGCCACAAGACCTTAGCTGAATACTCTTGCTTTTTGGTGCATAAAGCAATCCTCGCCATCAGCAAAGAAATCACAAAAATTTCATCTCTTCGGGATGGAACCATATTGTTACTGGTTAAAATAATTTAATCGCCACTCGCTTTCTGAAAACAACAATGCTACCAGGAGTATGAAAAATTGTATGTAAACTTTACTCCTCTTTAAATCACGTTAAAGGGACAGTATTTGCACCCTGTCTAAATAATGTAGATGAAAAAGAAATTGTCTCAGAACTAAGCGCTCAAGGTGTAGTGGAAGCTTACAAATTTCAAAAAACAATAGACGGAAAATCGTTTCCATGTGGAGTTGTATTACTAACAATCGACCTGTATAACCTTCCGGCAAAAATTGACATACATATGTTGGCACTCTGTCAAAATACGAGCATACATTCCAAACCCAATGAGATGCAAGTCATGCCAAATTCTGGGACATATAACCAAACACTGCAGAAACTCACGGAGTTGTGTTACATGCAACCTCCCACCTCACTCACCAAATCAATGTACGCGTATAAGTTGCGCTAATTGTCAAGAACAACACGCAGCGTCGTCAAGGGAAAAGGAAATATTAAAAATAAAAACTACGAAAAAGTGTACGATGAAAGAAGCCAGACGCTTAGCCGTCAACTCATTCGGCTACAACACTACTCCCAAACCATATTTAACTATCACCGCACAGAAAATAAACATGACACAGTCCAAAATCCTATCCACTGAATCATTAAATAAAAAACTAAATTCAATCAGCACAAAAAGCAACTCCCCGACTGGCAATTTTTCACAAACATTCAATTCCTCCCAACACCAGCTCACGAACATCAATACTAGATTCAACTTAGACGAAAGCAAACAGCATAAAACCAGAGAACATACCAATACCGAAGTTACTCCTAATTTCCACCTCAACAACAACAACAGCAACGACACCCAGCAATCACTATCCGAAGCCTCTCTTCTCTCGGAACATCAGCACGATCAACAGCATGTTAAACCTACGCCACTACCTAATTCACCTTCACCAAATACACCTCCACTCGAAGGTGACAGTAACATTACAAACCGCCCAGATCTAACAAACATAAAAAAAATATCTAACACCGCTGCCCGCTGAGCTCCAACACTTAGTATCATTTCTGAATTTATTAAACTCAACACCCTACAATAACATAGAGAAACAAAATCCACCTAACCATTAACATATACAGTAAAAAACAAAAAAAAAACTTACAACATAAGTAAAAGCAAAATTCACATATTTAAATATTACGCATATTTACATGCATACTTATACTTATCTCTATATACATATATACATACATACATTGATCTATTTATATATTATCTAACTTTGCAAATGTCCCTTAAAGTTGTGCAGTGGAATATGCATGGTTATTATAACAATTGTGCGGAGCTTTCTCTGCTAATTAAAGATTCAAGCCCAGACGTAATTTGTCTACAGGAAACGCATCTACCTAATACCCATAACACAACAGTGGTTCCCACAGCTTAAAAAACATACTTTTATAATTTTTCAAACTCAGCCAAACAAGGCATAGGTATACTTACAAAACGCCACATACCCCACACTGTTATTCCAACATATTGCAATATTCTATCAATAGGAATACAAATAAATTTACATATATCGTTTACCATAATAAACGTTTACATCCCACCTCAAGATCAATTACTCGCCCGAGAGCTGAGAACCCTATTTCAAAACCCAAGCAAATATCTATTGACTGTCGGTGACTTTAATGGGTGGAGCCCACTGTGGGGATCAAAAACTGCTAGTACTAGGGGTAAGATAATTGAAGATATCATACTTGCAGAAAATGTTATTATACTTAACGACGGATCCCCAACACACTTTTCCACACGAAAAACATTCACCCACGTAAACCTCTCACTCTGCTCCTCAGAACTATATATTCGTTGTAAGTGGAAAGTTTTTGATGATTTATTCGGAAGTGACCACTTCCTAATTCTAACAGAAGTACAAACTAACACTCAGTTCTCAAACCTGCGTTCCAACCCCAAATTTAAAACTGATCTGGCCAATTGGGAATATTTAAAAAAAGAGTGTAGCAAACAATTTGGAACATGGGGATTTAAGAATATTCACCATGAAGTTTCGAAAATTTCAAAGGTTATCAGGTCTGCCGCCAACAAAGCAATTCCCCAAACCAAACCCTTTCTTACGGGACATCAAGTCCCCTGGTGGAATCCCAAACTTCAATCACTGCGAAACGTTAAACAAAAAAGTTGGCAAACATTCAAAGCCTCTCAAACCATTGAAAACCTAGTAGCATTTAAAAAACACAATGCCATATTCCGAAAAGAACTGAGAGAAGCTAAAAGAAAAGCTCTGCAATATTTTTCTTCAAAAATAACACCACTCTGTTCCCCCGCTAAAAGCATTCGATCGTGTAGGTATTCATGCCGTACTAGAACAATTACAAATTTGGAACATTGGTCCCAAATTTTTGCCATTGTCAAAGCTTTCTTGACCAATCGTAATTTTCTTGTTCGTGTTCATAACAAAACATCAAAATCTTATCCTTTACACAATGGAATTCCGCAGGGATCCCCACTTTCAGCGGGTTTGTTTACCGTTGCCTTCCATAAAGTGAGCAGTATCTTAGACAAATATAAAAAGATTGAGTATGGAATCTATGCGGCCGATCTCATTGTATATACTAAACTTCCTAACTTAACTAGCGTCAAAAAAAAATTTCAAAAATTCTTACCGACATAGACAAATGGGGTGACGCTTCTGAAGCAGCATTATCGGTTGAAAAATGCAAACCACTGCACATCTGTAAAAAACATAACTGCCCTAATCTGATTGTAACATTTAAAAATGTAGAGATTGACCAAACCAATAACCTTAAAATTCTTGGTATTATTTTTGATAATAAACTCAGTTTTAAGGCACATTGTACATACTTAAGGAAAAACCTAGCTGCCAGGCTAAATATTGTTAAATTCTTAACTTCAAAAAAATGTCAAACTCATGTTAACACAATGGCCGATGTAACAAAAGCGCTCATTCTATCAAAAATTTAATACGCTTTGCCAATCTATGGATGGTGTGCAAATAATAATCTACAAAAACTGTATTCCCCATACCATACCGCGATTCGCCGGAGCCTCAATGCGTTCCCGACGTCTCCAACAAAAACAATATTAGCCGAAACAGGAAAGCCAAAGGGAACTAACATGGAAACTAATACCGCACCTCATAAATACAAAAAACTCTTTACTCTTCAAATGCTTCAGAAAAGTATTAGGACACAGGAAGAAATACAAACAGATATCTACTTTAAGACGTTGTGCAACATTTTCAAAAAAACTGGGGATATTTCCACACAAGTGTTACAAAAAAACAGTCCGCCACCCTTGGTGGACATTCAACAGTTAATGCATCAACCTCAATCTTTATTGCCATAATAAATCGACTACAAGTCCCGAAGTATACAGGAAAATGTTTCAGGGGGAGCTTTTCAAATACACTCAAGATAATTGGAACATGCTATACACAAACGGATCAAAAACCAAAGTTATTACCACATTCGCGGTAGTTGCACATACAGGCGCACTCATAACAGGAGGATGGCTTTCAGCAAATACATCGATCTTTACAGCTGAAGCTCTCGCTATCAAAACTGCTCTCGACTTTGCCAGCAAACACAAAGGGAAATATTTAATAACAAAAAGCTCAACATTTTCTGGGTACCCGGGCATGTCGGGATCAAAGGAAATGAAGCAGCCGACGAAGAAGCAAAACACATGTTTAAAAAACCCTGCCTCACCTTCCATACAACCGATAAAGATGATATAAAGAAAACGATTTGTTCATACGAGCAGCATAGGAAGCTACAAATCTGGAAAGTCAAAATACAGATACAGGGTGATTAACAAACTACGGCAGAAAACGGTAATACCAAACGGTATCAACCGCACTCAATCCACAACCGTTATAAGATTACGGATGTGGCATACAGCATTTACACACGAGCACATCCTCTCAGGAAAACCAAAAAACGTCTGCCCATGGTGTGGACTTCCTCCCACTGTGGAACACCACTTGGACAAGTGCGCCGCCCATAACAATGAGAGGAGAAAACGATTTAATGAAACTAAACCGTCTACACTCCTTGAAGTTACCTCAGCGGAAAATGTCATTAAGATATACAATTTTCTCAAACAATGTAAAATACTAAAACTCCTTGGACTATCCTCTAATAGACATATATTGTAAGACAGAGTCGAAAGCCCCGGCAGCTAGTACTCTCCTTTTAAATTAGGTGTATTCATTTTCATGTATCTAATATAATAATAATAATAAGATGATATCCCTAAAACGTTAACAGACTTATGCTTGAACGTTATTAATATACACATAGAAATTATTAAAACACTTGGTTGGGTTTTAATGATATTTTATTTCTCTTGTTTGCACAAGAGCAGCCGTTTGTATCGGTCGAGTTATTACAACTGAATTTGCTAACTAAAATATTGCGGCGACTACGCCTAAATACCTAACGCTTTGTTATACCTGCCAGTTGCTGCACATGTTTTGCAGTGTGACTTGCAAAATGCAATTCGGCAATTTACCTCTTGCTGTTGGCTTTTCCGCTGCAGCGATGTTGTTGTACTCACGCGCTACCTGGTCGACGCTTCGTCATCAGTATCGGTGGGAGAGTTGTTGTTATGCTATTTCCACACTCAAACCTGCCGACACACCGTCAGCAATATCGGTGGGAGTGGAGTGTTGACCGGATAAGAGCCAAGTAACAGGCGTGCAGTTTCAAAAGTGGTTTGGCACAGACCGCTTCACAATCTCTACTTAAATACTTCCCAGTGATGATTTTGTAGGCAGCTTGTGTGATGCCTTGGATACTCTGAAACCACATGCTTATATTGCAGAAACACAAGCACTTTATAAAAAAATCTAAGAGAAAATTTAGACGAAGGAGAAGTCATCGTACAGTGTGACTTTGCTGAAAATTATAGCTTTGTTGTCCAAGATGCCACCCAATCTTTTCATTTGAACAACAAACAAGCAACACTCCTCACATCGGTTTTTTATTATACAGATAGAATGGGAATAAAACACGACGGCATTGTTATTATTTCAGATGTCTTTTCAGCCACTTTTTACGCCTACCAAAAAATACTACACAAGCACCTTTTTGAAAAAGCAATAGTTGTATATAAAATTGTATACATAACAGATGGTGCTTCACTACATTTTAAAAATAGATTTAACCTTGTGAATCTATTTTATTATAAAGATGACTTTAATTCGAAAGCAAAGATGCATTATCACGCAAGATCTCACGGAAAGGGGCCATGCGATGGACTTGGAGGGAACCTCAAACATTAAGCTACGCGTGCAAGCCTACAGTTTCCTAAAAGAGGATCAATTGTTTCACCAATGAAGTTATACGGATGGGCAACCTCATATTTAAACAGCGATTTACTACTGCTCCAAAAACGATATTCAACGTGAAACGACATTTTTGCAACCCAGATTTGATTCTGCAATCTACAACCGAAGGCCTTCTTGTAAAAAGAACAAGTTCTAGCATAGATGCCCAATGTAAAATTATAAAAGTTAAGTATAAAGTAAAACCGTTCTGAGTTTACTACTTTTGTAATTCATTATATTTTCATTAAAATTTCATACCTGTTTTACTAAATATGTATTTTTCACATGAACCGAAGGTTACAAACAATCGCCTAGCGTCATACTCAGCGTGAGGTGTATGTGCACAAATTCACATATCTGCCTAACTGATGGAGATCCCATTCTAAAACTTCTAGGGTATTATAACTATACCTGAGGCTATGTTTTGAAATAAACAAATTACAAAAAAAAATTTTTTTATAAATTGATTTTATTTTTTAAAAACGCAGACAATTTTCTATACAAATCGCAAAGTTTAATATATAAAAAAAAAATTTCAGTAAGAAAAAAATATTTTAAAAAAACATTATTTTCATTTATACTATTCTTTAGAAGCCCATAACTCGACAAATAACCATCATATAAAAAATTGTGTGTACACTTTCATACCTAGTACAAGAACAATTACCCAAAATATGAACGAATTCCAATGCCCCCATATATGTAGCACTACAACCGTGTGTCGGTTTGGACTTTTTCACCAAGACATCTCAGTCATTAAATTTATATGCGCTTGACTATGTCCACTGAAAATTATAGCTTTGTTGTCCAAGATGCCACCCAATCTTTTCATTTGAACAACAAACAAGCAACACTCCTCACATCGGTTTTTTATTATACAGATAGAATGGGAATAAAACACGACGGCATTGTTATTATTTCAGATGTCTTTTCAGCCACTTTTTACGCCTACCAAAAAATACTACACAAGCACCTTTTTGAAAAAGCAATAGTTGTATATAAAATTGTATACATAACAGATGGTGCTTCACTACATTTTAAAAATAGATTTAACCTTGTGAATCTATTTTATTATAAAGATGACTTTAATTCGAAAGCAAAGATACATTATCACGCAACATCTCACGGAAAGGGGCCATGCGATGGACTTGGAGGGAACCTCAAACATTAAGCTACGCGTGCAAGCCTACAGTTACCTAAAAGAGGATCAATTGTTTCACCAATGAAGTTATACGGATGGGCAACCTCATATTTAAACAGCGATTTAATACTGCTCCAAAAACGATATTCAACGTGAAACGACATTTTTGCAACCCAGATTTGATTCTGCAATCTACAACCGAAGGCCTTCTTGTAAAAAGAACAAGTTCTAGCATAGATGCCCAATGTAAAATTATAAAAGTTAAGTATAAAGTAAAACCGTTCTGAGTTTACTACTTTTGTAATTCATTATATTTTCATTAAAATTTCATACCTGTTTTACTAAATATGTATTTTTCACATGAACCGAAGGTTACAAACAATCGCCTAGCGTCATACTCAGCGTGAGGTGTATGTGCACAAATTCACATATCTGCCTAACTGATGGAGATCCCATTCTAAAACTTCTAGGGTATTATAACTATACCTGAGGCTATGTTTTGAAATAAACAAATTACAAAAAAAAATTTTTTTATAAATTGATTTTATTTTTTAAAAACGCAGACAATTTTCTATACAAATCGCAAAGTTTAATATATAAAAAAAAAATTTCAGTAAGAAAAAAATATTTTAAAAAAACATTATTTTCATTTATACTATTCTTTAGAAGCCCATAACTCGACAAATAACCATCATATAAAAAATTGTGTGTACACTTTCATACCTAGTACAAGAACAATTACCCAAAATATGAACGAATTCCAATGCCCCCATATATGTAGCACTACAACCGTGTGTCGGTTTGGACTTTTTCACCAAGACATCTCAGTCATTAAATTTATATGCGCTTGACTATGTCCATATCATTATTCAGCTCATACAGTGCATCATTCCGTCTTCTTCGGTATCCGTCGCTCATGCGATAAACATCCATGTCTCTGCGCCATATAAAAGATGCGGGCATGATGAGGGATTTGTAGAGCAAGATTTTTGTTCGCCGAGAAAACGCTTTGCTTTTCAATTGCCTACCGAGCTCAAAGTAACACATGCTGTCAAGTGTTATTCTTCGCTGTTCGCAGGGCTGGTATTGTTGGTGGTGTTTATGCTAGATCCTAAGTCCTTCTCTATTTCAAAGATATAACTGGCAACAGTGACGTTCGTCCCAATGCGTCAGGACGTTTTGTTTCTTGCTACAAAAAATTTTTTTTTGTCCTCGTTCAGTACTATGCCAACTTCTTTCTCAAGACTGGAGAATACTGCACTGACGGCCCCAGCAACACTGGTCATAAGTACAATTGGATTGGACGGATTGTAAAAGTAGCGACAATGGCGAAGACTTAACGAGACTTAATTTGTATTTTCATCACCCATCGAAATGGATTCCATAAATTGGATCAAACCACCATCCAAAATCTCATCGCATGTTTTGAAAAAAGCTTCAGTGTGACAGATGGGAAATTGTGAGTAAAGCTCAAGGCTGGAACTTGACCAATTTTCGCGCGAGTATGTGAAATATTAATGACATTGAGACGTTTAGGACAAGGCAGTATATAAAATTCAGTAAGGGCTTTTCATAGCCTCAGGTATAGTTAGAATACCTTGGAAATTTTAGAGTGGGATCTCCATCAGTTAGGCAGATATGTGAATTTATAACCTTCGTTTCATGCAAAAAAAAACCTGAAAATGAAAATGTAGTGAATGTTCGATGGACTTTAAACCAAATTTCTTTATGAACATTATAATTATATCCACGCAAAAAAAAACTTGTTCCAAAGAAGCAAAAATTAGTTTAACTACCAAAAAGGACCACAGCAACCTAAAAATCTACGTAATTTTTTATGAAACTGGTTGCTAACCACCTACTTTCTTTCTACCTGAAGTGTACATCAGTACTCTAGTTTAGCTACTAAATCGGACCGCTGCGACCTAAAAACTAAATGAATTTTTTTAAAACTAGTTGCTACTTACCTAATTTCTACCTAAAATATACATCAATACTCTAGTTTAACTACTAAATCGAACCGCTGCAACCTAAAAACTAATTGAATTTTTTTGACACTAGTTGCTACTTACCTACTTTCTACCTGAAATATTCATCAGTACTCTAGTTTAACCACTAAAAAGGACCATAGCGACCTAAAAACTAAATAATTTTTTTTACACTAGGTGTTAACTGTTAACCTACAGTCTACGTGAAACATGAAAATTTTAATTAATAGTTTCGTATTTAAATAAGAAGATATCCCAGTCGCAAGATAGCTACTAGCGTATGCGGACGTCTTAATTAGTTATCTGCTTTTTCTACTGATCGGTATTTCTTTGTGGTTATAGTTAGCAATAACAACGTTTAATTCGTGTGATTGATACTTCGTACAAAAAGCGGTACTCCAAAAGTAGTGCTTAATTAATTATTTATGGCCCTTGGGTGACCTCACGGGGGGAATCGGTTCTCTATACTGGCCGATTCACCCAAAGCGAAGAAATAAAGAAAACTGCTCGAAAAAGTGACACTTGACTTCCCCGAACTCCCACAAACAATTAAAGACAACCCCAAATTCGTGATTGTGTCTGCGAATGACGGCCACAAGACCTTAGCTGAATACTCTTGCTTTTTGGTGCATAAAGCAATCCTCGCCATCAGCAAAGAAATCACAAAAATTTCATCTCTTCGGGATGGAACCATATTGTTACTGGTTAAAATAATTTAATCGCCACTCGCTTTCTGAAAACAACAATGCTACCAGGAGTATGAAAAATTGTATGTAAACTTTACTCCTCTTTAAATCACGTTAAAGGGACAGTATTTGCACCCTGTCTAAATAATGTAGATGAAAAAGAAATTGTCTCAGAACTAAGCGCTCAAGGTGTAGTGGAAGCTTACAAATTTCAAAAAACAATAGACGGAAAATCGTTTCCATGTGGAGTTGTATTACTAACAATCGACCTGTATAACCTTCCGGCAAAAATTGACATACATATGTTGGCACTCTGTCAAAATACGAGCATACATTCCAAACCCAATGAGATGCAAGTCATGCCAAATTCTGGGACATATAACCAAACACTGCAGAAACTCACGGAGTTGTGTTACATGCAACCTCCCACCTCACTCACCAAATCAATGTACGCGTATAAGTTGCGCTAATTGTCAAGAACAACACGCAGCGTCGTCAAGGGAAAAGGAAATATTAAAAATAAAAACTACGAAAAAGTGTACGATGAAAGAAGCCAGACGCTTAGCCGTCAACTCATTCGGCTACAACACTACTCCCAAACCATATTTAACTATCACCGCACAGAAAATAAACATGACACAGTCCAAAATCCTATCCACTGAATCATTAAATAAAAAACTAAATTCAATCAGCACAAAAAGCAACTCCCCGACTGGCAATTTTTCACAAACATTCAATTCCTCCCAACACCAGCTCACGAACATCAATACTAGATTCAACTTAGACGAAAGCAAACAGCATAAAACCAGAGAACATACCAATACCGAAGTTACTCCTAATTTCCACCTCAACAACAACAACAGCAACGACACCCAGCAATCACTATCCGAAGCCTCTCTTCTCTCGGAACATCAGCACGATCAACAGCATGTTAAACCTACGCCACTACCTAATTCACCTTCACCAAATACACCTCCACTCGAAGGTGACAGTAACATTACAAACCGCCCAGATCTAACAAACATAAAAAAAATATCTAACACCGCTGCCCGCTGAGCTCCAACACTTAGTATCATTTCTGAATTTATTAAACTCAACACCCTACAATAACATAGAGAAACAAAATCCACCTAACCATTAACATATACAGTAAAAAACAAAAAAAAAACTTACAACATAAGTAAAAGCAAAATTCACATATTTAAATATTACGCATATTTACATGCATACTTATACTTATCTCTATATACATATATACATACATACATTGATCTATTTATATATTATCTAACTTTGCAAATGTCCCTTAAAGTTGTGCAGTGGAATATGCATGGTTATTATAACAATTGTGCGGAGCTTTCTCTGCTAATTAAAGATTCAAGCCCAGACGTAATTTGTCTACAGGAAACGCATCTACCTAATACCCATAACACAACAGTGGTTCCCACAGCTTAAAAAACATACTTTTATAATTTTTCAAACTCAGCCAAACAAGGCATAGGTATACTTACAAAACGCCACATACCCCACACTGTTATTCCAACATATTGCAATATTCTATCAATAGGAATACAAATAAATTTACATATATCGTTTACCATAATAAACGTTTACATCCCACCTCAAGATCAATTACTCGCCCGAGAGCTGAGAACCCTATTTCAAAACCCAAGCAAATATCTATTGACTGTCGGTGACTTTAATGGGTGGAGCCCACTGTGGGGATCAAAAACTGCTAGTACTAGGGGTAAGATAATTGAAGATATCATACTTGCAGAAAATGTTATTATACTTAACGACGGATCCCCAACACACTTTTCCACACGAAAAACATTCACCCACGTAAACCTCTCACTCTGCTCCTCAGAACTATATATTCGTTGTAAGTGGAAAGTTTTTGATGATTTATTCGGAAGTGACCACTTCCTAATTCTAACAGAAGTACAAACTAACACTCAGTTCTCAAACCTGCGTTCCAACCCCAAATTTAAAACTGATCTGGCCAATTGGGAATATTTAAAAAAAGAGTGTAGCAAACAATTTGGAACATGGGGATTTAAGAATATTCACCATGAAGTTTCGAAAATTTCAAAGGTTATCAGGTCTGCCGCCAACAAAGCAATTCCCCAAACCAAACCCTTTCTTACGGGACATCAAGTCCCCTGGTGGAATCCCAAACTTCAATCACTGCGAAACGTTAAACAAAAAAGTTGGCAAACATTCAAAGCCTCTCAAACCATTGAAAACCTAGTAGCATTTAAAAAACACAATGCCATATTCCGAAAAGAACTGAGAGAAGCTAAAAGAAAAGCTCTGCAATATTTTTCTTCAAAAATAACACCACTCTGTTCCCCCGCTAAAAGCATTCGATCGTGTAGGTATTCATGCCGTACTAGAACAATTACAAATTTGGAACATTGGTCCCAAATTTTTGCCATTGTCAAAGCTTTCTTGACCAATCGTAATTTTCTTGTTCGTGTTCATAACAAAACATCAAAATCTTATCCTTTACACAATGGAATTCCGCAGGGATCCCCACTTTCAGCGGGTTTGTTTACCGTTGCCTTCCATAAAGTGAGCAGTATCTTAGACAAATATAAAAAGATTGAGTATGGAATCTATGCGGCCGATCTCATTGTATATACTAAACTTCCTAACTTAACTAGCGTCAAAAAAAAATTTCAAAAATTCTTACCGACATAGACAAATGGGGTGACGCTTCTGAAGCAGCATTATCGGTTGAAAAATGCAAACCACTGCACATCTGTAAAAAACATAACTGCCCTAATCTGATTGTAACATTTAAAAATGTAGAGATTGACCAAACCAATAACCTTAAAATTCTTGGTATTATTTTTGATAATAAACTCAGTTTTAAGGCACATTGTACATACTTAAGGAAAAACCTAGCTGCCAGGCTAAATATTGTTAAATTCTTAACTTCAAAAAAATGTCAAACTCATGTTAACACAATGGCCGATGTAACAAAAGCGCTCATTCTATCAAAAATTTAATACGCTTTGCCAATCTATGGATGGTGTGCAAATAATAATCTACAAAAACTGTATTCCCCATACCATACCGCGATTCGCCGGAGCCTCAATGCGTTCCCGACGTCTCCAACAAAAACAATATTAGCCGAAACAGGAAAGCCAAAGGGAACTAACATGGAAACTAATACCGCACCTCATAAATACAAAAAACTCTTTACTCTTCAAATGCTTCAGAAAAGTATTAGGACACAGGAAGAAATACAAACAGATATCTACTTTAAGACGTTGTGCAACATTTTCAAAAAAACTGGGGATATTTCCACACAAGTGTTACAAAAAAACAGTCCGCCACCCTTGGTGGACATTCAACAGTTAATGCATCAACCTCAATCTTTATTGCCATAATAAATCGACTACAAGTCCCGAAGTATACAGGAAAATGTTTCAGGGGGAGCTTTTCAAATACACTCAAGATAATTGGAACATGCTATACACAAACGGATCAAAAACCAAAGTTATTACCACATTCGCGGTAGTTGCACATACAGGCGCACTCATAACAGGAGGATGGCTTTCAGCAAATACATCGATCTTTACAGCTGAAGCTCTCGCTATCAAAACTGCTCTCGACTTTGCCAGCAAACACAAAGGGAAATATTTAATAACAAAAAGCTCAACATTTTCTGGGTACCCGGGCATGTCGGGATCAAAGGAAATGAAGCAGCCGACGAAGAAGCAAAACACATGTTTAAAAAACCCTGCCTCACCTTCCATACAACCGATAAAGATGATATAAAGAAAACGATTTGTTCATACGAGCAGCATAGGAAGCTACAAATCTGGAAAGTCAAAATACAGATACAGGGTGATTAACAAACTACGGCAGAAAACGGTAATACCAAACGGTATCAACCGCACTCAATCCACAACCGTTATAAGATTACGGATGTGGCATACAGCATTTACACACGAGCACATCCTCTCAGGAAAACCAAAAAACGTCTGCCCATGGTGTGGACTTCCTCCCACTGTGGAACACCACTTGGACAAGTGCGCCGCCCATAACAATGAGAGGAGAAAACGATTTAATGAAACTAAACCGTCTACACTCCTTGAAGTTACCTCAGCGGAAAATGTCATTAAGATATACAATTTTCTCAAACAATGTAAAATACTAAAACTCCTTGGACTATCCTCTAATAGACATATATTGTAAGACAGAGTCGAAAGCCCCGGCAGCTAGTACTCTCCTTTTAAATTAGGTGTATTCATTTTCATGTATCTAATATAATAATAATAATAAGATGATATCCCTAAAACGTTAACAGACTTATGCTTGAACGTTATTAATATACACATAGAAATTATTAAAACACTTGGTTGGGTTTTAATGATATTTTATTTCTCTTGTTTGCACAAGAGCAGCCGTTTGTATCGGTCGAGTTATTACAACTGAATTTGCTAACTAAAATATTGCGGCGACTACGCCTAAATACCTAACGCTTTGTTATACCTGCCAGTTGCTGCACATGTTTTGCAGTGTGACTTGCAAAATGCAATTCGGCAATTTACCTCTTGCTGTTGGCTTTTCCGCTGCAGCGATGTTGTTGTACTCACGCGCTACCTGGTCGACGCTTCGTCATCAGTATCGGTGGGAGAGTTGTTGTTATGCTATTTCCACACTCAAACCTGCCGACACACCGTCAGCAATATCGGTGGGAGTGGAGTGTTGACCGGATAAGAGCCAAGTAACAGGCGTGCAGTTTCAAAAGTGGTTTGGCACAGACCGCTTCACAATCTCTACTTAAATACTTCCCAGTGATGATTTTGTAGGCAGCTTGTGTGATGCCTTGGATACTCTGAAACCACATGCTTATATTGCAGAAACACAAGCACTTTATAAAAAAATCTAAGAGAAAATTTAGACGAAGGAGAAGTCATCGTACAGTGTGACTTTGCTGAAAATTATAGCTTTGTTGTCCAAGATGCCACCCAATCTTTTCATTTGAACAACAAACAAGCAACACTCCTCACATCGGTTTTTTATTATACAGATAGAATGGGAATAAAACACGACGGCATTGTTATTATTTCAGATGTCTTTTCAGCCACTTTTTACGCCTACCAAAAAATACTACACAAGCACCTTTTTGAAAAAGCAATAGTTGTATATAAAATTGTATACATAACAGATGGTGCTTCACTACATTTTAAAAATAGATTTAACCTTGTGAATCTATTTTATTATAAAGATGACTTTAATTCGAAAGCAAAGATGCATTATCACGCAAGATCTCACGGAAAGGGGCCATGCGATGGACTTGGAGGGAACCTCAAACATTAAGCTACGCGTGCAAGCCTACAGTTTCCTAAAAGAGGATCAATTGTTTCACCAATGAAGTTATACGGATGGGCAACCTCATATTTAAACAGCGATTTACTACTGCTCCAAAAACGATATTCAACGTGAAACGACATTTTTGCAACCCAGATTTGATTCTGCAATCTACAACCGAAGGCCTTCTTGTAAAAAGAACAAGTTCTAGCATAGATGCCCAATGTAAAATTATAAAAGTTAAGTATAAAGTAAAACCGTTCTGAGTTTACTACTTTTGTAATTCATTATATTTTCATTAAAATTTCATACCTGTTTTACTAAATATGTATTTTTCACATGAACCGAAGGTTACAAACAATCGCCTAGCGTCATACTCAGCGTGAGGTGTATGTGCACAAATTCACATATCTGCCTAACTGATGGAGATCCCATTCTAAAACTTCTAGGGTATTATAACTATACCTGAGGCTATGTTTTGAAATAAACAAATTACAAAAAAAAATTTTTTTATAAATTGATTTTATTTTTTAAAAACGCAGACAATTTTCTATACAAATCGCAAAGTTTAATATATAAAAAAAAAATTTCAGTAAGAAAAAAATATTTTAAAAAAACATTATTTTCATTTATACTATTCTTTAGAAGCCCATAACTCGACAAATAACCATCATATAAAAAATTGTGTGTACACTTTCATACCTAGTACAAGAACAATTACCCAAAATATGAACGAATTCCAATGCCCCCATATATGTAGCACTACAACCGTGTGTCGGTTTGGACTTTTTCACCAAGACATCTCAGTCATTAAATTTATATGCGCTTGACTATGTCCAC
The DNA here is from genome assembly GCA_963971545.1 of Philophylla caesio. NCBI lineage: Eukaryota > Metazoa > Arthropoda > Insecta > Diptera > Tephritidae > Philophylla > Philophylla caesio. The sequence goes on from OZ020605.1 coordinate 5,583,470, forward strand.
TGAAAATTATAGCTTTGTTGTCCAAGATGCCACCCAATCTTTTCATTTGAACAACAAACAAGCAACACTCCTCACATCGGTTTTTTATTATACAGATAGAATGGGAATAAAACACGACGGCATTGTTATTATTTCAGATGTCTTTTCAGCCACTTTTTACGCCTACCAAAAAATACTACACAAGCACCTTTTTGAAAAAGCAATAGTTGTATATAAAATTGTATACATAACAGATGGTGCTTCACTACATTTTAAAAATAGATTTAACCTTGTGAATCTATTTTATTATAAAGATGACTTTAATTCGAAAGCAAAGATACATTATCACGCAACATCTCACGGAAAGGGGCCATGCGATGGACTTGGAGGGAACCTCAAACATTAAGCTACGCGTGCAAGCCTACAGTTACCTAAAAGAGGATCAATTGTTTCACCAATGAAGTTATACGGATGGGCAACCTCATATTTAAACAGCGATTTAATACTGCTCCAAAAACGATATTCAACGTGAAACGACATTTTTGCAACCCAGATTTGATTCTGCAATCTACAACCGAAGGCCTTCTTGTAAAAAGAACAAGTTCTAGCATAGATGCCCAATGTAAAATTATAAAAGTTAAGTATAAAGTAAAACCGTTCTGAGTTTACTACTTTTGTAATTCATTATATTTTCATTAAAATTTCATACCTGTTTTACTAAATATGTATTTTTCACATGAACCGAAGGTTACAAACAATCGCCTAGCGTCATACTCAGCGTGAGGTGTATGTGCACAAATTCACATATCTGCCTAACTGATGGAGATCCCATTCTAAAACTTCTAGGGTATTATAACTATACCTGAGGCTATGTTTTGAAATAAACAAATTACAAAAAAAAATTTTTTTATAAATTGATTTTATTTTTTAAAAACGCAGACAATTTTCTATACAAATCGCAAAGTTTAATATATAAAAAAAAAATTTCAGTAAGAAAAAAATATTTTAAAAAAACATTATTTTCATTTATACTATTCTTTAGAAGCCCATAACTCGACAAATAACCATCATATAAAAAATTGTGTGTACACTTTCATACCTAGTACAAGAACAATTACCCAAAATATGAACGAATTCCAATGCCCCCATATATGTAGCACTACAACCGTGTGTCGGTTTGGACTTTTTCACCAAGACATCTCAGTCATTAAATTTATATGCGCTTGACTATGTCCATATCATTATTCAGCTCATACAGTGCATCATTCCGTCTTCTTCGGTATCCGTCGCTCATGCGATAAACATCCATGTCTCTGCGCCATATAAAAGATGCGGGCATGATGAGGGATTTGTAGAGCAAGATTTTTGTTCGCCGAGAAAACGCTTTGCTTTTCAATTGCCTACCGAGCTCAAAGTAACACATGCTGTCAAGTGTTATTCTTCGCTGTTCGCAGGGCTGGTATTGTTGGTGGTGTTTATGCTAGATCCTAAGTCCTTCTCTATTTCAAAGATATAACTGGCAACAGTGACGTTCGTCCCAATGCGTCAGGACGTTTTGTTTCTTGCTACAAAAAATTTTTTTTTGTCCTCGTTCAGTACTATGCCAACTTCTTTCTCAAGACTGGAGAATACTGCACTGACGGCCCCAGCAACACTGGTCATAAGTACAATTGGATTGGACGGATTGTAAAAGTAGCGACAATGGCGAAGACTTAACGAGACTTAATTTGTATTTTCATCACCCATCGAAATGGATTCCATAAATTGGATCAAACCACCATCCAAAATCTCATCGCATGTTTTGAAAAAAGCTTCAGTGTGACAGATGGGAAATTGTGAGTAAAGCTCAAGGCTGGAACTTGACCAATTTTCGCGCGAGTATGTGAAATATTAATGACATTGAGACGTTTAGGACAAGGCAGTATATAAAATTCAGTAAGGGCTTTTCATAGCCTCAGGTATAGTTAGAATACCTTGGAAATTTTAGAGTGGGATCTCCATCAGTTAGGCAGATATGTGAATTTATAACCTTCGTTTCATGCAAAAAAAAACCTGAAAATGAAAATGTAGTGAATGTTCGATGGACTTTAAACCAAATTTCTTTATGAACATTATAATTATATCCACGCAAAAAAAAACTTGTTCCAAAGAAGCAAAAATTAGTTTAACTACCAAAAAGGACCACAGCAACCTAAAAATCTACGTAATTTTTTATGAAACTGGTTGCTAACCACCTACTTTCTTTCTACCTGAAGTGTACATCAGTACTCTAGTTTAGCTACTAAATCGGACCGCTGCGACCTAAAAACTAAATGAATTTTTTTAAAACTAGTTGCTACTTACCTAATTTCTACCTAAAATATACATCAATACTCTAGTTTAACTACTAAATCGAACCGCTGCAACCTAAAAACTAATTGAATTTTTTTGACACTAGTTGCTACTTACCTACTTTCTACCTGAAATATTCATCAGTACTCTAGTTTAACCACTAAAAAGGACCATAGCGACCTAAAAACTAAATAATTTTTTTTACACTAGGTGTTAACTGTTAACCTACAGTCTACGTGAAACATGAAAATTTTAATTAATAGTTTCGTATTTAAATAAGAAGATATCCCAGTCGCAAGATAGCTACTAGCGTATGCGGACGTCTTAATTAGTTATCTGCTTTTTCTACTGATCGGTATTTCTTTGTGGTTATAGTTAGCAATAACAACGTTTAATTCGTGTGATTGATACTTCGTACAAAAAGCGGTACTCCAAAAGTAGTGCTTAATTAATTATTTATGGCCCTTGGGTGACCTCACGGGGGGAATCGGTTCTCTATACTGGCCGATTCACCCAAAGCGAAGAAATAAAGAAAACTGCTCGAAAAAGTGACACTTGACTTCCCCGAACTCCCACAAACAATTAAAGACAACCCCAAATTCGTGATTGTGTCTGCGAATGACGGCCACAAGACCTTAGCTGAATACTCTTGCTTTTTGGTGCATAAAGCAATCCTCGCCATCAGCAAAGAAATCACAAAAATTTCATCTCTTCGGGATGGAACCATATTGTTACTGGTTAAAATAATTTAATCGCCACTCGCTTTCTGAAAACAACAATGCTACCAGGAGTATGAAAAATTGTATGTAAACTTTACTCCTCTTTAAATCACGTTAAAGGGACAGTATTTGCACCCTGTCTAAATAATGTAGATGAAAAAGAAATTGTCTCAGAACTAAGCGCTCAAGGTGTAGTGGAAGCTTACTAATTTCAAAAAACAATAGACGGAAAATCGTTTCCATGTGGAGTTGTATTACTAACATTCGACCTGTATAACCTTCCGGCAAAAATTGGCATACATATGTTGGCACTCTGTCAAAATACGAGAATACATTCCAAACCCAATGAGATGCAAGTCATGCCAAATTCTGGGACATATAACCAAACACTGCAGAAACTCACGGAGTTGTGTTACATGCAACCTCCCACCTCACTCACCAAATCAATGTACGCGTATAAGTTGCGCTAATTGTCAAGAACAACACGCAGCGTCGTCAAGGGAAAAGGAAATATTAAAAATAAAAACTACGAAAAAGTGTACGATGAAAGAAGCCAGACGCTTAGCCGTCAACTCATTCGGCTACAACACTACTCCCAAACCATATTTAACTATCACCGCACAGAAAATAAACATGACACAGTCCAAAATCCTATCCACCAAATCATTAAATAAAAAACTAAATTCAATCAGCACAAAAAGCAACTCCCTGACTGGCAATTTTTCACAAACATTCAATACCTCCCAACACCAGCTCACGAACATCAATACTAGATTCAACTTAGACGAAAGCAAACAGCATAAAACCAGAGAACATACCAATACCGAAGTTACTCCTAATTTCCACCTCAACAACAACAACAGCAACGACACCCAGCAATCACTATCCGAAGCCTCTCTTCTCTCGGAACATCAGCACGATCAACAGCATGTTAAACCTACGCCACTACCTAATTCACCTTCACCAAATACACCTCCACTCGAAGGTGACAGTAGCATTACAAACCGCCCAGATCTAACAAACATAAAAAAAATATCTAACACCGCTGCCCGCTGAGCTCCAGCACTTAGTATCATTTCTGAATTTATTAAACTCAACACCCTACAATAACATAGAGAAACAAAATCCACCTAACCATTAACATATACAGTAAAAAACAAAAAAAAAACTTACAACATAAGTAAAAGCAAAATTCACATATTTAAATATTACGCATATTTACATACATACTTATACTTATCTCTATATACATATATACATACATACATTGATCTATTTATATATTATCTAACTTTGCAAATGTCCCTTAAAGTTGTGCAGTGGAATATGCATGGTTATTATAACAATTGTGCGGAGCTTTCTCTGCTAATTAAAGATTCAAGCCCAGACGTAATCTGTCTAAAGGAAACGCATCTACCTAATACCCATAACACAACAGTGGTTCCCACAGCTTACAAATCATACTTTTATAATTTTTCAAACTCAGCCAAACAAGGCATAGGTATACTTATAAAACGCCACATACCCCACACTGTTATTCCAACATATTGCAATATTCTATCAATAGGAATACAAATAAATTTACATATATCGTTTACCATAATAAACGTTTACATCCCACCTCAAGATCAATTACTCGCCCGAGAGCTGAGAACCCTATTTCAAAACCCAAGCAAATATCTATTGATTGTCGGTGACTTTAATGGGTGGAGCCCACTGTGGGGATCAAAAACTGCTAGTACTAGGGGTAAGATAATTGAAGTTATCATACTTGCAGAAAATGTTATTATACTTAACGACGGATCCCCAACACACTTTTCCACACGAAAAACATTCACCCACGTAAACCTCTCACTCTGCTCCTCAGAACAATATATTCGTTGTAAGTGGAAAGTTTTTGATGATTTATTCGGAAGTGACCACTTCCCAATTCTAACAGAAGTACAAACTAACACTCAGTTCTCAAACCTGCGTTCCAACCCCAAATTTAAAACTGATCTGGCCAATTGGGAATATTTAAAAAAAAAGAGTGTAGCAAACAATTTGGAACATGGGGATTTAAGAATATTCACCATGAAGTTTCGAAAATTTCAAAGGTTATCAGGTCTGCCGCCAACAAAGCAATTCCCCAAACCAAACCATTTCTTACGGGACATCAAGTCCCCTGGTGGAATCCCAAACTTCAATCACTGCGAAACGTTAAACAAAAAAGTTGGCAAACATTCAAAGCCTCTCAAACCATTGAAAACCTAGTAGCATTTAAAAAACACAATGCCATATTCCGAAAAGAACTGAGAGAAGCTAAAAGAAAAGCTCTGCAATATTTTTCTTCAAAAATAACACCACTCTGTTCCCCCGCTAAAAGCATTCGATCGTGTAGGTATTCATGCCGTACTAGAACAATTACAAATTTGGAACATTGGTCCCAAATTTTTGCCATTGTCAAAGCTTTCTTGACCAATCGTAATTTTCTTGTTCGTGTTCATAACAAAACGTCAAAATCTTATCCTTTACACAATGGAATTCCGCAGGGATCCCCACTTTCAGCGGTTTTTTTTACCGTTGCCTTCCATAAAGTGAGCAGTATCTTAGACAAATATAAAAAGATTGAGTATGGAATTTATGCGGTCGATCTCATTATATATACTAAACTTCCTAACTTAACTAGCGTCAAAAAAAAAATTTCAAAAATTCTTACCGACATAGACAAATGGGGTGACGCTTCTGAAGCAGCATTATCGGTTTAAAAATGCAAACCACTGCACATCTGTAAAAAACATAACTGCCCTAATCTAATTGTAACATTTCAAAATGTAGAGATTGACCAAACCAATAACCTTAAAATTCTTGGTATTATTTTTGATAATAAACTCAGTTTTAAGGCACATTGTACATACTTAAGGAAAAACCTAGCTGCCAGGCTAAATATTGTTAAATTCTTAACTTCAAAAAAATGTCAAACTCATGTTAACACAATGGCCAATGTAACAAAAGCGCGCATTCTATCAAAAATTTAATACGCTTTGCCAATCTATGGATGGTGCGCAAATAATAATCTACAAAAACTGTATTCCCCATACCACACCGCAATTCGCCTGAGCCTCAATGCGTTCCCGACGTCTCGAACAAAAACAATATTAGCCGAAAAAGGCTTTCCGTCAATAGAAGAAAGAGTAAGGGAACTAACATGGAAACTAATACCGCACCTCATTAATACAAAAAACTCTTTACTCTTCAAATGCTTCAGAAAAGTATTAGGACACAGGACGAAATACAAACAGATATCTACTTTAAGGCGTTGTGCAACATTTTCAAAAAAACTGGGGATAATTCCACACAAATGTTACAACAAAACAGTCCGCCACCCTTGGTGGACATTCAGCAGTAGATGCATCAACCTCAATCTTCATTGCCATAATAAATCGACTACAAGTCCCGAAGTATACAGGAAAATGTTTCAGGAGGAGCTTTTCAAATACACTCAAGATAATTGCAACGTGCTATACACAGACGGATCAAAAACCAAAGTTATTACCACATTCGCGGTAGTTGCACACACAGGCGCACTCATAACAGGAGGATGGCTTTCAGCAAATACATCGATCTTTACAGCTGAAGCTCTCGCTATCAAAACTGCTCTCGACTTTGCCAGCAAACACAAAGGGAAATATTTAATAACAAAAAGCTCAACATTTTCTGGGTACCCGGGCATGTCGGGATCAAAGGAAATGAAGCAGCCGACGAAGAAGCAAAACACATGTATAAAAAACCCTGCCTCACCTTCCACACAACCGATAAAGATGATATAAAGAAAACGATTTGTTCACAAGAGCAGCATAGAAAGCTACAAATCTGGAAAAAGTCGAAATAGAGATACAGGGTGACTAACAAACTACGGCAGAAAACGGTAATACCAAACGGTATCAACCGAACTCAATCCACATTGTTATAAGATTACAGATGGGGCATACAGCATTTACACACGAGCAAATCCTCTCAGGAAAACCAAAAAACGTCTGCCCATGGTGTGGACTTCCTCCCACTGTGGAACACCTCTTGGACGAGTGCGCCGCCCATAACAATGAGAGGAGAAAACGATTTAATGACACTAAACCGTCTACACTCCTTGAAGTTACCTCAGCGGAAAATATTATTAAGATATGCAATTTTCTCAAACAATGTAAAATACTAAAACTCATATAACCGTATCAAAGTCCTTGGACTATCCTCTAATAGACATATATTGTAAGACAGAGTCGAAAGCCCCGGCAGCTAGTACTTTCCTTTTAAATTAGGTGTATTCATTTTGATGTATCTAATATAATAATAATAATAAGATGATATCCCTAAAACGTTAACAGACTTATGCTTGAACGTTATTATTATACACATAGAAATTATTAAAACACCTGGTTGGGTTTTAATGATATTTTATTTCTCTTGTTTGCACAAGAGCAGCCGTTTGTATCGGTCGAGTTATTACAACTGATTTTGCTAACTGAAATATTGCGGCGACTACGCCTAAATTCCTAACGCTTTGTTATACCTGCCAGTTGCTGCACATGTTTTGCAGTGTGACTTGCAAAATGCAATTCGGCAATTTACCTCTTGCTGTTGGCTTTTCCGCTGCAGCGATGTTGTTGTTGTCACGCGCTACCTGGTCGACGCTTCGTTGTTGTTGCGGCTAGCTACACCACACTGGGCTAGCGGGCTCCCTCAATCGTTATCGTCAAGCTCAACTAACGAAAGGTCCAAGAAACGAGCCGTTTCAACAGGGTCGGACCATATGGAGATGGGTGTTAGTTGAGTAGGGCATGTGAATAGGTGCTTGGTGTCGTGCGGAGACTCTCCACATGCTGGGCAAGTGTTGGGGGTGTCGGGGTTGATCCTGGATAGGTAGGAGTTTAACCTGCTACAATATTCAGATCTGAGTTGAGCCAGAGTGACGCGGGTCTCACGAGGCAGCTGGAGCTCCTCAGCTGCTATGGGTGGTGGTTGGACTCCCAGGACTGCACTCACAGGGCGGGTGTCGATGTATTTGGACACCGACTCCCTGTGAATGCTGTCCAGAGCCTGTCGGTACGTCCTTGGGTCCAGCGGTAGGCGTACGTATCTCTGGACCTCGTCCGTCAGTTGTGAGAGATGTCCCCTGATGTGCCTGGGTGCCGGCTCCAGCGCTCCCTCCACTTCGGTGAGGTGTAATTCGTGCAACGGATGGTGCCATCTTAAGGTCTGCTCAGGCCTTAAGAAAACCAGGGAGTGGTCCACATCCTATGTGGGCCAGTGTTACTCGCGCACTCAAGCGCCCCAAGCCTCCACGGCATCCGCCCTTGCGCCCCCCGCGCCGGTGCCTCAACGCACCCCTCCTGCCTCTACGGCTTTCCGGAGCTCACAGCAACACCAAACTTCCCCACCCCCCCTCGATCCACCACACGTGGCGCCAACCAGCAACTACTGGTTGCCCCCACCATCTGTTGTGTATGCCGGGCCAGAGTGCACCGGAATGCCTGCTCGCTCAGGTGTAACACCTGCCAGGGCTGGTGACACTTCCGGGCGTGCTCTGGCCTACGCACCACAAGGGACTGGTCTGAGAGCTTTACCGCTTCCTGCTGCCGCAACAACCCCCCTCAAGTGTCGCTCACGACACCGCCCACTACAACCGTTGGGCCCCCAACACCACAGCGGGATGCGCAGCCGGGACGGGCAGAGACTGCTACAGTTCAACTGCAACGGACTCTCGAGTAAGATCTCGGAGGTGGTTGCCTTCATGGCTCGGGACGGGCTGTTAATAGCTGCGGTCCAAGAAACGAAGCTACGTCGCAGTTCAACCCTAACGAACTGCGACGGCTACAACGTGCTTCGCAGAGATCGCGAGCGAGATAATGGTGGAGGCCTAGCCTTCATTCTACACAACACCGTGCAGTATCGTATCATCGATGTAGACATCGACCCAAACGACAGCAACTTAGAATGTCGAGGGATTGCTGTCCGGTCAGGCGATGTCGAGCTCGCAATATTTAATATATATATACCCCCTGTCTCCTGCTGCCCCGCTGGATATCACCCTGACATAGGTGCGCTCCTCAGTGGTGAAAACCGCTTGGTAGTTAGAGACTTCAACGCGCATCACGATCTTTGGTTCTCAAGCCTATCAAACGATCGTAGAGGAAATATTTTGGCAGAGCAGATAGACGGTTCGACATTCTGCACCATGAACGACGAAGCCCCCACCAGGATTGTGGGTAGTTGCAGCAGCTCGCCAGATCTAACAATAGCTAGCGCGGGTCTGATAAATAGCATAACGTGGCGACCTATGCTATCGCTTGCATCAGACCACCTACCCATAGTCATCTCGATTGACAGACCTGCCAACTATGTTGCCTCGGATCGCCACACCTATGTCAACTTCAAAAAAGCTGACTGGGAGCGGTTCGAGAATTTCACTGAAGACGCCTTCAGTGCTCTCTCAATTACAACCGACGTTCGCGTTGGCGAGCGCGTGTTCCGCAGGGTGGTGAAGTCCGCTGCAGCCCGCTTCATTCCGGCAGGGAGGATCCCTGTGATCCGTCCTGACTTCCCGGGTGAGGCGGTGTCTCTAGCGGATCAACGCGACCACCTCCGGCAGGCGGACCCCGGTAATCACCGTATTAGGCAACTAAACGGGGAGATCCAACGCCTGGTTAACGTTCATAAGCGGAACAAGTCGAGGGAGCACCTGAAGTCCTGCAACCTCGGTGCCGGAGTGGGCAAATTATGGTCGACCGTGAGGTCCCTGTCCAACCCGACGAGGCGTCATGATCGAACAGAAATCTCCTTTGGAGACCACGCCTCGTCGGACCCGAAGCGATGCGCGAACTATTTTAGTCGACAATTTACACTGCATCCTTCGGCCGACAGAACCAAACGGTCAGTCACCAGAAGGCTGCGCAAGTCAACACCAAGCGCACCAATTGTCCTCTCTACCACTGAGGTGAAGGAAGCCATCGGCCCAGACGGGTTGATGCTGAAAAAATTGGGCACCGCGGGAGTAGCATATCTCACCAAGGTCCTCAGTCTGTCTCTAAGCACCCTGGTAATTCCGGATATCTGGGTAATACCACTGCTCAAACCAGGGAAACCGGCCGGCCAAGGCGAGTCCTACAAGCCGATCTCCCTGCTTTCTCCAGTGGTTAAGACACTTGAGGCCCTGCTGCTCCCGCATTTCAATCACTGCCTCAGCCCGGCGATGCATCAACACGGCTTCCGGAAAGTGCATAGCACTACAATGGCACTTAACGCTATAAACACTCAGGTTAATCGTGGTCTCAACGGCAACCGCCCCTGTGAGAGAACCGTCCTCGTGGCTTTGGATTTGTCGAAGGCCTTCGACACAGTCAGCCACTCCATCCTGCTGAAGGACGTGGAGGCCTCACCTCTCCCAGCGGCGAAGAGGCGATGGACCGCGAACTACCTGTGTGGTCGTCAAGCGTCGGTGTGCTACCGTGACTCAGTGTCAAAAGCGAGAAGAATTAAGCAGGGGTACCACAGGGTGGCGTCCTATCCCCCCTATTATTCAACTTCTACATCTCGCGACTCCCTTCCCCGCCAGAGGGAGTCACACTGGTCTCGTATGCCGCCGACTGCACGATAATGGCCACCGGCAATGGAATTGATGGCTTGTGCTCTAAAGTAAACAGCTACCTCCAAGAGCTTGCTCATTACTTTACGGGACGGAACTTGACGCTGTCTCCTGCTAAATCCACGGCGACCTTGTTTACATCTTGGACGAAGGTCGGGCTCACCCTCGACATCCACATCGAGGGGACCCCCATTCCGACGGTTAACCACCCAAAGATCCTGGGGTCGACGCTTCGTCATCGGTATCGGTTGGAGAGTTGTTGTTATGCTATTTCCACACTCAAACCTGCCGACACACCGTCAGCAATATCGGTGGGAGTGGAGTGTTGACCGGATAAGAACCAAGTAATAGGCGTGCAGTTTAAAAAGTGGTTTGTTACAGACCGCTTCACAATCACTACTTAAATACTTCCCAGTGATGATTTTGTAGGCAGCTTGTGTGATGCCTTGGTTACTCTGAAACCACATGCTTATATTGCAGAAACACAGGCACTTTATAAAAAAATCTAAGAGAAAATTTGGACGAAGGAGAAGTCATCGTACAGTGTGACTTTGCTGAAAATTATAGCTTTGTTGTCCAAGATGCCACCCAATCTTTCCATTGGAACAACAAACAAGCAACACTCCTCACATCGGTTTTTTATTATACAGATGGAATTAAGATGTCTTCTCAGCCACTTTTTACGCCTACCAAAAAATACTACACAAGCACCTTTTTGAAAAAGCAATAGTTGTTTATAAAATTGTATACATAACAGATGGTGCTTCACTACATTTTAAAAATAGATTTAACCTTGTGAATCTATTTTATTATAAAGATGACTTTAATTCGAAAGCAAAGATACATTATCACGCAACATCTCACGGAAAGGGGCCATGCGATGGACTTGGAGGGAACCTCAAACGTTAAGCTACGCGTGCAAGCCTACAGTTACCTAAAAGAGGGTCAATTGTTTCACCAATGAAGTTATACGGATGGGCAACCTCATATTTAAACAGCGATTTAATACTGCTCCAAAAACGATATTCAACGTGAAACGACATTTTTGCAACCCAGATTTGATTCTGCAATCTACAACCGAAGGCCTTCTTGTAAAAAGAACAAGTTCTAGCATAGATGCCCAATGTAAAATTATAAAAGTTAAGTATAAAGTAAAACCGTTCTGAGTTTACTACTTTTGTAATTCATTATATTTTCAATAAAATTTCATACCTGTTTTACTAAATATGTATTTTTCACATAAACCGAAGGTTACAAACAATCGCCTAGCGTCAAACTCAGCGTGAGGTGTATGTGCACAAATTCACATATCTGCCTAACTGATGGAGATCCCATTCTAAAATGTCTAGGGTATTATAACTATACTATACCTGCTATGTTTTGAAATAAACAAATTAAAAAAAAAAACTTTTTTTTTGTAAATTGATTTTATTTTTTAGAAAACGCAGACAATTTTCTATACAAATCGCAAAGTTTAATATATAAAAAACAAAAATCAGTAAGAAAAAATTATTTTAAAAAAACATTATTTTCATTTCTACTATTCTTTACAAGCCCATAACTCGACAAATAACCATCATATAAAAAATTGTGTGTACACTTTCATACCTAGTACAAGAACAATTACCCAAAATATGAACGAATTCCAATGCCCCCATATAGCAATGCAACCCTGTGTCGGTTTGGACTTTTTCACCAAGACATCTCAGTCATTAAATTTTTATGCGCTTGACTATGTCCATATCATTATTCAGCTCATACAGTTCATCATTCCGTCTTCTTCGGTATCCGTCGCTCATGCGATAAACATCCATGTCTCTGCGCCATATAAAAGATGCGGGCATGATGAGGGATTTGTAGAGCAAGATTTTTGTTCGCCGAGAAAACGCTTTGCTTTTCAATTGCCTACTAAGCTCAAAGTAACACCTGCGCTGTTCGCAGAGCTGGTATTGTTGGTGGTGTTTATGCTAGATCCTAAGTCCTTCTCTAATTCAGAGATATAACTGGCAACAGTGACGTTGGTCCCAATACGTCAGCACTTTTTGTTTCTTGCCACAAATACCAACTCCTTTCTCTAGACTGGAGAATACTGCACTGACAGCCCCAGCTGCACTGGTCATAAGTACAATTGTATTGGACGGATTGTAGAAGTAGCGACAATGGCGAAGACTTAACGAGACTTAATTTGTATTTTCATCACCCATCGAACTGGATTCCATATATTCGATCAAACCACCATCCAAAATCTCATCGCATGTTTTGAAGAAAGCTTTAGTGTGACAGTGAGTAAGGCTGGAATTTGACCAATTTTCGCGCGAGTATGTGAAATATGAATGACATTGAGACGTTTAGGTAAGGGATTTTCATAGCCTCAGATATAATTATAATAACCTGGAAATTTTAGAGTGGGATCTCCACCAGTTAGGCAGATTTGTGAATTTATAACCTTCGTTTCATGTGAAAAAAACATGAAAATGAAAATGTAGTGAAACTGTCGTCTACCTATGTATGTTCGCTGTACTTAAAACCAAATTTCTTTATGAACATTATAATTATACCCACGCAAAAAAACTTGTTCCAAAGAGGCAAAAATTAGTTTAACTACCAAAAAGGACCACAGCGACCTAAAAATCAACGTTGCTAACTACCTATTTTCTACCGGAAGTATACATCAGTGCTCTAGTTTAACTAGCAATAGAAAATACAGAAATTTTGAAGCAGCTAAAGGAGAAATTTAATAATCCGTCTACTTCTCCTTCTATGAAAACCACGATACTGACTATAGCACCTATGTAATGGTGGGGTTCTTGATGCTGCCTTCATACGTGTTGCAGCATTCTGGTTCAGGGGCTTATGCCCAAGACCGACCATACGTGGCGAAGAGTCACACCCTACACGAGGTGCCCCTGCTTTCTACTAAATATGGCGGATCTAGAGAGAAAAACTCGATAAAATCCGTAAGTCCTGGTGTCAATCGTACCGTGCCTTGGACTGAATGGCACTACGTTAGTGTGTCTTCTAACGGTGTACTCCAGTTACGTGGCGCCTTCTGGTTTTATTTAGCCTTTCCGAGGTACCGGGGCTCTGCCTTAGATGACCTCGCTCTTCCCCCATTACTCGTGGGACCAAAATTATGGAAGAACAACAAACAAACAAAACAAACAAAAACAACAACCACTCTGCTTCCGCCTTCATTGGAGAGCAGTCGGTTAACTCAAAGGAGCACTCGATGCCCGCAAAATTGGTCGAAGACATGGCAACTGCAGCGGACGCAATGGACGTAAATCCTACCGTTCGGGGCAGCGAGCTAACATCTCTTGTCACTACGAGGGACGAAAAGGGCCCCAGTCCAAACGGCCCAAGTGGTGTCACCGAGTGCCTGGATATTGTTATGGCCAACTTGAACTCAGTTCCAATGGACAGCGATACCCAGATCCCTACGGATGAGGACGAGCTCTTGCTCTCATCCCAGCCGGAGAAGACGAGCACTCCAGCTTCCAAACTCTCTGGAGTGGGCAAGAAACGCTACAAGTTCTACCGCTCCAGGGGAGTTGGTGAGCTTGAAGCGAAAAAGCTGGCCCTCTTGCCTATGGCCAAGGGAAAGCGGGAACTCGCTGGCATGCTGAGTAGTTGTGGTAAGAGGGATAGGTCGGAAACGACCGACTCCTCCAATGTCCACAACTCTCCAAAGCGTAAAGTGGGACCGACCGACAAAAGGGCCCAAGTGGGACCAATGCAGCCAAAGGCAACCTTTGCTCAGGTTGCGGGGGCGGTGTCAGGTGGAATGCCTGCCAAAGATGGGTGCAGGGTAGCACTATTGCCGCCAAGTTACCCAAGGATGCTCTGGTCTCTGCAGCAACTGCAGCTGATTCAGTCCGCTATCCTGAAAGCGGTAAGGCAGCAGCGCAAAGGCTCTATAAAGCCTAATTTCAGCAGCTGCTCCTTCCGGCCGGGGTGGCTGGCCATCAGCTGTGGGGACGCAGAGACCTCGGAGTGGCTCCGGAATATGGCTCCCAAGCTAAAGTCGTGCAAGAGCGCCACAATTAAGGTTGTGCCCAAACCTTCGGTTTATGTGGGCTATTTCCCGGAGGCGGTGACCACGTCGGTGTAAGACATCCTAGCTCTTGTCGAGGGGTAAAACGCGGGTCTGCAAGTGGGCAACTGGAGGGCACTCAACAGGGTACAACGAGGACCCATCTCTGAGCTCACTCTCTCGGTTGACCCCAACTCCGCTGAGGCTCTCGACAGGCTGGGGCACGTGGTAAACTATGGGTTCGGAAGGGTGCGTATCCATAAGAAAGGCCCTACAGCGGTACGTAACAAGGCACCCTCCGCAAATACAGCTGCAACAACGGCATCCACCACTGTGGCTAGCAATAGCACGGCGACAGAAGAGCGACCCTGTTGCTCAAAGGACGACCAAATATTGCGAAGGCCCTCTGTGGAGCTAACCAACATAAATTCCTCGGGTGGTAACCCTAAGGAGCGGCCGGCCTGCCCAGAAGGGAACGCAAAACCGAGGAGTAAGGAACCCCCACTCTCACCCGCAAGGGACGCGTCTGCCGCCCTGATCAAATTTAGACCCCCAATAAGGTCACATTGGGGACAGCGCGTTGCAGAACAGTCAAGAGAGGAAAGGGTACTCTTGGGAGGAAGCAGAGGGAGAAGAGTGGCTAAGAGGGCCCAGCGAAAGAAATCGAGACCATCCGATGGCAGACCCCCCAAGAAGCCTTACTAAGCACATGAAGTGCCTGCAGATGAACATGCATCACGCCAAGGCGGCCGCGGACGTCTTGTGCTGACGGTTCAACAAGGAGAACTTGGATGTCGCATTCATCCAAGAACCCTGGGTTTCCAATGAGGCTATTAAAGGCCTCAATGATAGGGATGGTAAGATTATATATGACACCAGAAGGGCCCAGAGCGGCCCTTCCTGTCTACTCACGATCTAGAAATTGAATCAATACAGCTTCAAAATAATCTAACATCAGCCTTTGAAGTGAGCTGCCCAGAGAAGATCAAAAAATTTCAAAGGGACGTCCCATGGTGGAATGGCATTCTCAAAAAACTTCGACAAAAGGCTCGAAAGCTATTCAATAGGGCTAAACGGACTGGTGAAAGGTCCACTTACAAAACAGCCATCACTGCCTATAACAGAGAGCTAAGAGAGTCCAAAAGGATCACATGGCGTAAGCACTGTGAGGTTATCTCCACCCTTCCTGTTGCTCAGCGTCTGCAGAAAGCACTTAGACTGGATCATACATGCACACTAAGGAAACCTGACGGAACCTACACGAGTGACCCTGAGACCAACCGGCTTCTAATGGAAACCCACTTCCCAGGATGTATTATACAATACCGAAATCATACTGTGACCACTGTTGCTACAGTCTGTGCTAACGGTAGGACAAGAGGTCTTGCGAGAAGAATTGTCAACCGTGACAGGGTACGGTGGGCTATTTGAACGTTCAGTGCATACAAATCCCCTGGTCCAGATGGTATCTACCCATGTCTGCTTCAGCGGGCTATGGAATCCATATCTGGAACCCTTGTTAGAATACTGAGGGCGAGCTTGCTTCTTGCCTATATTCCCTCACCTTGGAAAGAGGTAAGAGTAGTATTTATACCCAAAGCCGGAAAAAATTCCAATCAACTTCCAAAGGCTTTTAGACCTATAAGCCTAAGTTCCTTTGTGATAAAGACACTGGAAAAACTTATTGACTTTCACATCAGGGACACCTATCTCAAGGTTAAACCACTCTGTGAAAGTCAACATGCATGTCAAGCAGGGAAATCTACTAGTACTGCCATACATGGCCTAACTCAAGTACTTGAAAAGGCCTTAGAGTACAAACAGATAGCCCTGTGTGCATTCCTTGATATATCAGGTGCCTTTGACAATACAATTTATGAGGCAATCTCTGCAGGATTAGCAAGGAAGGATATCCCGAAGCTTATAACCAAGTGGGTAATAAGCATGCTGAAATCCAGAACCATAATGGCTGAACTAGGTGGAAGTAGACTTCGGGTAACGGACACTCGTGGCTCCCTCAAGGGGATGTTCTCTCACCTCTATTGTGGACACTCGTTGTCGATGAACTCTTAGAGAAGCTTAAAGGGAATAGATTCAATGCTTACGGCTATGCTGACGACCTTGAAATCTATGTTGTGGGCTGGGATGAAGGGACATTAAGCTCCAGGCCTAAATCTGACGCTTAAATGTTGCTATGAGAAAGGGTTGTCAATCAATCCAAAAAAGTCAACCATCATCCCATTCACCAGACGAAGGAAGGAAAACCTAACTAAACCAATGCTGGCAGGTAATGACATCTCAAAAGAGGTGAAATACCTAGGGATCACACTAGATAGTAAGCTCAACTTGAACTCTCATCTCACAGAAAGTACCAATAAAGCGGCAAGAGCATCCTATGCTTGTCAAAGACTACACGGCAAAACCTGGGGAATCTCCCCGAAACTCGCATAGTGGTCATTTAACACGGTGATAAAGCCAATTATTACCTACGCAGCACTAGTATGGTGGCCTAAGGCCAAATTGGCGAGCTCCGGCGCTACTTTCGGCAAACTCTATCGCCTCGTCTGTGTGGCCATCACGGGGG
Source organism: Philophylla caesio (assembly GCA_963971545.1). Lineage (NCBI taxonomy): Eukaryota > Metazoa > Arthropoda > Insecta > Diptera > Tephritidae > Philophylla > Philophylla caesio. Next base: position 5,600,734 of record OZ020605.1, read on the forward strand.
CCATGCGCATATGTCCAACAGAAGCGCTTGGCAACATCTCGGGCATCCCAACATTGGCCATATTCATTGAGAAAGAGGCTTGTCAGGGCGCTCTGAGACTGTCTAACCTTAGTCGTCGGAAAAGTAGAGACTTCAGGGGGCATTTGGGTGTCCTACAACCACTCAGTGCCGATCCAATAATCAAACTCACAGGCACTATGTTGCCAAAACTATCCTTTACCAAGACCTACAAAGTCATAATACTTGAAAGGGATACATGTAAAAGGATGGTGAAAGCAATTAATAAAGGATCACAGGTCTGGTACACTGACGGTTCCAAACTTATCAATGGGAGCACCGGGGCCGGGGTGTTCGGACCAAGACTTCAAAAAACTGCCCCAATGGGGTCATACCCAACCATCTTCCAGGCGGAAATCTATGCTATTGAGCTGTGTGCACACGAATGTCTTCGCAGAAAGACAAATGGAGCCACAATCAACATTATGTCAGACAGCCAGGCAGCCCTTAGGGCACTAGACTCCTTCAAAACGGAGTCAAAACTGGTAGACAGCTGCAGAGCGGCACTGGAATCATTAGGAGCCGACAACAGAGTCACTCTGTGGTGGGTTCCGGGTCATGAGGGTGTGGATGGCAATGAGAGGGCGGACTATCTCGCAAAAAAAAAGGGGCCCAACAGAGCGGTCCTCAGCCGTTCTGCGGTCCTTCTAAGGGATACACAGCAGAACTTCTAAGAAGGTGGCAGGACTCAAGAATCGCAGCCCAATGGCGATCGTCAAAGGGTAATAGACAATCTAAGAGGTTCATAAGTCCATCCCGTGAATCCTCTAGAAAACTTCTTAATCTCAGCAGGGAGGGTCTTAGAACTTTCACCGGGTACTTAACAGGTCACTGTAGGCTGAGATACCACCTTCACAAAATAGGACTCTCTGAGGTTTCAGACTGTAGGTTTTGTGGCTTAGAGGCGGAGACCTCTGAGCACATACTGTGTGAATGCCCGAGTATAAATAGACTCAGGCTAATACACCTTGGAGAGCGACTGTTATCTCCATCCACAATATGCACAATCACACCCTCCAAAGTGCTTAGTCTCCTAAAGATGGAGTGACAACTTAAAGGGTTAGCACAATAGATCTTTTTTTAGGTCGCAGCGCTACAATGCCCTGATAATAATAACAATAATGTAATGGAGTGAAAATAAACTTGCAGAAGAGTTCGGGACATCCAAGCGACAAGTGAGAAAAGCAAAGAAACTTGTGGATCAGTTCGGCATCTTATCAACTCCAAAGCCACGTGGTGGCCGCAAGAGGAATATCCGAACGTTAAAGCAGGTTTAACAAAGTTTTTTTACTTTAAGACCCAAACAATGTGTCCTCGCTGGTGACCCTGGGACGCATATGGTATGTGTTTGCACATACCACCAAAATGTAAAGCTAATGTTGGATGGTGGAGAGATTGCTTATCTTACAGCTGGAACAAACATGGAACTTTCGTCTTATAAGGATTGCCTACGCAAGATGATGTGTCTGAATCCAACACAATTGTGCCATTTAATGACTGCAAAAACACCACCAAATGAGTGTTGTAAATCTTAGTAGCTGAAATGCAATTCGTCATCATTTGAAAGTTATTTTCGATAAGAACCAAGTAAAAGGCGTGCAGTTTCAAAAAATTTTTTGGCACAGACCGCTTCACAATCTCTACTTAAATACTTCCCAGTGATGATTTTGTAGGCAGCTTGTGTGATGCCTTGGATACTCTGAAACCACATACTTATATTGCAGAAACAAAGGCACTTTATAAAAAAATCTAGGAGACAATTTGGACGAAGGAGAAGTTATCGTACAGTGTGACTTTGCAGAAAATTATAGCTTTGTTGACCAAGATGCCACCCAATCTTTCCATTGGAACAACGAACAAGCAACACTCCTCACATCGGTTTTTTTATTATACAGATGGAATTGGAATAAAACACGGCAACATTGTTACACAGCCACTTTTTACGCCTACCAAAAAAAACTCCACAAGCACCTTTTTGGAAAAGCAATAGTTGTATATAAAATTGTATACATAACAGATGGTGCTTCACTACATTTTAAAAATAGAGTTAACTTTGTGAATCTATTTTATTATAAAGATGACTTTAATACGAAAGCAAGTTCTAGCATAGATGCCCAATGTAAAATTATAAAAGTTATAAAGTAAAACCGTTCTGAATTTACTACTATTGTAACTCATTATATTTTCATTAAAACTTCATACCTGTTTTACTAAATATGTATTTTTCACATGAACCGAAGGTTACAAACAATCGCCTAGCGTCATACTCAGCGCGAGGTGTACATATGTGCACAAATTCACATATCTGCCTAACTGATGGAGATCCCATTCTAAAACTTCTAGGGTATTATAACTATACCTGAAGCTATATTTTGAAATAAACAAATTTAAAAAAAAGGCGGTCGAAGCTTCCATATTTTTTTAAATTTTCACTTCCGGTGTGAAAAAAATAAATTTTTTTGTAAATTGATTTCATTTAAAAAAAACGCAGAAAATTTTCTATACAAATCGCGAAGTTTAATATATAAAAAAAAAAGTTTTTTAGTACGAAAAAATTATTTAAAAGAAACATAATTTTCATTTTAACTATTCTTTAGAAGCCCATAACTTGACAAATAACCATCATATAAAAAATTGTGTGTACACTTTCATACCTAGTACAAGTACAATTACCCAATCACCCAAGAGCACCGGGGCCGGGGTGTTCGGACCAAGACTTCAAAAAACTGCCCCAATGGGGTCATACCCAACCATCTTCCAGGCGGAAATCTATGCTATTGAGCTGTGTGCACACGAATGTCTTCGCAGAAAGACAAATGGAGCCACAATCAACATTATGTCAGACAGCCAGGCAGCCCTTAGGGCACTAGACTCCTTCAAAACGGAGTCAAAACTGGTAGACAGCTGCAGAGCGGCACTGGAATCATTAGGAGCCGACAACAGAGTCACTCTGTGGTGGGTTCCGGGTCATGAGGGTGTGGATGGCAATGAGAGGGCGGACTATCTCGCAAAAAAAAAGGGGCCCAACAGAGCTTCTGCGGTCCTCAGCCGTTCTGCGGTCCTTCTAAGGGATACACAGCAGAACTTCTAAGAAGGTGGCAGGACTCAAGAATCGCAGCCCAATGGCGATCGTCAAAGGGTAATAGACAATCTAAGAGGTTCATAAGTCCATCCCGTGAATCCTCTAGAAAACTTCTTAATCTCAGCAGGGAGGGTCTTAGAACTTTCACCGGGTACTTAACAGGTCACTGTAGGCTGAGATACCACCTTCACAAAATAGGACTCTCTGAGGTTTCAGACTGTAGGTTTTGTGGCTTAGAGGCGGAGACCTCTGAGCACATACTGTGTGAATGCCCGAGTATAAATAGACTCAGGCTAATACACCTTGGAGAGCGACTGTTATCTCCATCCACAATATGCACAATCACACCCTCCAAAGTGCTTAGTCTCCTAAAGATGGAGTGACAACTTAAAGGGTTAGCACAATAGATCTTTTTTTAGGTCGCAGCGCTACAATGCCCTGATAATAATAACAATAATGTAATGGAGTGAAAATAAACTTGCAGAAGAGTTCGGGACATCCAAGCGACAAGTGAGAAAAGCAAAGAAACTTGTGGATCAGTTCGGCATCTTATCAACTCCAAAGCCACGTGGTGGCCGCAAGAGGAATATCCGAACGTTAAAGCAGGTTTAACAAAGTTTTTTTACTTTAAGACCCAAACAATGTGTCCTCGCTGGTGACCCTGGGACGCATATGGTATGTGTTTGCACATACCACCAAAATGTAAAGCTAATGTTGGATGGTGGAGAGATTGCTTATCTTACAGCTAGAACAAACATGGAACTTTCGTCTTATAAGGATTGCCTACGCAAGATGATGTGTCTGAATCCAACACAATTGTGCCATTTAATGACTGCAAAAACACCACCAAATGAGTGTTGTAAATCTTAGTAGCTGAAATGCAATTCGTCATCATTTGAAAGTTATTTTCGATAAGAACCAAGTAAAAGGCGTGCAGTTTCAAAAATTTTTTTGGCACAGACCGCTTCACAATCTCTACTTAAATACTTCCCAGTGATGATTTTGTAGGCAGCTTGTGTGATGCCTTGGATACTCTGAAACCACATACTTATATTGCAGAAACAAAGGCACTTTATAAAAAAATCTAGGAGACAATTTGGACGAAGGAGAAGTTATCGTACAGTGTGACTTTGCAGAAAATTATAGCTTTGTTGACCAAGATGCCACCCAATCTTTCCATTGGAACAACGAACAAGCAACACTCCTCACATCGGTTTTTTTATTATACAGATGGAATTGGAATAAAACACGGCAACATTGTTACACAGCCACTTTTTACGCCTACCAAAAAAAACTCCACAAGCACCTTTTTGGAAAAGCAATAGTTGTATATAAAATTGTATACATAACAGATGGTGCTTCACTACATTTTAAAAATAGAGTTAACTTTGTGAATCTATTTTATTATAAAGATGACTTTAATACGAAAGCAAGTTCTAGCATAGATGCCCAATGTAAAATTATAAAAGTTATAAAGTAAAACCGTTCTGAATTTACTACTATTGTAACTCATTATATTTTCATTAAAACTTCATACCTGTTTTACTAAATATGTATTTTTCACATGAACCGAAGGTTACAAACAATCGCCTAGCGTCATACTCAGCGCGAGGTGTACATATGTGCACAAATTCACATATCTGCCTAACTGATGGAGATCCCATTCTAAAACTTCTAGGGTATTATAACTATACCTGAAGCTATATTTTGAAATAAACAAATTTAAAAAAAAGGCGGTCGAAGCTTCCATATTTTTTTTAATTTTCACTTCCGGTGTGAAAAAAATAAATTTTTTTGTAAATTGATTTCATTTAAAAAAAACGCAGAAAATTTTCTATACAAATCGCGAAGTTTAATATATAAAAAAAAAGTTTTTTAGTACGAAAAAATTATTTAAAAGAAACATAATTTTCATTTTAACTATTCTTTAGAAGCCCATAACTTGACAAATAACCATCATATAAAAAATTGTGTGTACACTTTCATACCTAGTACAAGTACAATTACCCAAAATATGAACAAATTCCAATGCCCCCATGTAGCACTAAAACCGTGTGTCGGTTTGGACTTTTTTACCAAGACATCTCAGTCATTAAATTTGTATGCGCTTGACTATGTCCATATCATTACTCAGCTCATACAGTACATATTCCGCCTTCTTCGGTATCCATGTTTCTTGGCCATATAAAAGATGCGGACATGATGAGGGATTTGTAGAGCAAGATTTTTGTTCGCCGAGAAAACGCCTATGGAGCTCAAAGTAACACCTGCGGTCAAGTGTTATTCTTCGCTGTTCGCAGGGCTGGTATTGTTGGTGGTGTTTATGCTAGATCCTAAGTCCTCCTCTATTTCAAAGATATAACTGACAACAGTGACGTTGGCCCCAACACTTTAGGACTTTTTGTTTCTGGTCCTCGTTCAGTACTATACCAACTTCTTTCTCTAGACTGGAGAATACTGCACTGACGGCCCCAGCTACACTGGTCATAAGATCAATTGCATTGGACGGATTGTAGAAGTAGCGACAATGGCGAAGACTTAACGAGACTTAATTTGTATTTTCATCACCCATCGAAATGGATTCCACAAATTCGATCAAACCACCATCCAAAATCTCATCACATGTTTTGAAGAAAGCTTCAGTGTGACAGATGGGAAATTGTGAGTAAAGCTCAAGGCTGGAACTTGACCAATTTTCGCGCGAGTATGTGAAATATTAATGACAGTGAGACGTTTAGGACAAGGCAGTATATAAAATTCAGTAAGGGATTTTCATAGCCTCAGGTATAGTTATAGTACCCTGGAAGTTTTAGAGTGGGATCTCTAACAGTTAGGCAGATATGTGAATTTATAACCTTCGTTTCATATGAAAAAAACATGAAAATGAAAATGTAGTGACACTGTCTTCTACCTATGTTCGATGGACTTTAAACCAAATTTCTTTATGAACATTATAATTATACCCACGCAAAAAAAAACTTGTTTCAAAGAGGCAAAAATTAGTTTAACTACCAAAAAGGACCACAGCGACCTAAAAATCAACGTAATTTTTTATGAAACTGGTTGCTAGCTACCTACTATCTACCTGAAGTATACATTAGTGCTCTAGTTTAGCTATTAAATCGGACCGCTGCGACCTAAAATATAAATGAATTTTTTTGACACTAGTTGCTACTTACCTACTTTATACCTGAAATATACGTCAGTACTCTAGCTTAGCTAGTAAATCGGACCGCTGCAACCTAAAAACTAAATGAATTTTTTTGAAACTAGTTGCTACTTACCTACTTTCTACCTGAAATATAATCAGTACTCTAGTTTAACCACTAAAAAGGACCACAGCGACCTAAAAACCAAATGGTTTTTTTTACACAAGTTGTTAACTACTAACCTACAGTCTACGTGAAACATACAAATTTTAATTAATAGTTTCGTATTTAAATAATATGATATCCTTAAAACGTTAACAGACTTATGCTTGAACGTTATTAATATACACATATACTCGAAATGGCTCCGTACGGTGATCGATGTTTCAATCCATTTCGCTTGGTAAATCATCGAAAATTAAATAACTTAAGAAAATTGTAAGCATTATTAGCACACAAGTGGGGACATCCAGCAAATTCTTATGTGTGCGCATCCTGCAGGAAACGACTTTTAAATGAAATATCAGCCAATGAAGAAGTTGAATATATTGAAACCTCGAGGGAACTCTCGCAAAGCACCCGCGATTAAGCATTCATTCCTGAAGACAGTTGCAGACATGAACCCACTCAATCGGATTCAGCAATAGAAAATATAGAAATTTTGAAGCAGCTAAAGGAGAAATTTAATAACCCAATACTTCTGCTTCTATGTAAACTACGATACTGACTATGTCATGGAGTGAATATGAACTTGCAGAAGAGTTCGGGACATCCAGGCGACAAGTGAGAAAAGCAAAGAAACTTGTGGATCAGTTCGGCATCTTATCAACCCCAAACCCCACGTGGTGGCCGCAAGAGGAATATCCGAACGTTAAAGCAGGTTTAATAAAGTTTTTTTTACTTTAAGACCCAAACAATGTGTCCTCGCTGGTGACCCTGGGACGCATATGGTATGTGTTTGCACATACCACCAAAATGTAAAGCTAATGTTGGATGGTGGAGAGATTGCTTATCTTACAGCTAGAACAAACATGGAACTTTCGTCTTATAAGGACTGCCTACGCAAGATGATGTGTCTAAATCCAACACAATCGTGCCATTTAATGACTGCAAAAACACCACCAAATGAGTGTTGTAAATCTTAGTAGCTGAAATGCAATTCGTCATCATTTGAAAGTTATTTTCGATAAGAACCAAGTAACAGGCGTGCAGTTTCAAAAAATTTTTTGGCACAGACCGCTTCACAATCTCTACTTAAATACTTCCCAGTGATGATTTTGTAGGCAGCTTGTGTGATGCCTTGGATACTCTGAAACCACATGCTAATATTGCAAAATCACAGGCACTTTATAAAAAAATCTAAGAGAAAATTTGGACGAAGGAGAAGTCATAGTACAGTGTGTCTTTGCTGAAAATTATAGCTTTGTTGTCCAAGAAGCCACCCAATCTTTCCATTGGAACAACGAACAAGCAACACTCCTCACATCAGTTTTTTGTTATACAGATGGAATGGGAATAAAACACGGAAGCATTGTTATGATTTCAGATGTCTTAAAACATGACACAGCCACTTTTTACGCCTACCAAAAAATACTACACAAGCACCTTTTTAAAAAAGCAATAGTTGTATATAAAATTTAATCCATAACAAATGGTGCTTCACACTTTATAAAAAAATCTAAGGGAAAATTTGGACGAAGGAGAAGTTATAGTACAGTGTGACCTTGAAGAAAATTATAGCTTTGTTGTTTAAGATGCCACCCAATCTTTATATTTTAACAACGCACAAGCAACACTGTTCACATCGGTTTTTTATTATACAGATGGAATGGGAATAAAACACGGCATTGTTATGATTTCAGATGTCTAAAAACATGACACAGCCAACTTTTACGCCTACCATCAAATACTACATAAGCACCTTTTTGAAAAAGCAATAGTTGTATATAAAATTTAATACATAAGAGATGGTGCATTTACATTTTAAAAATAGATTTAACTTTGCGAATATATTTTATTATAAAGAAGCAAAGATACATTATCACGCAACATCTCACGGAAAGGGGTCATGCGATGGACTTGTAGGGAACCTCACCAATGAAGTTATATGGATGGGCAACCTCACCTTTAAACAGCGATTTAATACTACTCCAAAAACGATATTCAACGTGAAACGACATTTTTGCAACCCAGATTTGATTCTGCAATCGTAATTCCAGGAACTAAAAAGTTGCATGCCTTTATTCCAACAACCGAAGGCCTTTTTGTAAAAAGATCAAGTTCTAGCATAGATGCCCAATGTAAAATTATAAAAGTTAAGTATAAAGTAAAGCCGTTCTGAGTTTAATACCTGTTTTACTAAATATGTATTTTTCACATGAACCGAAGGTTACAAACAATCGCCTAGCGTCATACTCAGCGTGAGGTGTATGTGCACAAATTCACATATCTGCCTAACTGATGGAGATCCCATTCTAAAACTTCTAGGGTATTATAACCATACCTGAGGCTATATTTTGAAATAAACCAATTAAAAAAAAAACATTTTTTTTGTAAATTGATTTCATTTTTTAAAAACGCAGACAATTTTCTATACAAATCGCAAAGTTTAATATATAAAAAAAAAATGTCAGTACGAAAAAATTATTTTAAAAAAACATTCCAGGCGACAAGTGAGAAAAGCAAAGAAACTTGTGGATCAGTTCGGCATCTTATCAACCCCAAACCCCACGTGGTGGCCGCAAGAGGAATATCCGAACGTTAAAGCAGGTTTAATAAAGTTTTTTTTACTTTAAGACCCAAACAATGTGTCCTCGCTGGTGACCCTGGGACGCATATGGTATGTGTTTGCACATACCACCAAAATGTAAAGCTAATGTTGGATGGTGGAGAGATTGCTTATCTTACAGCTAGAACAAACATGGAACTTTCGTCTTATAAGGACTGCCTACGCAAGATGATGTGTCTAAATCCAACACAATCGTGCCATTTAATGACTGCAAAAACACCACCAAATGAGTGTTGTAAATCTTAGTAGCTGAAATGCAATTCGTCATCATTTGAAAGTTATTTTCGATAAGAACCAAGTAACAGGCGTGCAGTTTCAAAAAATTTTTTGGCACAGACCGCTTCACAATCTCTACTTAAATACTTCCCAGTGATGCTTTTGTAGGCAGCTTGTGTGATGCCTTGGATACTCTGAAACCACATGCTAATATTGCAAAATCACAGGCACTTTATAAAAAAATCTAAGAGAAAATTTGGACGAAGGAGAAGTCATAGTACAGTGTGTCTTTGCTGAAAATTATAGCTTTGTTGTCCAAGAAGCCACCCAATCTTTCCATTGGAACAACGAACAAGCAACACTCCTCACATCAGTTTTTTGTTATACAGATGGAATGGGAATAAAACACGGAAGCATTGTTATGATTTCAGATGTCTTAAAACATGACACAGCCACTTTTTACGCCTACCAAAAAATACTACACAAGCACCTTTTTAAAAAAGCAATAGTTGTATATAAAATTTAATCCATAACAAATGGTGCTTCACACTTTATAAAAAAATCTAAGGGAAAATTTGGACGAAGGAGAAGTTATGGTACAGTGTGACCTTGAGGAAAATTATAGCTTTGTTGTTTAAGATGCCACCCAATCTTTCCATTTTAACAACGCACAAGCAACACTGTTCACATCGGTTTTTTATTATACAGATGGAATGGGAATAAAACACGGCATTGTTATGATTTCAGATGTCTAAAAACATGACACAGCCAACTTTTACGCCTACCATCAAATACTACATAAGCACCTTTTTGAAAAAGCAATAGTTGTATATAAAATTTAATACATAAGAGATGGTGCATTTACATTTTAAAAATAGATTTAACTTTGCGAATATATTTTATTATAAAGAAGCAAAGATACATTATCACGCAACATCTCACGGAAAGGGGTCATGCGATGGACTTGTAGGGAACCTCACCAATGAAGTTATATGGATGGGCAACCTCACCTTTAAACAGCGATTTAATACTACTCCAAAAACGATATTCAACGTGAAACGACATTTTTGCAACCCAGATTTGATTCTGCAATCGTAATTCCAGGAACTAAAAAGTTGCATGCCTTTATTCCAACAACCGAAGGCCTTTTTGTAAAAAGATCAAGTTCTAGCATAGATGCCCAATGTAAAATTATAAAAGTTAAGTATAAAGTAAAGCCGTTCTGAGTTTAATACCTGTTTTACTAAATATGTATTTTTCACATGAACCGAAGGTTACAAACAATCGCCTAGCGTCATACTCAGCGTGAGGTGTATGTGCACAAATTCACATATCTGCCTAACTGATGGAGATCCCATTCTAAAACTTCTAGGGTATTATAACCATACCTGAGGCTATATTTTGAAATAAACCAATTAAAAAAAAAACATTTTTTTTGTAAATTGATTTCATTTTTTAAAAACGCAGACAATTTTCTATACAAATCGCAAAGTTTAATATATAAAAAAAAATTTTCAGTACGAAAAAATTATTTTAAAAAAACATTCTTTTTTTTATTTCTACTATTCTTTAGTAGCCCATAACTCCACTAATAACCATCATATAAAAAATTGTGTGTACACTTTCATACCTAGTACAAGTACCATTACCCAAAATATGAACGAATTCCAATGCCCCCATATAGCACTACAACCGTGTGTCGCTTTGGACTTTTTCACCAAGACATCTCAGTCATTAAATTTGTATGCGCTTGACTATGTCCATACCATTATTCAGCTCATAAAGTTCATCATTCCGTCTTCTTCGGTATCCGTCGCTCATGCGATAAACATCCATGTTTCTGGGCTATATAAAAGATGCGGTTATGATGAGGGATTTGTAGAGCAAGATTTTTGTTCGCCGAGAAAACGCTTTGCTTTTCAGTTGCCTACCGAGCTCAAAGTAACACCTGCTGTCAAGTGTTCGCTGTTCGCAGAGCTGGTATTGTTGGTGGTGTTTATGCTAGATCCTAAGTCCTTCTCTATTTCAGAGATATAACTGGCAACAGTGACGTTGGTCCCAATACGTCAGCACTTTTTGTTTCTTGCCACAAATACCAACTCCTTTCTCTAGTCTGGAGAATACTGCACTGACAGCCCCAGCTACACTGGTCATAAGAACAATTGCATTGGACGGATTGTAGAAGTAGCGCCAATGGCGAAGACTTAACGAGACTTAATTGGTATTTTCATCACCCATCGAAATGGATTCCATAAATTCGATCAAACCACCATCCAAAATCTCATCGCATGTTTTGAAGAAAGCTTCAGTGTGGCAGATGAGAAATTGTGAGTAAAGCTCAAGGCTGGAACTTGACCAATTTTAGCGCGAGTATGTGAAATATTAATGACATTGAGAAGACAGTATATAAAATTCAGTAAGGGATTTTTATAGCCTCAGGTATAGTTATAATACCCTGGAAATTTTAGAGTGGTATCTCTATCAGTTAGGCAGATATGTATGTGAATTTATAACCTTCGTTTCATGTGCAAAAACATGAAAATGAAAATGTAGTGAAACTGTCTTCTACCTATGTATGTTCGATGTACTCTAAACTAAATTTCTTTATGAACATTATAATTATACCCACGCGAAAAAAAACTTGTTCCAAAGAGGCAAAAATTAGTTTAACTACCAAAAAGCACCACAGCGACCTAAAAACCAACGTAATTTTTTATGAAACTGGTTGCTAGCTACCTACTATCTACCTGAAGTATACATCAGTGCTCTAGTTTAGCTATTAAATCGGACCGCTGCGACCTAAAATCTAAATGCATTTTTTTGAAACTAGTTGCTACTTACCTACTTTCTACCTGAAATATACATCAGTACTCTAGTTTAACCACTAAAAAGGACCACAGCGACCTAAAACCCAAATGATTTTTTTTACACAAGTTGTTAACTACTAACCGACAGTCTACGTGAAACATGAAAATTTAAATTAATAGCTTCGTATTTAAATAAGATGATATCCTTAAAACGTTAACAGACTTATGCTTGAACGTTGTTAATATACACATATACTCGAAATGGCTCCGTACGGTGATCGATGTTTCAATCCATTTCGCTTGGTAAATCATCGAAAATTAAATAACTTAAGAAAACTGTCTGCATTATTAGCACACAAGTGGGGGCATCCAGCAAATTCGTATGTGGCGCATCCTGCAGGAAACGACTTTTAAATGAAATATCAGCCAATAAAGATGTTGAATATATTGAAACCTCGAGGGAACTCTCGCAAAGCACCCGCGATGTAGCATTCATTCCTGAAGACAGTTGCAGACATGAACCCACTCAATCGGATTCAGCAATAGAGAATATAGAAATTTTGAAGCAGCTAAAGGAGAAATTTAATAACCCAATACTTTTGCTTCTATGTAAACTACGATACTGACTATAGGCACCTATGTCATGGAGTGAAAATAAACTTGTAGAAGAGTTCGGGACATCCAGGCGACAAGTGAGAAAAGCAAAGAAACTTGTGGACCAGTTCGGCATTTTATCAACTCCAAACCCACGTGGTGGCCGCAAGAGGAATATGCGAACGTTAAAGCAGGTTTAACAAAGTTTTTTTTAATTTAAGACCCAAACAATGTGTCCTCGCTGGTGACCCTGGGACGCATATGGTATGTGTTGTAAATCTTGCCGTAACTTAAATGCAGTTGCTATCGATCTTTTGAGTAGAACAGACGTGTGAAGTATAGCTGGTTAACATTCAATCAAGTGATGATTTCAGTGATTAACACAAAGTCAAAGCGCCGTTAAAAAACAAACGATAGTGAAAAGCAAAATGCTGATAAGACAGTATCATCTGTGCTAAGACACTAACAACTAAGTGCTAGTGCAGCTGAGTGCAGTGCTGAGACACTAACAACTACACATACATATCATATGAATGATTTATATACATACGTGCAAAGTGCAATTACTTTATTAATACAATATTAGATAATAACATCAAAAAATTAAGTATATATTTATGTACAGTAAATAAATAAAATATTAATAAATACTAATAAATAATTAAAATAACAAATACATGACTGCTGCAGCATGGATTCATCGTGGCAAACTGTGGCCACTAAGCGACATAGAGAATCAACCTCACCAACTCCGGAAACCAGCAAAAGAATTAGAGAACTGAGTAAAGGTTAAGTCTTCTTGACAATGTCATTAGCACTAACAACAGTGACAAAATTGATATGGACTAACAGCTGTGGCATTAATGAAAATATTATTACTGCAAATGAAAAAAAATACCAAAACCGCCGCCAATATTCTTTCCAGATGTAACTCAGGTAAACAGCATGATAGCTAGCATCCAAAAGGTAATACCTATGAACGATTTCTATTACAAAACTGTTAAAAATAACGAAGTTCGGCTTATGGTAAAAACTGTTGAAAGCTACCGCAAATTAATTAAACAACTGAATGAATCTAAAGTTAACTATCATACATACCAACTGAAGGAAGAACGTTCGTTTAGGGTTGTCGTTAAAGGGCTTCATCACTCCACTGACATTTCGTCAATAAAAGCAGAGCTAATAATTCTTGGCCATAGCGTCAGAAGTGTTAGAAACTCTACAAGCAGTTTTGCAAAGAGACCCTTGAATATGTTTATGGTAGACATGGAGCCAGACACTAATAACAAGGACATATATGGAATTGGCCATTTGTGCAACGCTGTTGTTACGATTGAGCCTGTAAGAAAGACAGACGACTTGGTTCAGTGCTACAGATGCCAAGAGTATGGTCATACACAAAATTACTGCAGAAAAGCTTACAGATGTGTTAAATGCTCCCTAGGTCATCCTACCTCAGAATGCTCAAAACAGAAAGAGACCCCACCGAAATGTGTGCATTGCGAACAGATACACACAGCGAATTACAAAGGGTGCCTGGTATACCAGCAGTTAATTAAAAGAAATAATATTAAAAATAACAGAGAACGGAAAACTCAAGTGAAAATTAACAACACAAACTTGTCATATGCAGATATCACCCGGTCTGAATTTATTAATAACGATAATAATATAAATAGCGGTAGTGATAATATTAGCAATAGTTTAGCCAAAGACAATGCTCTTATAACCAAAATAGAACAAATGATTAACAAACAAAGCGAACTAATGAACACTATGGTGCAAATGATGAGATTAATTATAACAAAATTATGCCCTTAAATTTAAAAATAGCTATATGGAATGCTAACGGCCTTTCAAATCATGTACTAGAAGTAGAACAATTTCTTAAAGCCATGTCCATTGACATATTTTTAATTTCTGAGACCCACTTCACATCGAAATCATTTTTTAAGATAAGAGGTTATGATCTGATAAACGCAAATCACCCAAATGACAGAGCTCATGCGGGATCTGCAATTTTAATTAAGGCAAATTTAAAGTATACTGTTGAGGAGCCCATCACAAAAGATTATATTCAGGCAGCATGTCTAAAAATAAAATGTGACTCTTGCGAGGTGCTTGTATCCTCAATATATCTTCCACCTCGCCATAACATCAGGGCTCATGAATTTGACGAGCTCTTTGAATCATTGGGACCAAGATTCTTAGTAGGTGGTGACTTTAACGCTAAGCATCCATGGTGGGGCTCCAGGCTAACCAACCCAAAAGGCAAAGAGTTATACAAGAGTATTAGCAACAAGAAACTTTCAACACTGTCAACAGGAAACCCGACATATTGGCCTTCTGATCCGTGTAAAACTCCTGACTTGCTAGATTTTGTCGTATATAATGGTATTCCTAAAAATTTTCTCCATATAACAGACTCCAATGATTTAAACTCGGACCATTCTCCACTCATTCTTCACTATAACACTTTTCTCCACACTTATGTATATGAAGAAGAGCAGTATTATTTCTAAAACAACTAATATACAAAAATTTCAACACTGCCTGGATGAAAGAATTGACCTCAACATTTGCTTAAAATCTGGTAGAGATTTAGATGAAGCTGTGGAAAGTTTGACCAATTCAATTCATGAAGCAGCTGTCATCTCCACTCCTGTGCGACAACTTGACCAAAGATCATACAGTGATTTCCTTTCAGCTGACATACGAAAACTGGTTCAGACCAACCGACAGTTAAGGAAGATATGGCAGACAAGTAGGTACCCCTCTGACAAAAGACTTATTTAAACAGGGCAACCAGAGAGCTAAAGCAACGGCTCTCAGATTTCAAAAATGAATGTACAGCAAACTTTCTAAAACATTTAGGCACACGACCTAGCGATCACTCTATTTGGAAAGCAACGAGTGTATAAAACGCCCAAAAACAAGAAATAATCCAGTAAAGGATATTAAAGGAGCATGGTGTAGGTCCGATTTCGCCAAAGCAGAAGCTTTTGCCGAGCATTTAGAAGGCACCTTCCAGCCATTTGATTTTAGTCGCCCTTCTGACATTGAAGATATAAATGATTTTATTGAAAGCCCTTGCCAAATGGACCTTCCTGTAAGACCTATCAGACAATGTGAGGTTGATAACCAGATTGAAATTCTCAATAATGCCAAATCCCCCGGTTATGATCAAATAAACGCAAGAGTAGTTAAATTGCTAACAAAAAAAGCCTAACACCTTTTAACACTTTTATTCAATGCAATGCTACGTCTTCACCACTTTCCTTCTCAATGGAAGTGTGCGGAAATCATTATGATCAGCAAGCCTGGCAAACCCGAAAGCATGCTGAAGTCGTACAGACCTATAAGCTTATTAGTAACTTTCTCCAAATTATTTGAGAAAATCCTTTTGCGACGACTGTTACCAGTTTTAGAGAAAAATTCCATCATTCCGCAGCATCAATTCGGATTTCGTCACAAACATGGTACTCCTGAACAATGTCATCGTATTGTTCGCTTTATTAATAATACGTTGGAATGTAAAGAGTATTGTTCAGCAAAGTTTTTAGATATTCAGCAAGCTTTCGATCGAGTCTGGCACACTGGGTTGATTTATAAACTCAAAAAACTGCTCCCCGCTCCGATTTTCCTCGTTCTGAAGAACTACATTTTAAACAGATACTTTTACGTAAGAGTGAAAGACGAATTGTCAAATATATATCCCATTAGGGCCGGAATTCCACAGGGAAGTGTACTTGGTCCGATCCTTTATACAATATATACCTCAGATATGCCTGTCCTTGAAAATGTCATGGTCGCGACCTAAGCGGATGATACAGCGATGCTTGCCTCAAGCAGTTCTAAAATTGAAGCGTCGAAAATGATTCAGAATCAGGTACGAATCACTGAGGCATGGTTTAAAAAATGGAACATGGCAATTAATACAGAAAAGTCTATACATATCACGTTTACAATGAGAAAAGACTCCTGTCCAAGTATTATTATGAATAATGCAGAGATTCCAACCTCCGATACAGTTAAGTATTTAGGCCTTCACCTTGATAGGAGATTAACGTGGAAAAATCACGTTAAGGCAAAACGAAAAGAGCTTAAAGTAAAGACAAATAAAATGTACTGGCTTATTGGACCCAAATCTGTGTTAAGCTTTGAAAACAAAATTTTATTGTATAAAGCCATTCTAAAGCCTGTTTGGACATATGGAATCCAGCTTTGGGGCACTTGCAGCAACTCAAATATTGAAATTTTACAGCGGTATCAGAACATAACTCTTAGGAAGATCCTGAATGCTCCTTGGTTTGTTTCAAACAACACAATTAACAAGGATCTAAATATGCCAAGTGTTAAAGACGAAATAAGAAAATTTAGTTATAGATATTTTGAAAGGCTGAGCAACCATTCCAACCCTTTAGCTATTGCGTTATTGGATGAAACAGATGAAACGTTTCGACTGAAACGGTTTCATGTTCTAGACCTCCCGTACAGGAAATAAATTCTCATTAAGTTTCTTTGTTATTCATAGCTTAAGCTTAGTAGAGAATAAAGTATTACTTTTGCGCCCACTGGGGTCAAACAGTATTAAGTTATGTATATTTTAGAACATTTACTTATTGTCCTGAATAGAGACAGATTGTAAATAAAGAGTATGAAAGAACAAAAAAAAAAAAAAACCTTAATGCAATTCGTCATCATTTGAAAGTTATTTTCGATAAGAACCAAGTAACATTCGCACAGTTTCAAAAGTGGTTTGGCACAGATGTAATAAAGTCCTATTCAGAACATCGGAAATGCACGGCGGTGCATGCTGGTACATCCTGGATCTTAACTCGTCGGAATGGGGTGGGTCTTGCCGCACTTGGAGATGTCCTAACTAACTACAAAATGAAATTCATGCACATAAAAAAAAATCGGACAACTATAATTCAACCTCAAACATCTATAATTTTCGTCAATCTAGCGGACGGACATACATGGAAGAAATCCTCCTTGATTAACGTCGCTTCTCCCCCCCCCCCCCTCCTGCTCTTCACTGCCCAACCATAAGAGATACATTTCGCATCGCCAACCCAACCTTTCTTATATCTAAGGCTCAGGTCATTTCTATATGTTATAATTCATTTATTAAGTAAATATAGCGTATAAGTAAATCTAATGCAGATAATCATGACGTATCTTAGACAATCATCTTCCACAAAAAAAATTTAATTTAAATTTTTTAATGAAAAGAAAAATTTTAGGTTCATCCTAATGTACGGATTCCTTTTCGGACATAGGCATATAACGAAATCAGTAATTACATATAAGTATGTCTAATAGATATGTCTAATAGAACATTGTCTATGCTAAAGAGTGGTATTTAAATAAGTATGTATATATGTAGATATACGAACGAAATTAAAGAGATGCAAAATAAAGCAAAAACAATTCACTTACATATTTTGTTGTCCGCGCGGTGTCAGCAGGCGCCTGATGAGCTGCGTCGGTGTGATGAAAATCTCTTGTACTGTGGATCTACATACACAATACCTATTTAGTATGTTAGCAAGAGAGATCTCTAATTCACTGTTCTCTTAAAAAAAAATTAAATTTACGTATATACTTATATTTTACTTGAGTTAACATCAGTTCTAATCATTACATTACGACAGATCCCGCTATAAATTTACGCACATCCGACGGCGTAGCAAAAATAGTTAACCAACAGGGGATTAGAGGTCAACAATCTATATCCAAAGCTAAAATAAATAGCTGAGGCGTTGCCTTTGCTTATAAAAAAAAAGGTAGTAATAATGCTTGTTTATTGGAAACTTCGACGTAGGTGGATTGGAATGTTTCGCTCTTGAGGCTTCGTTTAAAACGTGCTTTTTGTTTCTTCGAGCAATCCAGCTGAATTCAAATATGAAGAGCGCAATTGTTTTTTTTTTTTATGTGTACAGATGTAAGTTGGTATTTTGTTTTTTATGTTTGCGAATCACGTTGCATGGGTGTATTCACAGGCAGCCGTCGAGCTCCACCAGCGCTGGGCAATCACGGACTCCACGTGGAGTCTCTGTCCGTGTCCTTTGAAAGGTAACAAAGAACAGGGTCAAAAGAGTATGGTGGAATCCAAAAAAATTATACAAGATTAGTAATAGGAAAGTACCTTTACTATTCAGAGCGCCTCGCTATCACGATTCCCACGTGGAAAAGATCCAGAAAATCGATCAAATCCGCACCCTTCCGTCACTTATGTTCTACTTTCTAACAATTTATTAATTTTCTTCCTCACTATTTACTTATGTTTGATGAAAATAGGAAGAACTAAGCCAAATTGAATGACTTTTCTCACACTCCTTCGAGTTAGGTTAAAGAAACTTTCACACACTAATCTCAATCTTTTCACTTAGACAGTTCGGAACAAAAAGGCCGGTTTCTGATCTTCCGGAAGTTGAAATTGACATAGGTTGAGGTTGAGAGCTGATGTGATCATGCGATCAACTTGTCATCTGTCAATAAGGTACCCAGTGTTGTAAGCTGACCTTAGTACAAAAAAAAATTACGCGCTCACAAATCAGGTTTTTTTTTTTTTTTTTTTTTTGTTCTAAAACGGGAATAAGGAAATATGTTCAAAAAAAAACAAAAAAACAAAAGAAAAGCTGAAGAAGGCGTCAAGCTATAGTGGTTGCATGTCCTTAGCATGAAATGCACCTTCTAGCTTACCATCGAGATTTCCGAGGACGTAATAAGACGACCCTAATTTTTCTCGAATCCTTGCCCTGATAAAAGTTTTAGCTAGCTTGGCATTGAACGACTTTGCCATATTGCTTTGTGCGAAATTCCTACGCAAAACTTCTTCTCCTGCTACATATTTAACTTCTCGGGACCTCAAGTTATAGCGACGTTCATTACGCTCAAACGCTTTAAGCAAATTGCCTCTAACCTTGTCTCCTACACATGAGATATTGTCAGAATGAATATTTGGGTCGACTCTACCTTCTGTGGTCATGCCTATATTCCTAAGCAGCGCATAGTCGTTGCCATGCGTAATCATGTGTTGCCCAAACACGATGAAATAAGGGCTAAACTCCGTTGACTGATGAATTGAATTTCGGAGCGCCAAATTAATGCTGCTTAGATGACAATCCCATTCTCGTTGATCGTTTTTTATGTAGGCTCGTAAGGCAGCGTTTACTGATCGATTAACACGTTCTGATGCATTGTTTTGCGCAGAATAGAGAGCTGTAAGTGTGTGTTTGATACCACAACGTGTTAAGAAGGCTTCAAACTCATTCGATTTAAACTGGCTGCCATTGTCGGTAACTACGTACTCTGGCACACCACAAATGTCGAATATTTGGGTTTTCAAATAGTTCACGATGGGGGTGGTGGTAAACTTCTTGAGGGGGAAAAGAAATGTGAATTTTGACTTGTGGTCAAGTACAATAAGGATGCCAATATGCCCACTTTTAGATCGAGGAAATGGGCCAATTATATCAATGAACAATCTTTGAAATATTCTTTGCACAGGCGTAAATTTTCCCATAACCGGCCGAAGGACCTTTGTCGGATGCTTGGTACTTTTACATGCATTACAGTTCGAAATATACTCTAGAACGGTGCGATGTAAACCTGGCCAATAGAGGTATCTTCGAATTCTTTCGGTCGTTTTGGCTACTCCACCATGAGCACACGTTGGACTATCATGCGAGTTTTTTACCACCTCATCTCGCAGCGATACTGGTACGAAGAGCTTCCAAGCTGCATCATCGTTTCCTTCGTCTCCTGTATAGTGTTCAGTTCGATGATATATGTACTTATTGCAAACTTTAAAGTCGGGAAATTTTTCAGATTGACTCAAAAGTTTATCCCTTAGTGCTACGTAATCGTTTTCGTCAAAAGCTTGGGAGTCCAAGTCTATACCTGCGACGTAGTCTAGAGTGATAGAAGATATGATATAATCGCTATATACCCTCGAAAGTGCGTCTGGCACAACGTTACAACTACCTTTTCTATGCTCAATTTTAAAATTAAATGATTGCAACTTCAGCGCCCAGCGCGCTAGCCGGCCACTGAGTTCTTTTTGGTCCATTAACCAACGTAGGCTGGCATGGTCTGTGACAATTAACAAGGTTTGTCCCTCGACATATGATCGGAACTTCTTAACCGCTAAGACTGCCGCTAGACATTCTCGCTCGGTTACTGAATAGTTTTGTTGAGCCTTAATAAGCTTTTGAGACATGTACGCTATTGGCAGCTCTTCACCATCTGCATTCTTCTGTGCAAGCACGGCACCAACTCCATGCAAACTAGCATCACACTGAATTATAAATGTTTTCTTGAAATCAGGATTAGCCAGAAAGGGAGCAGTTGTCAACTTAGCTTTCAATAAGTCAAAGGACTCTTGAGCTCTATCAGACAAATGACTTTGTCTTTTTTAGAAGTTCTGTCAGCGGGTGAGTTACCTCCGCAAAATTTGAAACGAATCTTCGATACCACCCGGCCATTCCAAGAAACCTGCGAAGCTGTTTAACCGTTCTTGGAGTGGGGTAACTTGCTATCGCTTCGCCTTTTTCTGGATCTGTCTTAATGGTTCCTGATCCTACAATATACCCCAGGTAGCGAACTTCCTTCAAGCAGAAGTTGCTCTTGGAGATATTAATTGTTAAGCCGGCATTCTGTATATGCTCGCTAACTTCTTTTAACAGCTCCAAGAGTGAATCGAAGCTCTCGGAGACTAGCAGCAAGTCATCCAAATAAACTAAAACTCTTTCCTTTAAATAATACGGTATAACTCTATCCATTAATCTACACATTGTTTGGGGTGCATTGCATAGACCAAACGGCATCACCGTAAATTGATAGAGAGGTCTATTGGGTACGGTGAAAGCTGTTTTGTCTCGGGATTCTCGTTCTAAAGGAATTTGCCAGAAAGCATCTTTTAAGTTTAGACTGGAGACGTACTCGGCTCGCGGTAATCTGGACAAAATGCCTTCTGTATGAGGCAATGGGTACGCATCTTTAACCGTGACGGTGTTAACCTTCCTACTATCTAAACACAGTCGAACCTTTCCGGGTTTGCGTACAAGAACTACTGGCGAAGACCATGCGCTCTTTGACTCTTCAATCACCACTAAAGCCAACATCCTATCAATTTCTTCTCCCATCAGTTTCTCCACTGCGGGTGATATTGGGAAATACCGTTGCTTGATGGCTTTTGAAGCCCCCACCTCTATAATGTGTTCAACTAAGGAAGTCTTTCCTAACCCTCGTTCTTCAAACTTTGGAAAACACGATATAGCCCTTTGTAGTTTTTGCTGTTGTTCCGGAGACAGAACGTGGCAATTTGGATCATCTGCTGAAACGAATATTTCGCTAATCACATTGGTAGCGATCCCAAATGCCCTTCAAAAATCTACGCCCAAATAAACATTCTGAACCAGATACGGTATTATATAAAATTCTATCAGTTTTTGTTCGTCTCTATATAATACTTCGAACGAAACTACGCCTACAATAGCCCATCAGCTGTTCTTACGTTCGAACTAATCTTCTTGACAGAGTCTTTCTTAGCCAACACTTCTTCTGCCAACTCTGAGCCTAAACAACTTATGGAAGCGCCTGAATGTCTGCTAGATTTTCCGGCCCATTATTTATATGGATGCATAGGGCCGGATATCATTAGCTTTCATAGACATCGAACTTAACGAACTTATTTTTTTTTTTCTTTTCTTTTATTTTAGACCAATATTGTCTGGCACGTTCTGTGAACCGTGATGGTTTGAAAATCTTATTTTTAGTTTTGTTATATGCGACACGGCGTTCATGAAATGGGAAAATTGGATGAAGCTTTGGAACGTACTTTTTCTTTGGTTCCACGTTTTTCAGAATGGAAATGTTCGTAACTACTTTTGCGGATCCGACTGATTCTTGGGACGTCGTAAGTTGTTGCTGACATCCCATCGCCCGTTTCCCGGATCGTTACATTTCGGGCAAGTTGGTAGGAAGAACGCTATTAAGCCACAACCATAGCAAAATACTCGCCTAGGTTTGACCCAATTTTTGTAGTGGTGACCCTTTTCATCATAATTCCAACAAGTCTTTACTACTACTTGATTTAATAACTGACTATTGGAGACAGCGCATACTTCTTCGTTGCACTCTCTATCCTCTTCCGCTACCACTTCCGAAACATTTCTACGCTGAGACATGAAAGGCTTTTGTAAAAACGTTCGGGTTGGAATTTCTGCCAATAAGTTTTCTCTTCGCCGGCATGCTCTGCGAAGGTCTGACACATTATTTATATCTAGGTGCAGCAACTCCAAGCGAATTTCTGGTTGAAGATTCCTTATTATAACTTTCAGATAAATGGTGCCTCAAACTGTCCGACACGGTTAATAGACTGTCCAGATAACTTTCGAAAGATTCGCCGCTTTTTTCCTTTCGATTCCGTATTGCTTCTTTAATGTCGAAGTCAGACCGGAAATCCCAATCAATATCTCGAACCAAGTGGTGATAACGCCAAAACCAGCGTTTGGCTTTTCCCTCAAATAGCAAGTAAGCATTTCGACATAGAGTGCGATAATCCCCTCTAAGCGTCGTGTTCGTCAGCGCATTTACTCTATATATGAATTCATCAACCGATACTCCAATCAAAGATCCATCAAAAACTAATTTCCAACCTGAAACAACTTTAGCCGCCACTGTTGAAGACACATCTGAGGAGTCCTCACGTGAACGATTTAACATATGCAATGGATATTGCTCTTCATTTACCCCAGAACCTACAGCTATACGAGTTCTATTCATTGTTTCGTTATTACGCCGATCAGGGATATTTAAGTTACTAAAGGACAAGGCAAGAGACTCTGACACTACTCGTCCTATTTCATCGCGTATTTGCTGGGAGAACCGTTCCTCGAGGCTACGAATGTTTTCATCAACAACGTTTTGAATGAAAGAGTGGTTTGCAGTGTTTCGAATATTGCGCGGAGAGCGGTTATTATTCGCACCCCGCCCTCTTCCACGGTTTGAAGTGACAGATATATTAGGTGAAGCACTAAGCCCCACCAGTGATCTCGTATTGGGACGCTGCTTATTTGTCCTCGGTATAGCACCTCGGGCCTCAAAATTGTCTTGTTGGCTTAACTGCTCCTGCTCCTGCTCCGCGAAGCTTTTTAAAGACTGTGTATCACATGACTGACGACATAGAGGACAAGCGTTATTTACTTCAAGCCATTTTGATATGCATGCCCACGTTGGGCGCCATTTTTGTAATAAAGTCCTATTCAGAACATCGGAAATGCACGGCTGTGCATTCTGGTACATCCTGGATCTTAACTCGTCGGAATGGGGTGGGTCTTGCCGCACTTGGAGATGTCCTAACTAACTACAAAATGAAATTCATGCACATAAAAAAAAATCGTCAATCTAGCGGACGGGCATACACGGAGGAAATCCTCCTTGATCAACGTCGTTTCCCCCCCTCCCTGCTCTTCCCTGGCCAACCATAAGAGATACATTTCGCATCGCCAACCCTACCTTTTATATATCTAAGGCTCAGGTCATCTCACAAATAAAAAAATTAGGTATTCATTCTATATGTTATAATTCATTTATTAAGTAAATATAGCGTATAAGTAAATCTAATGCAGATAATCATGACGTATCTTAGACAATCATCTTCCACAAAAAAAATTTAATTTAAATTTTTTAATGAAAAGAAAAATTTTAGGTTCATCCTAATGTACGGATTCCTTTTCGGACATAGGCATATAACGAAATCAGTAATTACATATAAGTATGTCTAATAGAACATTGTCTATGCTAAAGAGTGTTATTTAAATAAGTATGTATATATGTAGATATACGAACGAAATTAAAGAGATGCAAAATAAAGCAAAAACAATTCACTTACATATTTTGTTGTCCGCGCGGTGTCAGCAGGCGCCTGATGAGCTGCGTCGGTGTGATGAAAATCTCTTGTACTGTGGATCTACATACACAATACCTATTTAGTATGTTAGCAAGAGAGATCTCTAATTCACTGTTCTCTTAAAAAAAAATTAAATTTACGTATATACTTATATTTTACTTGAGTTAACATCAGTTCTAATCATTACATTACGACAGATCCCGCTATAAATTTACGCACATCCAACGGCGTAGCAAAAATAGTTAACCAACAATATCCAAATATGAAGAGCGCAATTGTTTTTTTTTTTTATGTGTACAGATGTAAGTTTGTATAATAACAACAAACACGCATAGTTACAGCGCTTTCCGATTTGTATGGCTTTCGCTCAAGCTTCCGTTTTTTTTTTTCAAATTTTATTTCTTTATTTATTTATTTTTTTTTTTGGTTTCCTCTGTTGTTTCGCCACAGCGCACAAACTCTATTGTTCAGCAGCTTAGCTCAGCTACTCAGCAGCAATCATTTCGCACTCTTGTTCTCGCTTTCGCATCGAGGGAATCGATTGTTAGTTTTCACATAAAGTGCTTTGACGAATATTTTAGTTGCTGCAGCAGCTGCCGCAGCTACTGCTTCTCTTTCCACGCTGCCACACAGTTACACTCTTACACTGTTACACTCTTACACTGTTACATGTTGCCTCAACTGCGCTAGAGGTCGCTTGAGTAGTTGTTGTATACGCCCGCTGGGATTGCAATGGAAACGCTTGCGTGCGATATTTTCACTTAAACGCTTTGCTTAAATATTATTGAATATGTGATGTGACTACAAAAGGTCATGTTAATGAAGTGGATAATTGATATAAATCAAATAAAAAATAAACTTTTGCGGCTCTTAAATATATTATAAATATTCATATTCATATTCAATATTCGTTTCTTATTAAAATTTAAATGTATGTATAAAAGAATTTTTCATTACAAAACAAGAGACATCTTCAGAGACACGAAAGTTAGTAGAAAATAATTAACTTTCTAATTTTATGACTTTGTAATTTATTTAAAGGCTGCTTAATTATACAATTTGTATAGTCACTTTAGAAATATTTTATTATTAATGGAACTATCGTAATAAATTTTTCATAAAACTTAAGTCTGACACGAATATTTTATTAAACTCTAAAAAGAACGTTCACATCACAGCGTAATTTAACTAATTTAATGCAAATTATTAAACCGAAGTCAATCGCGTTTAAATTTGCTCCCATTCTTTTCACTGATGTTTGGTTAACATGTGTTGGTTTGGGTGTATAGTTGAAAGGTTGTACTAATTTTGCAGACCTTAAGGTGCTTATACGAGTAACAAATGGCTTCAACAGTTGCGCCTTAATTTAAAAAACAAGTAATTTTTTTCTTGATTTGGAATAAATTATCTCATCTCTTCTTAATTTATTGACCGTTTCTTCAAAGCAAAATTACTAATTTTGTACTTAGTTTACGCCTAAATATTATAAGCTAAAAATAAGCCTAAAAATATACAACGATTAACCTTTATTAATTAAATATTTTATGTGTGCGAATCACGTTGCATGGCTGAATTCACAGGCAGCCGTCGAGTTCCACCAGCGCTGGGCAATCACGGACTCCACGTGGAGTCTCTGTCCGTGTCCTTTGAAAGGTAACAAAGAACAGGGTCAAAAGAGTATGGTGGAATCCAAAAAAATTTTACAAGATTAGTAATAGGAAAGTACCTTTACTATTCAGAGCGCCTCGCTATCACGATTCCCACGTGGAAAAGATCCAGAAAATCGATCAAATCCGCACCCTTCCGTCACTTATGTTCTACTTTCTAACAATTTATTAATTTTCTTCCTCACTATTTACTTATGTTTGATGAAAATAGGAAGAACTAAGCCAAATTGAATGACTTTTCTCACACTCCTTCGAGTTAGGTTAAAGAAACTTTCACACACTAATCTCAATCTTTTCACTTAGACAGTTCGGAACAAAAAGGCCGGTTTCTGATCTTCCGGAAGCTGAAATTGACATAGGTTGAGGTTGAGGTTGACAGCTGATGTGATCATGCGATCAACTTGTCATCTGTCAAAAAGGTACCCAGTTTTGTAAGCTGACCTTGGTACAAAAAAAAATTACGCGCTCACACAGACCGCTTCACAATCTCTACTCAAATACTTCCCAGTGATGATTTTGTAGGCAGCTTGTGTTATGCCTTGGATACTCTGAAACCACATGCTTATATTGCAGAAACACAGGCACTTTATAAAAAATATCTAAGAGAAAATTTGGACGAAGGAGAACTCATCGTACAAGATGCCGCCCAATCTTTCCATTGGAACAAGGAACAAGCAACACTCCTCACATCGGTTTTTTATTATACATATGGAATTGGAATACAACACGGCAACATTGTTATGATTTCAGATGACTTAAAACATGACACAACACAGCCACTTTTTACGCCTACCAAAAATTACTACACAAGCACCTTTTTGAAAAAGCAATAGTTGTATATAAAATTGTATACCTAACATTTTAAAAATAGATTTAACTTTGTGAATCTATTTTATTATAAAGATGACTTTAATTCGAAAGCAAAGATAAATTATCACGCAACATCTCACGGAAAGGGGCCATGCGATTGACTTGGAGGGAACCTCAAACGTTAAGCTACGCGTGCAAGCCTACAGTTACCTAAAAGAGGATCAATTGTTTCACCGATGAAGTTATACGGATGGGCCACCTCACCTTTAAACAGCGAGTTAATACTGCTCCAAAAACGATATTCAACGTGAAACGACATTTTTGCAACCCAGATTTGATTCTGCAATCGTAATTCCAGGAACTTAAAAGTTGCATGCCTTTATTACAACAACCGAAGGCCTTCTTGTAAAAAGAACAAGTTCTTGCATAGATGCCCAATGTAAAATTATAAAACTTAAGTATAAAGTAAAACCGTTCTGAGTTTACTACTATTGTAATTCATTATATTTTCATTAAAATTGCATACCTGTTTTACTAAATATGTATTTTTCACATGAACCGAAGGTTACAAACAATCGCCTAGCGTCATACTCAGCGCGAGGTGTATGTGCACAAATTCACATATCTGCCTAACTGATGGAGATCCCATTCTAAAACTTCTAGGGTATTATAACTATACCTGGGGCTATATTTTGAAATAAACAAATTACAAAAAAACCATTTTTTTTGTAAATTGATTTCATTTTTTAAAAACGCAGACAATTTTCTATACAAATCGCAAAGTTTAAAATAAAAAAAAAGAAATTTTCAGTACGAAAAAATTATTTTAAAATAACATTTTTTTCATTTTTACTATTCTTTAGAAGCCCATAACTCGACAAATAACCATCATAAAAAAAATTGTATGTACAAGTTAACACAT
Organism: Philophylla caesio; assembly: GCA_963971545.1. Taxonomy (NCBI): domain Eukaryota; kingdom Metazoa; phylum Arthropoda; class Insecta; order Diptera; family Tephritidae; genus Philophylla; species Philophylla caesio. The sequence continues at coordinate 5,628,749 of OZ020605.1, forward strand.
AATATATTTACTTACCTTTTAACTCGTTACATAGTAATTTTTTGCTTTTCTTTTCATTCATAGAAAAAGACAATTCTAAGTAATTATAATGAAATATGAATATTTTCCTTTGGTTCCCACAATAAAGTAAATAAATTTTAATGTAACATGAATATTTATTTCGAAATCAAAATTGTGCTTAATTCTAACAATCAGCACAATGAATTTAATTTGTCAGCAAACCCATTGCACGCGCATCCGCTGCAATGCCTTTGCTTATTGTAAAATGCGGACGTTTGCGTCTGGCACACCTCAGCTTTAGAAATAGCATAGTTTTGTTGTTGCCATGAATGCAAGACTTTAGCTTGCTTAATTGAAAGAACAAATTTAAAACTTCAGTCTTCATTTCAAAGTGTCCGGGTTCGGTTGGTAACGTATAACCTTGCGTTTTAATCACAAAACCCCCTAATTGGCGCCCGACAGTTAAGAACAACCCGTGGAAAAATTTCGAAGTACCGCTATAAGTGCCACTAAACAAAGCGAAAGCTTCCTACAAAATTAAATTGGAAAATTTGTTTAAAAAAGTGCTACTATAAGTGCCAATAAACAAAGCGAAAGCTTTCTTAATAAATAAGTGAAAATTAATTGGATAATTAAACAAACAAAAAAGTACCACTATAGGTGCCACTAAAACTTAAAAAGTTATTAACAATAATAAGAACTTATTAAAATAAAGTGCCACTAAAATTAAAGAAAGTGCCACAAAAAAATCTGTAACTATAATAAAGACTAATTAAATTAAACAAACTAATAAATAAGTGCCACTAATAAATAATTGTGCCACCAAGCAACAGACAGTAACAATAATAAAATTTATTAAAAGAAAGTGCCACTAAAATAAAAAAAAGTGTAACTTAAGGAAAAACTTTAACAATAATAAGAACTAAACGAACTAAAAAATAAGTGCCACTAACAAATAATTGTGCCACTAAACAACAGACATTAACGATAAATGAAACTTATTAAAACAAAGTGCCACTAAAATAAAAAAGTGCCAAAAGTAATTTTTGTAAAGAAAGAAATATAAACTGCTAAATATTTCTAAAAAGAAAACCTATATTAAAATTGTTAAATGTCCTGTGAGACGAAACACATTAAGCTCTAAAGAAAATTTAAAGAAAAAAAACTCCTTCGAATTGTGAAAAAAAACGAACGTAAAATTAAACTCTAACTAGTAAGAATATTTTACTGTAAACACTGATAATTTGAAAGAATTTTTCTTAAAGAATAAATAAAAAAAAATAATTTTTTTTTAGGGAAAAAATAAAATAAAAACTATTTTTTTTTAATAAAATGGCAAATCCTAATAATATTGTACGACCACCAGTGTTAGGGAACAATCATCCAAACCCCGACCCAAATCCTGCTCCTGCCCTACACCCTTCACCTGACTTAGCTAATCTTATAAAAGATGTAGTGACGCAAATACTAAATACTGACGGACGAAATATTATTCAAAATATAATTAGAACGAAAGACACAGAAACAACTTAACAGAAATTGACAAAATTCCGGATCACTGAGAGAGTTCACTGGGAAACCGGCAGAATTCAATTCCTGGAAAAAAAGCGTTGAAAGAATTCTTCAAATTTATGACCATACCAAGGGGACTCCCAGGTATTTCGGGATCCTGAATGTAATCAGGAATAAAATAACAGGCAGCGCCGATATTGCGCTTGAATCATATAACACTCCACTGGATTGGAGAGCCATTTCTATATGTCTTACGACACATTATGCAGATAAGAGGGATCTCGGTACACTAGAGTACCAAATCACAGGATTAATACAAGGCAAGCAATCAATTCAGGACTTTTACCAAAAAGTCTACTCGCACCTATCATTGATACTCAATAAGATAGGAAGCATGGAAGCTTGCAATGAATCAATACGATTACTCACAGAGACCTACAGAGTTAAGGCTTTAGACACGTTTGTAGATGCCTTAACGGCGATCTCCTTCGATTGCTAGGCATGAGAGAACCGAAGGACCTTCCAGAGGCACTTCACTTATATCTCAAATTAGAAAACCAAAAGTTTAGAAGCACTCATGCTTACCAGTAAAACAGTTTTAATGATAATAGCTACAAACCACCATTACCACCAAAAAACTATAGCAGCCCACTACAATTTTATACGCCACCGACTCAACAACCATTTAGGTTAAATCAAATACTTCCAAGACCGCAAAACAACCCACAAGGATTATTTAGACCACAACAATACATGCACGGACAGAATCAATTTACAAGGGTACCACAATATCCACAAGGACATAACCCAGGATATTTTAACTCACAACAGACCCAACATAATCCTTATTACAACTCGCCCCCAAGGCCTATAGCACCTAAACCCCAGCCCAAACCAGAACCAATGGACATCGACCAAAGCATCAGAACGAACGCCGTCAATTACGCAAACAGACCCAACCAAATATGCAGGAATAAGGCAAGAAAAATCAAATTTAACCAGTCCACCTCTTAAAACACAAAGAAATTTTCATGTTTCCACTAGTCCAGAGGAGTCTAATAATCAAGTAGCAGAAGTTCAAGATAATAACACTGAAAATAGTTATGAGAATTCAGGTTTAGAGAACTACCAATATCAGGACAACTCTCAATACAATCCCTACGACTACGGAAGTTCCGACTTTACAGATATTCATTTTTTAGAATAAAAAACTCTTCGTTACCCTATTTTAATTGCAAGACGAAGAGCGGAGAAATACCTAAAATTTTAGTAGACACCGGATCAAACAAGAACTACATACAGCCGCAGTTAGTAAAAAGAAGAATTCAAAATGAGGAAAACTTTTTTGCAAACTCAGTAGGAGGAAAAATAGAAATTACCCATCACACGTACGTAAACTTGTTTAATTTAGCAAATGTTAATTTAAAATTTTATCTACTCCCCTCTCTATTTTTTTTTTCATGCTATTCTTGGCAACGACAGCCTCAAAGAATTAGCAGCAGTTACCTACACTAAGGAAAATTTTATGACAATCAATAATTCACTTAGAATACAGTTGAAACAATTACTTTCACAGGATGTAAATCATGTCTGTATCCGAGACAGTCATATGAACTGCTTTCAGAAACAGACAATGAATTCCTTAGTTAATCAAAATATTGATCTTTTTTCTGACCCCAATGAAAAATTAACTTATACCACAGAAGTTATTGCCAATATTAGGACGAACTCAAACGAGCCAGTTTATACAAAATACTAACCATACCCCATGTCCTTAAAAAGAGAAGTTGAAAAGCAAATACAAAAATTGGTAGACGACGGAATAATTAGACCTTCACGATCCCCATACAATTCACCCGTATGGATCGTACCAAAAAAACAGGATGCATCGAATGAGAAAAAATACAGATTGGAAATAGACTATAGAAAATTCAACTCCATAACAATAGCCGATCCACAATACCGGACATCAATGAAGTATTAGCACAATTAGGCAACAATACCTTCTTCTCAGTAATAGACCTGAAAAGCGGTTTCCACCAGATTCCGTTAAAAGAATCTGACATAGAGAAAACTGATTTTTCAGTTAAAAACGGTAAATACGAATTTACATTCAGTTAGACAACGAAGCAAAATTCGACAAAATCAAAAGTTCACTAATTTCAAGAGAAGTAATACTCACTTATCCCAATTATCAAAAAGAATTAACAACTGACGCTTCAAACACGCGATTGGTGCTGTTTTAGAACAGGACGGTAAACCTATAACATTTATTTCAAGAACATTAACTAGGACAGAAGAAAATTATGCAACCAACGAAAAAGAGATGCTCGCCATCGTTTGGGCATTAAAATCTCTAAGAAACTATTTATATGGGACAGCAAAAATTAAAATATTCACGGACCACCAACCACTACCTTACGCACTTAGCAATAAAAATGACAATGCAAAATTAAAAAGATCGAAAGCAATTAAAGAAGAATACGACCACGATCTCAAATACAAACCAGGCAGAACTAATGTTGTCGCTGATACTCTTTCTCGACCTCCAGAACTTAACTCAGTAACAATAGCAAATCACTCCGATGACAGCTCAGGACACAATTTAATACCTTCAACGGAAGTTCTGATTAATGTATTTAAAAACCAAATTTGGATACTTACTAGACAGGAAAGTTATTACAACTTTGAAACTCCCTTCCCGACATATCATAGGCACACAATTACTGAACCACAATATTCTACTGATGACCTCAAAAGTTTATTAAAATGCTATCTCAATTCTTCAGTGATTAACGGCTTATTTACTTTAGAGAGAATAAAAAACAAATCATTGAACAATTCTATTTTCCCCAAATGCAGTTCAAAATTAATAAAATAGTTAAACAGTGTAGAATTTGTGCAGAAAACAAGTATGATAGACATCCAAATAAACCAGAGATTAAACCTACCCCAATACCCGAATTTCCAGTACAAATTCTTCATATAGATATATTCATCGCTTAAAAGAAAGAAGTACTGACAGCCATAGACAAATACTCGAAATACGCCCAAGCAAAAGTAATTAAATCTAGATCAACAGAAGACATACGGGAACCCCTCAGACAATTACTATTAACGTTTGGAATACCACAATCTATAATAATTGATAACGAAAAAGCGCTTAACTCCCACTCAATAATCTTCATGCTAGAAGATCAACTACGGATTAAAATTTACAAGACACCACCACACACTAGCAAAGCAAATAGACAAGTTGAACGCTTTCATTCAACCCTCGCAGAAATATTAAGATGTTTAAAAACCGAAGACATAGACAGGACTTTCGAAGAATTACTTGACAGAGTCATTTATGAATACAACTTTTCAATCCACTCTACAACTGAACAAATGCCAATAGAAAACTTTTTCGGACGTTAGGTTTACATTTATCCTGAACGATACGAAGAAGCTAGGAAAAATAACATACAGAAACTGAAATTTAAGCAAGAAAAAGACTTAGAATATCATAACAAGAATAGAACACCCTGTAAAGACTACTTACCTGGACAGACCATTTACATAAAAATTAACAAACGATACGGTACAAAACTGACACCCCGCTACAAAAAAGAAATAGTTAAAGAAAACAAATCATCAACAGTCGTTACAGAATCTGGTAAAGTCGTTCATAAAAGCCTAATAAAACAATGAAAACAAGAAATAAAAAATAAACAAAAATACAAAAAAAAAAAAAATTTTAACAAAAATACCACCCCTTAAACCCTATCCTTTCATCGCTCGTCAATCAATCCAAAAATTATCTAAATAGAGTTAGGATAAATAAACACAATGCGAAAAGATCGTTAGATTTTATAGGCTCCGGATGAAAATGGATTGCCGGAAATCCAGACCATAGCGACTACAATATTTTAATTAAGAAAATGAATAATGTTTTAGATAACAAGATAAGTTGTAATAAACAAATTAACAAGTGAGAAAATGAACGAAATAGTCGAAAATACTAATAAAATCTCTAAATTAGTAGAGGAAAAAAAAAATTGATAATAATTTAATAATGCAAATTAAATTTAAACTGGAAATAATAAAAGAAGAACTAATTAATATAGCTTACGCCGTTCATTGGGCAAAGTCAAATATAATAAATTCATATATTTTATCTGATAATGAAATGGAAATTACAAAAACTTTCTTAGAAAACGAAAACATACCTTTTATAAATATAGATGAAGCATTAGAATTTGCTGAAATTAGAATTGCTTCCAATAAGGAAAGCTTAGTTTATATAATAAATCTGCCAACAACGGAAAAAGATGATTGCAGAAGCTTAGAGATAAGACCAATAAAAAAAGAAAAACTTATAAACAGAATAGAATTTAAGTAAATTTTAACGAGTAAAAATAAAATTTACGGAAAAACCAATGATTTTAAATCATACAATAATTGATCGATATGCTCAAAGAATGCAATCGAAGACATTACGAATGGCACATGCATAGCACATCTGCTAAAAAGTAAAATTGATAATTGTACTAAAATAAATACCCATCATGTAAAAACAGTTGAAGAAATATCAAATGATATAATATTTTTAAATTAATATAATGGTTTTATAAAATTTCTTTTTTTTGTTGTTTTTTTACTCCGACAAGGTTGAAAGTTGATGTATTTTGGAACGATTTTCAGTCGATCCTTGTCAAATTTGGTTTGTTTCAAAATACATCCAAGTAATTATAATGAAATACTAATCGTTCCAAAATACATCAACTTTTATAAAATTCGAAAATGAGACTACGAAGCTCAAAGGAACGGAGATACTACAACGTGAACGAAAATAACACTGAAGATGGCACAACGCCGAAACCGGTTTGTTTCAAAACCAAATTTGACAAGGATCGACGGAAAATCGTTCCAAAATCCATCAACTTTTATAAAATTCGAAAATGAGACTACGAAGCTCAAAGGAACGGAGATACTACAACCAATGGCAGTCCATAGCGAAATAGAAGAAGTATTGTCTTTGAATTCAATTAAAGAATTTCAATTAAATGAGTTTGAAGAAATAACTCTCTTAAAAACACGTAATTATATTTATATTTCTATTAATGTAATATCTATAGGAATTATTATACTTATAATTGTAATAATTATATTAAAAATCAAAAGAAACAAAATAAACGAAAAACGTAACCAAGACACTATTGAAATCGGGATTAAAGATTTACCAAAACTTTGCGTAACTCATTCGAACGAGGACGCTCGAATTTAAGGGCGGAGGAGTTAACAAATAATATGTTTACTTACCTTTAAACTCGTTACATAGTAATTTTTTGCTTTTCTTTTCATTCATACAAAAAGCCAATTCCAAGTAATTATAATGAAATATAAATATTTTCATTTGGTTCCCACCATAAAGTAAAATTCCATTTAAATTTTAATGTAACATGAATATTTATTTCGAAATCAAAATTGTGCTTAATTCTAAGAATCAGCACAATGAATTTAATTTGTCAGCAAACCCATTGCACGCGCATCCGCTGCAATGCCTTTGCTTATTGTAAAATGCGGACGTTTGCGTCTGGCACACCTCAGCTTTAGAAATAGCATAGTTTTGTTGTTGCCATGAATGCAAGGCTTTAGCTTGCTTAATTGAAAGTACAAATTTAAAACTTCAGTCTTCATTTCAAAGTGTCCGGGTTCGGTTGGTAACGTATAACCTTGCGTTTTAATAACAAAACCCACTAATTTACACTTTCATACCTAGTACAAGTACAATTACCCAAAATATGAACGAATTCCAATGCCCCCATATATCACTACAACCGTTTGTCGGTTTGGACTTTTTCACCAAGACATCTCAGTCATTATGTCCATATCATTATTCAGCTCTAAGTAACACCTGCTGTCAAGTGTTATTCTTCGCTGTTCGCAGAGCTGGTATTATTCTTGGTGTTTATGCTAGATCCTAAGTCCTCTATTTCAAAGATATAACTGCCAACAGTGACGGTGTTCCCAACACGTTTGGACTTTTTGTTTCTTGCCACAAAAATTTTTGGTTTGTCCTCGTTCAGTACTATACCAACTTCTATCTCTAGACTGGAGAATACTTCACTGACGGCCCCAGCAACACTGGTCATAAGAACAATTGCATTGGACGGATTGTAGAAGTATCGACAATGGCGAAGACTTAACGACACTTAATTGGTATTTTCATCACCCATCGAAATGGATTCCCTAAATTCGATCAAACCACCTTCCAAAATCTCATCGCATGTTTTGAAGAAAGCTTCAGTGTGACAGATGGGAAATTGTGAGTAAAGCTCAAGGCTGGAACTTGACCAATTTTCGCGCGAGTATGTGAAATATTAATGACATTGAGACGTTTAGGACAAGGCAGTATATAGTTATATTGTAGCATTTATCTTTACTACCTCCCGCTTCCCAACACTGTCTCTCTCATCGAGTGTCTCTCTCATTGGATACTCATTACATGTCACCGGCTCTTATTGGAATATCCCAATCCAATAAGCAAGCCTATCCAATAAGAAACACATACGCTGTTAAGCTTAAGCCAGTCTCGTGATGATATTCATTTAATAAAGTCCTATTAAAACCACGACTTACTCTATTTCATAATTGGCGCAGTCGGTAGCAAAAAAAAAAAAAAACAAAAAACCGTCCGTACAGTTTCACGTGTTGGAAAAAATTTTTGAAGAAAAAAGTTACTTAAATTCAACAAAGTACTGTTACATTTATAAAAACGAAGCAAAAGGTTTCAAAGACAAAAAAAATTATCAATTATAATGTATCCTAGATATCGTATGTAAAACACAGAACAACGAAAAAAATAAAATAAAAAAATTCCAAGTGGAAAAAAAAACAAAGAACTTAAAACAAAAATTGGTGACTGTACTACATGCAGAAGTGCGAAAAGCAAATTTAGTAAAAAAAAAAAAAAAAAAACCGGTGACCACATATGTATGCACATGCACGTACACGCATCTTCTCGAACAAAAGGGGCAAAAACAACAGCAGCGGCAGCAGCCTTAAACAAAACAGCAACAGCATTAGCAGCGACGGAGCAGCGCTAGTAGCGGCAGAGCTAGGTTAGCAGCGGCAGTAACGCAGTGACGGCTTAATCAGCAATCGATATCAAGAAGAAGAGACCATAAGCAAAAACAATGGAAGCACTTGACATTAATGGGAAATTCAAAGTTATTTCTTCTACTCTAAGAAGTTTCACAAGTTTAATAAATTTTATTGAACGTATTGACTCGATGGCAAGTATTCTAGATGCATTTGATAATGTTTACAAACAATTATTGTTAGGTATTATAAAAGATAAAATTGTCGGTAGTGCGAGAAGAACACTACTTATTAATGGAAATTTAAATACTTGGCCGAAAATAAAGCAAATATTAGTGGAAAACCATGGAGAGAAAGACTCACCAGACGAACTAATCGATAAAATTAGGGCATGCCGTTGTGACTCTACTATTGAGAATTTTTATGATAAGTTAAACAATTATTTGTGTCGATTAAATAATTCATTATACTTAAGAGGAAACCACAATAACACGGAAGTTGATAGCAATGCGAGAATTGCTTTAAATTCGTTTAAACACGGGCTGCCCGAACCCGTTAAGAGCATCATCGTTAGCCGAGATCCAAAAAATTTAAGAGAAGCCTATGAAATAATGAAAACTAACGGGTATTTAAAATACAGAAATAAGTCGCAAAATTTTTCTCATAACTACGTGCAATCTTCAGTTCAGAGTAACCAACCTCACAATAGGAACCTACAACAACATGGACAGACAAATTACAATACATTCACACAGCAACCACATTACACTAACAGCAGTGGAGTAGTCCAAAACGCACAACAACAATCATACGATAACAACCACCAACACAATTTATCGACACAATCCAGACAAACTAGGCAAACGTACAACAGTAGAAACCATACAGATAACTATAGTAACACTTACAGGGCAAATAATAACAGAAGCAAAGAACCTTTCTACAATAGACAAAATATTCGCAATGAGCCTGAGGTAGAGCCAATGGACGTCAGCCTTAACCAAATAGGCCCAAATTTTCAGGAAACCAGCCAAGGGGACTACCCTATATAACAATTAATACGAATTTTAAAAAACTAAAATTTTTTATAGATACTGGCGCTGAGTTCAGTATTGTGAACCCTAATATTTGTAATCCAAAGTGGAAGGTAAATAATAACAACTTCACACTGAACGTTTTAAATAACAAATATTAAATACCGCGTACCTCTCTTTAGGGAATTTAACAGGCCAAGCGCCTACATTGAATTTATTGAATACCTTTTTCACACCAGTTTTGATGGAATCATTGGCAACAATGTTTTGCTTCATCTGGATACAATTATTGATTATAAGAATAGGAGATTAATTACTCCTGATGCAACTTTGCCTATATATTTTAATGAAGACGAAGAGTTTTCCGCAGAAAATTATCTGAGCAATAAGGCATGGCAGGTATTTATATGTGAAAATGAAAGCGAATCTGAAAATAAATTGTTTGCTGATCATCTGAATAATAAAGATGGGGAAACCCTTGAATTACTACTAAAATCAAATAAAGACCTATTTTATAGAGATGGGGAAAATTTATCTTTCACAAACGTGGTGAAACACAGAATTATAACGCGCACTGATACACCAATTTACAGTAAACTCTACAGATACCCAGTTATTCATCGCGAAGAAGTAGATAAACAAATTAAAGAAATGCTGAACCAGAAGATTATAGTGCCTAGCACCAGCCCATACAACTCACTATTGTGGGTGTTACCAAAAAAAATATACGGTAGCGGCAAGCAAAAATGGCGGGTGGTAATTGACTACCGCAAACTTAATGAACAGACAGTAGACGACAAATTTCCCATTCCGAATATGGAAGACATTTTTGACAAACTGGGGAAGTGCACCTATTTTACCACACTCGATCTGGCAAAAGGCTTCCATCAGATCGAGGTCCAACCTGATGACCGAGATAAAACTGCATTTTCCACGGCGAGTGGCCACTACGAATTTACTCGCATGCCGTTTGGGTTAAAAACAGCTCCAGCTACCTTTCAAAGGTTAATCAATACCGTCTTAGCAGACTACATAAACAAAATCTGTGTAGTCTACATGGACGACATATTAATTTTTTCCACCAGCTTTCAGGAACATATTGATTCTATAAAAAAAGTGTTCTCAAAACTTCGTAAATTCAACTTAAAAATCCAGGTCGACAAGTGCCATTTCGCTGCATTATGCACCAAATTTTTGGGGCATTTCGTTTCAAGAGACGGAATAAATCCTGACCCTTCAAAAATTGCAGTTATTGAGTCGATGAAACCGCCGACAAACGAGAAAGAGATCAGGCAGTTCCTGGGCATTACCGGATATTATAGACGATTTATCCCTGACTATGCAAAAGTAGCGTTTCCTATAATTAAATTTTTAAAACAAGACATACCACTTAATATTCATGATAAAGAGTACTTGAGTGCGTTCAAAAATTAAAAAAAATTAATAACAAACGAACCTGTTCTTCAATCACCAGACTTTACAAAAAAATTTACTTTAACAACGGATGCTTCGCAATTCGCAATTGGCGCCGTTTTATCACAATCCAATCACCCTATTTGTTACGCTTCTCGAACCTTATCCAATCACGAAATTAGATATTCAACCATTGAAAAATAATTATTAGCCGTTGTTTGGTCGGCGAAACACTTCCGAACGTATCTCTACGGGAGGACATTTACAACCCAAACGGACCATAAACCACTTATCTGGCTTCATAATATTAAAGAGCCGAATATGAAGTTACAGAGGTGGAAGATTCAACTAAATGAATACGACTTTGTTATAACTTATATCAAGGGAAAATACAACATGGTTGCTGATGCATTAAGTAGGTATCTGCAGCGAGAAGATACGACTTACATTCCTATTATATTTAGCAACGAAGTTGACGAAGAGAGCGACTGTGATGAAATACGCTCTACTGACGCAACAGTTCATAGCGCCATAGAAGATAATCTGAATTATATTTTTATTACTAATAAATGTATAAATTCTTATAAAAATCAAATTTATTTAAAATATGGCGAACACGAACAATTTATTACGAAAATAATAAACCGCAAGTGTCAAAACCATATAACGGTCACAGAACATTCTGATTTAAAATTGTTATTGGAAAGAATATTAATAGACAGAGGTTTTATGTGCATCTTTTGTGAAAACGACGATCTTTTCCTTAAATTTCAAAATGTTTATGTGGAAAGCTTTCAAAATTATAATTTAACCCTGTATAGGTCCTGCATAAAACTAACCGATATTACGGACAGAGAACATGCTCTACAACTAATTAAAGAAGAACATTTGAAAAATAACCATCGAGGTATCAAGGAAGTATTTTTCGAACTTAAATCCAAAATTTTTTTCCCGGGACTATTTGGAACAATAACATTAGTGGTAAATAATTGTCAGGTATGCAAAATTGCAAAGCATGACAGACACCCCGTGAAAATTCCTTTTCAAATAAGCGAAAGCCCAACACATTTTTATCACATTGTCCACATGGATATATGGTATCCTTGTAGAAACCATATGTATCTGACCACAATCGATAAATTTTCAAAGTATGCCACTTTTCATAAATTAAATGATCGAACATGGATAAGCAGTGGAATTATTTTTAAACGAACAATGTATTGAAGCTCACAAAACAACAGCATTTTTGAAGACAGGAAACTCTGATATTGAAAGATTGCACGGAACGTTAAATGAACATTTAAGAATTATGTAGGTCGATACATTGAACAAACCCCTCGAACTGGACGATAAGCTTTTCAAAATATTTAATACATACAATAATACTATACACTCAACAACTAAGAAAAGACCAATTGACTTTATTTTAAAAAATTTTGATAGAGATTACATACACAAATTAAGCGAAGAATTTAAGCAGAACAAAGTGGATAGAATCAATAAGTTTAATAATAATAGAGACCAAGTAGTTTGTCAATTTGATAATGTTCTAAATAATAGACAAATACCTAAATGTAAACCTAAATATAAGGAACTAAGCAGTTTCAATAAAGACGGTAATTACATCATCGACACATCAAATAAAAGACAAACAAAATACTTTAAGTCTCAACAAAAGCGAAAATACAATTTACAAAACTCAAATAATGTTTAAACATTCATACAAATGTACTGTAATTTTAAGCATTATTTTCTGTACAAAAAAAAAAAAAAAAAAAAATCAGTAATGTATCTATTTCTTTATAAATCAGTATGTTTAGCATTCGTTTAGTCGTTAAGCTTTATTAGTGTTCGCAGAGACGCAAAAACCTAGGGGCGGAGGAGTTATATTGCAGCATTTATCTTTACTACCTCCCGCTTCCCAACACTGTCTCTCTCATCGAGTGTCTCTCTCATTGGATACTCATTACATGTCGCCGGCTCTTATTGGAATATCCCAATACAATAAGCAAGCCTATCCAATAAGAAACACATACGCTGTTAAGCTTAAGCCAGTCTTGTGATGATATTCATTTAATAAAGTCCTATTAAAACCACGACTTACTCTATTTCATAATTGGCGCAGTCGGTAACAAAAAAAAAAAAAAAAAAAACCGTCCGTACAGTTTCACGTGTTGGAAAAAATGTTTGAAGAAAAAAGTTACTTAAATTCAACAAAGTACTGTTACATTTATAAAAACGAAGAAAAAGGTTTTAAAGACAAAAAAAATTATCAATTATAATGTATCCTAGATTTCGTATGTAAAACACAGAACAACGAAAAAAATAAAATAAAAAACTTCCAAGTGGAAAAAAAAACAAAGAACTTAAAACAAAAATTGGTGACTGTACTACATGCAGAAGTGCGAAAAGCAAATTTAGTAAAAAAAAAAAAAAACCGGTGACCACATATGTATGCACATGCACGTACACGCATCTTCTCGAACAAAAGGGGCAAAAACAACAGCAGCGGCAGCAGCTTTAAACAAAACAGCAACAGCATTAGCAGCGACGGAGCAGCGCTAGTAGCGGCAGAGCTAGGTTAGCAGCGGCAGTAACGCAGTGACGGCTTAATCAGCAATCGATATCAAGAAGAAGAGACCATAAGCAAAAACAATGGAAGCACTTGACATTAATGGGAAATTCAAAGTTATTTCTTCTACTCTAAGAAGTTTCACAAGTTTAATAAATTTTATTGAACGTATTGACTCGATGGCAAGTATTCTAGATGCATTTGATAATGTTTACAAACAATTATTGTTAGGTATTATAAAAGATAAAATTGTCGGTAGTGCGAGAAGAACACTACTTATTAATGGAAATTTAAATACTTGGCCGAAAATAAAGCAAATATTAGTGGAAAACCATGGAGAGAAAGACTCACCAGACGAACTAATCGATAAAATTAGGGCATGCCGTTGTGACTCTACTATTGAGAATTTTTATGATAAGTTAAACAATTATTTGTGTCGATTAAATAATTCATTATACTTAAGAGGAAACCACAATAACACGGAAGTTGATAGCAATGTGAGAATTGCTTTAAATTCGTTTAAACACGGGCTGCCCGAACCCGTTAAGAGCATCATCGTTAGCCGAGATCCAAAAAATTTAAGAGAAGCCTATGAAATAATGAAAACTAACGGGTATTTAAAATACAGAAATAAGTCGCAAAATTTTTCTCATAACTACGTGCAATCTTCAGTTCAGAGTAACCAACCTCACAATAGGAACCTACAACAACATGGACAGACAAATTACAATACATTCACACAGCAACCACATTACACTAACAGCAGTGGAGTAGTCCAAAACGCACAACAACAATCATACGATAACAACCACCAACACAATTCATCGACACAATCCAGACAAACTAGGCAAACGTACAACAGTAGAAACCATACAGATAACTATAGTAACACTTACAGGGCAAATAATAACAGAAGCAAAGAACCTTTCTACAATAGACAAAATATTCGCAATGAGCCTGAGGTAGAGCCAATGGACGTCAGCCTTAACCAAATAGGCCCAAATTTTCAGGAAACCAGCCAAGGGGACTACCCTATATAACAATTAATACGAATTTTAAAAAACTAAAATTTTTTATAGATACTGGCGCTGAGTTCAGTATTGTGAACCCTAATATTTGTAATCCAAAGTGGAAGGTAAATAATAACAACTTCACACTGAAGGTTTTAAATCGTAACATTACAACAAATATTAAATACCGCGTACCTCTCTTTAGGGAATTTAACAGGCCAAGCGCTTACATTGAATTTATTGAATACCTTTTTCACACCAATTTTGATGGAATCATTGGCAACAATGTTTTGCTTCATCTGGATACAATTATTGATTATAAGAATAGGAGATTAATTACTCCTGATGCTACTTTGCCTATATATTTTAATGAAGACGAAGAGTTTTCCGCAGAAAATTATCTGAGCAATAAGGCATGGCAGGTATTTATGTATATGTGAAAATGAAAGCGAATCTGAAAATAAATTGTTTGCTGATCATCTGAATAATAAAGATGGGGAAACCCTTGAATTACTACAAAAATCAAATAAAGACCTATTTTATAGAGATGGGGAAAATTTATCTTTCACAAACGTGGTGAAACACAGAATTATAACGCGCACTGATACACCAATTTACAGTAAACTCTACAGATACCCAGTTATTCATCGCGAAGAAGTAGATAAACAAATTAAAGAAATGCTGAACCAGAAGATTATAGTGCCTAGCACCAGCCCATACAACTCACTATTGTGGGTGTTACCAAAAAAAATATACGGTAGCGGCAAGCAAAAATGGCGGGTGGTAATTGACTACCGCAAACTTAATGAACAGACAGTAGACGACAAATTTCCCATTCCGAATATGGAAGACATTTTTGACAAACTGGGGAAGTGCACCTATTTTACCACACTCGATCTGGCAAAAGGCTTCCATCAGATCGAGGTCCAACCTGATGACCGAGATAAAACTGCATTTTCCACGGCGAGTGGCCACTACGAATTTACTCGCATGCCGTTTGGGTTAAAAACAGCTCCAGCTACCTTTCAAAGGTTAATCAATACCGTCTTAGCAGACTACATAAACAAAATCTGTGTAGTCTACATGGACGACATATTAATTTTTTCCACCAGCTTTCAGGAACATATTGATTCTATAAAAAAAGTGTTCTCAAAACTTCGTAAATTCAACTTAAAAATCCAGGTCGACAAGTGCCATTTCGCTGCATTATGCACCAAATTTTTGGGGCATTTCGTTTCAAGAGACGGAATAAATCCTGACCCTTCAAAAATTGCAGTTATTGAGTCGATGAAACCGCCGACAAACGAGAAAGAGATCAGGCAGTTCCTGGGCATTACCGGATATTATAGACGATTTATCCCTGACTATGCAAAAGTAGCGTTTCCTATAATTAAATTTTTAAAACAAGACATACCACTTAATATTCATGATAAAGAGTACTTGAGTGCGTTCAAAAATTTAAAAAAATTAATAACAAACGAACCTGTTCTTCAATCACCAGACTTTACAAAAAAATTTACTTTAACAACGGATGCTTCGCAATTCGCAATTGGCGCCGTTTTATCACAATCCAATCACCCTATTTGTTACGCTTCTCGAACCTTATCCAATCACGAAATTAGATATTCCACCATTGAAAAAGAATTATTAGCCGTTGTTTGGTCGGCGAAACACTTCCGAACGTATCTCTACGGGAGGACATTTACAACCCAAACGGACCATAAACCACTTATCTGGCTTCATAATATTAAAGAGCCGAATATGAAGTTACAGAGGTGGAAGATTCAACTAAATGAATACGACTTTGATATAACTTATATCAAGGGAAAAGACAACATGGTTGCTGATGCATTAAGTAGGTATCTGCAGCGAGAAGATACGACTTACATTCCTATTATATTTAGCAACGAAGTTGACGAAGAGAGCGACTGTGATGAAATACGCTCTACTGACGCAACAGTTCATAGCGCCATAGAAGATAATCTGAATTATATTTTTATTACTAATAAATGTATACATTCTTATAAAAATCAAATTTATTTAAAATATGGCGAACACGAACAATTTATTACGAAAATAATAAACCGCAAGTGTCAAAACCATATAACGGTCACAGAACATTCTGATTTAAAATTGTTATTGGAAAGAATATTAATAGACAGAGGTTTTATGTGCATCTTTTGTGAAAACGACGATCTTTTCCTTAAATTTCAAAATGTTTATGTGGAAAGCTTTCAAAATTATAATTTAACCCTGTATAGGTCCTGCATAAAACTAACCGATATTACGGACAGAGAACATGCTCTACAACTAATTAAAGAAGAACATTTGAAAAATAACCATCGAGGTATCAAGGAAGTATTTTTCGAACTTAAATCCAAAATTTTTTTCCCGGGACTATTTGGAACAATAACATTAGTGGTAAATAATTGTCAGGTATGCAAAATTGCAAAGCATGACAGACACCCCGTGAAAATTCCTTTTCAAATAAGCGAAAGCCCAACACATTTTAATCACATTGTCCACATGGATATATGGTATCCTTGTAGAAACCATATGTATCTGACCACAATCGATAAATTTTCAAAGTATGCCACTTTTCATAAATTAAATGATCGAACATGGATAAGCATTTTAAAAGCACTTAAGGAGAGAATCGTGTTCTTAGGAAAAATGAAAAAACTGATATTCGACAACGAACGATGCATGTTACATAACGCAGTGGAATTATTTTTAAACGAACAATGTATTGAAGCTCACAAAACAACAGCATTTTTGAAGACAGGAAACTCTGATATTGAAAGATTGCACGGAACGTTAAATGAACATTTAAGAATTATGTAGGTCGATACATTGAACAAACCCCTCGAACTAGACGATAAGTTTTTCAAAATATTTAATACATACAATAATACTATACACTCAACAACTAAGAAAAGACCAATTGACTTTATTTAAAAAAATTTTGATAGAGATTACAAACACAAATTAAGCGAAGAATTTAAGCAGAACAAAGTGGATAGAATCAATAAGTTTAATAATAATAGAGACCAAGTAGTTTGTCAATTTGATAATGTTGTAAATAATAGACAAATACCTAAATGTAAACCTAAATATAAGGAACTAAGCAGTTTCAATAAAGACGGTAATTACATCATCGACACATCAAATAAAAGACAAACAAAATTCTTTAAGTCTCAACAAAAGCGAAAATACAATTTACAAAACTCAAATAATGTTTAAACATTCATACAAATGTACTGTAACTTTAAGCATTATTTTCTGTACAAAAAAAAAAAACAAAAAAAAATCAGTAATGTATCTATTTCTTTATAAATCAGTATGTTTAGCATTCGTTTAGTCGTTAAGCTTTATTAGTGTTCGCAGAGACGCAAAAACCTAGGGGCGGAGGAGATATATTGCAGCATTTATCTTTACTACCTCCCGCTTCCCAACACTGTCTCTCTCATCGAGTGTCTCTCTCATTGGATACTCATTACATGTCGCCGGCTCTTATTGGAATATCCCAATCCAATAAGCAAGCCTATCCAATAAGAAACACATACGCTGTTAAGCTTAAGCCAGTCTCGTGATGATATTCATTTAATAAAGTCCTATTAAAACCACGACTTACTCTATTTCATAATTGGCGCAGTCGGTAGCAAAAAAAAAAAAAAAACAAAAAACCGTCCGTACAGTTTCACGTGTTGGAAAAAATTTTTGAAGAAAAAAGTTACTTAAATTCAACAAAGTACTGTTACATTTATAAAAACGAAGAAAAAGGTTTTAAAGACAAAAAAAAATTATCAATTATAATGTTTCCTAGATTTCGTATGTAAAACACAGAACAACGAAAAAAATAAAATAAAAAAATTCCAAGTGGAAAAAAAAAAACAAAGAACTTAAAACAAAAATTGGTGATTGTACTACATGCAGAAGTGCGAAAAGCAAATTTAGTAAAAAAAAAAAAACCGGTAACCACATATGTATGCACATGCACGTACACGCATCTTCTCGAACAAAAGGGGCAAAAACAACAGCAGCGGCAGCAGCCTTAAACAAAACAGCAACAGCATTAGCAGCGACGGAGCAGCGCTAGTAGCGGCAGAGCTACATAGGTTAGCAGCGGTAGTAGCGCAGTGACGGCTTAATCAGCAATCGATATCAAGAAGAAGAGACCATAAGCAAAAACAATGAAAGCACTTGACATTAATGGGAAATTCAAAGTTATTTCTTCTACTCTAAAAAGTTTCACAAGTTTAATAAATTTTATTGAACGTATTGACTCGATGGCAAGTATTCTAGATGCATTTGATAATGTTTACAAACAATTATTGTTAGGTATTATAAAAGATAAAATTGTCGGTAGTGCGAGAAGAACACTACTTATTAATGGAAATTTAAATACTTGGCCGAAAATAAAGCAAATATTAGTGGAAAACCATGGAGAGAAAGACTCACCAGACGAACTAATCGATAAAATTAGGGCATGCCGTTGTGACTCTACTATTGAGAATTTTTATGATAAGTTAAACAATTATTTGTGTCGATTAAATAATTCATTATACTTAAGAGGAAACCACAATAACACGGAAGCTGATAGCAATGCGAGAATTGCTTTAAATTCGTTTAAACACGGGCTGCCCGAACCCGTTAAGAGCATCATCGTTAGCCGAGATCCAAAAAATTTAAGAGAAGCCTATGAAATAATGAAAACTACAGGTATTTAAAATACAGAAATAAGTCGCAAAATTTTTCTCATAACTACGTGCAATCTTCAGTTCAGAGTAACCAACCTCACAATAGGAACCTACAACAACATGGACAGACAAATTACAATACATTCACACAGCAACCACATTACACTAACAGCAGTGGAGTAGTCCAAAACGCACAACAACAATCATACGATAACAACCACCAACACAATTTATCGACACAATCCAGACAAACTAGGCAAACGTACAACAGTAGAAACCATACAGATAACTATAGTAACACTTACAGGGCAAATAATAACAGAAGCAAAGAACCTTTCTACAATAGACAAAATATTCGCAATGAGCCTGAGGTAGAGCCAATGGACGTCAGCCTTAACCAAATAGGCCCAAATTTTCAGGAAACCAGCCAAGGGGACTACCCTATATAACAATTAATACGAATTTTAAAAAACTAAAATTTTTTATAGATACTGGCGCTGAGTTCAGTATTGTGAACCCTAATATTTGTAATCCAAAGTGGAAGGAAAATAATAACAACTTCACACTGAAGGTTTTAAATCGTAACATTACAACAAATATTAAATACCGCGTACCTCTCTTTAGGGAATTTAACAGGCCAAGCGCCTACATTGAATTTATTGAATACCCTTTTCACACCAATTTTGATGGAATCATTGGCAACAATGTTTTGCTTCATCTGGATACAATTATTGATTATAAGAATAGGAGATTAATTACTCCTGATGCAACTTTGCCTATATATTTTAATGAAGACGAAGAGTTTTCCGCAGAAAATTATCTGAGCAATAAGGCATGGCAGGTATTTATATGTGAAAATGAAAGCGAATCTGAAAATAAATTGTTTGCTGATCATCTGAATAATAAAGATGGGGAAACCCTTGAATTACTACTAAAATCAAATAAAGACCTATTTTATAGAGATGGGGAAAATTTATCTTTCACAAACGTGGTGAAACACAGAATTATAACGCGCACTGATACACCAATTTACAGTAAACTCTACAGATACCCAGTTATTCATCGCGAAGAAGTAGATAAACAAATTAAAGAAATGCTGAACCAGAAGATTATAGTGCCTAGCACCAGCCCATACAACTCACCATTGTGGGTGTTACCAAAAAAAATTTACGGTAACGGCAAGCAAAAATGGCGGGTGGTAATTGACTACCGCAAACTTAATGAACAGACAGTAGACGACAAATTTCCCATTCCGAATATGGAAGACATTTTTGACAAACTGGGGAAGTGCACCTATTTTACCACACTCGATCTGGCAAAAGGCTTCCATCAGATCGAGGTCCAACCTGATGACCGAGATAAAACTGCATTTTCAACGGCGAGTGGCCACTACGAATTTACTCGCATGCCGTTTGGGTTAAAAACAGCTCCAGCTACCTTTCAAAGGTTAATCAATACCGTCTTAGCAGACTACATAAACAAAATCTGTGTAGTCTACATGGACGACATATTAATTTTTTCCACCAGCTTTCAGGAACATATTGATTCCATAAAAAAAGTGTTCTCAAAACTTCGTAAATTCAACTTAAAAATCCAGGTCGACAAGTGCCATTTCGCTGCATTATGCACCAAATTTTTGGGGCATTTCGTTTCAAGAGACGGAATAAATCCTGACCCTTCAAAAATTGCAGTTATTGAGTCGATGATACCGCCGACAAACGAGAAAGAGATCAGGCAGTTCCTGGGCATTACCGGATATTATAGACGATTTATCCCTGACTATGCAAAAGTAGCGTTTCCTATAATTAAATTTTTAAAACAAGACATACCACTTAATATTCATGATAAAGAGTACATGAGTGCGTTCAAAAATTTAAAAAAATTAATAACAAACGAACCTGTTCTTCAATCACCAGACTTTACAAAAAAATTTACTTTAACAACGGATGCTTCGCAATTCGCAATTGGCGCCGTTTTATCACAATCCAATCACCCTATTTGTTACGCTTCTCGAACCTTATCCAATCACGAAATTCGATATTCCACCATTGAAAAAGAATTATTAGCCGTTGTTTGGTCGGCGAAACACTTCCGAACGTATCTCTACGGGAGGACGTTTACAACCCAAACGGACCATAAACCACTTATCTGGCTTCATAATATTAAAGAGCCGAATATGAAGTTACAGAGGTGGAAGATTCAACTAAATGAATACGACTTTGATATAACTTATATCAAGGGAAAAGACAACATGGTTGCTGATGCATTAAGTAGGTATCTGCAGCGAGAAGATACGACTTACATTCCTATTATATTTAGCAACGAAGTTGACGAAGAGAGCGACTGTGATGAAATACGCTCTACTGACGCAACAGTTCATAGCGCCATAGAAGATAATCTGAATTATATTTTTATTACTAATAAATGTATAAATTCTTATAAAAATCAAATTTATTTAAAATATGGCGAACACGAACAATTTATTACGAAATTAATAAACCGCAAGTGTCAAAACCATATAACGGTCACAGAACATTCTGATTTAAAATTGTTATTGGAAAGAATATTAATAGACAGAGGTTTTATGTGCATCTTTTGTGAAAACGACGATCTTTTCCTTAAATTTCAAAATGTTTATGTGGAAAGCTTTCAAAATTATAATTTAACCCTGTATAGGTCCTGCATAAAACTAACCGATATTACGGACAGAGAACATGCTCTACAACTAATTAAAGAAGAACATTTGAAAAATAACCATCGAGGTATCAAGGAAGTATTTTTCGAACTTAAATCCAAAATTTTTTTCCCGGGACTATTTGGAACAATAACATTAGTGGTAAATAATTGTCAGGTATGCAAAATTGCAAAGCATGACAGACACCCCGTGAAAATTCCTTTTCAAATAAGCGAAAGCACAACACATTTTAATCACATTGTCCACATGGATATATGGTATCCTTGTAGAAACCATATGTACCTGACCACAATCGATAAATTTTCAAAGTATAACACTTTTCATAAATTAAATGATCGAACATGGATAAGCATTTTAAAAGCACTTAAGGAGAGAATCGTGTTCTTAGGAAAAATGAAAAAACTGATATTCGACAACGAACGATGCATGTTACATAACGCAGTGGAATTATTTTTAAACGAACAATGTATTGAAGCTCACAAAACAACAGCATTTTTGAAGACAGGAAACTCTGATATTGAAAGATTGCACGGAACGTTAAATGAACATTTAAGAATTATGTAGGTCGATACCTTGAACAAACCCCTCGAACTAGACGATAAGCTTTTCAAAATATTTAATACATACAATAATACTATACACTCAACAACTAAGAAAAGACCAATTGACTTTATTTTAAAAAATTTTGATAGAGATTACAAACACAAATTAAGCGAAGAATTTAAGCAGAACAAAGTGGATAGAATCAATAAGTTTAATAATAATAGAGACCAAGTAGTTTGTCAATTTGTTAATGTTGTAAATAATAGACAAATACCTAAATGTAAACCTAAATATAAGGAACTAAGCAGTTTCAATAAAGACGGTAATTACATCATCGACACATCAAATAAAAGACAAACAAAATTCTTTAAGTCTCAACAAAAGCGAAAATACAATTTACAAAACTCAAATAATGTTTAAACATTCATACAAATGTACTGTAACTTTAAGCATTATTTTCTGTACAAAAAAAAAACAAAAAAAAAATCAGTAATGTATCTATTTCTTTATAAATCAGTATGTTTAGCATTCGTTTAGTCGTTAAGCTTTATTAGTGTTCGCAGAGACGCAAAAACCTAGGGGCGGAGGAGATATATTGCAGCATTTATCTTTACTACCTCCCGCTTCCCAACACTGTCTCTCTCATCGAGTGTCTCTCTCATTGGATACTCATTACATGTCGCCGGCTCTTATTGGAATATCCCAATCCAATAAGCAAGCCTATCCAATAAGAAACACATACGCTGTTAAGCTTAAGCCAGTCTCGTGATGATATTCATTTAATAAAGTCCTATTAAAACCACGACTTACTCTATTTCATAATTGGCGCAGTCGGTAGCAAAAAAAAAAAAAACAAAAAACCGTCCGTACAGTTTCACGTGTTGGAAAAAATTTTTGAAGAAAAAAGTTACTTAAATTCAACAAAGTACTGTTACATTTATAAAAACGAAGAAAAAGGTTTTAAAGACAAAAAAAATTATCAATTATAATGTATCCTAGATTTCGTATGTAAAACACAGAACAACGAAAAAAATAAAATAAAAAAATTCCAAGTGGAAAAAAAAAAACAAAGAACTTAAAACAAAAATTGGTGATTGTACTACATGCAGAAGTGCGAAAAGCAAATTTAGTAAAAAAAAAAAAAACCGGTGACCACATATGTATGCACATGCACGTACACGCATCTTCTCGAACAAAAGGGGCAAAAACAACAGCAGCGGCAGCAGCCTTAAACAAAACAGCAACAGCATTAGCAGCGACGGAGCAGCGCTAGTAGCGGCAGAGCTACATAGGTTAGCAGCGGTAGTAACGCAGTGACGGCTTAATCAGCAATCGATATCAAGAAGAAGAGACCATAAGCAAAAACAATGAAAGCACTTGACATTAATGGGAAATTCAAAGTTATTTCTTCTACTCTAAAAAGTTTCACAAGTTTAATAAATTTTATTGAACGTATTGACTCGATGGCAAGTATTCTAGATGCATTTGATAATGTTTACAAACAATTATTGTTAGGTATTATAAAAGATAAAATTGTCGGTAGTGCGAGAAGAACACTACTTATTAATGGAAATTTAAATACTTGGCCGAAAATAAAGCAAATATTAGTGGAAAACCATGGAGAGAAAGACTCACCAGACGAACTAATCGATAAAATTAGGGCATTCCGTTGTGACTCTACTATTGAGAATTTTTATGATAAGTTAAACAATTATTTGTGTCGATTAAATAATTCATTATACTTAAGAGGAAACCACAATAACACGGAAGTTGATAGCAATGCGAAAATTGCTTTAAATTCGTTTAAACACGGGCTGCCCGAACCCGTTAAGAGCATCATCGTTAGCCGAGATCCAAAAAATTTAAGAGAAGCCTATGAAATAATGAAAACTAACGGGTATTTAAAATACAGAAATAAGTCGCAAAATTTTTCTCATAACTACGTGCAATCTTCAGTTCAGAGTAACCAACCTCACAATAGGAACCTACAACAACATGGACAGACAAATTACAATACATTCACACAGCAACCACATTACACTAACAGCAGTGGAGTAGTCCAAAACGCACAACAACAATCATACGATAACAACCACCAACACAATTTATCGACACAATCCAGACAAACTAGGCAAACGTACAACAGTAGAAACCATACAGATAACTATAGTAACACTTACAGGGCAAATAATAACAGAAGCAAAGAACCTTTCTACAATAGACAAAATATTCGCAATGAGCCTGAGGTAGAGCCAATGGACGTCAGCCTTAACCAAATAGGCCCAAATTTTCAGGAAACCAGCCAAGGGACTACCCTATATAACAATTAATACGAATTTTAAAAAACTAAATTTTTTTATAGATACTGGCGCTGAGTTCAGTATTGTGAACCCTAATATTTGTAATCCAAAGTGGAAGGTAAATAATAACAACTTCACACTGAAGGTTTTAAATCGTAACATTACAACAAATATTAAATACCGCGTACCTCTCTTTAGGGAATTTAACAGGCCAAGCGCCTACATTGAATTTATTGAATACCTTTTTCACACCAATTTTGATGGAATCATTGGCAACAATGTTTTGCTTCATCTGGATACAATTATTGATTATAAGAATAGGAGATTAATTACTCCTGATGCAACTTTGCCTATATATTTTAATGAAGACAAAGAGTTTTCCGCAAAAAATTATCTGAGCAATAAGGCATGGCAGGTATTCATATGTGAAAATGAAAGCGAATCTGAAAATAAATTGTTTGCTGATCATCTGAATAATAAAGATGGGGAAACCCTTGAATTACTACTAAAATCAAATAAAGACCTATTTTATAGAAATGGGGAAAATTTATCTTTCACAAACGTGGTGAAACACAGAATTATAACGCGCACTGATACACCAATTTACAGTAAACTCTACAGATACCCAGTTATTCATCGCGAAGAAGTAGATAAACAAATTAAAGAAATGCTGAACCAGAAGATTATAGTGCCTAGCACCAGCCCATACAACTCACCATTGTGGGTGTTACCAAAAAAAAATTTACGGTAGCGGCAAGCAAAAATGGCGGGTGGTAATTGACTACCGCAAACTTAATGAACAGACAGTAGACGACAAATTTCCCATTCCGAATATGGAAGACATTTTTGACAAACTGGGGAAGTGCACCTATTTTACCACACTCGATCTGGCAAAAGGCTTCCATCAGATCGAGGTCCAACCTGATGACCGAGATAAAACTGCATTTTCAACGGCGAGTGGCCACTACGAATTTACTCGCATGCCGTTTGGGTTAAAAACAGCTCCAGCTACCTTTCAAAGGTTAATCAATACCGTCTTAGCAGACTACATAAACAAAATCTGTGTAGTCTACATGGACGACATATTAATTTTTTCCACCAGCTTTCAGGAACATATTGATTCCATAAAGAAAGTGTTCTCAAAACTTCGTAAATTCAACTTAAAAATCCAGGTCGACAAGTGCCATTTCGCTGCATTATGCACCAAATTTTTGGGGCATTTCGTTTCAAGAGACGGAATAAATCCTGACCCTTCAAAAATTGCAGTTATTGAGTCGATGATACCGCCGACAAACGAGAAAGAGATCAGGCAGTTCCTGGGCATTACCGGATACTATAGACGATTTATCCCTGACTATGCAAAAGTAGCGTTTCCTATAATTAAATTTTTAAAACAAGACATACCACTTAATATTCATAATAAAGAGTACATGAGTGCGTTCAAAAATTTAAAAAAATTAATAACAAACGAACCTGTTCTTCAATCACCAGACTTTACAAAAAAATTTACTTTAACAACGGATGCTTCGCAATTCGCAATTGGCGCCGTTTTATCACAATCCAATCACCCTATTTGTTACGCTTCTCGAACCTTATCCAATCACGAAATTCGATATTCCACCATTGAAAAAGAATTATTAGCCGTTGTTTGGTCGGCGAAACACTTCCGAACGTATCTCTACGGGAGGACGTTTACAACCCAAACGGACCATAAACCACTTATCTGGCTTCATAATATTAAAGAGCCGAATATGAAGTTACAGAGGTGGAAGATTCAACTAAATGAATACGACTTTGATATAACTTATATCAAGGGAAAAGACAACATGGTTGCTGATGCATTAAGTAGGTATCTGCAGCGAGAAGATACGACTTACATTCCTATTATATTTAGCAACGAAGTTGACGAAGAGAGCGACTGTGATGAAATACGCTCTACTGACGCAACAGTTCATAGCGCCATAGAAGATAATCTGAATTATATTTTTATTACTAATAAATGTATAAATTCTTATAAAAATCAAATTTATTTAAAATATGGCGAACACGAACAATTTATTACGAAATTAATAAACCGCAAGTGTCAAAACCATATAACGGTCACAGAACATTCTGATTTAAAATTGTTATTGGAAAGAATATTAATAGACAGAGGTTTTATGTGCATCTTTTGTGAAAACGACGATCTTTTCCTTAAATTTCAAAATGTTTATGTGGAAAGCTTTCAAAATTATAATTTAACCCTGTATAGGTCCTGCATAAAACTAACCGATATTACGGACAGAGAACATGCTCTACAACTAATTAAAGAAGAACATTTGAAAAATAACCATCGAGGTATCAAGGAAGTATTTTTCGAACTTAAATCCAAAATTTTTTTCCCGGGACTATTTGGAACAATAACATTAGTGGTAAATAATTGTCAGGTATGCAAAATTGCAAAGCATGACAGACACCCCGTGAAAATTCCTTTTCAAATAAGCGAAAGCCCAACACATTTTAATCACATTGTCCACATAGATATATGGTATCCTTGTAGAAACCATATGTACCTGACCACAATCGATAAATTTTCAAAGTATGCCACTTTTCATAAATTAAATGATCGAACATGGATAAGCATTTTAAAAGCACTTAAGGAGAGAATCGTGTTCTTAGGAAAAATTAAAAAACTGATAATCGACAACGAACGATGCATGTTACATAACGCAGTGGAATTATTTTTAAACGAACAATGTATTGAAGCTCACAAAACAACAGCATATTTGAAGACAGGAAACTCTGATATT
The DNA here is from genome assembly GCA_963971545.1 of Philophylla caesio. Taxonomy (NCBI): domain Eukaryota; kingdom Metazoa; phylum Arthropoda; class Insecta; order Diptera; family Tephritidae; genus Philophylla; species Philophylla caesio. Next base: position 5,656,403 of record OZ020605.1, read on the forward strand.
GAAAGATTGCACGGAACGTTAAATGAACATTTAAGAATTATGTAGGTCGATACATTGAACAAACCCCTCGAACTAGACGATAAGCTTTTCAAAATATTTAATACATACAATAATACTATACATTCAACAACTAAGAAAAGACCAATTGACTTTATTTTAAAAAATTTTGATAGAGATTACATACACAAATTAAGCGAAGAATTTAAGCAGAACAAAGTGGATAGAATCAATAAGTTTAATAATAATAGAGACCAAGTAGTTTGTCAATTTTATAATGTTGTAAATAATAGACAAATACCTAAATGTAAACCTAAATATAAGGAACTAAGAAGTTTCAATAAAGACGGTAATTACATCATCGACACATCAAATAAAAGACAAGCAAAATACTTTAAGTCTCAACAAAAGCGAAAATACAATTTACAAAACTCAAATAATGTTTAAACATTCATACAAATGTACTGTAACTTTAAGCATTATTTTCTGTACAAAAAAAAAAATAAGGGGTTTTTTTGCTGGCTCGAGGTCAAGTTTTTATAGTAATAAAACACGAAGTTTTATTTTCTTTGTCGATATATTTCGATTGCACTCCGGCAATCGTCTTCAGGGCAAAAACTATACAACATAAATTAAAAATACGTACATATGTACATTTTAAAATAACAAATAACAATAATCATACATACATTATTTAACACGTCCGCTCCTTTTGACGTGGAGTTTGATACTAATTTTGTATTTATTTACTTGCTAGCAAGTGTCTGTACAAGTGAGCGCAATTATCTGTGTCCGTTTTGTAATTCAGTCTTTCGTTTGTCGGTATGTTGATGATGTGTAGCATTTCTAATGTAAATCTTTTGCTGTAGTGTTGTTCTTGTTGGAGGATCTCTGCTTTTTCTAAATTTGGTGAGTGGCCGCTATTTACAAAGTGGGCCATTAGTGCTGTTTTTTGGAAATTTGTACTATGGCACTGTTTGAAATCCGATTTGTGTTGTGATAGTCTAGTTTTTAATTTTGATTTTGTTGTCCCTACATAAATACTGTCACAGATTTCGTTATTTTTACCGTTGCTTTTTTCCCTTTGAGGTATTTTTGATTTTGTCCTGTTGAATAAACTTTTTAATGTATTTGTGGGTTTGTGGGCTATTTTTACTTCAGTGTTTTTGTAGCAATCGCAAAAACCTAGGGGCGGAGGAGTTATATTGCAGCATTTATCTTTACTACCTCCCGCTTCCCAACACTGTCTCTCTCATCGAGTGTCTCTCTCATTGGATACTCATTACATGTCGCCGGCTCTTATTGGAATATCCCAATCCAATAAGCAAGCCTATCCAATAAGAAACACATACGCTGTTAAGCTTAAGCCAGTCTCGTGATGATATTCATTTAATAAAGTCCTATTAAAACCACGACTTACTCTATTTCATAATTATATAAAATTCAGTAAGGGATTTTCATAGCCTCAGGTATAGTTATAATACCCTGGAAGTTTTAGAGTGGGATCTCTATCAGTTAGGCAGATATGTGAATTTATAACCTTCGTTTTATGTGAAAAAAAAACATGATAATGAAAATGTAGTGAAACTGTCTTATACCTATGTGCGATGGACTTTAAAGCAAATTTCTTTATGAACATTATAATTTTACCCATGCAAAAAAAACTTGTTCCAAAGAGGCAAATCAACGTAATTTTTGATGAAACTACCTTCTATCTACCTGAAGTATACATCAGTACTCTAGTTTAGCTACTAACTCAGACCGCTGCGACCTAAAAACTAAATGAATTTTTTTACACTAGTTGCTACTTACCTACTTTCTACCTGAAATATACATCTGTACTCTAGTTTAACTACTAAAAAGGACCACAGCGACCTAAAAACCAAATGAATTTTTTTTACACTAGTTGTTAACTACTAACCTACAGTCTACGTGAAACATGAATATTTTAATAAATAGTTTCGTATTTAAATAAGACCTTATCCTTAAAACGTTAACAGACTTATGCTTGAACGTTATTAATATACACATATACTCGAAATGGCTCCGTACGGTGATCGATGTTTCAATCCATTTCGCTTGGTAAATCATCGAAAATTAAATAACTTAAGAAAATTGTCTGCATTATTAGCACACAAGTGGGGGCGTCCAGCAAATTCTTATGTGTGCGCATCCTGCAGGAAACGACGTTTAAATGAAACATTAGCCAATTAAGATGTTGAATATATTGAAACCTCGAGGGAATTTTCGCAAAGCACCTGCGAAGAAGTATTCATTCCTGAAGACAGTTGCAGACATGAACCCATTCAATCGGATTCAGCAATAGAAAATACAGGTTTAACAAAGTTGTTTTACTTTAAGACCCAAACAATGTGTCCTCGCTCGTGACCCTGGGACGCATATGGTATGTGTTTGCACTAAAGGTCTGCATGACTGCAAAAAAATGGCTTCATGAATCAATCATACAAATTTTAGCTTCGAACTCATTCAAATCATTGCCAATGAATTGCAGACTCAAACTCAATATGGGCATTTGGTGCTCAACAGGATAGTACGTATGAATTCTATCCTCAGCAAAAACCGGTTAGCACAGCGTTCATGTACTTTGGTTTGAATTAACATTGTAGAAAATGTATGTGGTATGAATGGAACTTGTGCGCAGAGGAAGTTGAATGATGTTTGAGATTACTAATAATTATTCTTGTGCAGTGGGTCATTCGAATGATTGAACTGCGAAAACGTTGAAAAGTGAATGTGACGTGCACCAGCTGTAGACAATAGAATTACGCAGTTAATGTATTTTTTAAATATTAAAATTAAAAGTAATTAATTATATAACACAGTACAACACATGATTTGCCAACTCAATTCTGAGAACTGTATGTGAAATTATACCCAAAAAGAATAATTTCTGCATCATTCGTTTTGTCTTCGTACCTGCCAAAATATTTTTAATATCGATTTTAAGTTAGTACTATCGTATAGGGGAATTTATCACGTTTTAGGCCCTGTTGTTTGACATAGCTCGACAGCCACTAGCCCGATTTAGTTGAAATAAATTTAAAAAAAATTAGAATTACAATTCCCTTAATTTGTTCATATATTGTTTTCCTATACAAGCAACAGTTTCCATGTTAAAAATAAGCGCATGAAGAAAATTTTTTTTTTTAAATTCATAAAAAATACAATACGGAAATAAGTTTCAAGTCTAGTTACTTTTTCGCAAAGTCTCATAACCTATGAGCAAAATGAGACAAAGATCTTGAAAATCGATGCACGCATTTCGCTTTTATTCGCAATTGAGTAAAGGTATGAATGTTGTGCATATGTCCACCAAATTTTTGAAATTATATGTATGTATGTATGTAGCTCAAATATTTCAGTACGCACATATTTAATCACATATACAAAATAAAATATGAGCTAAAAAAATTAGGCTGAAAAGTTTTCTCCTTAGTGATAGTATTATGTATATAAGTACATATATATATGCATACATACATATGTACATACATATGTGGCAATACAAAAATAACCGAATATAATTATAAACAAATATAATTAAATTAAATTAAAATAACATAATTTTAATAATAATCTGAATAGAATAATAAAACAATATAAACAAAATACCCATAAATTAATTAAAGTAAATTAAAATCAGCGAAATAAACAACCTAAAATAAATAAATATATAAATAAATAAATAAAAAAATGAGTAGGACTCAGCGCATGGACGCCAACTCACCTCGCGGTGGTTGGGTGCGTCCTGACCGAGCAAATATGCCGGTCAACTCAGAGTCGGAGTCTCCTTTACTGCGGAGCTCAAAAACAATGAGGTCACCGGAGCGCCCCACTTCCTCAGGGCAGGAAGCACATAAGGTAAATGGAGAGTCAGCCGCAGATCGCGGTGAGGACAAAATGATGTCTGCAAACGCATCGGTAGTGGATATCGGAGGCACGGCTTCAAACCCCCTAAGTCACCAGGGCCAGAAAATTAATGAATTGCATAGGGAAAGCAGAGAAAGCGAGGTTGTGCCGTGCGAAGCTGGCAGCGTAGCCGGTCCGGAGACCACAAGTGCGGCGATTGCAATGACAAGCAAGATAGAAGAGTTTAGAAGAATGATGGACGGGCAGAGACATGTAAACCAACAAATGAAAAATGTCTTATCCAGCATAGCAAAGCTCTGCGAAGAAATATGGAGCGTCAGCACTCCAGCAAAAAAACCGTCTGTAGATACGAAATCAACACAGACGGAGTCCAAAGCTGAACCCTTTAAACAGGGAAAAAGGTTTAGAGACTCTAACGGTGGGGGCTTGGGAAAGACCGAGTCAGCCCACGGAAAAGCGCGCACGTGCTCCTTCTCCTCGAAATGAGTCGGAACAAAAAAAAAAAAAAAATGAGACTTGACAACCAAAAGGCTAACGTAGAGTCGAACATAGGGAAAGGAAGAATCACGAAAAACCCGACAGGAAAACTGCGCCCAGAGGCGCATGAACCGGAGTGGACGAAAGTTGTAAGACAAAAGCGCCAAAAAATTAAGACTGCTCGTCCTGATGCCATCGTGGTTAAAAGCGTTGGAGGTTGCTCATACGCTGACATCCTGAGGATGGTTAAGACGGAAGGAGGGCCTAATAAGTTTCATCGACGCCGTCCGAAATATAAGGAAACTTTTCCAATTAGGTAAGGCATCTGACACAAACACCGTGAAGTTGCAGGCTGCCGGTGAAAAGTTGTTGACCGGTAAGGCCGAGGTAAAGGCCCTGACGGAGCAAGTACGTGTGGTTATTCACGACAACCATTGCCAGTCTGCCCAAGACTTGTTGGCGCAAACAGTGAAAGATCTCAACATAGATATTGCAATCATTAGCGAGCCTTACAAACATAAGGATGACGCTACATGGCTTCAAAATGCTGATGGCAAGGCTGCAATATGGATGTGTGGCAACGAACCAAAACATATGCAATGCGTCTCAGTAGAGCTAGGCTTCGTGTGCGCAAAGGTAGAAAACGTATGTATTAATAGCTGCTAGATCCCACCTCGCATGCCAATTGCTGCGTTTGAAAACATTGTGATGAGCCTTGGTAGGGATGCCAGCGATAGAAGTGAAGTCATAACAGCCGGTGACTTTAACGCGTCGGCGCAGGAATGTGGCTGCCCTAGAACGTCTCCAAGAGGCAAAGCTCTTTTGGAGGCGCTGGCATGCCTAGACGTTGCCTTGTTAAACACGGGCACTCAATACACTTTCAACCGAAATGGATTTGGGTCAATTATCGACCTCACTCACGTTCGTTAGCAGGAGTATGTTTAGAAAAGCGGAATGGGAAGTGGGCGACTGTAACACCCAAAGCGACCACGCCGCAATTATCTGCCAAATAAATCGTGGTACTGAAAACCCCCAACGGGCAGATCGGGCAGGAAACTTCCGGGGCTGGAAATCAACATCCTTCGACGCCGATCTATTTGCGGAAGCGTTTCCCACATCACAGTACCAGGGGTCGGCAGAAATTATGGCGAAGAAGCTAATAACAGACGTCAGGGCTGCTTGCGACGCGTCGATTAAGAGAAACTCCTCTTATAAACACTCCAATACCGTCTATTGGTGGAATGAGCGCATCGAAGCTTTGAGAAAGAACTGCTTGCAAGCTTGGAGATCCTTTCAACGTGCAAGAGGAAGGATAAATTTTCAAGAATGCCAAATTATATATAAGGCCGCACGAAACCTGTTTAAAAAAGCTATCAAGGAAAGCAAGCGTCAGTGTTTCCTCGAGCTGTGCGATGATGCGGAAGAAAATCCTTGGGGAACGGCATACAAAGTTGTAATGAAGGAGCTCAAAACCACCAAAGCTGCAGTTCCAACGTGCCCACTGTTTCTACAAACAGTAGTAGATACTCTGTTTCCCAAACAAAGACGACTCGTTTCTCCAGCACACGATGTAAATCTGCACCTATTTGACAAGGTAACGGCTGATGAAGTCACTCAAGCCGCAAAAAGAATTAACGTAAAAAAAGCGCCTGGCCCCGATTGTGTACCAAACAAAGTCTTGAAAGTGGCTATCCGCAAAAATACGTCGGCGTTCACCTCAGTCTTCAACGCATGTTTTGTTGAAGGTAATTTTTCATCGATTTGGAAGCAGCAAAAGCTGGTGCTGCTTCCCAAGCCTGGCAAGCCCAGTGAAGACCCATCGAGCTACAGACCCATTTGTCTTCTAGACTCGGCGGGTAAACTGTTCGAGCGTATTATCTCTAACAGGTTGGACGTTGAGATGGAGACAGTGGGTGGCATCTCAAATGAGCAATATGGCTTCAGGAAGGAAAGATCTACGGTGCAAGCTGTAACAGAAGTAATTCAGCCAGCGAGAAAAGCAACCAGTGGGTCCAGATGGCTAGGTGGAACAAAACAGTATTGTTTGATTTTAACGCTCGCTGCCAAAAACGCGTTCAACTCGGCTAACTGGGCAAAGATTTTGGACACCTTAGAGCGCATAGGAGTATCATACTACTTGCGACGGCTAATGAGGAGCTACTTCCAAGATCGCATACTGTTGTACGACACGGAGCAAGGAAGAAAGAAGTTGGAAATTACGAGCGGCGTACCACAAGGTTCAGTCCTAGGCCCATTACTGGTGAACATCATGTACGACGGTATTCTACGCCTGCAGCTACCGCAGGGTGTGAAGGTGATTGGCTTCGCCGATGATATTGCGGTGGTGATAACGTCCAAACAACTTCAACAAATATCCGAAATAACGTTCAGAGTAAATGGCTATCCTGTCTCCACGAAGCCTGCGATAAGGTATCTGGGTATCATTATCGATAGAAGGTTGTCGTTCAAAATGCATCTCGAATAAGCCAGAGACAAGGCGGCCTCTACAATGACCTCTTTGTCCAAAATAATGCTCAACGCAAGAGGACCAAAGCAACGAAGCAAAAAATTACTTGCAGGCGTAATAAGAAGTCAAATCTTGTATGGAACCCCGGTGTGGTTCGATGCGGTATGTCATTCATCGTATTATCGCGGCATAAAGTCAACGTATCGTCTGTGTGCACTCCGGGTATGCAGCGCATTCAAGACTGTGTCTGATGAAGCAGCCCTGGTAATTGCTGGTATGTACCCACTAGACCTACTAGCTAAGGAGTCTGCTCATATTTTCTCAAGTACGGAGATAACAACTGAAGCCACCCGCAAGGAAGCTAGAGTAAATAGCCTAGCCGAATGGAAAAACAAATGGAACAGAACGACAAACGGACGATGGACATACCGATGCATTCCAGACTTAGAGCGCTGTGTTCAAAGAAGCCACGGCGAAGTTGACTTCTACACGACCCAATTTCTAAGCGGTCATGGATGCTTTAAGTCGTATCTACTCAGATTCAAGCACGAGGTTGATCCTTACTGTGACTGCTGCGGGATCGGCGTAGCAGACAGTGTGGAACATGTATTCTTGAGATGCCCACGCTTCAACGACCAAAGGGCCATACTGCAAAGACAAATTTGCGAAAACCTTTCGCCGGAAGCAATTGTGAACTACATGCTAAGAGGCAAAGATGAATGGAACCTAGCCAATGGCATTATTTCAACAACGATGAAGATTCTTAGTAACGGCACCATAAGAGTGGTAGTAAGTGTTAGATCGGAATCTAGGCCTTCCCGACTGCACTTAGCTTACTAGAAAGGTCCTTAGAATCTCAGCGGAATGGAACCTAGGCCGTTCCAACCGCCAAATGGCGCTCTCAGATTTCTCGCCTGGCTCAACAAAATGGGCAGATCGGAATCTCGGACTTTCCGACTGCGTATGCGAAATTAGAGCTGATTTTCTAGGCTCACGAGCGGTGCCAAAACATTCACATTCAGCCGTCAATGCGGATTGGAACCTAGGACGTTCCAACCGTAAAATTAAGCAACGAAAAGCTATAGTAATATAAAAGTTTAATATTACTCAGATATTAATGCAGTCAAAGAATCAAGAATGTAAAGCGTCGGGGCGGATTGGAACCCAGGCCGTTCCAACCGTCAAGAGCTACAGACGCAAAAAACTGGGCTATCTTTTCCCTTTGAGCAAAAAAAAAAAAAATATGGAATACAGCTTGTGTTGGAAAATCAGAAGCAACAAAGGCGTAGCAGTGGCGACTGACCGCCCTTCCCCCCCATGATGTAGAGCTTGACGGCAGTCCCGTGGGGAGTGGAATTCGACGGAAAACAGGCTTATCCTGGTTTCAAAGGGCCACTTGAGGGTAGCGCGCTACCACAACGCCCATGAAAAAAAAAAACATATGTGGTATGTAGTATATGCCCGACAGTATAGGGATAAGGGCCACAAACGTACGGTAGCTCGAAAACATATATATGTATATAAGTTAACACCAACTACGTACTCATTTGCCTGAGCTTGCAATCCCATGCAAAATTCATTCCAGCTAATTTTCAAGTATCAACATGTAACGAGAAGCGCACCTGCTGCATCAATGGCAAAGGCAGCTGCTTAAACATATTTTCCCACAAGAAATGCTGACGGCAAGTCTGCTGTTTGGAGCATGACAATAACAATAACAAAGCAACCAATAGTTCACATGAGATAGCAACATACCAACTGCGGCGGTGGCAGAGACGTTAGCAGCAACTGTAGCGGCAGTGCAATGACAACAAGAGTAAAAGAATAGGGTAGTAGTAAGCTGTGTTGTCCTACAATAGCAATAAGAAAAAACATGTAATAGTTTTAGATAATTTTGGTTAGCCTCATTATTTCATAACCACAAAATATCACTCTTTGGCGGAGAAGCGACTTTAACTGTTGATCACACCGGCTACTCTTACATAGTAGGAGGAATAAAATATAATAACGTGGGGCCACGCGATAAAAAGTCCTTATAGAAGGATAACGATATAACGCGAAAAAAGGTCTTTATAAAAGGATAATAAGTTACGCAGAAAAGTCTTCATAAGAAGATACGTGAGTGACGTGGCCGAGGGTTCGATCCCCACGAACAAAAACGGGTAGTGAAAAATTACGGCAGCGCAAGTCCAGCCTAAGTGGTCAACTCAAATAAATCTACAATTTAAATCTATAAAAATGGCTTTGCACACCACGCCGAGGTGTAGCCAGCGAGGGACCGCATTAAATAGAATTGACGAATTTTTAAAAAAGGCTTTGCACACCACGCCGAGGTGTAGCCAGCGAGGGACCGGAAAATAATTATAGTTATACCATATAAGATGCAGGTTTCCAGCAGGTAAGTAAAGTGTTTGGCAAATACTAGTGACTTGTAAAAACTTTAAATTTTCACGCCTTTATATAAATAAAATGTGACAGTGAATCATATTGTTCCATTTTTTAATTTTTACTTTGGATTAATTAAATAATTTAATTAAAAGTGTTGGTGAATGAAATTGTGATCATTTGACATTGTCTTAATAAAGAGGCGACGCCATTACTGTCCTGTGAAGTCCTTGTCAGGAGCATTACCAGCATTTTATCAATTTTTTATAGTTGCGCCAAATTTTCTATTTTCTCCTTCTTAATAGTGTTTACTTGTGTGCGAATAATTATTACTTAACTATGGACGCACAAACGTTGCAAAATTTAATGGCAGTAGCGATAAGGACTGCCACAGAACAAACCAAGAGGGACTTCCAAGGTACCATTGACAGATTGACATACAGACTTGCAACCCTAGAGACCCCTACTACAGTTATAGAATACGCGCCTGTGACAGTCACAGGAAACGTTCAATGTGAGGAATCCCTCGATGTAATAAAAACACTTCCCGAATTCAACGGGACTCAACCACGTTACGTCTCATGGAGGAACGCCGCTCAAGCCGCGTACAAATTGTACGAACCCTTTGACGGCAGTTCCCGCCATTACCAGGCGGTCGCTATTATCAGGAACAAGGTAACCGGAACAGCCGACACTGTCCTTGCTATGATTGAGCAAGAGATGTCGACGTTGCGCCAAGGTGGCAAGAACATTCTACAGTTCTACGATGAGGTGGAGCGGAAATTGACACTACTTGTGAACAAGACAGTGATGACAAATAATGGCATTGCTGAGTTAATTAGCACGCTTAAACAAAAATATCGTCAGGACGCACTACGGGTGTTTATTTCAGGCCTTAACAGACCTATGTTTTGTTCTCATCGAGACCTGCTGACATGGCTACAGCTCTAGCCCTTTCACAGGAGCTAGAAGCTAACCAGGCCAGGTTTTAGTTTGCTCAGTCTTTCGTCAACAGGAATGAACAACCGTTAGGAGCTATTCAGAAGAAGACCCAGCTTACACCCCAGAGTCTTCCCCAATATCGCAGGATTGAGACTGGACGCCAGCATGTAGTACCGATGGAAGTAGATCCATCTATTTCCTACTATCGACATAACAGACCACCACCGCATCAGCAGAATAGTCAGAGTCAGGCAAGTCAACCAAAACCCGCCGTAATTCCCCTTCCTCAGAGGAATCCTTTCAACACCTATCGATCTCAAGGGACGGAAAATGACAGGGAGGGTGCTAAAAAAAGACGAGTAGAAAGCGATAGACAGACAGTGCCGAAGTTGCAGCGCATAAACCATCTAGGAGTGCAAGGATATGCCGACGAAAAGCAAGGGTATGACGAAGGCTTGGACAAATATTTGGACCAACCTACTGATGAAGTCAATTTTTTAGAACAAAGTCCCTCCTGCCATACGTCAGCAGATCGTTCGCAGGAAGGGAATTAAAATTTTTAATAGACACTGGTGCCGCGAAAAATTATGTTAAAGATTTTGAGTTCCTTAAGGGCATAAAAGAAATCGAAAAGCCTTTCCTTGTCAACTCAATTCATGGAACAGATAAAATCAAACATAAATGCAAAATTAATTTCTTTGACAAAAATGCCGAATTTTATATTTTGAGATCTCTGCATACATTTGAAGGCATCATAGGATTTGACTTCCTTAGAGAAATATGTGCGGAAATAGACATGAAAAATGGGATAATTCACTATAATAGCAAAAAGGAACACCTCAGGCATTTCCTTTGTCGCGACGTGAATGCCATTCTGCCCCCTAGTGATCGCGAAACCCGAATCTCTACACTCATTAAAGAACATTCGGGAGTATTTGCTACATCAAATGAATCACTGCCTTTTAACACAAATATTGTGGGGACCATAAGAACAATTAATGATGAACCAGTGTATTCCAAGACGTACCCATATCCAATGGCTTCAGCTAACTTCGTAAACGGAGAAATCTCTGATCTTCTCCGTAATGGCATAATTAGACCTTCACGGTCACCGTATAATAATCCGATATGGGTTGTTTCCAAAAAGGGACTTCCCGAAACGGGAGAGAAGAAGATGCGTCTGGTTATTGATTTTAGAAAGCTTAACGAGAAAACAATTAGCGACAGATATCCAATTCCCGAAACTTCAGTCATCTTGGCTAATCTAGGGAAATCATCTCTCTTTACCACCCTTGATCTTAAATCTGGATTCCATCAGATTAAATTGGCAGAACGAGATAGAGAAAAAACAGCATTCTCCGTTAATAACGGAAAATACGAGTTTTGTCGACTTCCGTTCGGTCTTACAAACGCGCCTAGCATCTTCCAGCGGGCAATCGATGACGTTCTCCGAGACGAGATTGGCAAGTGTTGCCACGTTTACGTCGATGACGTCATTATTTTTTCAAAGAATGAAGATCAGCATGTTACGGACGTTAAGCGTATTCTCGGAAAACTCTATGAAGCAAACAAGAGAGTGTCGCTTGAGAAAACCAGGTTCCTGAGATATGAAGTAGAATCGACTGTTTTAATAACCAAGTAATTCTTGAAGAAGGTAATTCGCCTTCGAAGACTTCAAAAATTATTTTTAGAACGCAGATGAGACACCACTTCGTCTTTAACGACAGGAATAATCTACTGAAAATCATAGGGGACAGTGTTAATCCTAATGTTGTTAATGGAATACTATGTGACCTTACAACACTGGCAGCAATTCAAGACGAAGTTTTAACAAGATTCCCATCCGTAAAATTCCGCCACACAACCAAACAAACGATAGACGTTACCAATGAGAACGATCAGAAAGAGATACTGGAAACAGAACATAATAGGGCTCATCGTTCTGTGAGAGAAAACCTACAACAGGCTCTAAAAGAATATTACTTCCCAAAAATACAAACGAAACTGAAAGAATTAGTACATAACTGCAAAATTTGCCGAGAAGCCAAATACCAACGCCATCCGCCAACTCCAACGGTAGGCAAAACTCCTATACCACAGTATCCTGGAGAGATTCTCCACCTGGACATTTACTCAACAGACAAAAAACATTTCTTAACTTACGTTGATAAATTTTTGTTTCCCCGATTGCTTCTAGGTCAATAGTTGACATAAAATAACCTATCATACAATTTCTTAATTTTTTTAAAAAACAAAGACCATAGTTTGCGACAATTCCTTCAATTCACAAACGATAAAGTCGCTGTGGAGAGACTATTTTTCGGTAACCATTTTTACAACCCCTTCGCACCATAGTACTACTAATGGCCAAGTCGAGAGGTTTCACAGCACATTAACAGAGATCGCAAGGTGCACTAAACTAACCCAAGGACTGAACGATACGGTGGACTTAATACTGCTTGCCACGTCCAAATAAAATAGGTCGGTTCACTCTGTCATAGGGCAAAGACCTATAGATTTAGTCCATTCAATTCCAAGGCAATTACGAGAAGACATCATAAACAAAATTACCAAGGCGCAAGCACTTGAGTTGGAGCGTTTGAACAGGTCTCGGAAATTGAAGACATACCAACCCGGAGACAAGGTGTTTGTAAAGACCAACAACAGAATTGGTAACAAATTTAGAAAATTATACGTAGAAAATATTATTGAACTGGACTTGGGAACTACAGTGATGATAAATGGGAAAAGGTTTCACAAATCAAACTTGAGGTAACACAGTTTTTTCCTTTCATTTTTCTCAGATACTTGCTTTCCATGGTTATTTACTGGACGCAGGCGAAATTATTTAACTACACCAACTCACACTATATGATGATTTCAACTGGAAAAGCTGCTATTCATGACCAATACGGTATTTTGCTACACAAAACTAACTTGACGAATTATGAAGCCATAGCGACAGATACGGAAGAACTGCTTGAACAGTTTCCACATTCTCATGCAAGGAAATTGCTCCAAGCAGATGCTGATCAAATCCTCGTTTTATTAGAGACTCTAAGGATCCATCATCGACATTCACGTGGTATCAACATCATAGGTACTGCACTGAAATACATCGCCGGGACACCCGACTTCGACGATTTTAATGAGGTCGCAACCAAAGAACGCGAGCTGATTGAGGCTAATGAACGTCAGATTACAATCAACACTCAGCTTCAGGCAAGAATAAACAATCTGACACGAACGATGAATGACCTCCTTAGAGTTACAAAAGAAACAATTGTGGATACAGGGCATTTATTTGGGTTGGTTACAGCAAGAAACAGGGCAGTGCTGGCAGACCTTACAAACATAATTCATTCAGTAACACTAGGAAAGCATTACATAATTGATCCCATAATTTTGGATAGCGGTGATGCTAAAATTTTGCTATTTGCCGAACACTTTGCCAATATTACTATAAGTGAATATTGCAGGACAGTGATAATATTTATTTTGTAATTAAATATCCTAAAATAAGCAAAATTTGTGAAAAGGTTAGGCTTTTACCTGTAATTCATAATAAAACGATAATTAGATTAGAAACAGATATAGCAGCACATTGCGTTCCCGACTACCAACCTCTTGCAAACTGTAAAAATGCTACAACTCTTACATTTTGCCAGCCACTTGCTTCAGCCTCATGCGTAGAACAGCTGTTGAACCATAATTCAGCGCAATGCAAAACAACCTCTGCAGAACACATCATCCCTATTGAAGAAATTGACGACGGACTAATACTGGTGAACGATCAGCGCGTAGAGGTCACAGAGGGAACACGATCAGCCGTTACCATAAAGGGCACCTTCCTAGTTATGTTTGAAGGTAATGTCACCATAAACAGAACTAATTATGTCAACTGGAAAAAAGTTGTTCAATACCACCCCGAAGCCCCTCCTGCAACAATGATGAAGTTTACTGAGCATATAAAAACTCTATCATTGCCGTATCTGGAGGATATTCATGCGAGAAACTTAAAGCATATCGCATCGCTACAACAGGAAATTGCGACTAAACATTTAATATCAGTCAGTTCATTATTATGCTTATCCGTCGTGATAGTTATTCCGGTAGTTTACCTTTGGTCCAATAAGCAGAGAAGATTGGCCATCATTGAAGTGATAAGAAATACAGACACCTCCACCCCACCCGACGTCTAAAAGGCACCCGAGGACGGTCGCTTTTAAAAGGGGGAGTAGTTAACACCAACTATGTATGTACGTGCTCATTTGCCTGAGCTTGCAATCCCACGCAAAATTCATTCCAACTAATTATCAAGTATCAACATGTAACGAGAAGCGCACCTGCTGCATCAATAGCAAAGGCAGCTGCCTTAACATATTTTCCCACAAGTAATGCTGACGGCAAGTCTGCTGTTTGGAGCATGACAATAACAATAACAAAGCAACCAATGTATGTATGCATGTGCATAGATATGTATGCTTGCACAAGATAAGAAAATGCAATAAGGTACATGTACGCACTTACATATTAATATGCACATATTTTTAGCATGTTGTCCGTTATGACGCGATGTATGTATGCATGTGTGTATATACATTAGGGTGACAATTAAATGTATGGAGTATTTTTTTTTCTTTATTGTTTTGGTCTCAGTGTTTTTTTGTGTGTAGTTTTATTTAAAAAAAATTCTAGTAAAATTTCAAGGTCGTAGGAAGAGGATTAGGGGGCGCGTCGGCCCCCCAAAGTTACACAAAATACGTTTTTTCACGCAAATTCTTACTTTGACTGCTTGTAACTTTCTCTGTGTTTGTTTTTTTTTAAACACTACTGGCGAAAGATGTTCATTAATATGTCTACAATAACATCTGTCAATAACATTTTTGTCTAATGTTAATATTTAATGAAAAAAACTTAAATATAGGAGAAAAAGTACGCCTCAATGTCGATTTATTATACTTAAATAAAACTACTTATGTATATGATTTCTCTTTTTATTAATATTGTTTAAAGCACTTGAGACAATGTCTTTTTATTACAGTCCGGAAACCGATGGCGGTAATCGCTAACAATTTTTAAAACAAATTGTTTTTGGCGTTCATTTTTGGTAAATAGTTTATTATACTCTTCCATCAATTTAACCCCCCTTTCGGCAGTGTCATTTGTAACATTTAATTTTTTCATCAGTTCAGCCGCTTTACAATAAGATTGGTTCTGCTCCCATTTGTCTGGGTTTAATTTAAAAAAATCAGTATTTATTTGAAATCTTTCAAATAATGCTTTTGTTTCGGCAGAGACGAACTGTTCAATTCCGTCATGGAATATTTCAACGATTTCTCTATCATTTATTGTAGCTCGCTTTGTGTTTTGCTCTTGTTCAAAATCATTTTCCAAAGCCGCCACCATTTTTTGTTTTGAAAAAAGGGATACGTTGCTGTCAAAAAATGCAAGACCAACCGCCTCAGGGCTTAAATACCACAAGTGGTTCCTGAACTTTTTAAGAGCAACATAAGATATAGCAGCATCAATTTTTTTTAAGTTTTCAAGTTTTTGTAAAAATAAAAAATCTTGATATGGCGCTTTAATGGCCAAAGGAGCAGAAAACCACGCTTCGACATAGACTTCAGCAATAAAAACACAAATTTGACGAAGCCCATTTAATTCAGTTGCTGAAAGCTGGAACTCGTTACGGAATAAAAATATTTTTAGACAGTAAATCGCTTTTGCCATCCACCTTGCATGGTGAACAGCTCCTGGCGATCGAAACATTAGGCTGTTTGGATGTGTCTTTTCTGGTTTTTGACCCAGGAAGAGCAAAGTGAGTTCCAAGAATTCTTTATAGTCTTCCCTGGGTTGTTTTTCTTCCAAGATATTATTTACTGCACCGATAATGCGAACAGCAGACTCTTTCATGTACGTCTTGACAGTTGGATCGTTGATGCCATACTCATAGTTTTTAGCATCAATCTTAGCCCAAGCATTTTTAAATTTAACAAAACATTTTAACGTTTGGACTTCCATAACAGCTTATTTTTTCTTCGAAAACGCATCTTAAAACAATCTCGTATATATGATGACGGCATGGTAACCATAAAAGTTGTCTTTGTAAATTATTTTCAATTAACGTACAGGTACCATTGAAACGCCCAGTATTGACCGCTGTTGTATCAAACACTAAAGCTTTGATGTGATTTTGCAGACCATATTCATAAATAGCATCGCATACAGCGGATGCCTGTTCTTTTCCAGTACCGGAATCAAGTGCAGGTATTTCAAGAAGCTGTTCAACTTTACCGCTCGATATTATTATAGGCAACCTATCAACTTTATCATTTCCCGTCAGCGCCGGCAAAAGTTTACCATCCCAATGAAGGCAGATAGCGTCGAGCTCATTTAATTTTAATTTATTTTTTAATGCTGAAATTCTTTCTTCACGGATTTGTTCCCTTTCCTGGTGTACAGACGTTCGGTTTAAAATATAATCTTCAACATTATTACCCAGAGCTTCAACGACTGCGCTTATTAGATGAACCGCATGTCTGTCACTGATTTTACAGACATCGAGTGCGGCCGC
This sequence comes from Philophylla caesio, assembly GCA_963971545.1. Classification (NCBI taxonomy): domain Eukaryota; kingdom Metazoa; phylum Arthropoda; class Insecta; order Diptera; family Tephritidae; genus Philophylla; species Philophylla caesio. Next base: position 5,673,139 of record OZ020605.1, read on the forward strand.
CAGTTTTGGTGTTAGTATTTTATTTGTTCCCCTACATTTTTTGGCTGGAGGTTGACTACAACGTGGGTCACATTCCATATCTGGAAAACTGTTATCATTCTCTGAAGATTCAGATGACAGCAACTCTGCAGTTTCATCTAATAAAAACGACTTAATTTAAAGAAAATAAAAAATAAACAATAACATACAACGAACCAATTAATGCAATTTCACGATTATTCCGCTCCACTTGTTGTAATAAATTGTTGTTGCGTTCTTCAAGTCGGCACTCTCGGCGTACTTCTTCGTAATCGATACCATACATAAAGCCTGGGCGCCCCGTTTTTCGTTGACTTATCAAGAAATCAATATCTTCTTGATTCGACATTATTTTTAATGCACTTGCATGCGCCACGTCAAAAAGCATATCCAATTTTTCTTTCCACGTGTTTACTTTGCTCTTATGGAAATTAGAAGTCTTCTTTGAATCTTTTTGAAAGCTTTGCCATTCTTTATACAATTTCTCTACATTTGTAATGCAGTGTTGTTTATCCTTGACCGGAATGCGGGCTTTTTCCCAGAACACGAATAGTTCTTTTACGACTAAATCTGAACTTTCCCGTAAATTTTTTTTTACTACACGTAAATTGAAAAACAAAACTTTCAACACTTCTATATTGGAGGGTAGTTTACTTCCCGTTAATGAGTTGGTACAATAACCAATTAAATATATGCGTTCACGTAAATTTCTAGCAGACATTTTCGACTTTTCACATTCAAATATTCACTTCGAATGATTTTTTTGCAAATTTAATGCTATTAAAAAATGTTTGCGGCTGCTGCATATAACTGTAAAATAAGAATCTATTTTCCGAGAAACATTGGTGCTGATTTTTTGTCGGTAGCTTACGCAAGCATTGAGAATAATATTGTTGAGGTTGTAACGGGAATATTCTCGGTCACAATTGTCAATATTATAGATCGCTTCAGCATACAGGCAAAAAAAAATTGAAGCAAACTTTTAAAGACAATTCTTGCACTTGAAAACAAAAGTAAACAAAAAAAGTCTGAAGTTCGGACTAGCGAGGTCTTACTGTATATAATTGTTGAAGCTACTCTTACGTAAATCATAAGGAATTTTCTATATGAATCTTTAATTAAATAAATCTGAACAAAATCCAAAATTTGAATCATATAAGTAATTTTATTTAAGTATAATAAATCGACATTGAGGCGTACTTTTTCTCCTATATTTAAGTTTTTTTCATTAAATATTAACATTAGACAAAAATGTTATTGACAGATGTTATTGTAGACATATTAATGAACATCTTTCGCCAGTAATGTTTAAAAAAAAAAAACACAGAGAAAGTTACAAGCAGTCAAAGTAAGAATTTGCGTGAAAAAACGTATTTTGTGTAACTTTGGGGGGCCGACGCGCCCCCTAATCCTCTTCCTACGACCTTGAAATTTTACTAGAATTTTTTTTAAATAAAACTACACACAAAAAAATACTGAGACCAAAGAAAATATCACTTTCGAAATTAACTGTCACCCTAATATACATATGTACATAGATCACGATGTAGCAAAAAAGAGTATACTACAATTCTTGTACATATCATATGCATGTACATACATATGTATGAATTTAGTCATATGAAGCGCCACTACGTCAATCGTATTATATAGCTTTTGTTTAATCGACACATGCATAAAACCCTTAATTGTCCTATTGATATCCTATCCTATATTTATTAATATAAGCAGTTGATTATTATTTTATTGATCACAATTCATAAATCTAGTCCAGTGACTTTTTTCAAATTCACGCAAACAATGATTTTTGGTGGGTATATTTAATGTGTTTTACTAATAAATATGAAATGCGTTTTTTAAGAATTATTGACATTTTTACTTTTGTTTATTTAATATTCATTAATATTTAGTAATAAAAAATAAAATACATTGTATAAAAAAAACATGCAAATCTGAGTTTTGAACAAACAACAAAGTGGAATGTTTAAAAACTGGTGTAGATTTAAAATTTTTTTTTGACAAAAGAGCAATTGTTTACTAGGACCGTTAAATTGTCTGCTTACCACCTCTAAATTATTTTAAACTCCATGTTAATAAAAATATAATGTTTAATAAAAAAACACTTGGATTTCGATTTTAAATAGAAATTATTAGAAAAGTGCGTTACCATTAAAATTTAATAATTCAAAAGAAAATTGTCAATACTGAGCCGCCTCCGTATGTACATACATATGTATGTATTATGTTATTAAAATATACATATGTATGTTACTAAATAATGAATTTGAAAAAAAAACCAGAAATAAATGTGTTTTAAAAAAAAAATAATTTAAGAACTTAGTCTAAAATAGTTTAAGTTAGTTTCCTGCGCTTAATTAAATTTGTTGCAACTAAAAAAAAGTACTTAGCTATCAGCAGACAAGTTAAACTAAGTTCAACCCAGACATATCGGTCGTTTAACCTAAGTTTTAACCCCGTTTAAGCTTGACTGAAAAACTGCAAACAGAGTTTAAATTTAGTTTAAACGACAAACTATCAAAAACGAGTTTCAAAAGTTTACACCAAACCCTGAATAATTTATATATTAAGTCTCTTTTCATAATGATTAAATGGAATTACATACATACATATGTACTCCTACGGTGCTTTGCTTAAGTATGTATGTACATACATATGTGAGCACATATGTACGTACATCCACATCAGCATTGAGTTCGCTCGAGTGTGCATATTCATCATCCCTAAAATTTGATACAAGCAAGCACAGCCGTCTGCTGCTGTGCGCTCATTCATGCTCACTCATAAACATAAGGCTGACATGTGCGGGATATATCATTACATTTTCGAGTGTGGTAGTTCACATGATTGGCCGTGCATGTGAAGGCGCAAACTTGCGCATGTACACACTCGAGTGCACTCGGGCATCTACTAATGGCGATTTCTTTTCTACAAAAAATGTTGCACTTCATTGCCCCGCTCTTGTGTGTACGTTCGCAGAGGACAATGTTAAGGCAACATTTATCCTATTATTTACAGATAAAAGAAACGACATAGTTAATTTTAATTAATATGTATTGTATACATTTATTTAACAAAAACATTTCATGAGATCCAACATGTAGGGTTAGTATTTAAAAATTTTTTAAATAGTAGGATTTAAATTTAAAATAAAAATAAACATTAAATAAAAATTAAAGTTATAGGAACAAAAATCACATTTCAAAAACTGCAGTATCTGCCACCTCACGTAAAAAAAAACAATACAAAAAATATGATAGAAAACACACTTAAGATCGCTAATCAACTACTGCTTGCAAAGAAAAATATTGTTACGGGGAACCCGAGTGGCTCGCAAACAACACTCGAGTGTCGCGAGCGTTTGTCGCCGGCGAGTGTGTTACATACATGCAACTTTGTATGCTGACGCAAATTTGTACGACGGATAATGTAGCGAGCATGTATGCATCGTCATGATCGTATTGATCTATGAGCAAACAGACAAGCGACGGTTTGTACACGAAAACAACAAAGCATGCAAAATACGGCTACATGCGCGAGTATACACACAATTTCTGCACTCGTTGCAGTTCTCTGATCCACATCATTATCAGTCTTCAACGCATGTTTTGCTGAAGGTCGTTTTCCATCGACTTGGAAGCAGCAAAAGCTGGTGCTGCTTCCCAAGCCTGGCAAGCCCAGTGAAGACCCATCGAGCTACAGACCCATTTGTCTTCTAGACTCGGCGGGTAAACTGTTCGAGCGTATTATCTGTAACAGGTTGGACGTTGAGATGGAGACACTGGGTGGCATCTCAAATGAGCAATATAGCTTCAGGAAGGGAAGATCTACGGTGCAGGCTGTAACAGAAGTAATTCAGCTAGCGAGAAAAGCAACCAGTGGGTCCAGATGGCTAGGTGGAACAAAACAGTATTGTTTGATTTTGACGCTCGATGTCAAAAACGCGTTCAACTCGGCTAACTGGGCAAACATTTTGGACACCTTAGAGCGCATAGGAGTATCATACTACTTGCGACGGCTAATGAGGAGCTACTTCCAAGATCGCATACTGTGGTATGACACGGAGCAAGGAAGAATGAAGTTGGAAATTACGGGCGGCGTACCACAAGGTTCAGTCCTAGGCCCATTACTGTGGAACATCATGTACGACGGTATTCTACGCCTGCAGCTACCGCAGGGTGTGAAGGTGATTGGCTTCGCCGATGATATTGCGGTGGTGATAACGTCGAAACAACTTCAACAAATATCCGAAACAGCTACTGCTTCTGTGGAGAAGATTAAATAATGGCTCGACAACCACGGGCTCGCCCTAGCGGAACAGAAGGCAGAGGCAGTTCTTATCTCAAGTAGAAAAAAGCTGGAAGATATAACGTTCAGAGTAAATGGCTATCCTGTCTCCACAAAGCCTGCGATAAGGTATCTGGGTATTATTATCGATAGAAGGTTGTCGTTCAAAATGCATCTCGAATACGCCAGAGACAAGGCGGCCTCTACAATGACCTCTTTATTCAGAATAATGCTCAACGCAAGAGAACCAAAGCAACGAAGCAAAAAATTACTTGCAGGCGTAATAAGAAGTCAAATCTTGTATGGAGCCCCGGTGTGGTTCGATGCGGTATGTCACTCATCGTATTATCGGGGCATAAAGTCAACGTATCGTCTGTGTGCACTCCGGGTATGCAGCGCATTCAAGACTGTCTGACGAAGCAGCCCTGGTAATTGCTGGTATGTACCCACTAGACCTACTAGCTAAGGAGTCTGCGCACATCTTCTCAAATACGGAGATAACTACTGAAGCCACCCGCAAGGAAGCTAGAGTAAAAAGCCTAGCCGAATGGCAAAACAAATGGAGCAGTGCGACAAACGGACGATGGACATACCGATGCATACCAGACTTAGAACGCTGGGTTCAAAGAAGCCACGGCGAAGTTGACTTCTACACGACCCAATTTCTGAGCGGTCATGGATGCTTTAAGTCGTATCTGCACAGATTCAAGCACGAGGTTGATCCTTACTGTGACTTCTGCGGGATCGGCGTAGCAGACAGTGGGGATCATGTATTCTTGAGATGCCCACGCTTCAACGATCAAAGGGCCATACTGCAAAGACAAATTTGCGAAAACCTTTCGCCAGAAGCAATTGTGAACTACATGCTAAGAGGCAAAGATGAATGGAACCTAGCCAATGGCATTATTTCAACAACGATGACGATTCTAAGAAGAGAAGAAAGACAAAGACGCAGAAGCGCCAACGTAACAGTGCCACAGGATACGTAGTAACGGCACCACAAGAGTGGTTGTAAGTGTTAGATCGGAATCTAGGCCTTTCCGACTACACTTAGCTTACTAAAAAGGTCCTAAGCATCCCAGCGGAATGGAACCTAGGCCGTTCCAACCGCCAAATGTCGCTCTCAGATTGCTCGCCTGGCTCAACAAAATGGGCAGATCGGAATCTCGGACTTTCTGACTGCGTATGCGAAAATAGAGCTGATTTTCTAGGCTCACGAGCGATACCGAAACATTCACATTCACCCGTCAATGCGGATTGGAACCTAGGACGTTCCAACCGTAAAATTAAGCAACCAAAAGACATAGTAATATAAAAGTTTAATATTTCTCAGGTATAAATGCAGTCAAAGAATCAAGAATGTAAAGCGTCGGGGCGGATTGGAACCCAGGCCGTTCCAACCGCCAAGAGCTACAGACGCAAAAAACTGGGCTATATTTCCCTTTGAATAAAAAAAAAAAAAAAAAAAAATATGGAATACAGCTTGTGTTGCAAAAGCAGAAGCAACAATGGCGTAGCAGCGGCGACTAACCGCCCTTCCTGCCCATGATGTTATGCTTGACGGCAGTCCCGTGCCGAGGGGAATTTGACGGAAAACAGGCTTATCCTGGTTTCAAAGGGCCACTTGAGGGTAGCGCGCTACCACAACGCCCATGAAAAAAAAAAAAAAAAAAAACATCATTATCATCGCAAAAATCTTCCTGAAAAAAATTGCTATTGCGTTTTCGCATATCACATTTTCGAGTTCATTTGAACTATGGTGAAATATGGTGAATTATTATGAATATTGATGAATTATACAACGTTAAGCCCCTCGTGTCTCATTGTGCTCGCATTCATAGGTTCGGCGCCATGGCTTCGTTTTACTTATGAAACGAACGAATTGCGCCTTCGGCAATAGCAAAGCCACCAACTGCCGCACAAATTCGCCGCCTGCATTCATACGGACCATTTCAAATGGAGACCGGCTTCACGCGACCGAAAAAACCGGTACGAGTAAGTTGTGCATTCATGAATGAGTTAATTCATGCATACCAAAAAAAACTACACAAGCATCTTTTTGGAAAAGCAATAGTTGTATATAAAATTGTATACATAACAGATGGTGCTTCACTACATTTTAAAAATAGATTTAACTTTGTGAATCTATTTTATTATTAAGATCACTTTAATTCGAAAGCAAAGATACATTACCACGCAACATCTCACGGAAAGGGGCCATGCGATGGACTTGGAGGGAACCTCAAACGTTCAGCTACGCGTGCAAGCCTACAGTTACCTAAAAGAGGATCAATTGTTTCACTAATGAAGTTATACGGATGGGCAACCTCATCTTTAAACAGCGATTTAATACTGCTCCAAAAACGATATTCAACGTGAAACGACATTTTTGCAACCCAGATTTGATTCTACAATCGCCATTCCAGGAACTAAAAAGTTGCATGCATATATTCCAACAACCGAAGGCCTTCCTGTAAAAAGAACAAGTTCTAGCATAGATGCCCAATGTAAAATTATAAAAGTTATAAAGTAAAACCGTTCTGAGTGTACTACTATTGTAATTCATTATATTTTCATTAAAATTTCATTCCTGTTTTACTAAATACATATGTATTTTTCACATGAACCGAAGGTTACAAACAATCGCCTAGCGTCATACTCAGCGCGAGGTGTACATATGTGCACAAATTCACATATCTGCCTAACTGATGGAGATCCCATTCTAAAACTTCTAGCGTATTATAACTATACCTGAGCCTATATTTTGAAATAAACAAATTAAAAAAAAGGCGGTCGAAGCTTCCATATTTTTTTTAATTTTCACTTCCGGTGTGGAAAAAATAAATTTTTTTTGTAAATTGATTTAATTTTTTAAAAACACAGAAAATTTTCTATACAAATCGCAAAGTTTAATATATAAAAAAAAAATTTCAGTACGAAAAAATTATTTTAAAAAAACATTATTTTCATTTTTACTATTCTTTAGAAGCCCATAACTCGACAAATAACCATCATATAAAAAATTGTATGTACACTTTCATACCTAGTACATGTACAATTACCCAAAATATGAACGAATTTCAATGCCCCCATATAGCACTACAACCGTGTGTCGGTTTGGACTTTTTCACCAAGACATCTCAGTCATTAAATTTGTATGCGGTTGACTATGTCCATATCATTATTCAGCTCATACAGTTCATCATTCCGTCTTCTTCGGTATCCGTCGCCCATGCGATAAAAATCCATGTTTCTGGGCCATATAAAAGATGCGGGCATGATGAGGGATTTGTAGAGCAAGATTTTTGTTCGCCGAGAAAACGCTTTGCTTTTCAATTGCCTACCGAGCTCAAAGTAACACATGCTGTCAAGTGTTATTCTTCGCGTTCGCAGGGCTGGTATTGTTGGTGGTGTTTATGCTCTATTTCAAAGATATAACTGGCAACAGTGACGTTGGTCCCAACACGTTAGGACTTTTTGTTTCTTGCCACAAAAAATTTTGTTTTGTCCTCGTTCAGTACTATACCAACTTCTTTCTCTAGACTGGAGAATACTGCACAGTTAGGCAGATATGTGAATTTATAACCTTCGTTTCATGTGAAAAAAAAATGAAAATGAAAATGTAGTGAAGCTGTCTTCTACCTATGTTCGATGGACTTTAAAACAAATTTCTTTATGAACATTATAATTATACCCACGCAAAAAAAACTTGTTCCAAAGAGGCAAAAATTAGTTTAACTACCAAAAAGGACCACAGCGACCTAAAAATCAACGTAATTTTTTATGGATGCTAGCTACCTACTATCTACCTGAAGTATACATCAGTGCTCTAGTTTAGCTATTAAATCGGACCGCTGCGACCTAAAATATAAATGAATTTTTTGACACTAGTTGCTACTTACCTACTTTCTACCTGAAATATACATCAGTACTCTAGTTTAGCTAGTAAATCGGACCGCTGCAACCTAAAAACTAAATGAATTTTTTTGAAACTAGTTGCTACTTACCTACTTTCTACCTGAAATATACATCAGTGCTCTAGTTTAACCACTAAAAAGGACCACAGCGACCTAAAAACCAAATGATTTTTTTTACACTAGTTGTTAACTACTAACCTACAGTCTACGTGAAACATACAAATTTTAATTAATAGTTTCGTATTTAAATAAGATGATATCCTTAAAACGTTAACAGACTTATGCTTGAACGTTATTAATATACACATATACTCGAAATGGCTCCGTACGGTGTTTCAATCCATTTCGCTTGGTAAATCATCGAAAATTAAGTAACTTAAGAAAATTGTAAGCATTATTAGCAGACAAGTGGGGACATCCAGCAAATTCTTATGTGTGCGCATCCTGCAGGAAACGACTTTTAAATGAAATATCAGCCAATGAAGATGTTGAATATATTGAAACCTCGAGGGAACTCTCGCAAAGCTCCCGCGATTAAGCATTCATTCCCGAAGACAGTTGCAGACATGAACCCACTCAATCGGATTCAGCAATAGAAAATATAGAAATTTTGAAGCAGCTAAAGGAGAAATTTAATAACCCAATACTTTTGCTTCTATGTAAACTACGATACTGACTATAGGCACCTATGTCATGGAGTGAAAATAAACTTGTAGAAGAGTTCGCCGTGGTGGCCGCAAGAGGAATATCCGAACGTTAAAGCAGGTTTAACAAAGTTTGTTTAATTAAAGACCCAAACAATGTGTCCTCGCTGGTGTCCCTGGGACGCATATGGTATGTGTTTGCACATACCACCAAAATGTAAAGCTAATGTTGGATGGTGGAGAGATTGCTAATCTTACAGCTGGAACAAACATGGAACTTTGGTCTTATAAGGATTACCTGCGCAAGATGATGTGTCTGAATCCAACACAAACGTGCCATTTAATGACTGCAAACACACCACCAAATGAGTGTTGTAAATCTTGCCGTAACTTAAATGCAATTCGTCATCATTTGAAAGTTATTTTCGATAAGAACCAAGTAACAGGCGTGCAGTTTCAAAAGTGGTTTGGCACAGACCGCTTCACAATCTCTACTCAAATACTTCCCAGTGATGATTTTGTAGGCAGCTTGTGTGATGCCTTGGTTACTCAGAAACCACAACACAGATGGAATTGGAATAAAACACGGCAACATTGTTATGATTTCAGATGACTTAAAACATGACACAACACAACCACTTTTTACGCCTACCAAAAAATACTACACAAGCAGCTTTTTGAAAAAGCAATAGTTGTATATACAATTGTATACATAACAGATGGTGCTTCACCACATTTTAAAAATAGGTTTAACTTTGTGAATCTATTTTATTATAACGATGACTTTGATTCGAAAGCAAAGATACATTTTCACGCAACATCTCACGGAAAGGGGCCATGCGATGGACTTGGAGGGAACCTCAAACGTTAAGCTACGCGTGCAAGCCTACAGTTACCTAAAAGAGGATCAATTGTTTCACCAATGAAGTTGTACGGATGGGCAACCTCATCTTTAAACAGCGATTTAATACTGCTCCAGAAACGATATTCAACGTGAAACGACATTTGGCAACCCAGATTTGATTCTACAATCGCCATTCCAGGAACTAAAAAGTTGCATGCCTATATTCCAACAACCGAAGGTCTTCTTGTAAACATCTCAGTCATTAAATTTGTATGCGCTTGACTATGTCCATATCATTACTCCGTCTTCTTCGGTATCCGTCGCCCATGCGATAAACGTCCATGTTTCTTGGCCATATAAAAGATGCGGGCATGATAAGGGATTTGTAGAGCAAGATTTTTGTTCGCCGAGAAAATGCTTTGCTTTTCAATTGCCTATCGAGCTCAAAGTAACACGTGCTGTCAAGTGTTATTCTTCGCGTTCGCAGGGCTGGTATTGTTGGTGGTGTTTATGCTCTATTTCAAAAATATAACTGGCAACAGTGACGTTGGTCCCAACACGTTAGGACTTTTTGTTTCTTGCCACAAAAAATTTTGTTTTGTCCTCGTTCAGTACTATACCAACTTCTTTCTCTAGACTGGAGAATACTGCACTGACGGGCCCAGCTGCACTGATCATAAGAACAATTGCATTGGACGGATTGTAGAAGTAGCGACAATGGCGAAGACTTAACGAGACTTAATTTGTATTTTCATCACCCATCGAAATGGATTCCACAAATTCGATCAAACCACCATCCAAAATCTCATCACATGTTTTGAAGAAAGCTTCAGTGTGACAGATGGGAAATTGTGAGTAAAGCTCAAGGCTGGAACTTGACCAATTTTCGCGCGAGTATGTGAAATATTGTTCGTCGGGGCGTGGGCGCCCGGTATGACGAGGAATGTCACGCCGCTACGGAACGTAAAGACGCTGCCTACAGGGCCACACTGCGATCGGGCGCAACGCGAGCTGTGCGGGAGCGTTATCGTGAGCTGAAGAAGGAAGCAAGACGCATTTTTCGTGAGAAAAAGAGAGAGACCGAAATGCGTGAGTGCGAAGAGCTTGAGATGCTGGCCGACAGGAAAAGCGCCCGAAAATTTTTTCAAAAAGTTCGACGGCTTACAGAAGGTTTTAAGACCGTGGCAAATTCCTGTAAGAATGTAAACGGCGACCTGGTGACTGATGTCCACAGCATACTTAAATTATGGAGGGAGCACTTCTCCACACTGCTTAATGGAAGCAACTGCAACCCTGGAGATGTTGAACCCGAATCCCCAATCAATGATGATGGACGCGATGTACCATCACCCGACTGTGACGAAATTCGGAAAGCGATAGCACGGCTGAAGAACAACATAGCCCCCGGGGCCGATGGGTTACCAGCTGAGTTATTTAAGTACGGCGGAGAGGAGCTGGTTAAGTGCATGCACGAGCTCATATCTAGAATATGGTCGGAAGAACGCATGCCTACTGATTGGAACTTAAGTGTGCTCTGCCCAATCCACAAAAAGGGTGATCCTGCAGTTTGCGCCAACTATCGCGGGATTAGTCTTCTTAACATCGCATATAAGGTTCTGTCGAGTGTATTGTGTGAAAGACTTAAGCCCACCGTCAATGAACTGATTGGACCTTATCAGTGCGGCTTTAGACCTGGTAAATCTACCACCGACCAGATATTCACAATACGCCAGATCTTGGAAAAGACCCGAGAAAGAAGAATCGACACACACCATCTTTTTGTCGACTTCAAAGCCGCCTTCGACAGCACGACAAGAAGTTTCCTATATGCCGCAATGTCTGAATTTGGTATCCCGGCAAAACTTATACGGCTATGTAAAATGACGTTGAGCAACACCACCAGCTCCGTCAGAATCGGGAAGAACCTCTCCGAGCCGTTTGATACCAAACGAGGGTTCAGACAGGGTGACTCTTTGTCGTGCGATTTCTTTAACCTGATGCTGGAGAAGATAATTCGAGCCGCAGAACTAAATCGGTCAGGCACTATCTTTTATAAGAGTGTGCAATTGCTGGCGTACGCCGATGACATTGACATCATCGGTCTTAACAACCGCTCAGTTAGTTCTGCCTTCTCCAAACTGGATAGAGAAGCGAAGCGAATGGGTCTGGAGGTGAACGAGGGCAAGACGAAGTATCTCCTGTCATCAAATATACAGTCGGCACATTCACGACTGGGATCAAACATCACTGTTGACAGTTATAACTTCAAAAAAGTAGAGGACTTCGTTTACTTAGGAACCAGCATTAACACCAATAACAGCGTCAGCCTTGAAATCCAACGCAGAATCTCTCTTGCCAACAAGTGCTACTTCGGATTGAGTAGGCAATTGCACAGTAAAGTCCTCTCTCGGCGGAGAAAAACCATACTCTATAAGTCTCTCATCATGCCCGTCCTCTTGTATGGCGCAGAAGCATGGACGATGACAACATCAGATGAGAGAGCTCTTGGAGTGTTCGAGAGAAAGATTCTTCGAAAGATTTATGGACCTTTGCGTCTTTGCGACGGCGAATACCGTGTACGATGGAACGATGAGCTGTACGAGCTGTACAATGACGTAGATATAGTGCAGCGGATTAAGAACCAGCGGCTCCGCTGGCTAGGCCACGTCGTACGAATGGATGAAATAGCTCCAGCCCTGAAGGTTTTTGACGCGGTACCCGCTGGTGGTAGCAGAGGAAAAGGAAGACCTCCTCTGCGTTGGAAAGACCAAGTGGAAAAAGACTTGGCTATACTTGGGATTTCCAATTGGCGCCAGTTAGCTAAAGATAGGGACGTGGCGTGCTTTGTTGACCTCGGCCAAATCGCTTAGGCGGTTGTTGCGCCAATTAAGTAAGTAAGTAATGTGAAATATTAATGACAGTGAGACGTTTAGGACAAGGCAGTATATAAAATTCAGTAAGGGATTTTCATAGCCTCAGGTATATTTATAGTACCCTGGAAGTTTTAGAGTGGGATCTCTAACAGTTAGGCAGATATGTGAATTTATAACCTTCGTTTCATGTGAAAAAAACATGAAAATGAAAATGTAGTGAAACCGTCTTCTACCTATGTTCGATGGACTTTAAACCAAATTTCTTTATGAACATTATACATAATTATACCCACGCAAAAAACCTTGTTCCAAAGAGGCAAAAGTTAGTTTAACTACCAAAAAGGACCACAGCGACCTAAAAATCAACGTAATTTTTTATGAAACTGGTTGCTAGCTACCTACTATCTACCTGAAGTATACATCAGTGCTCTAGTTTAGCTATTAAATCGGACCGCTGCGACCTAAAATATAAATGAATTTTTTTGACACTAGTTGCTACTTACCTACTTTATACCTGAAATATACGTCAGTACTCTAGCTTAGCTAGTAAATCGGACCGCTGCAACCTAAAAACTAAATGAATTTTTTTGAAACTAGTTGCTACTTACCTACTTTCTACCTGAAATATACATCAGTACTCTAGTTTAACCACTAAAAAGGACCACAGCGACCTAAAAACCAAATGATTTTTTTTACACTAGTTGTTAACTACTAACCTACAGTCTACGTGAAACATACAAATTTTAATTAATAGTTTCGTATTTAAATAAGATGATATCCTTAAAACGTTAACAGACTTATGCTTGAACGTTATTAATATACACATATACTCGAAATGGCTCCGTACGGTGATCGATGTTTCAATCCATTTCGCTTGGTAAATCATCGAAAATTAAATAACTTTAGAAAATTGTAAGCATTATTAGCACACAAGTGGAGACATCCAGCAAATTCTTATGTGTGCGCATCCTGCAGGAAACGACTTTTAAATGAAATATCAGCCAATGAAGATGTTGAATATATTGAAACCTCGAGGGAACTCTCGCAAAGCACCCGCGATTAAGCATTCATTCCTGAAGACAGTTGCAGACATGAACCCACTCAATCGGATTCAGCAATGGAAAATATAGAAATTTTGAAGCAGCTAAAGGAGAAATTTAATAACCCAATACTTTTGCTTCTATGTAAACTACGATACTGACTATAGGCACCTATGTCATGGAGTGAAAATAAACTTGTAGAAGAGTTCGGGACATCCAGGCGACAAGTGAGAAAAGCAAAGAAACTTGTGGACCAGTTCGGCATTTTATCAACTCCAAACCCCACGTGGTGGCCGCAAGAGGAATATCCGAACGTTAAAGCAGGTTTAACAAAGTTTGTTTAATTAAAGACCCAAACAATGTGTCCTCGCTGGTGTCCCTGGGACGCATATGGTATGTGTTTGCACATACCACCAAAATGTAAAACTAATGATGGATGGTGGAGAGATTGCTAATCTTACAGCTGGAACAAACATGGAACTTTGGTCTTATAAGGATTACCTGCGCAAGAAGATGTGTCTGAATCCAACACAAACGTGCCATTTAATGACTGCAAACACACCACCAAATGAGTGTTGTAAATCTTGCCGTAACTTAAATGCAATTCGTCATCATTTGAAAGTTATTTTCGATAAGAACCAAGTAACAGGCGTGCAGTTTCAAAAGTGGTTTGGCACAGACCGCTTCACAATCTCTACTCAAATACTTCCCAGTGATGATTTTGTAGGCAGCTTGTGTGATGCCTTGGTTACTCAGAAACCACAACACAGATGGAATTGGAATAAAACACGGCAACATTGTTATGATTTCAGATGACTTAAAACATGACACAACACAACCACTTTTTACGCCTACCAAAAAATACTACACAAGCAGCTTTTTGAAAAAGCAATAGTTGTATATACAATTGTATACATAACAGATGGTGCTTCACCACATTTTAAAAATAGGTTTAACTTTGTGAATCTATTTTATTATAACGATGACTTTGATTCGAAAGCAAAGATACATTTTCACGCAACATCTCACGGAAAGGGGCCATGCGATGGACTTGGAGGGAACCTCAAACGTTAAGCTACGCGTGCAAGCCTACAGTTACCTAAAAGAGGATCAATTGTTTCACCAATGAAGTTGTACAGATGGGCAACCTCATCTTTAAACAGCGATTTAATACTGCTCCAGAAACGATATTCAACGTGAAACGACATTTTGCAACCCAGATTTGATTCTACAATCGCCATTCCAGGAACTAAAAAGTTGCATGCCTATATTCCAACAACCGAAGGTCTTCTTGTAAAAAGAACAAGTTCTAGCATAGATGTCCAATGTAAAATTATAAAAGTTATAAAGTAAAACCGTTCTGAGTTTACTACTATTGTAATTCATTATATTTTCATTAAAACTTCATACCTGTTTTACTAAATATGTATTTTTCACATGAACCGAAGGTTACAAACAATCGCCTAGCGTCATACTAAGCGCGAGGTGTACATATGTGCACAAATTCACATATCTGCCTAACTGATGGAGATCCCATTCTAAAATTTCTAGGGTATTATAACTATACCTGAGGCTATATTTTGAAATAAACAAATTTAAAAAAAGGCGGTCGAAGCTTCCATTTTTTTTTTTAATTTTCACTTCCGGTGTGAAAAAATACATTTTTTTTGTAAATTCATTTCATTTTTTAAAAACGCAGAAAATTTTCTATACAAATCGCGAAGTTTAATATATAAAAAAAAACTTTTTCAGTACGAAAAAATTATTTAAAAAAAACATTATTTTCATTTTTACTATTCTTTAGAAGTCCATAACTCAACAAATAACCATCATATAAAAAATTTGTGTACACTTTCATACCTAGTACAAGTACAATTACCCAAAATATAAACGAATTCCAATGCCCCCATATAGCACTAAAACCGTGTGTCGGTTCGGACTTTTTCACCAAGACATCTCAGTCATTAAATTTGTATGCGCTTGACTATGTCCATATCATTATTCAGCTCATACAGTTCATATTCCGTCTTCTTCGGTATCCGTCGCCCATGCGATAAACATCTATGTTTCTCGGCCAGATAAAAGATGCGGGCATGATAAGGGATTTGTAGAGCAAGATTTTTGTTCGCCGAGAAAACGCTTTGCTTTTCAATTGCCTATCGAGCTCAAAGTAACACCTGCTGTCAAGTTGTTGTTGTTATAGCAGCATAAAATATGCCGAAGTAACAGTCCTTGGCCGGACATAAATCCAGGTCGTTCCGGTATCGTAGACCCGACTGTCGTGGGAACGCCTGCTGTCAAGTGTTATTCTTCGCTGTTCGCAGGGCTGGTCCCAACACGTTAGGACTTTTTGTTTCTTGCCACAAAAAATTTTGTTTTGTCCTCGAAAATGAAAATGTAGTGAAACTGTCTTCTACCTATGTTCGATGGACTTAAAACCAAATTTCTTTATGAACATTTTAATTATACCCACGCGAAAAAACTTGTTCCAAAGAGGCAAAAATTAGTTTAACTACCAAAAAGGACCACAGCGACCTAAAAATCAACGTAGTTTTTTATGAAACTGATTGCTAGCTACCTACTATCTACCTGAAGTATACATCAGTACCCAAGTTTAGCTACTACATCGGACCGCTGCGACCTAAAATCTAAATGAACTTTTTTGACACTAATTGCTACTTACCTACTTTCTACCTGAAATATACATCAGTACTCTAGTTTAGCTACTAATTCGGACCGCTGCGACCTAAAATCTAAATGAACTTTTTTGACACTAATTGCTACTTACCTACTTTCTACCTGAAATATACATTAGTACTCTACACTAAAAAGGACCGCGGCGACCTAAAAACCAAACGATTTTTTTACACTAGTTGTTAACTACTAACCTACAGTCTACGTAAAACATGAAAATTTTAATTAATAGTTTCGTATTTAAATAAGATGATATCCTTAAAACGTTAACATACTATTGCTTGAACGTTATTAATATACACGTTAACTAAAGTAAACGAATGTTAGGCTATTGACCACCATACGACTCCAGTCACAACTGCTGAATAAGCATTGGGCCGGATGTTGTTGCATAGAAGGCAAACACAGCATATTTGCGTGGCCGCGAAACGAATTGCGAAACTTTATGTTTCGCTTTTCGGTAGCTTAAGCATATGTAGAAATGTAAAATTCAGTTTGATAATTGCGAGCGACTGAACACCATCGTTCTTCGCTATAATAAAGCTTTCATTTAAAACTCAATAAGAAATAATATAATTGGCGCCCAATAAGTGGTTCTAACCCAGTGGAAGTAAAGCTATTTTTTTAAGTACAAATAAAATTTGAACACAGCCACGCAACCACAACCACACAATGGCAGCTCACGCCACTACCAGGTAGTGATAATTATAAGAAGTAAAATTAGGGGTCCAGCGGATGCCGTGCTTGCGTCGTTTGGTACTGTACTGAATTTTGACGCAATCATAAGCCGTCTTGATTTCACTTACAGTGACAAACGCTCTATTCATGTCATAGAACAGGAATTGGGAATCCTAAGGCAAGGTACCCTGCCTTTATTGCAGTACTATGATGAAGTTGAACAAAAACTCACATTGTTGACTAACAAAGTCAACATGTTATATGAACCAGCAATGGCCAAAGGCTTGTGCGTAAAATATCGAGATGACGCTCTACGAGTGTTTATTTCGGGCCTCAAGTGTAGCCTTACTGACGTACTATTCGCAGCAAAGCCCAAAGACTTGCCTTCAACTTCAAAGTTCCGTTTAAGCAACCAAACCCCAACCTACAGGAATAAGAGGACAGCCACTTCTGATCGCACAGGCGGCCAGAACAAACAGCAAAGGGTGAACCATGTCACTCAGAATGCTGGCCAAAGGGGAAATGATTACGCTGGTGCTGCGGCTGCTGCAGTAGCGCAAATCGATGACGATAGTGATGGTTCTGAAGCCATCAATTTTTTAGGGGCAAGTCCCTGCTGCCGGTCATCAGACGAAGAGTAGCGGGGACAATAATGAAATTCCTAATTGATACGGGCGCGTCTAAAAACTTCATCCGACCGTATAAGGGGTTAAAAGGCGTCCCATCAGTAGAATCTCCATTTTCCATTCATTCAATTCATGGCACAACTAGAATCACAAAGAAATGCTTTGTGTCAATGTTCAATAAAAAAGCTACATTCTTCATTCTGTCAGATCTGTCAACGTTCGACGGAATAATTGGCCTCGGCCTGTTAACACAGGCAGGGGCATCACTTTGTTTGGCAACTATCCAACTGAAATGGGGCTCAAGAATTGAAAAAATGTCTTTCCACACTTGTGCAGATGTCAATTTCACTAACGTAGATTGCTCAGAAATACTAAAAGGTGAGAATGGTACTGTCAGTAGACACAGATCGCGAAATATTCCAGTACAATTTTCTGAAACTCAACGAAAAGCTTTTCAAAAGCTGCGCAATATTTTAGCATCTGAGGACGTCATGCTCAGTTACCCTGACTTTAAGAAGCCGTTCGATCTAACGACCGACGCTTCAGCCTATGGTATAGGGGCAGTCTTGTCCCAAGAAGGACGCCCAATCACAATGATATCAAGATCATTGAAGGACAGAGAAGTCAATTATGCTACCAATGAAAGGGAACTATTGGCTATCATATGGGCACTGGCTAAACTACGGCACTATCTATATGGGGTTAAAAAAATAAATATCTTTACCGATCACCAACCTTTAACCTTTGCAGTAGCGGAATCGAATCCCAATGCTAAGATTAACAGATGGAAAGCGCGTATTGACGAGTCTAATGCACGAATCTTCTATAAACCGGGCAAACAGAATCTGGTTGCAGATGCCTGGCCCAGACAGCAGCTTAACGTTCTTGAAGAACAAGAAGCCGAGTCCTGTGTCGCAACAATTCATAGTGAGTTGTCACTCACGCACACTATTGAAACAACGAACAACAAGCCTTTAAAATGTTTTAAAAACCAGATAATACTAGAAGAAGCGCGATTCCCATTGAAATGCATATTCATATTATTTGGAAATAAGAGACGGCATTCAATTAGCTTCACCTCCAAGGACTCTCTTTTAGGCGAGCTGGTGGATATAATTATACCTAAAGGAGTAAACGCCTTTCATTGTGATTTACACACACTTGCAATGATACAGGACGAAGTAGTTCGGAGATTCCCTGCTACAAAGTTTTGGCACTGCAAAAATCGAGTGGTGGACATATTCGCGGCTGGGGAGAGGACTGAAATCCTCACTACTGAACACAATAGAGCCCACAGGTCGGCCCAAGCAGGTACTTTCGGAGTAATATTTCCCGAAGATGACCAAATTGGCAAATCAAATTGTCCAAAACTGCAAGACATGCGCTAGGGCTAAGTACGACAGACACCCAAGAAAACAGGTAATTGGTGAAACACCAATCCCTTCATGTGTAGGAGAAATGCTGCACATTGACATTTTTTCTACTGATAGGAAATTCTTTCTGCCATGCATTGACAAATTTTCTAAGTTTGCTATCGTACAACCCGTTGCTTCAAGAACTATTGAAGACTTAAAGCCAGCCTTGCTTCAGATTATGAATTTCTTCCCGAAGGCAAAATCGGTCTATTGGGACAATGAGCCGTCACTGAATTCCCATACTATCAAGACCATGCTAACAAACATTTTCGGTGTCAGTATTTCAAACGCACCCCCTCTGCATAGTGTCTCTAATGGACAGGTAGAACGCTTTCATAGCACTCTACTAGAACTCGCCAGGTGTCTAAAAATAAACAAGGGCATAAGCGACACTGTGGAAGTCATATTGTTGGCCACTGTTGAGTACAACAAATCAATACACTCGGTTATCGACAAAAGACCAGTAGACGTGGTACAAGTAAGTTCTGATCACGTTCAGGATAGTAAAGAAATCCATGACAGGATCAGACAGATCCAGACTGCACTGAGAGCTAGGGAAAATGCTTCCCGGCAGAATCGAGTCTTTGACGTTGGCGAAAAAGTTTTGGTTAAGTCCAACAGAAGGCTTGGCAACAAGCTCACGCCTTTATGTGAAGAGCGAGCTGTGGAAGCGGACCTGGAGACCACGGTCCTCATTAAAGGGAGGGTGGTCCATAAGGACAACCTTAAGTAACAACATTTCGATTATTCTATTTTATTTATCCCTTTGGCACACTTGGCATAGGTTTAATTAATCATAAGAGGCCTTTGCGTCATACCTTCACTTAAGTTCATATTACGGTGGTGGGATGCGTTTTAACGAAAAAAGTTAGTAAATATTTCATTCCACAGGTCTGGAATCATCTTCCTCTTATCCTTGTCATTGGCCCGTGCGCACATCACTGACTATTCGCACGCCAAGTACATTCCTATTGTGGATGGTCGGGTCCTGGTGTGGGAGGAGTTTGCCTATGTCAAGCATTCGGCAAATCTCTCGGAATACATGCGTGTAGTGGAAGAAACGGTCAAGCTGTTCGACATGTTCCCGCAATCACACATGAAGAAGTTGTTGAGCGTGGATACTGCTCATATGCGGGACTTAGTGGAAGCACTAGGCGCACACCACAGGATGGCTAGGAGCTTAGATTTCCTAGGGACCATGTTAAAGGTGGTGGCGGGTACACCAGACTCTAAAGATTTGGAGAATATTAAAATTACAGAGGCTCAACTAATAAATTCAAACAATAGACAGATAGAAATTAACACAAAAGTTCAGGATCAGATAAATTAACTATCCTCTACCGTCAACCAGATTCTCAAAGCAGCTAAAGATACACAAATAGACACAGGCCATTTGTATGAAACGTTATTGACGAGAAATAGAATGATAATGATGGAGGTGCAAAATCTCATGCTTGCTGTAGCGCTCGCAAAGGTAAATGTTGTTAGCCCAAACATTTTAGATCACACAGACTTGAATTTCGTTTGGCTAGAGGAACCCACCAACACCCCCATAGGGGATCTTATGTCCGTGTCGTCCGTTAAAGTACTCCAATCCCCTAACGAAATAAACTTCGTCATTAAGTTTCCTAAAATTAAATTAGCGTGTAAAAAGATCACCATCTTCCCCGTCGCTCACGAGAACTTCGTCTTCAATTCAATTCAATTCATCTTTATTGAGACTTTATATATATTAACCATGATATGAACTAATTCTTAAAATGAAAACTTAGAACTATAATGTTTAATTCTAAATATAATTATAAAGAGAATGTACAAAAATTAGTGGTTATCGTAAACGAATATTTCAGGGCTTGCTCCCGGCTCTGTATGATTACATCGAAGTTAGATACTAAATAATACTTAAAATACTAAGAGAAAACAACTTTTGGTTAACCTCTATGGGATTTGGGCCATTTTTTATTATAAAAATAAGAATTAAGATAATTTGGCGCTTTGTTGTCGCGTACCAAATTCTCATTTATCACGCCAATTGCTGACAAGTATCTGTTTTCCGTCCAAGAGACATTTTTCTGTGTAGCGAAAGCTTCTTTTACGAGCTCCTTAGGGTGAACTTCCATTCGATTTATATATTTTATTATTAATTCAAAAAGGTATTTTTGCTGATGCATACAGCGTTTTATTCGAATATCTTTTATTATAGGCTGAAAAGTTTTTATCTAAACAGATCCTTAATGCTTTACGTTCAAATATATCCATTTTTTTAGCAATTGTCGGTGAGATCGAGAACCAAATGGGATTCGCGTAGGTGAAAGCAGTTCTAATGGCCACTTTGTAGATGAGCAGCTTAGTTCTTTTTTCTAGATATGGCGAATGTAAAATTGAAGAAAGCATTTTTAAACGAGACGTTGCTTTGTTAATAGACGTTACTACATGCTTATTGAATTTGAATAATTTATTAAAATTTACACCAAGATATCTAATATCGTCTGAACATTTAATTTGATGGCCATTTATGGTTAGTGAGAGATCCCTTGACTCGCGAACTGCAAATTTGTGCCCATAATCATATGCATTTCTAATACAAATAAACTTCGATTTGTCGACGTTTACCTTTATCGACCAGGTGTTATAGAAATCTAAAATTTTTGCTAAGTGTAACTTCGCTGTCTCAAGTGTCTGGATAGGTGACACTCCATGAGTGTAAATTAGTGCATCATCCGCGTATAATATGCAAATTGCGTTTCCAAATTGATGTGGGAAGTCATGAAGATAGAGGTTGAACAGAAAAGGGGCAAGTATGGAGCCTTGGGGGACGCCACTGCCAACGTTACCACATATAGAACTTGAATCGTTCATTTGGACAAACAATTTCCGTTTCATCAGAAAACAGTGTATTATTTTGACTAACCGAGGGTGCAGACCAATTGTAAAGAGTTTGTAAATGAGACCTTTATGAAAGACAGAGTCGAACGCCTTCTCTATATCCAAAGAAATGGCAATTGTGCATTTTTTTTGTCTCAAATTTAATATGATGTCGTTTGAAAATTTCGATAGGGCGTGCACTGTAGAGTGCTCTCTTTTGAAGCCAAATTGAAAATTAGATATGAAATTTTCAGGTAGATTATTTTCCGTTTTGATATACAAAATTTTTTCAAATAGTTTCCCCAGATTTGACAACAGCGAGATTGGTCTGAAGTCTTGCACTGCCTGAGCAGACTTTTTTTTTATGGGCAAAGTTTTGGCAATTTTCCAATCTGTCGGAAAGTAGCCATTGTTTATACAATTGTTAAAAATTATTGTTAGAAACTGGATTGCTAATGAGAGGAACCTTTTAATCATACGATTCGAAATATTGTCCGGACCAGCTGATTTTTTGTTGTTTAATGAATTGATTATCTCACTCACATCATTCGGGGAAGTGAACCAATTGCTGTCCAAAGTTGGACTTGTCGCTGGTTTTAAGATGGTAAAATCTGTAATGTTATTGTTTAAGACTGAGAGTTCGAGGTCAAGACGATTATTGACAACCGCTGCAACTTGATGAGACCCTGTTTTCTTAGCATACACTTCACCGTAGTGTGCTAGAAAGGTGTTAGCTATATCAAGTTTATCGTATATAATTTCATTCCCCTAGTTAGTTCAGAACAAAAACTGTTGTTGTTGATATTTAGGTATCCATATATTCTCTTGAAAATTCTTGAATCTTTGGGTAGATTTTCTACGAATTCTTTCAAACTTTCAGCTTGAGCTTGATAAAGTGTAGAGTTAGTTAATAATTTTACAATTGCAATCTGATTCGATATTGACCTGTATTCAGGCGACGATCTATTAATCGTTCTATGAAATAATTTTTTAAGGTTTTTTTGCAACAAGTGCTTGATTTTGAATAGGGTCTCTATCACTTCATTGAAGTATGGCGAATATTTTTTAAATTTAGTGTGGGCAGAACTGCAGTGCAGGGCATTTTGAATAGTCGACGTGAAGATCTTGACCCATTTTTCAATCTCCTGAATAGATAAGTTGACATTTTCTGGTGGGATCAATACGTTAAGCTGAGATACTAGGTTGTCACGAAAGTCTTTCCAGTTTGTTTTAATGTGGCCTTCACTTTTTTGCAAAGGCACTAAACAGATGTTGTATAAAGATAATTTTAAATTCAGAACGTAATGGTCAGAAAAACTTGCTTCTGCCCTGATATCAAAGTTTGGGTTAATTAGATTTAATAAGTGTGAGGATATTAGATAGTGATCCAGAAATGCCAAGGAGCGTGGGAATGTTGGCTCCGCTGAGCAAAGTCTAGTGAAATCAGCACCTGTAATAGTCAACCAGTCACTCAGAAGTTTCCCATTTTGATTTGTATACGAGTCACCCCAGGCCATATTTTTGGCATTGAGACCACCTCCGATTATTGTACCAAAATTTGACGTGGCAAAGTGGGAGAGCACCGTGAGGTTGTGATTAAATGACGCAGCAGTAAGATTAGTTTTTAAATAAAGACTGATGATTGCAATGGACACTGGTCTGGAGCAGACGCTGATATTAAGTTTTAAGGAAACATAAGGTATAGAGAGGTTGGGAATGTAGAATGATTTAGATTATGGCGAATTGCAATGGCTGATCCTTGTTCTGCATCATTTCTGTGAATAGTGTAGCCTTCGGAGTAAATGCTATGTCGCGGAGAGAGATGCGTTTCTTGGAGTAGCGCCACATCGGTATTGCAAGAGCGTAGGAGCAAGTCTAACTCTAATCTTCTTTCTCTGGAGACTATTGATCTCACATTTAAGGAGGAAAAGTAGAACGTTCTTTGCATCATTATTTGAGTTGATTTAGAATCTTGCGGCATTCCGCTTTCCTTACTTCTGGCGACATTGACTTAAAATTCTTTAAGAAAGATTCAATTTGATCTTCAAGAGGGGGGGTGACATCCTCAAGGAGCTGTCTCGCGATTTGTAGGAAGTTTTCAATGAGGTTGGCATTTCTGAATGGGGTGCTATAAGCATTAGCACGGGTTTTAAAATGGCTAGCATAAGATATATTTGGCTTAACCGTGGAACTTTTTGGAGACGAAATTAAATTTCCAGCGAACTAGGCATTTATTGGAGTTGTTTTGTTTGTCGCAACGATGCTTTTTGAGAGCCTGTAATCAACGAAAGCCTTGTAGGCCTCGCATCCTCTAAAGTTTGCTGGATGACCCCACTGCTTGCAGTTGATGCAAAATGGTTTTGAATCATTGGATCTTTGAACTTGGCATTCACCTGGGCCATGCGCTTCATTGCATTTTACGCAGTGATACGGGTGGTTACAATTTTTCGCAATGTGGCCCCATCTCTGACACCGTTTGCATTGCAATTGATTTGCAAAAGATCTAGGCTTCTCCCAAGAAATTGTTTGTGAAAGAATGTATTTCACATTTAATAACTCTCGACTATCAATACCCTGTTTTAGGGCAACTCTGAAGAGGCTGGGTTTGATATCGTTTTTCTTCATATTAGGAGTTATGAGGGGGGATACACTATCTATCGAATTTGGAAGAAGCTCATCTAATTCTGCTTTTATTTCATCTGGGGATGTTGAGTAATGAATGCCCCTCAAGACTAAAGAGATATGCTTATCTTGCAATGGCGTGTAGGAATGAGAGTTGATACCTTTTTCTTTCAGAATCGACATTATTCTTGTATATGCATGATAATCTTTGATAAACAGTTTGCTCTTGCGGTTAGTGCAGTTTTTAATTTTACAGGTTAGTTCTGGTACTTTAGTTTTAAGTTCGATAATGAAAGCTCTGATATTTACGTCAAAGATCACAATTGGTGGTAGGAAACGTTGAGTCTGCTCTGGGGAATCTTCCTTCCTTGATAAATTCTGCGTTTCATCTTCATGGGTCGAGTTGTCAGTTAAAGTGTTATCTGTAGTTGCAGTGCCATCTCTAGATTTGTTGGCATCTCTAATATTGGTGTTCTCTCTAGCATTGCTGTTGATCGCGGCGCTGTTTGTATGCGTAGTAGTGTGCATAGTTAGTCTTGGTACATCTATGTCAAGAATAGCGAATCTGTTGTTGTTTAATGGCGAGAGAGCAATATTTGTCTTTGCCTTGTCGTTGTTGTTGGTTGTGATACGCATTCTCTTTGCGCGTTTCTTTCCGGGCGACATGTTAGCACTGGAATTACCTTCGTAATTAGGCACAGTCGCTTTTGTATTAGAAATGTCACATTGATGTTGTTGTTCTTGAAGCTGCTGGCTTTGTATGATACTGTTTGCTGACTGCTGATCATACCGTAGTTTCTTTCCAATACAGCATGCTGTAGTTGCTGAGAGAGTTGTTGTTGTCGCACAGTAGAAGTTTGCTCTACTGGTGCTTTTTTTGTGACTACTGTTACGCCACGTTGATTCAAGTCCCTATTGACTGGGATTTGCTCGCCCTTGTCATGCGTAGTCCATTGGAGTTCCTGGTCGTCATCAGATATCATTTTGAGAAAGCACCCAGAGGTGCGATCCCCACACTTAAACAATTTATTTTACAATAATATTCAGTGTAATATAGTCAATACACTTTATAAATAGGCACACTGGATTTTTCGATATAATCGGCTGACTACAATCACACACCGGTTAATTCACACAACCTTACTGTTCGAGCCCTCGAACGAAACTCCGAGAACTTCGTCTTGCGGATGCCTAACAACATCATAGCGGAGTGTGAAGGAAAGACACACACCCTCAAGGATTGCATCGCTTCTCCGGGCGCTGTATTTTGTCAATTATCATTGGAAAGCTCGTGCGCTGGAGAGCTCCATTCTGGTGGTGTGGCTCACTGCGAAATACAGCCAAGCCATCTGGGCCCTGTCACGGTGGTAGATGACGGTATACTCATAATCAACAACCGGGCAGCGAAGGTGCAATGAACCCACTCAATCGGATTCAGCAATAGAAAATACAGAAATTTTGAAACACCTAAAGGAGAAATTTAATAACCCAATACTTCTGCTTCTATGTAAACTACGATACTGACTATGTCATGGAGTGAATATAAACTTGCAGAAGAGTTCGGGACATCCAGGCGACAAGTGAGAAAAGCAAAGAAACTTCCGGTGTGAAAAATATACATTTTTTTTGTAAATTGATTTCATTTTTTAAAAACGCAGAAAATTTTCTATACAAATCGCGAAGTTTAATATATAAAAAAAAAGTTTTTCAGTACGAAAAAATTATTTAAAAAAAACATTATTTTTATTTTAACTATTCTTTAGAAGTCCATAACTCGACAAATAACCATCATATAAAAAATTGTGTGTACACTTTCATACCTAGTACAAGTACAATTACCCAAAATATGAACGAATTCCTATGCCCCCATATAGCACTATAACCGTGTGTCGGTTTAGACTTTTTCACCAAGACATCTCAGTCATTAAATTTGTATGCGCTTGACTATGTCCATATCATTACTCAGTTCATACAGTTTATATTCCGTCTTCTTCGGTATCCGTCGCCCATGCGATAAACATCCATGTTTCTTGGCCATATAAAAGATGCATGATGAGGGATTTGTAGAGCAAGATTTTTGTTCGCCGAGAAAACGCCTATGGAGCTCAAAGTAACACCTGCTGTCAAGTGTTATTCTTCGCTGTTCGCAGGGCTGGTATTGTTGGTGGTGTTTATGCTAGATCCTAAGTCCTCCTCTATTTCAAAAATATAACTGACAACAGTGACGTTGGCCCCAACACTTTAGGACTTTTTGTTTCTGGTCCTCGTTCAGTACTATACCAACTTCTTTCTCTAGACTGGAGAATACTGCACTGACGGCCCCAGCTACACTGGTCATAAGAAAAATTGCATTGGACGGATTGTAGAAGTAGCGACAATGGCGAAGACTTAACGAGACTTAATTTGTTTTTTCATCACCCATCGAAATGGATTCCATAAATTCGATCAAACCACCATCCAAAATCTCATCGCATGTTTTGAAGAAAGCTTCAGTGTGACAGATGGGAAATTGTGAGTAAAGCTCAAGGCTGGAACTTGACCAATTTTCGCGCGAGTATGTGAAATATTAATGACATTGAGACGTTTAGGACAAGACAGTATATAAAATCCAGTAAGGGATTTTCATAGCCTCAGCTATAGTTATAATACCATGGAAGTTTTAGAGTGGGATCTCTATCAGTTAGGCAGATATGTGAATTTAAATTTATAAATTTATAACCTTCCTTTCATGTGAAAAAAACATGAAAATGAAAATGTAGTGAAACTGTCTTCTACCTATGTTCGATGGACTTAAAACCAAATTTCTTTATGAACATTATAATTATACCCACGCAAAAAAAACTTGTTCCAAAGAGGCAAAAATTAGTTTAACTACCAAAAAGGACCACAGCAACCTAAAAATCAACGTAATTTTTTATGAAACTGGTTGCTAGCTACCTACTATCTACCTGAAGTATACATCAGTACCCAAGTTTAGCTACTACATCGGAGCACTGCGACCTAAAAACTAAATGAATTTTTTTGACACTAGTTGCTACTTACCTACTTTATACCTGAAATATACATCAGTACTCTAGTTTAACCACTAAAAAGGACACAGCGACCTAGAAACCAAATGAATTTTTTTTACACTAGTTGTTAACTACTAACCTACAATACGTGAAACATGAAAATTTTAATTAATAGTTTCGTATTTAAATAAGATGATATCCTTAAAACGTTAACAGACTTATGCTTGAACGTTATTAATATACACATATACTTGAAATGGCTCCGTACGGCGATCGATGTTTCAATCCATTTCGCTTGGTAAATCATCGAAAATTAAATAACTTAAGAAAATTGTCTGGATTATTAGCACACAAGTGGGGGCATCCTGCAAATTCTTATGTGTGCGCATCCTGCAGGAAACGAGTTTTAAATGAAATATCAGCCAATGAAGAAGTTGAATATATTGAAACCTCGAGGGAACTCTCGCAAAGCACCCGCGATTAAGCATTCATTCCTGAAGACAGTTGCAGACATGAACCCACTCAATCGGATTCAGCAATAGAAAATATAGAAATTTTGAAGCAGCTAAAGGAGAAATTTAATAACCCAATACTTTTGCTTCTATGTAAACTACGATACTGACTATAGGCACCTATGTCATGGAGTGAAAATAAACTTGTAGAAGAGTTCGGGACATCCAGGCGACAAGTGAGAAAAGCAAAGAAACTTGTGGACCAGTTCGGCATTTTATCAACTCGAACCCCACGTGGTGGCCGCAAGAGGAATATCCGAACGTTAAAGCAAGTTTAACAAAGTTTGTTTAATTAAAGACCCAAACAATGTGTCCTCGCTGGTGTCCCTGGGACGCATATGGTATGTGTTTGCACATACCACCAAAATGTAAAGCTAATGATGGATGGTGGAGAGATTGCTAATCTTACAGCTGGAACAAACATGGAACTTTGGTCTTATAAGGATTACCTGCGCAAGATGATGTGTCTGAATCCAAAACAAACGTGCCATTTAATGACTGCAAACACACCACCAAATGAGTGTTGTAAATCTTGCCGTAACTTAAATGCAATTCGTCATCATTTGAAAGTTATTTTCGATAAGAACCAAGTAACAGGCGTGCAGTTTCAAAAGTGGTTTGGCACAGACCGCTTTACAATCTCTACTCAAATACTTCCCAGTGATGATCTTGTAGGCAGCTTGTGTGATGCCTTGGTTACTCTGAAACCACATGCTTATATTGCAGAAACAAAGGCACTTTATAAAAAAATCTAAGAGACAATTTGGACGAAGGAGAAGTTAGCGTACAGTGTGACTTTGCAGAAAATTATAGCTTTGTTGACCAAGATGCCACCCAATCTTTCCATTGGAACAACGAACAAGCAACACTCCTCACATCGGTTTTTTTATTATACAGATGGAATTGGAATAAAACACGGCAACATTGTTACACAGCCACTTTTTACGCCTACCAAAAAAAACTACACAAGCACCTTTTTGGAAAAGCAATAGTTGTATATAAAATTGTATACATAACAGATGGTGCTTCACTACATTTTAAAAATAGATTTATCTTTGTAAATCTATTTTATTATAAAGATGACTTTAATTCGAAAGCAAGTTCTAGCATAGATGCCCAATGTAAAATTATAAAAGTTATAAAGTAAAACCGTTCTGAGTTTATTACTATTGTAACTCATTATATTTTCATTAAAACTTCATACCTGTTTTACTAAATATGTATTTTTCACATGAACCGAAGGTTACAAACAATCGCCTAGCGTCATACTCAGCGCGAGGTGTACATATGTGCACAAATTCACATATCTGCCTAACTGATGGAGATCCCATTCTAAAACTTCTAGGGTATTATAACTATACCTGAGGCTATATTTTGAAATAAACAAATTAAAAAAAAAAGGCGGTCGAAGCTTCCATATTTTTTTTAAATTTTCACTTCCGGTGTAAAAAAAATACATTTTTTTGTAAATTGATTTCATTTTTTAAAAACGCAGAAAATTTTCTATACAAATCGCGAAGTTTAATATATAAAAAAAAAGTTTTTCAGTACGAAAAAATTATTTAAAAAAAAACATTATTTTCATTTTAACTATTCTTTAGAAGCCCATAACTCGACAAATAACCATCATATAAAAAATTGTGTGTACACTTTCATACCTAGTACAAGTACAATTACCCAAAATATGAACGAATTCCAATGCCCCCATATAGCACTAAAACCGTGTGTCGGTTTGGACTTTTTCACCAAGACATCTCAGTCATTAAATTTGTATGCGCTTGACTATGTCCATATCATTACTCAGCTCATACAGTTCATATTCCGTCTTCTTCGGTATCCGTCGCCCATGCGATAAACGTCCATGTTTCTTGGCCATATAAAAGATGCGGGCATGATGAGGGATTTGTAGAGCAAGAATTTTGTTCGCCGAGAAAACGCTTTGCTTTTCAATTGTCTATGGAGCTCAAAGTAACACCTGCTGTCAAGTGTTATTCTCCGCTGTTCGCAGGGCTGGTATTGTTGGTGGTGTTTATGCTAGATCCTAAGTCCTCGTCTATTTCCCCAACACTTTAGGACTTTTTGTTTCTTGCCACAAAAAATTTTGTTTTGTCCTCGTTCAGTACTATACCAACTTCTTTCTCTAGACTGGAGAATACTGCACTGACGGCCCCAGCTACACTGGTCGTAAGAACAATTGCATTGGACGGATTGTAGAAGTAGCGACAATGGCGAAGACTTAACGAGACTTAATTTGTTTTTTCATCACCCATCGAAATGGATTCCATAAATTCGATCAAACCACCATCCAAAATCTCATCGCATGTTTTGAAGAAAGCTTCAGTGTGACAGATGGGAAATTGTGAGTAAAGCTCAAGGCTGGAACTTGACCAATTTTCGCGCGAGTATGTGAAATATTAATGACATTGAGACGTTTAGGACAAGACAGTATATAAAATTCAGTAAGGGATTTTCATAGCCTCAGCTATAGTTATAATACCGTGGAAGTTTTAGAGTGGGATCTCTATCAGTTAGGCAGATATGTGAATTTAAATTTATAAATTTATAACCTTCCTTTCATGTGAAAAAAACATGAAAATGAAAATGTAGTGAAACTGTCTTCTACCTATGTTCGATGGACTTAAAACCAAATTTCTTTATGAACATTATAATTATACCCACGCAAAAAAAACTTGTTCCAAAGAGGCAAAAATTAGTTTAACTACCAAAAAGGACCACAGCGACCTAAAAATCAACGTAATTTTTTATGAAACTGGTTGCTAGCTACCTACTATCTACCTGAAGTATACATCAGTACCCAAGTTTAGCTACTACATCGGACCGCTGCGACCTAAAAACTAAATGAATTTTTTTGACACTAGCTGCTACTTACCTACTTTCTACCTGAAATATACATCAGTACTCTAGTTTAACCACTAAAAAGGACACAGCGACCTAAAAACCAAATGAATTTTTTTTACACTAGTTGTTAACTACTAACCTACAGTCTACGTGAAACATGAAAATTTTAATTAATAGTTTCGTATTTAAATAAGATGATATCCTTAAAACGTTAACAGACTTATGCTTGAACGTTATTAATATACTCATATACTCGAAATCGCTCCGTACGGTGATCGATGTTTCAATCCATTTCGCTTGGTAAATCATCGAAAATTAAATAACTTAAGAAAATTGTTTGCATTATTAGCACACAAGTGGGGGCATCCTGCAAATTCTTTTGTGTGCGCATCTTGCAGGAAACGACTTTTAAATGAAATATCAGCCAATGAAGATGTTGAATATATTGAAACCTCGAGGGAACTCTCGCAAAGCACCCGCGATTAAGCATTCATTCCTGAAGACAGTTGCAGACATGAACCCACTTAACCGGATTCAGCAATAGAAAATACAGAAATTTGTAAACACCTAAAGGAGAAATTTAATAACCCAATACTTCTGCTTCTATGTAAACTACGATACTGACTATGTCATGGAGTGAATATAAACTTGCAGAAGAGTTCGGGACATCCAGGCGACAAGTGAGAAAAGCAAAGAAACTTGTGGATCAGTTCGGCATCTTATCAACCCCAAACCCACGTGGTGGCCGCAAAAGGAATATCCGAACGTTAAAGCAGGTTTATCAAAGTTTTTTTACTTTAAGACCCAAACAATGTGTCCTCGCTGGTGACCCTGGGACGCATATGGTATGTGTTTGCACATACCACCACAATGTGAAGCTAATGTTGGATGGATATTGCTAATCTTACAGCTGGAACAAACATGGAACTTTCGTCTTATAAGGATTGCCTACGAAAGATGATGTGTCTGAATCCAACACAAACGTGCCATTTAATGACTGCAAAAGCACCACCAAATGAGTGTTGTAAATCTTGCCGTAACTTAAATGCAATTCGTCATCATTTGAAAGTTATTTTCGATAAGAACCAAGTAACAGGCGTGCAGTTTCAGAAGTGGTTTGGCACAGTCTTTCCATTGGAACAACGAACAAGCAACACTCCTCACATCGGTTTTTTTATTATACAGATGGAATTGGAATAAAACACGGCAACATTGTTACACAGCCACTTTTTACGCCTACCACAAAAAACTCCACAAGCACCTTTTTGGAAAAGCAATAGTTGTATATAAAATTGTATACATAACAGATGGTGCTTCACTACATTTTAAAAATAGATTTAACTTTGTGAATCTATTTTATTATAAAGATGACTTTAATTCGAAAGCAAGTTCTAGCATAGATGCCCAATGTAAAATTATAAAAGTTATAAAGTAAAACCGTTCTGAGTTTACTACTATTGTAACTCATTATATTTTCATTAAAACTTCATACCTGTTTTACTAAATATGTATTTTTCACATGAACCGAAGGTTACAAACAATCGCCTAGCGTCATACTCAGCGCGAAGTGTACATATGTGCACAAATTCACATATCTGCCTAACTGATGGAGATCCCATTCTAAAACTTCTAGGGTATTATAACTATACCTGAGGCTATATTTTGAAATAAACAAATTAAAAAAAAGGCGGTCGAAGCTTCCATATTTTTTTTAATTTTCACTTCCGGTGTGAAAAAAATTAATTTTTTTGTAAATTGATTTCATTTAAAAAAAACGCAGAAAATTTTCTATACAAATCGCGAAGTTTAATATATAAAAAAAAGTTTTTTAGTACGAAAAAATTATTTAAAAAAAACATTATTTTTATTTTAACTATTCTTTAGAAGCCCATAACTTGACAAATAACCATCATATAAAAAATTGTGTGTACACTTTCATACCTAGTACAAGTACAATTACCCAAAATATGAACAAATTCCAATGCCCCCATATAGCACTAAAACCGTGTGTCGGTTTGGACTTTTTCACCAAGCCATCTCAGTCATTAAATTTGTATGCGCTTGACTATGTCCATATCATTACTCAGCTCATACAGTACATATTCCGTCTTCTTCGGTATCCGTCGCCCATGCGATAAACATCCATGTTTCTTGGCCATATAAAAGATGCGGACATGATGAGGGATTTGTAGAGCAAGATTTTTGTTCGCCGAGAAAACGCCTATGGAGCTCAAAGTAACACCTGCGGTCAAGTGTTATTCTTCGCTGTTCGCAGGGCTGGTATTGTTGGTGGTGTTTATGCTAGATCCTAAGTCCTCCTCTATTTCAAAGATATAACTGACAACAGTGACGTTGGCCCCAACACTTTAGGACTTTTTGTTTCTGGTCCTCGTTCAGTACTATACCAACTTCTTTCTCTAGACTGGAGAATACTGCACTGACGGCCACAGCTACACTGGTCATAAGAACAATTGCATTGGACGGATTGTAGAAGTAGCGACAATGGCGAAGACTTAACGAGACTTAATTTGTTTTTTCATCACCCATCGAAATGGATTCCATAAATTCGATCAAACCACCATCCAAAATCTCATCGCATACAAATTTATAACCTTCCTTTCATGTGAAAAAAACATGAAAATGAAAATGTAGTGAAACTGTCTTCTAGCTATGTTCGATGGACTTAAAACCAAATTTCTTTATGAACATTATAATTATACCCACGCAAAAAAAAACTTGTTCCAAAGAGGCAAAAATTAGTTTAACTACCAAAAAGGACTACAGCGACCTAAAAATCAACGTATTTTTTTATGAAACTGGTTGCTAGCTACCTACTATCTACCTGAAGTATACATCAGTACCCAAGTTTAGCTACTACATCGGACCGCTGCGACCTAAAAACTAAATTAATTTTTTTGACACTAGTTGCTACTTACCTACTTTCTACCTGAAATATACATCAGTACTCTAGTTTAACCACTAAAAAGGACACAGCGACCTAAAAACCAAATGAATTTTTTTTACACTAGTTGTTAACTACTAACCTACAGTCTACGTGAAACATGAAAATTTTAATTAATAGTTTCGTATTTAAACAAGATGATATCCTTAAAACGTTAACAGACTTATGCTTGAACGTTATTAATATACTCATATACTCGAAATCGCTCCGTACGGTGATCGATGTTTCAATCCATTTCGCTTGGTAAATCATCGAAAATTAAATAATTTAAAAAAAATGTTTGCATTATTTGCACACAAGTGGGGGCATCCTGCAAATTCTTTTGTGTGCGCATCCTGCAGGAAACGACTTTTAAATGAAATATCAGCCACTGAAGATGTTGAATATATTGAAACCTCGAGGGAACTCTCGCAAAGCACCCGCGATTAAGCATTCATTCCTGAAGACAGTTGCAGACATGAACCCACTCAATCCACGACGCGAAAGCTTTCTATGGTTTCGTTAATTCTAAGCGCAGAGTAAATGCATTCCCTTCCGCAATGAAATATCAAAATACTGTGTCATGTGATAACGAGATTATTGCCAATCTATTTGCCCAGTTCTTTAAATCTAACTACACCACTCAATTTAAATATAACTGTATTTCCTATCCATACAAGCTGAGGCCCATGACTCTATTAATATCCCAGTCATATCATCAGATGATGTTTTTCATTATTTAATATCTTTAAAAGAATCATTCAAGTACGGCCCTGATATGATCCCGACATGTTTCCAAAAAAAATGTGCAAAGAACCTGTACCTGCCATTATCGAACTTGTTTAATTTGTCCCTCCAGCAAGGAGTTTTTCCGTCAATATGGAAACAGTCTTACATAATCCCCCTTCATAAATCTGGAAGCAGGTCTTCTATTGAAAACTATCGTGGTATAGCTAAACTCTCTTCTATCCCGAAGTTGTTTGAAGCTATTGTTACCAATCAAATGACTTATCCGATTTCCTCAATAATAGCAAATTGCCAACATGGCTTCTGTAAGGGCAAATCAACCATTACAAATTTACTTGAATTTACCACCCATGTTTCAAATGGGTTTAGGGAATGCATTGATACTGATGTTATATATACCGATTTAAGTAAAGCATTTGACAAAGTATGTCACTCTTTACTCATCCGTAAACTAGATCTGCTTGGTTTTCAGCCTGGTATCCTCTGTTGGATGTCTTCTTATCTCTCCGGTAGGACGCAAAAGGTAGTTTTTAAAAATTTTCATTCTGGGATAATCGATGTTTCCTCGGGAGTTCCTCAGGGCAGCTACCTCGGACCGATTCTGTTCCTGCTATTCATAAACGACATTTCTACAGTAGTAAAGTATTCTAAAATATAGATGTACGCGGATGATGTTAAACTTTTTAAGACCTATGCCTCGGCTGAAGAAAGATCCTTGCTACAGCAAGATTTGGACAGCATAGTCAATTGGTGCAGCATTAATTATATGCCGCTTAACCTTAACAAATGTAAATTCATGTGCTTTTCTCGACGAACCATTATTCAGCCGGCCTCCTACAAAATAAATAACTACGTCCTAGAACATGTAAATAGTTTTCTTGACCTGGGTGTTGGTATGGATTGTAAACTCAATTTTAATTTTCATATTAGTTCCACAGTTAATAAAGCAAGGGGTGTACTGGCTTTTGTAAAGCGTTGGTCGAAGGAATTCCGCGACCCGTATATAACTAAAACACTTTTTACTTCATTGGTAAGACCAATACTGGAGTATGGTTCCATAGTTTGGAATCCTCGTTATCAGGTCCACTCAGACCAACTAGAGTCAATACAAAAACAATTCTTACTTTTTGCTTTGAGAAATCTTCGATGGGATTCGCCATACAATCTTCCCCCTTACACTAGTCGTTTAAAACTTATTAATCTTCCTACTCTTTCGAGTCGCAGAGAAATGTTAGGTATAATATTTCTGGTAAAATTAGTCAATGGATGGATCTCAAGTCCATTTCTTCTAGAGCAAATTAATTTTAATGTACCCTCCCGTGCAACGAGAAACTTTAAACCACTTTTCTTGAAACTATGCAGAACTAACTTTGAGTTGAATGAACCGTTTCGGGGTTTATGCCAAGACTTTAACAATCATTCCAGCACCTTTGATGTATCGGACTCACTTTTTATAATTAAAAGAACTATTCTATCCTCTCTTAATAACAGCTAACGATCCAATTTTCTTACTTTGCATTTCTCTAACTTTGTATTCGGCTGATGAATTCATATTCTGTAGCTGAGCAGCTTGGGATCTCGACGCTTAACAAACTTTCTTCTGTCACGACTCGGCACCTAAGATTTGTATATTTAAAAAACATCCGTACGTTATGCGGATTGAGCCCCTCGTGCCGGTTGGGCGGGAAAGTGGGTTTCCGTTGGGTTATAATAATAATAATAATAAAAAAAAATCCGATTCAGCAATAGAAAATACAAAAATTTTTAAACACCTAAAGGAGAAATTTAATAACCCAATACTTCTGCTTCTATGTAAACTACGATACTGACTATGTCATGGAGTGAATATAAACTTGCAGAAGAGTTCGGGACATCCAGGCGACAAGTGAGAAAAGCAAAGAAACTTGTGGATCAGTTCGGCATCTTATCAACCCCAAACCCACGTGGTGGCCGCAAAAGGAATATCCGAACGTTAAAGCAGGTTTATCAAAGTTTTTTTACTTTAAGACCCAAACAATGTGTCCTCGCTGGTGACCCTGGGACGCATATGGTATGTGTTTGCACATACCACCACAATGTGAAGCTAATGTTGGATGGATATTGCTAATCTTACAGCTGGAACAAACATGGAACTTTCGTCTTATAAGGATTGCCTACGAAAGATGATGTGTCTGAATCCAACACAAACGTGCCATTTAATGACTGCAAAAGCACCACCAAATGAGTGTTGTAAATCTTGCCGTAACTTAAATGCAATTCGTCATCATTTGAAAGTTATTTTCGATAAGAACCAAGTAACAGGCGTGCAGTTTCAGAAGTGGTTTGGCACAGTCTTTCCATTGGAACAACGAACAAGCAACACTCCTCACATCGGTTTTTTTATTATACAGATGGAATTGGAATAAAACACGGCAACATTGTTACACAGCCACTTTTTACGCCTACCAAAAAAAACTCCACAAGCACCTTTTTGGAAAAGCAATAGTTGTATATAAAATTGTATACATAACAGATGGTGCTTCACTACATTTTAAAAATAGATTTAACTTTGTGAATCTATTTTATTATAAAGATGACTTTAATTCGAAAGCAAGTTCTAGCATAGATGCCCAATGTAAAATTATAAAAGTTATAAAGTAAAACCGTTCTGAGTTTACTACTATTGTAACTCATTATATTTTCATTAAAACTTCATACCTGTTTTACTAAATATGTATTTTTCACATGAACCGAAGGTTACAAACAATCGCCTAGCGTCATACTCAGCGCGAGGTGTAC
This sequence comes from Philophylla caesio, assembly GCA_963971545.1. Classification (NCBI taxonomy): domain Eukaryota; kingdom Metazoa; phylum Arthropoda; class Insecta; order Diptera; family Tephritidae; genus Philophylla; species Philophylla caesio. The sequence continues at coordinate 5,710,528 of OZ020605.1, forward strand.
ATATGTGCACAAATTCACATATCTGCCTAACTGATGGAGATCCCATTCTAAAACTTCTAGGGTATTATAACTATACCTGAGGCTATATTTTGAAATAAACAAATTAAAAAAAAGGCGGTCGAAGCTTCCATATTTTTTTTAAATTTTCACTTCCGGTGTGAAAAAAATAAATTTTTTTGTAAATTGATTTCATTTTTAAAAAACGCAGAAAATTTTCTATACAAATCGCGAAGTTTAATATATAAAAAAAAAGTTTTTTAGTACGAAAAAATTATTTAAAAAAAACATTATTTTCATTTTAACTATTCTTTAGAAGCCCATAACTTGACAAATAACCATCATATAAAAAATTGTGTGTACACTTTCATACCTAGTACAAGTACAATTACCCAAAATATGAACAAATTCCAATGCCCCCATATAGCACTAAAACCGTGTGTCGGTTTGGACTTTTTCACCAAGACATCTCAGTCATTAAATTTGTATGCGCTTGACTATGTCCATATCATTACCCAGCTCATACAGTACATATTCCGTCTTCTTCGGTATCCGTCGCCCATGCGATAAACATCCATGTTTCTTGGCCATATAAAAGATGCGGACATGATGAGGGATTTGTAGAGCAAGATTTTTGTTCGCCGAGAAAACGCCTATGGAGCTCAAAGTAACACCTGCTGTCAAGTGTTATTCTTCGCTGTTCGCAGGGCTGGTATTGTTGGTGGTGTTTATGCTAGATCCTAAGTCCTCCTCTATTTCAAAAATATAACTGACAACAGTGACGTTGGCCCCAACACTTTAGGACTTTTTGTTTCTGGTCCTCGTTCAGTACTATACCAACTTCTTTCTCTAGACTGGAGAATACTGCACTGACGGCCACAGCTACACTGGTCATAAGAACAATTGCATTGGACGGATTGTAGAAGTAGCGACAATGGCGAAGACTTAACGAGACTTAATTTGTTTTTTCATCACCCATCGAAATGGATTCCATAAATTCGATCAAACCACCATCCAAAATCTCATCGCATGTTTTGAAGAAAGCTTCAGTGTGACAGATGGGAAATTGTGAGTAAAGCTCAAGGCTGGAACTTGACCAATTTTCGCGCGAGTATGTGAAATATTAATGACATTGAGACGTTTAGGACAAGACAGTATATAAAATTCAGTAAGGGATTTTCATAGCCTCAGGTATAGTTATAATACTTGCTTGTAATAATAAGTATCATAAAATTTGTGCTAAGATTGATAGCAAAGAAATGTGTGAACTGCTTGCTAATTATACGAACATTGTGTTTAATTGCGATAATTGCCTACATAACTCATCAAACTTGGTGTCATCAATTGTATATCTGACTAAGGAGGTTAATGACCTAAAAGTCTTAGTCTCGAAGCTGATTAGTGCTGCAGTAAATGATAAAATTTCAACTACTAAAACATCAATTGTTGCTGCTAATGATGACTCATCCGTGCCCACCAGTTCGGCTCTAGTTGCTGTTTCTTGTACTGGTGTCAGTAACAATACGAATGCTCTCTCGGATTTATCATATTCACGTGCAGTTGTTGGTGATAATTTTGTTTCTTCTGTGCGTACTTCTACTTCTGTTGCTTCTGCTGCTGTTGTTGATCTGTCGCCTACTTGCACTTCGGTGCTAGCTGAGAAAGTTTTGCCGAAGTCTGCTGCTGTTGTACCTGACAAAGCTGGTGATGATGCTGGATCTTCTTTGCGTTCGTCTAGTACTACTGCTGCTGTTGCTGGTCTTTCGACTGCGCGTTCAGCTGTGCCAGCTATTGACCGAACTTCATTTGTTTCTTCGGTGCCAGTGAACACTGAGTGGACAAAAGTAACAAAATCTAAACGTCGAAATGAATTAAGCATGCATTCCTGAAGACAGTTGCAGACATGAACCCACTTAATCGGATTCAGCAATAGAAAATACAGAAATTTGTAAACACCTAAAGGAGAAATTTAATGACCCAATACTTCTGCTTCTATGTAAACTACGATACTGACTATGTCATGGAGTGAATATAAACTTGCAGAAGAGTTCGGGACATCCAGGCGACAAGTGAGAAAAGCAAAGAAACTTGTGGATCAGTTCGGCATCTTATCAACCCCAAACCCACGTGGTGGCCGCAGAGGGAATATCCGAACGTTAAAGCAGGTTTATCAAAGTTTTTTTACTTTAAGACCCAAACAATGTGTCCTCGCTGGTGACCCTGGGACGCATATGGTATGTGTTTGCACATACCACCACAATGTGAAGCTAATGTTGGATGGATATTGCTAATCTTACAGCTGGAACAAACATGGAACTTTCGTCTTATAAGGATTGCCTACGAAAGATGATGTGTCTGAATCCAACACAAACGTGCCATTTAATGACTGCAAAAGCACCACCAAATGAGTGTTGTAAATCTTGCCGTAACTTAAATGCAATTCGTCATCATTTGAAAGTTATTTTCGATAAGAACCAAGTAACAGGCGTGCAGTTTCAAAAGTGGTTTGGCACAGTCTTTCCATTGGAACAACGAACAAGCAACACTCCTCACATCGGTTTTTTTATTATACAGATGGAATTGGAATAAAACACGGCAACATTGTTACACAGCCACTTTTTACGCCTACCAAATAAAACTACACAAGCACCTTTTTGGAAAAGCAATAGTTGTATATAAAATTGTATACATAACAGATGGTGCTTCACTACATTTTAAAAATAGATTTAACTTTGTGAATCTATTTTATTATAAAGATGACTTTAATTCGAAAGCAAGTTCTAGCATAGATGCCCAATGTAAAATTATAAAAGTTATAAAGTAAAACCGTTCTGAGTTTACTACTATTGTAACTCATTATATTTTCATTAAAACTTCATACCTGTTTTACTAAATATGTATTTTTCACATGAACCGAAGGTTACAAACAATCGCCTAGCGTCATACTCAGCGCGAGGTGTACATATGTGCACAAATTCACATATCTGCCTAACTGATGGAGATCCCATTCTAAAACTTCTAGGGTATTATAACTATACCTGAGGCTATATTTTGAAATAAACAAATTAAAAAAAAGGCGGTCGAAGCTTCCATATTTTTTTTAAATTTTCACTTCCGGTGTGAAAAAAATAAATTTTTTTGTAAATTGATTTCATTTTTAAAAAACGCAGAAAATTTTCTATACAAATCGCGAAGTTTAATATATAAAAAAAAAGTTTTTTAGTACGAAAAAATTATTTAAAAAAAACATTATTTTCATTTTAACTATTCTTTAGAAGCCCATAACTTGACAAATAACCATCATATAAAAAATTGTGTGTACACTTTCATACCTAGTACAAGTACAATTACCCAAAATATGAACAAATTCCAATGCCCCCATATAGCACTAAAACCGTGTGTCGGTTTGGACTTTTTCACCAAGACATCTCAGTCATTAAATTTGTATGCGCTTGACTATGTCCATATCATTACCCAGCTCATACAGTACATATTCCGTCTTCTTCGGTATCCGTCGCCCATGCGATAAACATCCATGTTTCTTGGCCATATAAAAGATGCGGACATGATGAGGGATTTGTAGAGCAAGATTTTTGTTCGCCGAGAAAACGCCTATGGAGCTCAAAGTAACACCTGCTGTCAAGTGTTATTCTTCGCTGTTCGCAGGGCTGGTATTGTTGGTGGTGTTTATGCTAGATCCTAAGTCCTCCTCTATTTCAAAAATATAACTGACAACAGTGACGTTGGCCCCAACACTTTAGGACTTTTTGTTTCTGGTCCTCGTTCAGTACTATACCAACTTCTTTCTCTAGACTGGAGAATACTGCACTGACGGCCACAGCTACACTGGTCATAAGAACAATTGCATTGGACGGATTGTAGAAGTAGCGACAATGGCGAAGACTTAACGAGACTTAATTTGTTTTTTCATCACCCATCGAAATGGATTCCATAAATTCGATCAAACCACCATCCAAAATCTCATCGCATGTTTTGAAGAAAGCTTCAGTGTGACAGATGGGAAATTGTGAGTAAAGCTCAAGGCTGGAACTTGACCAATTTTCGCGCGAGTATGTGAAATATTAATGACATTGAGACGTTTAGGACAAGACAGTATATAAAATTCAGTAAGGGATTTTCATAGCCTCAGGTATAGTTATAATACTTGCTTGTAATAATAAGTATCATAAAATTTGTGCTAAGATTGATAGCAAAGAAATGTGTGAACTGCTTGCTAATTATACGAACATTGTGTTTAATTGCGATAATTGCCTACATAACTCATCAAACTTGGTGTCATCAATTGTATATCTGACTAAGGAGGTTAATGACTAAAAGTCTTAGTCTCGAAGCTGATTAGTGCTGCAGTAAATGATAAAATTTCAACTACTAAAACATCAATTGTTGCTGCTAATGATGACTCATTCGTGCCCACCAGTTCGGCTCTAGTTGCTGTTTCTTGTACTGGTGTCAGTAACAATACGAATGCTCTCTCGGATTTATCATATTCACGTGCAGTTGTTGGTGATAATTTTGTTTCTTCTGTGCGTACTTCTACTTCTGTTGCTTCTGCTGCTGTTGTTGATCTGTCGCCTACTTGCACTTCGGTGCTAGCTGAGAAAGTTTTGCCGAAGTCTGCTGCTGTTGTACCTGACAAAGCTGGTGATGATGCTGGATCTTCTTTGCGTTCGTCTAGTACTACTGCTGCTGTTGCTGGTCTTTCGACTGCGCGTTCAGCTGTGCCAGCTATTGACCGAACTTCATTTGTTTCTTCGGTGCCAGTGAACACTGAGTGGACAAAAGTAACAAAATCTAAACGTCGAAATGAATTAAGCATGCATTCCTGAAGACAGTTGCAGACATGAACCCACTTAATCGGATTCAGCAATAGAAAATACAGAAATTTGTAAACACCTAAAGGAGAAATTTAATGACCCAATACTTCTGCTTCTATGTAAACTACGATACTGACTATGTCATGGAGTGAATATAAACTTGCAGAAGAGTTCGGGACATCCAGGCGACAAGTGAGATAAGCAAAGAAACTTGTGGATCAGGTCGGCATCTTATCAACCCCAAACCCACGTGGTGGCCGCAAGAGGAATATCCGAACGTTAGAGCAGGTTTAACAAAGTTTTTTCACTTTAAGACCCAAACAATGTGTCCTCGCTGGTGACCCTGGGACGCATATGGTATGTGTTTGCACATACCACCAAAATGTAAAGCTAATGTTGGATGGTGGAGAGATTGATAATCTTACAACTGGAACAAACATGGAACTTTCGTCTTATAAGGATTGCCCCTACGCAAGATGATGTGTCTGAATCCAACACAAACGTGCCATTTAATGACTGCAAAAACACCACCAAATGAGTGTTGTAAATCTTGCCGTAACTTAAATGCAATTCGTCTTCATTTGAAAGTTATTTTCGATAAGAACCAAGTAACAGACGTGCAGTTTCAAAATTGGTTTGACACAGACCGCTTCACAATCTCTACTCAAATACTTCCCAGTGATGATCTTGGAGGCAGCTTGTGTGATGCCTTGGTTTCTCTGAAACCACATGCTTATATTGCAGAAACAAAGGCACTTTATAAAAAAATCTAAGAGAAAATTTGGACGAAGGAGAAGTTATCGTACAGTGTGACTTTGCAGAAAATTATAGCTTTGTTGACCAAGATGCCACCCAATCTTTCCATTGGAACAACGAACAAGCAACACTCCTCACATCGGTTTTTTTATTATACAGATGGAATTGGAATAAAACACGGCAACATTGTTACACAGCCACTTTTTACGCCTACCAAATAAAACTACACAAGCACCTTTTTGGAAAAGCAATAGTTGTATATAAAATTGTATACATAACAGATGGTGCTTCACTACATTTTAAAAATAGATTTAACTTTGTGAATCTATTTTATTATAAAGATGACTTTAATTCGAAAGCAAGTTCTAGCATAGATGCCCAATGTAAAATTATAAAAGTTATAAAGTAAAACCGTTCTGAGTTTACTACTATTGTAACTCATTATATTTTCATTAAAACTTCATACCTGTTTTACTAAATATGTATTTTTCACATGAACCGAAGGTTACAAACAATCGCCTAGCGTCATACTCAGCGCGAGGTGTACATATGTGCACAAATTCACATATCTGCCTAACTGATGGAGATCCCATTCTAAAACTTCTAGGGTATTATAACTATACCTGAGGCTATATTTTGAAATAAACAAATTAAAAAAAAGGCGGTCGAAGCTTCCATATTTTTTTTAAATTTTCACTTCCGGTGTGAAAAAAATAAAATTTTTTGGAAATTGATTTCATTTTTAAAAAACCCAGAAAATTTTCTATACAAATCGCGAAGTTTAATATATAAAAAAAAAGTTTTTTAGTACGAAAAAATTATTTAAAAAAAACATTATTTTCATTTTAACTATTCTTTAGAAGCCCATAACTTGACAAATAACCATCATATAAAAAATTGTGTGTACACTTTCATACCTAGTACAAGTACAATTACCCAAAATATGAACAAATTCCAATGCCCCCATATAGCACTAAAACCGTGTGTCGGTTTGGACTTTTTCACCAAGACATCTCAGTCATTAAATTTGTATGCGCTTGACTATGTCCATATCATTACTCAGCTCATACAGTACATATTCCGTCTTCTTCGGTATCCGTCGCCCATGCGATAAACATCCATGTTTCTTGGCCATATAAAAGATGCGGACATGATGAGGGATTTGTAGAGCAAGATTTTTGTTCGCCGAGAAAACGCCTATGGAGCTCAAAGTAACACCTGCTGTCAAGTGTTATTCTTCGCTGTTCGCAGGGCTGGTATTGTTGGTGGTGTTTATGCTAGATCCTAAGTCCTCCTCTATTTCAAAAATATAACTGACAACAGTGACGTTGGCCCCAACACTTTAGGACTTTTTGTTTCTGGTCCTCGTTCAGTACTATACCAACTTCTTTCTCTAGACTGGAGAATACTGCACTGACGGCCACAGCTACACTGGTCATAAGAACAATTGCATTGGACGGATTGTAGAAGTAGCGACAATGGCGAAGACTTAACGAGACTTAATTTGTTTTTTCATCACCCATCGAAATGGATTCCATAAATTCGATCAAACCACCATCCAAAATCTCATCGCATGTTTTGAAGAAAGCTTCAGTGTGACAGATGGGAAATTGTGAGTAAAGCTCAAGGCTGGAACTTGACCAATTTTCGCGCGAGTATGTGAAATATTAATGACATTGAGACGTTTAGGACAAGACAGTATATAAAATTCAGTAAGGGATTTTCATAGCCTCAGGTATAGTTATAATACTTGCTTGTAATAATGAGTATCATAAAATTTGTGCTAAGATTGATAGCAAAGAAATGTGTGAACTGCTTGCTAATTATACGAACATTGTGTTTAATTGCGATAATTGCCTACATAACTCATCAAACTTGGTGTCATCAATTGTATATCTGACTGAGAAGGTTAATGACCTAAAAGTCTTAGTCTCGAAGCTGATTAGTGCTGCAGTAAATGATAAAATTTCAACTACTAAAACATCAATTGTTGCTGCTAATGATGACTCATCCGTGCCCACCAGTTCGGCTCTAGTTGCTGTTTCTTGTACTGGTGTCAGTAACAATACGAATGCTCTCTCGGATTTATCATATTCACGTGCAGTTGTTGGTGATAATTTTGTTTCTTCTGTGCGTACTTCTACTTCTGTTGCTTCTGCTGCTGTTGTTGATCTGTCGCCTACTTGCACTTAGGTGCTAGCTGAGAAAGTTTTGCCGAAGTCTGCTGCTGTTGTACCTGACAAAGCTGGTGATGATGCTGGATCTTCTTTGCGTTCGTCTAGTACTACTGCTGCTGTTGCTGGTCTTTCGACTGCGCGTTCAGCTGTGCCAGCTATTGACCGAACTTCATTTGTTTCTTCGGTGCCAGTGAACACTGAGTGGACAAAAGTAACAAAATCTAAACGTCGAAATGAATTAAGCATGCATTCCTGAAGACAGTTGCAGACATGAACCCACTTAATCGGATTCAGCAATAGAAAATACAGAAATTTGTAAACACCTAAAGGAGAAATTTAATGACCCAATACTTCTGCTTCTATGTAAACTACGATACTGACTATGTCATGGAGTGAATATAAACTTGCAGAAGAGTTCGGGACATCCAGGCGACAAGTGAGAAAAGCAAAGAAACTTGTGGATCAGTTCGGCATCTTATCAACCCCAAACCCACGTGGTGGCCGCAAAAGGAATATCCGAACGTTAAAGCAGGTTTATCAAAGTTTTTTTACTTTAAGACCCAAACAATGTGTCCTCGCTGGTGACCCTGGGACGCATATGGTATGTGTTTGCACATACCACCACAATGTGAAGCTAATGTTGGATGGATATTGCTAATCTTACAGCTGGAACAAACATGGAACTTTCGTCTTATAAGGATTGCCTACGAAAGATGATGTGTCTGAATCCAACACAAACGTGCCATTTAATGACTGCAAAAGCACCACCAAATGAGTGTTGTAAATCTTGCCGTAACTTAAATGCAATTCGTCATCATTTGAAAGTTATTTTCGATAAGAACCAAGTAACAGGCGTGCAGTTTCAAAAGTGGTTTGGCACAGTCTTTCCATTGGAACAACGAACAAGCAACACTCCTCACATCGGTTTTTTTATTATACAGATGGAATTGGAATAAAACACGGCAACATTGTTACACAGCCACTTTTTACGCCTACCAAATAAAACTACACAAGCACCTTTTTGGAAAAGCAATAGTTGTATATAAAATTGTATACATAACAGATGGTGCTTCACTACATTGTAAAAATAGATTTAACTTTGTGAATCTATTTTATTATAAAGATGACTTTAATTCGAAAGAAAGTTCTAGCATAGATGCCCAATGTAAAATTATAAAAGTTATAAAGTAAAACCGTTCTGAGTTTACTACTATTGTAACTCATTATATTTTCATTAAAACTTCATACCTGTTTTACTAAATATGTATTTTTCACATGAACCGAAGGTTACAAACAATCGCCTAGCGTCATACTCAGCGCGAGGTGTACATATGTGCACAAATTCACATATCTGCCTAACTGATGGAGATCCCATTCTAAAACTTCTAGGGTATTATAACTATACCTGAGGCTATATTTTGAAATAAACAAATTAAAAAAAGGCGGTCGAAGCTTCCATATTTTTTTTAAATTTTCACTTCCGGTGTGAAAAAAATAAAATTTTTTGGAAATTGATTTCATTTTTAAAAAACCCAGAAAATTTTCTATACAAATCGCGAAGTTTAATATATAAAAAAAAAGTTTTTTAGTACGAAAAAATTATTTAAAAAAAACATTATTTTCATTTTAACTATTCTTTAGAAGCCCATAACTTGACAAATAACCATCATATAAAAAATTGTGTGTACACTTTCATACCTAGTACAAGTACAATTACCCAAAATATGAACAAATTCCAATGCCCCCATATAGCACTAAAACCGTGTGTCGGTTTGGACTTTTTCACCAAGACATCTCAGTCATTAAATTTGTATGCGCTTGACTATGTCCATATCATTACTCAGCTCATACAGTACATATTCCGTCTTCTTCGGTATCCGTCGCCCATGCGATAAACATCCATGTTTCTTGGCCATATAAAAGATGCGGACATGATGAGGGATTTGTAGAGCAAGATTTTTGTTCGCCGAGAAAACGCCTATGGAGCTCAAAGTAACACCTGCTGTCAAGTGTTATTCTTCGCTGTTCGCAGGGCTGGTATTGTTGGTGGTGTTTATGCTAGATCCTAAGTCCTCCTCTATTTCAAAAATATAACTGACAACAGTGACGTTGGCCCCAACACTTTAGGACTTTTTGTTTCTGGTCCTCGTTCAGTACTATACCAACTTCTTTCTCTAGACTGGAGAATACTGCACTGACGGCCACAGCTACACTGGTCATAAGAACAATTGCATTGGACGGATTGTAGAAGTAGCGACAATGGCGAAGACTTAACGAGACTTAATTTGTTTTTTCATCACCCATCGAAATGGATTCCATAAATTCGATCAAACCACCATCCAAAATCTCATCGCATGTTTTGAAGAAAGCTTCAGTGTGACAGATGGGAAATTGTGAGTAAAGCTCAAGGCTGGAACTTGACCAATTTTCGCGCGAGTATGTGAAATATTAATGACATTGAGACGTTTAGGACAAGACAGTATATAAAATTCAGTAAGGGATTTTCATAGCCTCAGGTATAGTTATAATACTTGCTTGTAATAATGAGTATCATAAAATTTGTGCTAAGATTGATAGCAAAGAAATGTGTGAACTGCTTGCTAATTATACGAACATTGTGTTTAATTGCGATAATTGCCTACATAACTCATCAAACTTGGTGTCATCAATTGTATATCTGACTGAGAAGGTTAATGACCTAAAAGTCTTAGTCTCGAAGCTGATTAGTGCTGCAGTAAATGATAAAATTTCAACTACTAAAACATCAATTGTTGCTGCTAATGATGACTCATCCGTGCCCACCAGTTCGGCTCTAGTTGCTGTTTCTTGTACTGGTGTCAGTAACAATACGAATGCTCTCTCGGATTTATCATATTCACGTGCAGTTGTTGGTGATAATTTTGTTTCTTCTGTGCGTACTTCTACTTCTGTTGCTTCTGCTGCTGTTGTTGATCTGTCGCCTACTTGCACTTAGGTGCTAGCTGAGAAAGTTTTGCCGAAGTCTGCTGCTGTTGTACCTGACAAAGCTGGTGATGATGCTGGATCTTCTTTGCGTTCGTCTAGTACTACTGCTGCTGTTGCTGGTCTTTCGACTGCGCGTTCAGCTGTGCCAGCTATTGACCGAACTTCATTTGTTTCTTCGGTGCCAGTGAACACTGAGTGGACAAAAGTAACAAAATCTAAACGTCGAAATGAATTAAGCATGCATTCCTGAAGACAGTTGCAGACATGAACCCACTTAATCGGATTCAGCAATAGAAAATACAGAAATTTGTAAACACCTAAAGGAGAAATTTAATGACCCAATACTTCTGCTTCTATGTAAACTACGATACTGACTATGTCATGGAGTGAATATAAACTTGCAGAAGAGTTCGGGACATCCAGGCGACAAGTGAGAAAAGCAAAGAAACTTGTGGATCAGTTCGGCATCTTATCAACCCCAAACCCACGTGGTGGCCGCAAAAGGAATATCCGAACGTTAAAGCAGGTTTATCAAAGTTTTTTTACTTTAAGACCCAAACAATGTGTCCTCGCTGGTGACCCTGGGACGCATATGGTATGTGTTTGCACATACCACCACAATGTGAAGCTAATGTTGGATGGATATTGCTAATCTTACAGCTGGAACAAACATGGAACTTTCGTCTTATAAGGATTGCCTACGAAAGATGATGTGTCTGAATCCAACACAAACGTGCCATTTAATGACTGCAAAAGCACCACCAAATGAGTGTTGTAAATCTTGCCGTAACTTAAATGCAATTCGTCATCATTTGAAAGTTATTTTCGATAAGAACCAAGTAACAGGCGTGCAGTTTCAAAAGTGGTTTGGCACAGTCTTTCCATTGGAACAACGAACAAGCAACACTCCTCACATCGGTTTTTTTATTATACAGATGGAATTGGAATAAAACACGGCAACATTGTTACACAGCCACTTTTTACGCCTACCAAATAAAACTACACAAGCACCTTTTTGGAAAAGCAATAGTTGTATATAAAATTGTATACATAACAGATGGTGCTTCACTACATTGTAAAAATAGATTTAACTTTGTGAATCTATTTTATTATAAAGATGACTTTAATTCGAAAGAAAGTTCTAGCATAGATGCCCAATGTAAAATTATAAAAGTTATAAAGTAAAACCGTTCTGAGTTTACTACTATTGTAACTCATTATATTTTCATTAAAACTTCATACCTGTTTTACTAAATATGTATTTTTCACATGAACCGAAGGTTACAAACAATCGCCTAGCGTCATACTCAGCGCGAGGTGTACATATGTGCACAAATTCACATATCTGCCTAACTGATGGAGATCCCATTCTAAAACTTCTAGGGTATTATAACTATACCTGAGGCTATATTTTGAAATAAACAAATTAAAAAAAAGGCGGTCGAAGCTTCCATATTTTTTTTAAATTTTCACTTCCGGTGTGAAAAAAATAAATTTTTTTGTAAATTGATTTCATTTTTAAAAAACGCAGAAAATTTTCTATACAAATCGCGAAGTTTAATATATAAAAAAAAAGTTTTTTAGTAGGAAAAAATTATTTAAAAAAAACATTATTTTCATTTTAACTATTCTTTAGAAGCCCATAACTTGACAAATAACCATCATATAAAAAATTGTGTGTACACTTTCATACCTAGTACAAGTACAATTACCCAAAATATGAACAAATTCCAATGCCCCCATATAGCACTAAAACCGTGTGTCGGTTTGGACTTTTTCACCAAGACATCTCAGTCATTAAATTTGTATGCGCTTGACTATGTCCATATCATTACTCAGCTCATACAGTACATATTCCGTCTTCTTCGGTATCCGTCGCCCATGCGATAAACATCCATGTTTCTTGGCCATATAAAAGATGCGGACATGATGAGGGATTTGTAGAGCAAGATTTTTGTTCGCCGAGAAAACGCCTATGGAGCTCAAAGTAACACCTGCCGTCAAGTGTTATTCTTCGCTGTTCGCAGGGCTGGTATTGTTGGTGGTGTTTATGCTAGATCCTAAGTCCTCCTCTATTTCAAAAATATAACTGACAACAGTGACGTTGGCCCCAACACTTTAGGACTTTTTGTTTCTGGTCCTCGTTCAGTACTATACCAACTTCTTTCTCTAGACTGGAGAATACTGCACTGACGGCCACAGCTACACTGGTCATAAGAACAATTGCATTGGACGGATTGTAGAAGTAGCGACAATGGCGAAGACTTAACGAGACTTAATTTGTTTTTTCATCACCCATCGAAATGGATTCCATAAATTCGATCAAACCACCATCCAAAATCTCATCGCATGTTTTGAAGAAAGCTTCAGTGTGACAGATGGGAAATTGTGAGTAAAGCTCAAGGCTGGAACTTGACCAATTTTCGCGCGAGTATGTGAAATATTAATGACATTGAGACGTTTAGGACAAGACAGTATATAAAATTCAGTAAGGGATTTTCATAGCCTCAGGTATAGTTATAATACTTGCTTGTAATAATAAGTATCATAAAATTTGTGCTAAGATTGATAGCAAAGAAATGTGTGAACTGCTTGCTAATTATACGAACATTGTGTTTAATTGCGATAATTGCCTACATAACTCATCAAACTTGGTGTCATCAATTGTATATCTGACTAAGGAGGTTAATGACCTAAAAGTCTTAGTCTCGAAGCTGATTAGTGCTGCAGTAAATGATAAAATTTCAACTACTAAAACATCAATTGTTGCTGCTAATGATGACTCATCCGTGCCCACCAGTTCGGCTCTAGTTGCTGTTTCTTGTACTGGTGTCAGTAACAATACGAATGCTCTCTCGGATTTATCATATTCACGTGCAGTTGTTGGTGATAATTTTGTTTCTTCTGTGCGTACTTCTACTTCTGTTGCTTCTGCTGCTGTTGTTGATCTATCGCCTACTTGCACTTCGGTGCTAGCTGAGAAAGTTTTGCCGAAGTCTGCTGCTGTTGTACCTGACAAAGCTGGTGATGATGCTGGATCTTCTTTGCGTTCGTCTAGTACTACTGCTGCTGTTGCTGGTCTTTCGACTGCGCGTTCAGCTGTGCCAGCTATTGACCGAACTTCATTTCTTTCTTCGGTGCCAGTGAACACTGAGTGGACAAAAGTAACAAAATCTAAACGTCGAAATGAATTAAGCATGCATTCCTGAAGACAGTTGCAGACATGAACCCACTTAATCGGATTCAGCAATAGAAAATACAGAAATTTGTAAACACCTAAAGGAGAAATTTAATGACCCAATACTTCTGCTTCTATGTAAACTACGATACTGACTATGTCATGGAGTGAATATAAACTTGCAGCAGAGTTCGGGACATCCAGGCGACAAGTGAGAAAAGCAAAGAAACTTGTGGATCAGTTCGGCATCTTATCAACCCCAAACCCACGTGGTGGCCGCAAAAGGAATATCCGAACGTTAAAGCAGGTTTATCAAAGTTTTTTTACTTTAAGACCCAAACAATGTGTCCTCGCTGGTGACCCTGGGACGCATATGGTATGTGTTTGCACATACCACCACAATGTGAAGCTAATGTTGGATGGATATTGCTAATCTTACAGCTGGAACAAACATGGAACTTTCGTCTTATAAGGATTGCCTACGAAATATGATGTGTCTGAATCCAACACAAACGTGCCATTTAATGACTGCAAAAGCACCACCAAATGAGTGTTGTAAATCTTGCCGTAACTTAAATGCAATTCGTCATCATTTGAAAGTTATTTTCGATAAGAACTAAGTAACAGGCGTGCAGTTTCAAAAGTGGTTTGGCACAGTCTTTCCATTGGAACAACGAACAAGCAACACTCCTCACATCGGTTTTTTTATTATACAGATGGAATTGGAATAAAACACGGCAACATTGTTACACAGCCACTTTTTACGCCTACCAAATAAAACTACACAAGCACCTTTTTGGAAAAGCAATAGTTGTATATAAAATTGTATACATAACAGATGGTGCTTCACTACATTTTAAAAATAGATTTAACTTTGTGAATCTATTTTATTATAAAGATGACTTTAATTCGAAAGCAAGTTCTAGCATAGATGCCCAATGTAAAATTATAAAAGTTATAAGGTAAAACCGTTCTGAGTTTACTACTATTGTAACTCATTATATTTTCATTAAAACTTCATACCTGTTTTACTAAATATGTATTTTTCACATGAACCGAAGGTTACAAACAATCGCCTAGCGTCATACTCAGCGCGAGGTGTACATACATATGTGCACAAATTCACATATCTGCCTAACTGATGGAGATCCCATTCTAAAACTTCTAGGGTATTATAACTATACCTGAGGCTATATTTTGAAATAAACAAATTAAAAAAAAGGCGGTCGAAGCTTTCATATTTTTTTTAAATTTTCACTTCCGGTGTGAAAAAAATAAATTTTTTTGTAAATTGATTTCATTTTTAAAAAACCCAGAAAATTTTCTATACAAATCGCGAAGTTTAATATATAAAAAAAAAGTTTTTTAGTACGAAAAAATTATTTAAAAAAAACATTATTTTCATTTTAACTATTCTTTAGAAGCCCATAACTTGACAAATAACCATCATATAAAAAATTGTGTGTACACTTTCATACCTAGTACAAGTACAATTACCCAAAATATGAACAAATTCCAATGCCCCCATATAGCACTAAAACCGTGTGTCGGTTTGGACTTTTTCACCAAGACATCTCAGTCATTAAATTTGTATGCGCTTGACTATGTCCATATCATTACTCAGCTCATACAGTACATATTCCGTCTTCTTCGGTATCCGTCGCCCATGCGATAAACATCCATGTTTCTTGGCCATATAAAAGATGCGGACATGATGAGGGATTTGTAGAGCAAGATTTTTGTTCGCCGAGAAAACGCCTATGGAGCTCAAAGTAACACCTGCTGTCAAGTGTTATTCTTCGCTGTTCGCAGGGCTGGTATTGTTGGTGGTGTTTATGCTAGATCCTAAGTCCTCCTCTATTTCAAAAATATAACTGACAACAGTGACGTTGGCCCCAACACTTTAGGACTTTTTGTTTCTGGTCCTCGTTCAGTACTATACCAACTTCTTTCTCTAGACTGGAGAATACTGCACTGACGGCCACAGCTACACTGGTCATAAGAACAATTGCATTGGACGGATTGTAGAAGTAGCGACAATGGCGAAGACTTAACGAGACTTAATTTGTTTTTTCATCACCCATCGAAATGGATTCCATAAATTCGATCAAACCACCATCCAAAATCTCATCGCATGTTTTGAAGAAAGCTTCAGTGTGACAGATGGGAAATTGTGAGTAAAGCTCAAGGCTGGAACTTGACCAATTTTCGCGCGAGTATGTGAAATATTAATGACATTGAGACGTTTAGGACAAGACAGTATATAAAATTCAGTAAGGGATTTTCATAGCCTCAGGTATAGTTATAATACTTGCTTGTAATAATAAGTATCATAAAATTTGTGCTAAGATTGATAGCAAAGAAATGTGTGAACTGCTTGCTAATTATACGAACATTGTGTTTAATTGCGATAATTGCCTACATAACTCATCAAACTTGGTGTCATCAATTGTATATCTGACTAAGGAGGTTAATGACCTAAAAGTCTTAGTCTCGAAGCTGATTAGTGCTGCAGTAAATGATAAAATTTCAACTACTAAAACATCAATTGTTGCTGCTAATGATGACTCATCCGTGCCCACCAGTTCGGCTCTAGTTGCTGTTTCTTGTACTGGTGTCAGTAACAATACGAATGCTCTCTCGGATTTATCATATTCACGTGCAGTTGTTGGTGATAATTTTGTTTCTTCTGTGCGTACTTCTACTTCTGTTGCTTCTGCTGCTGTTGTTGATCTATCGCCTACTTGCACTTCGGTGCTAGCTGAGAAAGTTTTGCCGAAGTCTGCTGCTGTTGTACCTGACAAAGCTGGTGATGATGCTGGATCTTCTTTGCGTTCGTCTAGTACTACTGCTGCTGTTGCTGGTCTTTCGACTGCGCGTTCAGCTGTGCCAGCTATTGACCGAACTTCATTTCTTTCTTCGGTGCCAGTGAACACTGAGTGGACAAAAGTAACAAAATCTAAACGTCGAAATGAATTAAGCATGCATTCCTGAAGACAGTTGCAGACATGAACCCACTTAATCGGATTCAGCAATAGAAAATACAGAAATTTGTAAACACCTAAAGGAGAAATTTAATGACCCAATACTTCTGCTTCTATGTAAACTACGATACTGACTATGTCATGGAGTGAATATAAACTTGCAGAAGAGTTCGGGACATCCAGGCGACAAGTGAGAAAAGCAAAGAAACTTGTGGATCAGTTCGGCATCTTATCAACCCCAAACCCACGTGGTGGCCGCAAAAGGAATATCCGAACGTTAAAGCAGGTTTATCAAAGTTTTTTTACTTTAAGACCCAAACAATGTGTCCTCGCTGGTGACCCTGGGACGCATATGGTATGTGTTTGCACATACCACCACAATGTGAAGCTAATGTTGGATGGATATTGCTAATCTTACAGCTGGAACAAACATGGAACTTTCGTCTTATAAGGATTGCCTACGAAAGATGATGTGTCTGAATCCAACACAAACGTGCCATTTAATGACTGCAAAAGCACCACCAAATGAGTGTTGTAAATCTTGCCGTAACTTAAATGCAATTCGTCATCATTTGAAAGTTATTTTCGATAAGAACCAAGTAACAGGCGTGCAGTTTCAAAAGTGGTTTGGCACAGTCTTTCCATTGGAACAACGAACAAGCAACACTCCTCACATCGGTTTTTTTATTATACAGATGGAATTGGAATAAAACACGGCAACATTGTTACACAGCCACTTTTTACGCCTACCAAATAAAACTACACAAGCACCTTTTTGGAAAAGCAATAGTTGTATATAAAATTGTATACATAACAGATGGTGCTTCACTACATTTTAAAAATAGATTTAACTTTGTGAATCTATTTTATTATAAAGATGACTTTAATTCGAAAGCAAGTTCTAGCATAGATGCCCAATGTAAAATTATAAAAGTTATAAAGTAAAACCGTTCTGAGTATACTACTATTGTAACTCATTATATTTTCATTAAAACTTCATACCTGTTTTACTAAATATGTATTTTTCACATGAACCGAAGGTTACAAACAATCGCCTAGCGTCATACTCAGCGCGAGGTGTACATATGTGCACAAATTCACATATCTGCCTAACTGATGGAGATCCCATTCTAAAACTTCTAGGGTATAACTATACCTGAGGCTATATTTTGAAATAAACAAATTAAAAAAAAGGCGGTCGAAGCTTCCATATTTTTTTTAAATTTTCACTTCCGGTGTGAAAAAAATAAATTTTTTTGTAAATTGATTTCATTTTTAAAAAACGCAGAAAATTTTCTATACAAATCGCGAAGTTTAATATATAAAAAAAAAAGTTTTTTAGTACGAAAAAATTATTTAAAAAAAACATTATTTTCATTTTAACTATTCTTTAGAAGCCCATAACTTGACAAATAACCATCATATAAAAAATTGTGTGTACACTTTCATACCTAGTACAAGTACAATTACCCAAAATATGAACAAATTCCAATGCCCCCATATAGCACTAAAACCGTGTGTCGGTTTGGACTTTTTCACCAAGACATCTCAGTCATTAAATTTGTATGCGCTTGACTATGTCCATATCATTACTCAGCTCATACAGTACATATTCCGTCTTCTTCGGTATCCGTCGCCCATGCGATAAACATCCATGTTTCTTGGCCATATAAAAGATGCGGACATGATGAGGGATTTGTAGAGCAAGATTTTTGTTCGCCGAGAAAACGCCTATGGAGCTCAAAGTAACACCTGCTGTCAAGTGTTATTCTTCGCTGTTCGCAGGGCTGGTATTGTTGGTGGTGTTTATGCTAGATCCTAAGTCCTCCTCTATTTCAAAAATATAACTGACAACAGTGACGTTGGCCCCAACACTTTAGGACTTTTTGTTTCTGGTCCTCGTTTAGTACTATACCAACTTCTTTCTCTAGACTGGAGAATACTGCACTGACGGCCACAGCTACACTGGTCATAAGAACAATTGCATTGGACGGATTGTAGAAGTAGCGACAATGGCGAAGACTTAACGAGACTTAATTTGTTTTTTCATCACCCATCGAAATGGATTCCATAAATTCGATCAAACCACCATCCAAAATCTCATCGCATGTTTTGAAGAAAGCTTCAGTGTGACAGATGGGAAATTGTGAGTAAAGCTCAAGGCTGGAACTTGACCAATTTTCGCGCGAGTATGTGAAATATTAATGACATTGAGACGTTTAGGACAAGACAGTATATAAAATTCAGTAAGGGATTTTCATAGCCTCAGGTATAGTTATAATACTTGCTTGTAATAATAAGTATCATAAAATTTGTGCTAAGATTGATAGCAAAGAAATGTGTGAACTGCTTGCTAATTATACGAACATTGTGTTTAATTGCGATAATTGCCTACATAACTCATCAAACTTTGTGTCATCAATTGTATATCTGACTAAGGAGGTTAATGACCTAAAAGTCTTAGTCTCGAAGCTGATTAGTGCTGCAGTAAATGATAAAATTTCAACTACTAAAACATCAATTGTTGCTGCTAATGATGACTCATCCGTGCCCACCAGTTCGGCTCTAGTTGCTGTTTCTTGTACTGGTGTCAGTAACAATACGAATGCTCTCTCGGATTTATCATATTCACGTGCAGTTGTTGGTGATAATTTTGTTTCTTCTGTGCGTACTTCTACTTCTGTTGCTTCTGCTGCTGTTGTTGATCTGTCGCCTACTTGCACTTCGGTGCTAGCTGAGAAAGTTTTGCCGAAGTCTGCTGCTGTTGTACCTGACAAAGCTGGTGATGATGCTGGATCTTCTTTGCGAACTTCATTTGTTTCTTCGGTGCCAGTGAACACTGAGTGGACAAAAGTAACAAAATCTAAACGTCGAAATGAATTAAGCATGCATTCCTGAAGACAGTTGCAGACATGAACCCACTTAATCGGATTCAGCAATAGAAAATACAGAAATTTGTAAACACCTAAAGGAGAAATTTAATGACCCAATACTTCTGCTTCTATGTAAACTACGATACTGACTATGTCATGGAGTGAATATAAACTTGCAGAAGAGTTCGGGACATCCAGGCGACAAGTGAGAAAAGCAAAGAAACTTGTGGATCAGTTCGGCATCTTATCAACCCCAAACCCACGTGGTGGCCGCAAAAGGAATATCCGAACGTTAAAGCAGGTTTATCAAAGTTTTTTTACTTTAAGACCCAAACAATGTGTCCTCGCTGGTGACCCTGGGACGCATATGGTATGTGTTTGCACATACCACCACAATGTGAAGCTAATGTTGGATGGATATTGCTAATCTTACAACTGGAACAAACATGGAACTTTCGTCCTATGAGGATTGCCTACGAAAGATGATGTGTCTGAATCCAACACAAACGTGCCATTTAATGACTGCAAAAGCACCACCAAATGAGTGTTGTAAATCTTGCCGTAACTTAAATGCAATTCGTCATCATTTGAAAGTTATTTTCGATAAGAACCAAGTAACAGGCGTGCAGTTTCAAAAGTGGTTTGGCACAGTCTTTCCATTGGAACAACGAACAAGCAACACTCCTCACATCGGTTTTTTTATTATACAGATGGAATTGGAATAAAACACGGCAACATTGTTACACAGCCACTTTTTACGCCTACCAAAAAAAACTACACAAGCACCTTTTTAGAAAAGCAATAGTTGTATATAAAATTGTATACATAACAGATGGTGCTTCACTACATTTTAAAAATAGATTTAACTTTGTGAATCTATTTTATTATAAAGATGACTTTAATTCGAAAGCAAGTTCTAGCATAGATGCCCAATGTAAAATTATAAAAGTTATAAAGTAAAACCGTTCTGAGTTTACTACTATTGTAACTCATTATATTTTCATTAAAACTTCATACCTGTTTTACTAAATATGTATTTTTCACATGAACCGAAGGTTACAAACAATCGCCTAGCGTCATACTCAGCGCGAGGTGTACATATGTGCACAAATTCACATATCTGCCTAACTGATGGAGATCCCATTCTAAAACTTCTAGGGTATTATAACTATACCTGAGGCTATATTTTGAAATAAACAAATTAAAAAAAAAGGCGGTCGAAGCTTCCATATTTTTTTTAAATTTTCACTTCCGGTGTGAAAAAAATAAATTTTTTTGTAAATTGATTTTATTTTTAAAAAACGCAGAAAATTTTCTATACAAATCGCGAAGTTTAATATATAAAAAAAAGTTTTTTAGTACGAAAAAATTATTTAAAAAGAAAACTATTTTCATTTTAACTATTCTTTAGAAGCCCATAACTTGACAAATAACCATCATATAAAAAATTGTGTGTACACTTTCATACCTAGTACAAGAACAATTACCCAAAATATGAACAAATTCCAATGCCCCCATATAGCACTAAAACCGTGTGTCGGTTTGGACTTTTTCACCAAGACATCTCAGTCATTAAATTTGTATGCGCTTGACTATGTCCATATCATTACTCAGCTCATACAGTACATATTCCGTCTTCTTCGGTATCCGTCGCCCATGCGATAAACATCCATGTTTCTTGGCCATATAAAAGATGCGGACATGATGAGGGATTTGTAGAGCAAGATTTTTGTTCGCCGAGAAAACGCCTATGGAGCTCAAAGTAACACCTGCTGTCAAGTGTTATTCTTCGCTGTTCGCAGGGCTGGTATTGTTAGTGGTGTTTATGCTAGATCCTAAGTCCTCCTCTATTTCAAAAATATAACTGACAACAGTGACGTTGGCCCCAACACTTTAGGACTTTTTGTTTCTGGTCCTCGTTCAGTACTATACCAACTTCTTTCTCTAGACTGGAGAATACTGCACTGACGGCCACAGCTACACTGGTCATAAGAACAATTGCATTGGACGGATTGTAGAAGTAGCGACAATGGCGAAGACTTAACGAGACTTAATTTGTTTTTTCATCACCCATCGAAATGGATTCCATAAATTCGATCAAACCACCATCCAAAATCTCATCGCATGTTTTGAAGAAAGCTTCAGTGTGACAGATGGGAAATTGTGAGTAAAGCTCAAGGCTGGAACTTGACCAATTTTCGCGCGAGTATGTGAAATATTAATGACATTGAGACGTTTAGGACAAGACAGTATATAAAATTCAGTAAGGGATTTTCATAGCCTCAGGTATAGTTATAATACTTGCTTGTAATAATAAGTATCATAAAATTTGTGCTAAGATTGATAGCAAAGAAATGTGTGAACTGCTTGCTAATTATACGAACATTGTGTTTAATTGCGATAATTGCCTACATAACTCATCAAACTTGGTGTCATCAATTGTATATCTGACTAAGGAGGTTAATGACCTAAAAGTCTTAGTCTCGAAGCTGATTAGTGCTGCAGTAAATGATAAAATTTCAACTACTAAAACATCAATTGTTGCTGCTAATGATGACTCATCCGTGCCCACCAGTTCGGCTCTAGTTGCTGTTTCTTGTACTGGTGTCAGTAACAATACGAATGCTCTCTCGGATTTATCATATTCACGTGCAGTTGTTGGTGATAATTTTGTTTCTTCTGTGCGTACTTCTACTTCTGTTGCTTCTGCTGCTGTTGTTGATCTGTCGCCTACTTGCACTTCGGTGCTAGCTGAGAAAGTTTTGCCGAAGTCTGCTGCTGTTGTACCTGACAAAGCTGGTGATGATGCTGGATCTTCTTTGCGTTCGTCTAGTACTACTGCTGCTGTTGCTGGTCTTTCGACTGCGCGTTCAGCTTTGCCAGCTATTGACCGAACTTCATTTCTTTCTTCGGTGCCAGTGAACACTGAGTGGACAAAAGTAACAAAATCTAAACGTCGAAATGAATTAAGCATGCATTCCTGAAGACAGTTGCAGACATGAACCCACTTAATCGGATTCAGCAATAGAAAATACAGAAATTTGTAAACACCTAAAGGAGAAATTTAATGACCCAATACTTCTGCTTCTATGTAAACTACGATACTGACTATGTCATGGAGTGAATATAAACTTGCAGAAGAGTTCGGGACATCCAGGCGACAAGTGAGAAAAGCAAAGAAACTTGTGGATCAGTTCGGCATCTTATCAACCCCAAACCCACGTGGTGGCCGCAAAAGGAATATCCGAACGTTAAAGCAGGTTTACAAAGTTTTTTTACTTTAAGACCCAAACAATGTGTCCTCGCTGGTGACCCTGGGACGCATATGGTATGTGTTTGCACATACCACCACAATGTGAAGCTAATGTTGGATGGATATTGCTAATCTTACAGCTGGAACAAACATGGAACTTTCGTCTTATAAGGATTGCCTACGAAAGATGATGTGTCTGAATCCAACACAAACGTGCCATTTAATGACTGCAAAAGCACCACCAAATGAGTGTTGTAAATCTTGCCGTAACTTAAATGCAATTCGTCATCATTTGAAAGTTATTTTCGATAAGAACCAAGTAACAGGCGTGCAGTTTCAAAAGTGGTTTGGCACAGTCTTTCCATTGGAACAACGAACAAGCAACACTCCTCACATCGGTTTTTTTATTATACAGATGGAATTGGAATAAAACACGGCAACATTGTTACACAGCCACTTTTTACGCCTACCAAAAAAAACTACACAAGCACCTTTTTGGAAAAGCAATAGTTGTATATAAAATTGTATACATAACAGATGGTGCTTCACTACATTTTAAAAATAGATTTAACTTTGTGAATCTATTTTATTATAAAGATGACTTTAATTCGAAAGCAAGTTCTAGCATAGATGCCCAATGTAAAATTATAAAAGTTATAAAGTAAAACCGTTCTGAGTTTACTACTATTGTAACTCATTATATTTTCATTAAAACTTCATACCTGTTTTACTAAATATGTATTTTTCACATGAACCGAAGGTTACAAACAATCGCCTAGCGTCATACTCAGCGCGAGGTGTACATATGTGCACAAATTCACATATCTGCCTAACTGATGGAGATCCCATTCTAAAACTTCTAGGGTATTATAACTATACCTGAGGCTATATTTTGAAATAAACAAATTAAAAAAAAAGGCGGTCGAAGCTTCCATATTTTTTTTTAAATTTTCACTTCCGGTGTGAAAAAAATAAATTTTTTTGTAAATTGATTTCATTTTTAAAAAACGCAGAAAATTTTCTATACAAATCGCGAAGTTTAATATATAAAAAAAAAGTTTTTTAGTACGAAAAAATTATTTAAAAAAAACATTATTTTCATTTTAACTATTCTTTAGAAGCCCATAACTTGACAAATAACCATCATATAAAAAATTGTGTGTACACTTTCATACCTAGTACAAGTACAATTACCCAAAATATGAACAAATTCCAATGCCCCCATATAGCACTAAAACCGTGTGTCGGTTTGGACTTTTTCACCAAGACATCTCAGTCATTAAATTTGTATGCGCTTGACTATGTCCATAACATTACTCAGCTCATACAGTACATATTCCGTCTTCTTCGGTATCCGTCGCCCATGCGATAAACATCCATGTTTCTTGGCCATATAAAAGATGCGGACATGATGAGGGATTTGTAGAGCAAGATTTTTGTTCGCCGAGAAAACGCCTATGGAGCTCAAAGTAACACCTGCTGTCAAGTGTTATTCTTCGCTGTTCGCAGGGCTGGTATTGTTGGTGGTGTTTATGCTAGATCCTAAGTCCTCCTCTATTTCAAAAATATAACTGACAACAGTGACGTTGGCCCCAACACTTTAGGACTTTTTGTTTCTGGTCCTCGTTCAGTACTATACCAACTTCTTTCTCTAGACTGGAGAATACTGCACTGACGGCCCCAGCTACACTGGTCATAAGAACAATTGCATTGGACGGATTGTAGAAGTAGCATAGCGTAAGTTTAACGTAGAATACGCCATCCGATAAGACAGAAAACATATGTATAATGATAATTTATAATGATAAATAATGCAAGCAAATGAATTTCTTTATTTGATAGTTACTTTTGATGATATACATACATAAGCTTATGATAGGAAAATAGGATAAAAATGTTTTTAAATTATCAATTAAATTTCTCGCAAAAACGAAGTCAATGGTAGTTATCAATAGTAAAGATAAATGATAAATAACAGACCCAAATCTATTTGATTATTTGAAAGTTACTTTTGAGAATATAGGCTTATGATGGGAAAAATAGGATAAATATGTTTTTAAATTAACATTTAAATTTCTCACAAAAACTAAGTCAATGGTTGTGTTATCAATAGTTGTGGGAGCATCATTTCGAATATAATCCAAATTAAACGTATCGCTCATAAATTTCGCCAATCTAGTATTTGAAGTGATTTCTGTGTTAAAATCACCACCAATAAGCAGTAGTTGGCAGCGCTTTCTCTGCCTTTACTCTACTTTAACTTGCCCGCCTAAAATTATGCAATACAAAGAAAGGGCTGCACGAGTACATTTAAATCGCCCAACAGCAAACACTCAACCAAACACCACACACATATTTGTTTATAGAATTTTCATTTGACAAATTTAAATATTAGGAAGATATCAACCAACATGAAATGTATGTCAAACGAAAGCTAACATCTTCATTTGACTATAAAAATTTTTTTAAAAAAAGTTACCGTGCCGTTTCCTTATAATTAAAGAAATAGAGATTACAACAATAAAAACCTGACATGGGTACCGTAAGGTAAGACGTATTCTACGCCAAAAAAACTTGTTCCAAAGAGGCAAAAATTAGTTTAACTACCAAAAAGGACCACAGCGACCTAAAAATCAACGTAATTTTTTATGAAACTGGTTGCTAGCTACCTACTATCTACCTAAAGTATACATCAGTACCCAAGTTTAGCTACTACATCGGACCGCTGCGACCTAAAAACTAAATTAATTTTTTTGACACTAGTTGCTACTTACCTACTTTCTACCTGAAATATACATCAGTACTCTAGTTTAACCACTAAAAAGGACACAGCGACCTAAAAACCAAATTAATTTTTTTTACACTAGTTGTTAACTACTAACCTACAGTCTGCGTGAAACATGAAAATTTTAATTAATAGTTTCGTATTTAAATAAGATGATATCCTTAAAACGTTAACAGACTTATGCTTGAACGTTATTAATATACTCATATACTCGAAATCGCTCCATACGGTGATCGATGTTTCAATCCATTTCGCTTGGTAAATCATCGAAAATTAAATAACTTAAGAACATTGTTTGCATTATTAGCACACAAGTGGGGGCATCCTGCAAATTCTTATGTGTGCGCATCCTGCAGGAAACGACTTTTAAATGAAATATCAGCCAATGAAGATGTTGAATATATTGAAACCTCGAGGGAACTCTCGCAAAGCACCCGCGATTAAGCATATATTCCTGAAGACAGTTGTAGACATGAACCCACTGAATCGGATTCAGCAATAGAAAATACAGAAATTTTGAAACACCTAAAGGAGAAATTTAATAACCCAATACTTCTGCTTCTATGTAAACTACGATACTGACTATGTCATGGAGTGAATATAAACTTGCAGAAGAGTTCGGGACATCCAGGCGACAAAAGAGAAAAGCAAAGAAACTTGTGGATCAGTTCGGCATCTTATCAACCCCAAACCCACGTGGTGGCCGCAGTTTTAAGAAGTGGTTTGGCACAGACCGCTTCACAATCTCTACTCAAATTCTTCCCAGTGATGATTTTGTAGGCGGCTTGTGTGATGCCTTGGTTACTCTGAAACCACATGCTTATATTGCAGAAATAAAGGCACTTTATAAAAAAATCTAAGAGAAAATTTGGACGAAGGAGAAGTTATCGTACAGTGTGACTTTGCAGAAAATTATAGCTTTGTTGACCAAGATGCCACCCAATCTTTCCATTGGAACAACGAACAAGCAACACTCCTCCCATCGGTTTTTTTATTATACAGATGGAATTGGAATAAAACACGGCAACATTGTTATGATTTCAGATGACTTAAAACATGACACGGCCACTTTTTACGCCGATCAAAAAAAAACTACACAAGCACCTTTTTGAAAAAGCAATAGTTGTATATACAATTGTATACATAACAGATGGTGCTTCACTACATTTTAAAAATAGATTTAACTTTGTGAATCTATTTTATTATAAAAAAGACTTTAACTCGAAAGCAAGTTCTAGCATAGATGCCCAATGTAAAATTATAAAAGTTATAAAGTAAAACCGTTCTGAGTTTACTACTATTGTAACTCATTATATTTTCATTAAAACTTCATATCTGTTTTACTAAATATGTATTTTTCACATGAACCGAAGGTTACAAACAATCGCCTAGCGTCATACTCAGAGCGAGGTGTACATATGTGCACAAATTCACATATCTGCCTAACTGATGGAGATCCCATTCTAAAACTTCTAGGGTATTATAACTATACCTGAGGCTATATTTTGAAATAAACAAATTTAAAAAAAAGGCGGTCGAAGCTTCCATATTTTTTTTAAATTTTCACTTCCGGTGTGAAAAAAATAAATTTTTTTGTAAATTGATTTTATTTTTAAAAAACGCAGAAAATTTTCTATACAAATCGCGAAGTTTAATATATAAAAAAAAGTTTTTTAGTACGAAAAAATTATTTAAAAAGAAAACTATTTTCATTTTAACTATTCTTTAGAAGCCCATAACTTGACAAATAACCATCATATAAAAAATTGTGTGTACACTTTCATACCTAGTACAAGAACAATTACCCAAAATATGAAGAAATTCCAATGCCCCATATAGCACTAAAACCGTGTGTCGGTTTGGACTTTTTCACCAAGACATCTCAGTCATTAAATTTGTATGCGCTTGACTATGTCCATATCATTACTCAGCTCATACAGTACATATTCCGTCTTCTTCGGTATCCGTCGCCCATGCGATAAACATCCATGTTTCTTGGCCATATAAAAGATGCGGACATGATGAGGGATTTGTAGAGCAAGATTTTTGTTCGCCGAGAAAACGCCTATGGAGCTCAAAGTAACACCTGCTGTCAAGTGTCATTCTTCGCTGTTCGCAGGGCTGGTATTGTTGGTGGTGTTTATGCTAGATCCTAAGTCCTCCTCTATTTCAAAAATATAACTGACAACAGTGACGTTGGCCCCAACACTTTAGGACTTTTTGTTTCTGGTCCTCGTTCAGTACTATACCAACTTCTTTCTCTAGACTGGAGAATACTGCACTGACGGCCACAGCTACACTGGTCATAAGAACAATTGCATTGGACGGATTGTAGAAGTAGCGACAATGGCGAAGACTTAACGAGACTTAATTTGTTTTTTCATCACCCATCGAAATGGATTCCATAAATTCGATCAAACCACCATCCAAAATCTCATCGCATGTTTTGAAGAAAGCTTCAGTGTGACAGATGGGAAATTGTGAGTAAAGCTCAAGGCTGGAACTTGACCAATTTTCGCGCGAGTATGTGAAATATTAATGACATTGAGACGTTTAGGACAAGACAGTATATAAAATTCAGTAAGGGATTTTCATAGCCTCAGGTATAGTTATAATACTTGCTTGTAATAATAAGTATCATAAAATTTGTGCTAAGATTGATAGCAAAGAAATGTGTGAACTGCTTGCTAATTATACGAACATTGTGTTTAATTGCGATAATTGCCTACATAACTCATCAAACTTGGTGTCATCAATTGTATATCTGACTAAGGAGGTTAATGACCTAAAAGTCTTAGTCTCGAAGCTGATTAGTGCTGCAGTAAATGATAAAATTTCAACTACTAAAACATCAATTGTTGCTGCTAATGATGACTCATCCGTGCCCACCAGTTCGGCTCTAGTTGCTGTTTCTTGTACTGGTGTCAGTAACAATACGAATGCTCTCTCGGATTTATCATATTCACGTGCAGTTGTTGGTGATAATTTTGTTTCTTCTGTGCGTACTTCTACTTCTGTTGCTTCTGCTGCTGTTGTTGATCTGTCGCCTACTTGCACTTCGGTGCTAGCTGAGAAAGTTTTGCCGAAGTCTGCTGCTGTTGTACCTGACAAAGCTGGTGATGATGCTGGATCTTCTTTGCGTTCGTCTAGTACTACTGCTGCTGTTGCTGGTCTTTCGACTGCGCGTTCAGCTGTGCCAGCTATTGACCGAACTTCATTTGTTTCTTCGGTGCCAGTGAACACTGAGTGGACAAAAGTAACAAAATCTAAACGTCGAAATGAATTAAGCATGCATTCCTGAAGACAGTTGCAGACATGAACCCACTTAATCGGATTCAGCAATAGAAAATACAGAAATTTGTAAACACCTAAAGGAGAAATTTAATGACCCAATACTTCTGCTTCTATGTAAACTACGATACTGACTATGTCATGGAGTGAATATAAACTTGCAGAAGAGTTCGGGACATCCAGGCGACAAGTGAGAAAAGCAAAGAAACTTGTGGATCAGTTCGGCATCTTATCAACCCCAAACCCACGTGGTGGCCGCAAAAGGAATATCCGAACGTTAAAGCAGGTTTATCAAAGTTTTTTTACTTTAAGACCCAAACAATGTGTCCTCGCTGGTGACCCTGGGACGCATATGGTATGTGTTTGCACATACCACCACAATGTGAAGCTAATGTTGGATGGATATTGCTAATCTTACAGCTGGAACAAACATGGAACTTTCGTCTTATAAGGATTGCCTACGAAAGATGATGTGTCTGAATCCAACACAAACGTGCCATTTAATGACTGCAAAAGCACCACCAAATGAGTGTTGTAAATCTTGCCGTAACTTAAATGCAATTCGTCATCATTTGAAAGTTATTTTCGATAAGAACCAAGTAACAGGCGTGCAGTTTCAGAAGTGGTTTGGCACAGTCTTTCCATTGGAACAACGAACAAGCAACACTCCTCACATCGGTTTTTTTATTATACAGATGGAATTGGAATAAAACACGGCAACATTGTTACACAGCCACTTTTTACGCCTACCAAAAAAAACTACACAAGCACCTTTTTGGAAAAGCAATAGTTGTATATAAAATTGTATACATAACAGATGGTGCTTCACTACATTTTAAAAATAGATTTAACTTTGTGAATCTATTTTATTATAAAGATGACTTTAATTCGAAAGCAAGTTCTAGCATAGATGCCCAATGTAAAATTATAAAAGTTATAAAGTAAAACCGTTCTGAGTTTACTACTATTGTAACTCATTATATTTTCATTAAAACTTCATACCTGTTTTACTAAATATGTATTTTTCACATGAACCGAAGGTTACAAACAATCGCCTAGCGTCATACTCAGCGCGAGGTGTACATATGTGCACAAATTCACATATCTGCCTAACTGATGGAGATCCCATTCTAAAACTTCTAGGGTATTATAACTATACCTGAGGCTATATTTTGAAATAAACAAATTTAAAAAAAAGGCGGTCGAAGCTTCCATATTTTTTTTAAATTTTCACTTCCGGTGTGAAAAAAATAAATTTTTTTGTAAATTGATTTCATTTTTAAAAAACGCAGAAAATTTTCTATACAAATCGCGAAGTTTAATATATAAAAACAAGTTTTTTAGTACGAAAAAATTATTTAAAAAGAAAACTATTTTCATTTTAACTATTCTTTAGAAGCCCATAACTTGACAAATAACCATCATATAAAAAATTGTGTGTACACTTTCATACCTAGTACAAGAACAATTACCCAAAATATGAAGAAATTCCAATGCCCCATATAGCACTAAAACCGTGTGTCGGTTTGGACTTTTTCACCAAGACATCTCAGTCATTAAATTTGTATGCGCTTGACTATGTCCATATCATTACTCAGCTCATACAGTACATAATCCGTCTTCTTCGGTATCCGTCGCCCTTGCGATAAACATCCATGTTTCTTGGCCATATAAAAGATGCGGACATGATGAGGGATTTGTAGAGCAAGATTTTTGTTCGCCGAGAAAACGCCTATGGAGCTCAAAGTAACACCTGCTGTCAAGTGTTATTCTTCGCTGTTCGCAGGGCTGGTATTGTTGGTGGTGTTTATGCTAG
Organism: Philophylla caesio; assembly: GCA_963971545.1. Lineage (NCBI taxonomy): Eukaryota > Metazoa > Arthropoda > Insecta > Diptera > Tephritidae > Philophylla > Philophylla caesio. Next base: position 5,741,437 of record OZ020605.1, read on the forward strand.
ATCCTAAGTCCTCCTCTATTTCAAAAATATAACTGACAACAGTGACGTTGGCCCCAACACTTTAGGACTTTTTGTTTCTGATCCTCGTTCAGTACTATACCAATTTCTTTCTCTAGACTGGAGAATACTGCACTGACGGCCCCAGCTACACTGGTCATAAGAACAATTGCATTGGACGGATTGTAGAAGTAGCATAGCGTAAGTTTAACGTAGAATACGCCATCCGATAAGACAGAAAACATATGTATAATGATAATTTATAATGATAAATAATGCAAGCAAATGAATTTCTTTATTTGATAGTTACTTTTGATGATATACATACATAAGCTTATGATAGGAAAATAGGATAAAAATGTTTTTAAATTATCAATTAAATTTCTCGCAAAAACGAAGTCAATGGTAGTTATCAATAGTAAAGATAAATGATAAATAACAGACCCAAATCTATTTGATTATTTGAAAGTTACTTTTGAGAATATAGGCTTATGATGGGAAAAATAGGATAAATATGTTTTTAAATTAACATTTAAATTTCTCGCAAAAACTAAGTCAATGCTTGTGTTATCAATAGTTGTGGGAGCATCATTTCGAATATAATCCAAATTAAACGTATCGCTCATAAATTTCGCCAATCTAGTATTTGAAGTGATTTCTGTGTTAAAATCACCACCAATAAGCAGTAGTTGGCAGCGCTTTCTCTGCCTTTACTCTACTTTAACTTGCCCGCCTAAAATTATGCAATACAAAGAAAGGGCTGCACGAGTACATTTAAATCGCCCAACAGCAAACACTCAACCAAACACCACACACATATTTGTTTATACAATTTTCATTTGACAAATTTAAATATTAGGAAGATATCAACCAACATGAAATGTATGTCAAACGAAAGCTAACATCTTCATTTGACTACAAAAAAATTTTAAAAAAAGGTTCCCGTGCCGTTTCCTTATAATTAAGGAAATAGAGATTACAACAATAAAAACCTGACATGGGTGCCCATACCGTAAGGTAAGACGTATTCTACGCCAAAAAAACTTGTTCCAAAGAGGCAAAAATTAGTTTAACTACCAAAAAGGACCACAGCGACCTAAAAATCAACGTAATTTTTTATGAAACTGGTTGCTAGCTACCTACTATCTACCTAAAGTATACATCAGTACCCAAGTTTAGCTACTACATCGGACCGCTGCGACCTAAAAACTAAATTAATTTTTTTGACACTAGTTGCTACTTACCTACTTTCTACCTGAAATATACATCAGTACTCTAGTTTAACCACTAAAAAGGACACAGCGACCTAAAAACCAAATTAATTTTTTTTACACTAGTTGTTAACTACTAACCTACAGTCTGCGTGAAACATGAAAATTTTAATTAATAGTTTCGTATTTAAATAAGATGATATCCTTAAAACGTTAACAGACTTATGCTTGAACGTTATTAATATACTCATATACTCGAAATCGCTCCATACGGTGATCGATGTTTCAATCCATTTCGCTTGGTAAATCATCGAAAATTAAATAACTTAAGAACATTGTTTGCATTATTAGCACACAAGTGGGGGCATCCTGCAAATTCTTATGTGTGCGCATCCTGCAGGAAACGACTTTTAAATGAAATATCAGCCAATGAAGATGTTGAATATATTGAAACCTCGAGGGAACTCTCGCAAAGCACCCGCGATTAAGCATATATTCCTGAAGACAGTTGTAGACATGAACCCACTGAATCGGATTCAGCAATAGAAAATACAGAAATTTTGAAACACCTAAAGGAGAAATTTAATAACCCAATACTTCTGCTTCTATGTAAACTACGATACTGACTATGTCATGGAGTGAATATAAACTTGCAGAAGAGTTCGGGACATCCAGGCGACAAAAGAGAAAAGCAAAGAAACTTGTGGATCAGTTCGGCATCTTATCAACCCCAAACCCACGTGGTGGCCGCAGTTTTAAGAAGTGGTTTGGCACAGACCGCTTCACAATCTCTACTCAAATTCTTCCCAGTGATGATTTTGTAGGCGGCTTGTGTGATGCCTTGGTTACTCTGAAACCACATGCTTATATTGCAGAAATAAAGGCACTTTATAAAAAAATCTAAGAGAAAATTTGGACGAAGGAGAAGTTATCGTACAGTGTGACTTTGCAGAAAATTATAGCTTTGTTGACCAAGATGCCACCCAATCTTTCCATTGGAACAACGAACAAGCAACACTCCTCCCATCGGTTTTTTTATTATACAGATGGAATTGGAATAAAACACGGCAACATTGTTATGATTTCAGATGACTTAAAACATGACACGGCCACTTTTTACGCCGATCAAAAAAAAACTACACAAGCACCTTTTTGAAAAAGCAATAGTTGTATATACAATTGTATACATAACAGATGGTGCTTCACTACATTGTAAAAATAGATTTAACTTTGTGAATCTATTTTATTATAAAGATGACTTTAATTCGAAAGCAAGTTCTAGCATAGATGCCCAATGTAAAATTATAAAAGTTATAAAGTAAAACCGTTCTGAGTTTACTACTATTGTAACTCATTATATTTTCATTAAAACTTCATATCTGTTTTACTAAATATGTATTTTTCACATGAACCGAAGGTTACAAACAATCGCCTAGCGTCATACTCAGAGCGAGGTGTACATATGTGCACAAATTCACATATCTGCCTAACTGATGGAGATCCCATTCTAAAACTTCTAGGGTATTATAACTATACCTGAGGCTATATTTTAAAATAAACAAATTTAAAAAAAAGGCGGTCGAAGCTTCCATATTTTTTTTAAATTTTCACTTCCGGTGTGAAAAAAATAAATTTTTTTGTAAATTGATTTTATTTTAAAAAAACGCAGAAAATTTTCTATACAAATCGCGAAGTTTAATATATAAAAAAAAGTTTTTTAGTACGAAAAAATTATTTAAAAAGAAAACTATTTTCATTTTAACTATTCTTTCTATTAGAAGCCCATAACTTGACAAATAACCATCATATAAAAAATTGTGTGTACACTTTCATACCTAGTACCAGAACAATTACCCAAAATATGAAGAAATTCCAATGCCCCATATAGCACTAAAACCGTGTGTCGGTTTGGACTTTTTCACCAAGACATCTCAGTCATTAAATTTGTATGCGCTTGACTATGTCCATATCATTACTCAGCTCATACAGTACATATTCCGTCGCCCATGCGATAAACATAAATGTTTCTTGGCCATATAAAAGATGAGGACATGATGAGGGATTTGTAGAGCAAGATTTTTGTTCGCCGAGAAAACGCCTATGGAGCTCAAAGTAACACCTGCTGTCAAGTGTTATTCTTCGCTGTTTGCAGGGCTGGTATTGTTGGTGGTGTTTATGCTAGATCCTAAGTCCTTCTCTATTTCAAAGATATAACTGGCAACAGTGACGTTGGCCCCAACACGTTAGGACTTTTTGTTTCTTGCCACAAAAAATTTTGTTTTGTCCTCATTCAGTACGTCACTGTCGTTGCGGTGGAGGAGTCGGTGGAAACCTCTAATGAGGGTTCTACAAATAAATCTCCACCGCTCTAGGGCAGCATCCGCTGCTCTATTGAGTCGCCTACTTGGCGACGACGTAGACATCGCACTTATCCAGGAGCCCTGGGTTAATAACTCGGGGGTCTGTGGTGTAGGTGCGGTGGGCTATAAGCTAATGGTTGAGCGTGGTAAAGGTAAAATAAGAACCTGTGTAATGGCAAAGAAAGATTTAAAACATTTTCTTCTACCCTATTATAGTGATGGAGACATGACGACAACGCTGCTGGAGATTGGAGGGAAGTCTTTGCTGATAGCCTCAGCATACATGGCGTACGAGGCTGAGGATCCCCCTCAAAGTCAACTCCGCAGGCTAATGAGCGACCACGCGGCGAGCTTAGTTCTTATCGGTTGCGATGCTAACGCCCACCATGTGCAGTGGGCCAACATAAACAATCGGGGTGAGTCTCTTTTCAACTATCTCCTAACTACTAACCTAGTAATTTGCAATAGGGGCGCAGAGCCCACATTTACTGTCAAAAACCGTAGGGAGGTCATAGACCTCACGCTATGTAGTGAAAATGCATGATATGGTAATGAACTGGAAGGTTCTCGACGAACACTCTTTTTCAGACCATAGGTATATTGAGACAATTCTAGATATGTCCATGGGTGCTCCAAAGGTTCGTAAGAACCTGAGGAACACTGACTGGACTGTTTACAGGGAAACTCTTGAGAATAACCTACCACGTCCGGTACCGGCAGAGCCCAGTACCGTTGGAAAATTGGAAGACATGGTAAACTGTTTTACCACGATCTGCTCGCGGGCACTGGCCAAAGCCTGTCCTGATCCCAAACCGTGGGGAAAACGAAGGCCCCACTGGTGGTCCCATGCGCTGGACTCTCTGCGGAGAGATTGCAGGAGACAGTTTAACAGGGCGAAAAGGCTGAGTCAGGAATCTGAATGGCAGACCTATAAACAAGTTCTGCGGTTCTACAAAAAAGCCCTGCGTGAAGCAAAAAGATCCGCATGGAGGGATTTTTGCACTGGCGTGGAGGGCGTTGGCGAAACTGCCAGACTACGAAAAATCTTGTCAGGTACAACAAACCCAATTGGGTCTCTACAGAGACAGGATGGTTCATGGACAGCGACGGGAAAAGAAACGGTCGAACTACTTCTCGACACACACTTTCCTGGTAGTTTACAGACAATGGAAGTAGATTGTTCCTCTTCGGGCGCAATGGTAAATCTCCCTCTCTCAAAAGAAAGTATCACTTCGGCGATAAAAAGCTTTAAACCCTATAAGGCTGCCGGGCCAGATGGTATTATACCGGCTCAATTGGTTGCAACGATTGATACATCTACAAATTGGCTACTAAGTATGTTTAGAGCATGCTGCAAGCTAAACTACGTACCGACGGTATGGAGATCTGTTTCTGTGGTCTTCATACCCAAGGCTGGAAAAGCAACACATGCGAACCCAAAGGACTTTAGACCTATAAGTCAATCATCCTTTGTTCTTAAAACTTTAGAAAGGCTTATAAATAACTTTCTCTCTCTTACAATTGACAAAAGACTATTGTCTAATAATCAGCACGCTTACCTTAAGGGAAGGTCCACGGACACTGCACTGCATTCCCTGGTGAGCTATATCGAAAGGTCCTTCAGTTACAAGGAATTTTCCCTTGTAGCTTTTCTTGACATTGAGGGTGCTCTTAACAACATTAGCCCTGAGGCCATAACACATGCCTTAGGAGGGCTCTGTGTGGAAAGCTCCCTGGTTGAATTTATAGAGCAAATGCTCTTGGGAAGAAAGATTACAGCAGAGGTCGGTGAAAACCGTGTTTCGAGACAGGTGTCTCGAGGTACGCCGCAGGGTGGTGTACTTTCACCTCTTCTATGGAATCTGACCGTTAATTCTCTCCTGCAGGAGACGGAATGGGGTGCTGCCAGAGTTGTCGCATATGCAGATGACATCGCCATTGCATATATGGGCAAATTCCCTCAGACCTTGTGTGACTTGATGCAAGGGACACTCCGCGAAGTGAGCAACTGGTCCACGCGATGTGGTCTCAGAGTCAACTCAGAAAAAGTGGAGATGGTGCTTTTCACTAGGAAATATAAAGTTCCGCATGTAACTACGCCGGAACTTAATGGAATCCGTCTGAACACAAAGAGGGAGGCCAAGTTCCTTGGCGTCACATTGGACATGAAGCTTAGCTGGAGGAATAATATGATCCAGCGATACCAGAAGGCTTCTGTGGCCCTATACTCTTGTAAAAGGGCCATTGGGAAGAGATGGGGTCTGAATCCAAGCGTTTGCCGCTGGATTTACACAGCAGTGGTTAGGCCGATTCTCCTCTACGGAGCAATCGTTTGGTGGCCTGCACTAAGCAGAGCTGCTAATCTCAATCTACTTAGCAAGGTGCAGAGAGCGGGTATGATCTGCATTAGTGGAGCGTTGCGAACAACACCAAGCGACGCCTTGAATGTCTTCCTGGACCTTTTACCCTTAGACTTAGTGGGTCAGCAAATGGCGGCTCTTGCCGCGCTTCGGTTAAGGGAGACAGGTCAATGGGAGTCTAGCTTGCGTGGGCACTCAAGCATACTGAACAAATATAGAATGCTTCCGGGATACACAGACCGTTGTGTTGATACTGCGGTCCCGGACAGGAATTTCGCGATGGTAATCCCAGGTAGGGATGCGTGGTCGAGAGATTTCTACACTCCACCTGGAAGTCTCACGATCTTCACAGATGGCTCGAAACTGAATGGCAGAGTGGGAGGAGGGGTCTACTCGCAGGACCTATCTCTGAACTGTTCTTTTCGGCTGCCGGATCACTGTAGTGTTTTTCAGGCTGAGGTTCTAGCCATAAAGAAGGCTATAGACCTGTTACAGACCGCTTTGAAAGGCAATGATATCTTTATATTTAGTGATAGCCAAGCGGCAATCAGAGCTGTGAGCGCAGCTATAATTAGATCAAAGAGTGTACTGGATTGCAGCCGATCTCTGCAGGAGATGGCCAAGCAGAACAGGCTCAACCTCATTTGGGTTCCTGGCCACAGGGACATCGAGGGTAACTGCATTGCGGATGAACTTGCGAGGGAAGGAACAACCAAGCAGATTCTTCCCAGTAAAGAACGCATTGGTATGCCCTTTGGCACTTGCAAGCTGCTCTTAAAAGAATCTTCTTATGCTCGTGCGAGCGACAGATGGACACATATCACAACCTGTAGGATCTCAAGGCTGACTTGGCCTAGATGGGACCGAAAACGGTCGCGTAGTCTTTATACCTTAAAACGGGACGATATTTCCCAAGTAATTGGCGCTTTATCAGGGCACTGCCTCATAGGCAACCATGCTGGTCGTCTTGGAGTACCCTTCTTTAGATGCTGTAGAAGCTGCAAAAATTATGAGGAGGAAGAAACGGTCCTGCATCTTCTCTGTATCTGTCCAGCTCTAGCCAGAAGCAGGCTACGGTTTCTAGGGGCACCTGTTTTTAGGAACCTTGAAGAATTAGGTGAAATAGACCCAAGATGCTTGACGAGCTTCGTCAAGAATTCTAAATGGTTCAGCAAGAGGGAGTGAGCGTTAAGCTTGTGGTATCTCAACGGGCCTCTACTAATGGCCTAAGTGAGTCGCTGGATTAGCGGTGACAGCCACTCATACCTACCTACCTATACCAACTTCTTTCTCTTGACTGGAGAATACTGCACTGACGGCCCCAGCTACACTGGTCATAAGAACAACTGCATTGGACGGATTGTAGAAGTAGCGACAATGGCGAAGACTTAACGAGACTTAATTTGTTTTTTCATCATCCATCGAAATGGATTCCATAAATTCGATCAAACCACCATCCAAAATCTCATCGCATGTTTTGAAGAAAGCTTCAGTGTGACAGATGGGAAATTGTGAGTAAAGCTCAAGGCTGGAACTTGACCAATTTTCGCGCGAGTATGTGAAATATTAATGACATTGAGACGTTTAGGACAAGACAGTATATAAAATTCAGTAAGGGATTTTCATAGCCTCAGGTATAGTTATAATACCCTGGAAGTTTTAGAGTGGGATCTCTATCAGTTAGGCAGATATGTGAATTTATAACCTTCCTTTCATGTGAAAAAACATGAAAATGAAAATGTAGTGAAACTGTCTTCTACCTATGTTCGATGGACTTAAAACCAAATTTCTTTATGAACATTATAATTTTACCCACGCAAAAAAAACTTATTCCAAAGAGGCAAAAATTAGTTTAACTACCAAAAAGGACCACAGCGACCTAAAAATCAACGTAATTTTTTATGAAACTGGTTGCTAGCTACCTACTATCTACCTGAAGTATACATCAGTACTCTAGTTTAGCTAGTAAATCGGACCGCTGCAACCTAAAAACTAAATGAATTTTTTTGACACTAGTTGCTACTTACCTACTTTCTACCTGAAATATACATCAGTACTCTAGTTTAGCTAGTAAATCGGACCGCTGCAACCTAAAAACCAAATTAACTTTTTTTACACTAGTTGTTAACTACTAACCTTCAGTCTACGTGAAACACGAAAATTTTAATTAATAGTTTCATATTTAAATAAGATGATATCCATAAAACGTTAACAGACTTATGCTTGAACGTTATTAATATACACATATACTCGAAATGGCTCCGTACGGTGATCGATGTTTCAATCCATTTCGCTTGGTAAATCATCGAAAATTAAATAATTTAAGAAAATTGTCTGCATTATTAGCACACAAGTGGGGGCATCCAGCAAATTCTTATGTGTGCGCATCCTGCAGGAAACGACTTTTAAATGAAATATCAGCCAATGAAGATGTTGAATATATTGAAACCTCGAGGGAACTCTCGCAAAGCACCCGCGATTAAGCATTCATTCCTGAAGACAGTTGCAGACATGAACCTACTGAGCCGGATTCAGCAATAGAAAATACAAAAATTTTGAAACACTTAAAGGAGAAATTTAATAACCCAATACTTCTGCTTCTACAGAAACTACGATACTGACTATGTCATGGAGTGAATATAAACTTGCAGAAGAGTTCGGGACATCCAGGCGACAAGTGAGAAAAGCAAAGAAACTTGTGGATCAGTTCGGCATCTTATCAACCCCAAACCCACGTGGGGGCCGCAAGAGGAATATCCGAACGTTAAAGCAGGTTTAACAAAGTTTTATTACTTTAAGACCCAAACAATGTGTCCTCGCTGGTGACCCTGGGACGCATATGGTATGTGTTTGCAAAATGTAAAGCTCATGTTGGATGGTGGAGAGATTGATAATCTTACAACTGGAACAAACATGGAACTTTCGTCTTATAAGGATTGCCCCTACGCAAGATGATGTGTCTGAATCCAACACAAACGTGCCATTTAATGACTGCAAAAACACCACCAAATGAGTGTTGTAAATCTTGCGGTAACTTAAATGCAATTCGTCTTCATTTGAAAGTTATTTTCGATAAGAACCAAGTAACAGACGTGCAGTTTCAAAATTGTTTGACACAGACCGCTTCACAATCTCTACTCAAATACTTCCCAGTGATGATTTTGTAGGCAGCTTGTGTGATGCCTTGGTTACTCTGAAACCACATGCTTATATTGCAGAAACAAAGGCACTTTATAAAAAAATCTAAGAGAAAATTTGGACGAAGGAGAAGTTATCGTACAGTGTGACTTTGCAGAAAATTATAGCTTTGTTGACCAAGATGCCACCCAATCTTTCCATTGGAACACCGAACAAGCAACACTCCTCACATCGGTTTTTTTATTATACAGATGGAATTGGAATAAAACACGGCAACATTGTTATGATTTCAGATGACTTAAAACATGACACAGCCACTTTTTACGCCTACCAAAAAAAACTACACAAGCACCTTTTTGGAAAAGCGATAGTTGTATATAAAATTGTATACATAACAGATGGTGCTTCACTACATTTTAAAAATAGATTTAACTTTGTGAATCTATTTTATTATAAAGATGACTTTAATTCGAAAGCAAGTTCTAGCATAGATGCCCAATGTAAAATTATAAAAGTTATAAAGTAAAACCGTTCTGAGTTTACTACTATTGTAATTCATTATATTTTCATTAAAACTTCATACCTGTTTTACTAAATATGTATTTTTCACATGAACCGAAGGTTACAAACAATCGCCTAGCGTCATACTCAGCGCGAGGTGTACATATGTGCACAAATTCACATATCTGCCTAACTGATGGAGATCCCATTCTAAAACTTCTAGGGTATTATAACTATACCTGAGGCTATATTTTGAAATAAACAAATTTAAAAAAAAGGCGGTCGAAGCTTCCATATTTTTTTAAATTTTCACTTCCGGTGTGAAAAAAATAAATTTTTTTGTAAATTGATTTCATTTTTATAAAACGCAGAAAATTTTTTATACAAATCGCGAAGTTTAATATATAAAAAAAAAGTTTTTTAGTAGGAAAAAATTATTTAAAAAAAACATTATTTTCATTTTAACTATGCTTTAGAAGCCCATAACTTGACAAATAACCATCATATAAAAAATTGTGTGTACACTTTCATACCTAGTACAAGTGCAATTACCCAAAATATGAACGAATTCCAATGCCCCCATATAGCACTAAAACCGTGTGTCGGTTTGGACTTTTTCACCAAGACATCTCAGTCATTAAATTTGTATGCGCTTGACTATGTCCATATCATTACTCAGCTCATACAGTACATATTCCGTCGCCCATGCGATAAACATAAATGTTTCTTGGCCATATAAAAGATGAGGACATGATGAGGGATTTGTAGAGCAAGATTTTTGTTCGCCGAGAAAACGCCTATGGAGCTCAAAGTAACACCTGCTGTCAAGTGTTATTCTTCGCTGTTTGCAGGGCTGGTATTGTTGGTGGTGTTTATGCTAGATCCTAAGTCCTTCTCTATTTCAAAGATATAACTGGCAACAGTGACGTTGGCCCCAACACGTTAGGACTTTTTGTTTCTTGCCACAAAAAATTTTGTTTTGTCCTCATTCAGTACGTCACTGTCGTTGCGGTGGAGGAGTCGGTGGAAACCTCTAATGAGGGTTCTACAAATAAATCTCCACCGCTCTAGGGCAGCATCCGCTGCTCTATTGAGTCGCCTACTTGGCGACGACGTAGACATCGCACTTATCCAGGAGCCCTGGGTTAATAACTCGGGGGTCTGTGGTGTAGGTGCGGTGGGCTATAAGCTAATGGTTGAGCGTGGTAAAGGTAAAATAAGAACCTGTGTAATGGCAAAGAAAGATTTAAAACATTTTCTTCTACCCTATTATAGTGATGGAGACATGACGACAACGCTGCTGGAGATTGGAGGGAAGTCTTTGCTGATAGCCTCAGCATACATGGCGTACGAGGCTGAGGATCCCCCTCAAAGTCAACTCCGCAGGCTAATGAGCGACCACGCGGCGAGCTTAGTTCTTATCGGTTGCGATGCTAACGCCCACCATGTGCAGTGGGCCAACATAAACAATCGGGGTGAGTCTCTTTTCAACTATCTCCTAACTACTAACCTAGTAATTTCCAATAGGGGCGCAGAGCCCACATTTACTGTCAAAAACCGTAGGGAGGTCATAGACCTCACGCTATGTAGTGAAAATGCATGATATGGTAATGAACTGGAAGGTTCTCGACGAACACTCTTTTTCAGACCATAGGTATATTGAGACAATTCTAGATATGTCCATGGGTGCTCCAAAGGTTCGTAAGAACCTGAGGAACACTGACTGGACTGTTTACAGGGAAACTCTTGAGAATAACCTACCACGTCCGGTACCGGCAGAGCCCAGTACCGTTGGAAAATTGGAAGACATGGTAAACTGTTTTACCACGATCTGCTCGCGGGCACTGGCCAAAGCCTGTCCTGATCCCAAACCGTGGGGAAAACGAAGGCCCCACTGGTGGTCCCATGCGCTGGACTCTCTGCGGAGAGATTGCAGGAGACAGTTTAACAGGGCGAAAAGGCTGAGTCAGGAATCTGAATGGCAGACCTATAAACAAGTTCTGCGGTCCTACAAAAAAGCCCTGCGTGAAGCAAAAAGATCCGCATGGAGGGATTTTTGCACTGGCGTGGAGGGCGTTGGCGAAACTGCCAGACTACGAAAAATCTTGTCAGGTACAACAAACCCAATTGGGTCTCTACAGAGACAGGATGGTTCATGGACAGCGACGGGAAAAGAAACGGTCGAACTACTTCTCGACACACACTTTCCTGGTAGTTTACAGACAATGGAAGTAGATTGTTCCTCTTCGGGCGCAATGGTAAATCTCCCTCTCTCAAAAGAAAGTATCACTTCGGCGATAAAAAGCTTTAAACCCTATAAGGCTGCCGGGCCAGATGGTATTATACCGGCTCAATTGGTTGCAACGATTGATACATCTACAAATTGGCTACTAAGTATGTTTAGAGCATGCTGCAAGCTAAACTACGTACCGACGGTATGGAGATCTGTTTCTGTGGTCTTCATACCCAAGGCTGGAAAAGCAACACATGCGAACCCAAAGGACTTTAGACCTATAAGTCAATCATCCTTTGTTCTTAAAACTTTAGAAAGGCTTATAAATAACTTTCTCTCTCTTACAATTGACAAAAGACTATTGTCTAATAATCAGCACGCTTACCTTAAGGGAAGGTCCACGGACACTGCACTGCATTCCCTGGTGAGCTATATCGAAAGGTCCTTCAGTTACAAGGAATTTTCCCTTGTAGCTTTTCTTGACATTGAGGGTGCTTTTAACAACATTAGCCCTGAGGCCATAACACATGCCTTAGGAGGGCTCTGTGTGGAAAGCTCCCTGGTTGAATTTATAGAGCAAATGCTCTTGGGAAGAAAGATTACAGCAGAGGTCGGTGAAAACCGTGTTTCGAGACAGGTGTCTCGAGGTACGCCGCAGGGTGGTGTACTTTCACCTCTTCTATGGAATCTGACCGTTAATTCTCTCCTGCAGGAGACGGAATGGGGTGCTGCCAGAGTTGTCGCATATGCAGATGACATCGCCATTGCATATATGGGCAAATTCCCTCAGACCTTGTGTGACTTGATGCAAGGGACACTCCGCGAAGTGAGCAACTGGTCCACGCGATGTGGTCTCAGAGTCAACTCAGAAAAAGTGGAGATGGTGCTTTTCACTAGGAAATATAAAGTTCCGCATGTAACTACGCCGGAACTTAATGGAATCCGTCTGAACACAAAGAGGGAGGCCAAGTTCCTTGGCGTCACATTGGACATGAAGCTTAGCTGGAGGAATAATATGATCCAGCGATACCAGAAGGCTTCTGTGGCCCTATACTCTTGTAAAAGGGCCATTGGGAAGAGATGGGGTCTGAATCCAAGCGTTTGCCGCTGGATTTACACAGCAGTGGTTAGGCCGATTCTCCTCTACGGAGCAATCGTTTGGTGGCCTGCACTAAGCAGAGCTGCTAATCTCAATCTACTTAGCAAGGTGCAGAGAGCGGGTATGATCTGCATTAGTGGAGCGTTGCGAACAACACCAAGCGACGCCTTGAATGTCTTCCTGGACCTTTTACCCTTAGACTTAGTGGGTCAGCAAATGGCGGCTCTTGCCGCGCTTCGGTTAAGGGAGACAGGTCAATGGGAGTCTAGCTTGCGTGGGCACTCAAGCATACTGAACAAATATAGAATGCTTCCGGGATACACAGACCGTTGTGTTGATACTGCGGTCCCGGACAGGAATTTCGCGATGGTAATCCCAGGTAGGGATGCGTGGTCGAGAGATTTCTACACTCCACCTGGAAGTCTCACGATCTTCACAGATGGCTCGAAACTGAATGGCAGAGTGGGAGGAGGGGTCTACTCGCAGGACCTATCTCTGAACTGTTCTTTTCGGCTGCCGGATCACTGTAGTGTTTTTCAGGCTGAGGTTCTAGCCATAAAGAAGGCTATAGACCTGTTACAGACCGCTTTGAAAGGCAATGATATCTTTATATTTAGTGATAGCCAAGCGGCAATCAGAGCTGTGAGCGCAGCTATAATTAGATCAAAGAGTGTACTGGATTGCAGCCGATCTCTGCAGGAGATGGCCAAGCAGAACAGGCTCAACCTCATTTGGGTTCCTGGCCACAGGGACATCGAGGGTAACTGCATTGCGGATGAACTTGCGAGGGAAGGAACAACCAAGCAGATTCTTCCCAGTAAAGAACGCATTGGTATGCCCTTTGGCACTTGCAAGCTGCTCTTAAAAGAATCTTCTTATGCTCGTGCGAGCGACAGATGGACACATATCACAACCTGTAGGATCTCAAGGCTGACTTGGCCTAGATGGGACCGAAAACGGTCGCGTAGTCTTTATACCTTAAAACGGGACGATATTTCCCAAGTAATTGGCGCTTTATCAGGGCACTGCCTCATAGGCAACCATGCTGGTCGTCTTGGAGTACCCTTCTTTAGATGCTGTAGAAGCTGCAAAAATTATGAGGAGGAAGAAACGGTCCTGCATCTTCTCTGTATCTGTCCAGCTCTAGCCAGAAGCAGGCTACGGTTTCTAGGGGCACCTGTTTTTAGGAACCTTGAAGAATTAGGTGAAATAGACCCAAGATGCTTGACGAGCTTCGTCAAGAATTCTAAATGGTTCAGCAAGAGGGAGTGAGCGTTAAGCTTGTGGTATCTCAACGGGCCTCTACTAATGGCCTAAGTGAGTCGCTGGATTAGCGGTGACAGCCACTCATACCTACCTACCTATACCAACTTCTTTCTCTTGACTGGAGAATACTGCACTGACGGCCCCAGCTACACTGGTCATAAGAACAACTGCATTGGACGGATTGTAGAAGTAGCGACAATGGCGAAGACTTAACGAGACTTAATTTGTTTTTTCATCATCCATCGAAATGGATTCCATAAATTCGATCAAACCACCATCCAAAATCTCATCGCATGTTTTGAAGAAAGCTTCAGTGTGACAGATGGGAAATTGTGAGTAAAGCTCAAGGCTGGAACTTGACCAATTTTCGCGCGAGTATGTGAAATATTAATGACATTGAGACGTTTAGGACAAGACAGTATATAAAATTCAGTAAGGGATTTTCATAGCCTCAGGTATAGTTATAATACCCTGGAAGTTTTAGAGTGGGATCTCTATCAGTTAGGCAGATATGTGAATTTATAACCTTCCTTTCATGTGAAAAAACATGAAAATGAAAATGTAGTGAAACTGTCTTCTACCTATGTTCGATGGACTTAAAACCAAATTTCTTTATGAACATTATAATTTTACCCACGCAAAAAAAACTTATTCCAAAGAGGCAAAAATTAGTTTAACTACCAAAAAGGACCACAGCGACCTAAAAATCAACGTAATTTTTTATGAAACTGGTTGCTAGCTACCTACTATCTACCTGAAGTATACATCAGTACTCTAGTTTAGCTAGTAAATCGGACCGCTGCAACCTAAAAACTAAATGAATTTTTTTGACACTAGTTGCTACTTACCTACTTTCTACCTGAAATATACATCAGTACTCTAGTTTAGCTAGTAAATCGGACCGCTGCAACCTAAAAACCAAATTAACTTTTTTTACACTAGTTGTTAACTACTAACCTTCAGTCTACGTGAAACACGAAAATTTTAATTAATAGTTTCATATTTAAATAAGATGATATCCATAAAACGTTAACAGACTTATGCTTGAACGTTATTAATATACACATATACTCGAAATGGCTCCGTACGGTGATCGATGTTTCAATCCATTTCGCTTGGTAAATCATCGAAAATTAAATAACTTAAGAAAATTGTCTGCATTATTAGCACACAAGTGGGGGCATCCAGCAAATTCTTATGTGTGCGCATCCTGCAGGAAACGACTTTTAAATGAAATATCAGCCAATGAAGATGTTGAATATATTGAAACCTCGAGGGAACTCTCGCAAAGCACCCGCGATTAAGCATTCATTCCTGAAGACAGTTGCAGACATGAACCTACTGAGCCGGATTCAGCAATAGAAAATACAAAAATTTTGAAACACTTAAAGGAGAAATTTAATAACCCAATACTTCTGCTTCTACAGAAACTACGATACTGACTATGTCATGGAGTGAATATAAACTTGCAGAAGAGTTCGGGACATCCAGGCGACAAGTGAGAAAAGCAAAGAAACTTGTGGATCAGTTCGGCATCTTATCAACCCCAAACCCACGTGGGGGCCGCAAGAGGAATATCCGAACGTTAAAGCAGGTTTAACAAAGTTTTATTACTTTAAGACCCAAACAATGTGTCCTCGCTGGTGACCCTGGGACGCATATGGTATGTGTTTGCAAAATGTAAAGCTCATGTTGGATGGTGGAGAGATTGATAATCTTACAACTGGAACAAACATGGAACTTTCGTCTTATAAGGATTGCCCCTACGCAAGATGATGTGTCTGAATCCAACACAAACGTGCCATTTAATGACTGCAAAAACACCACCAAATGAGTGTTGTAAATCTTGCCGTAACTTAAATGCAATTCGTCTTCATTTGAAAGTTATTTTCGATAAGAACCAAGTAACAGACGTGCAGTTTCAAAATTGTTTGACACAGACCGCTTCACAATCTCTACTCAAATACTTCCCAGTGATGATTTTGTAGGCAGCTTGTGTGATGCCTTGGTTACTCTGAAACCACATGCTTATATTGCAGAAACAAAGGCACTTTATAAAAAAATCTAAGAGAAAATTTGGACGAAGGAGAAGTTATCGTACAGTGTGACTTTGCAGAAAATTATAGCTTTGTTGACCAAGATGCCACCCAATCTTTCCATTGGAACACCGAACAAGCAACACTCCTCACATCGGTTTTTTTATTATACAGATGGAATTGGAATAAAACACGGCAACATTGTTATGATTTCAGATGCCTTAAAACATGACACAGCCACTTTTTACGCCTACCAAAAAAAACTACACAAGCACCTTTTTGGAAAAGCGATAGTTGTATATAAAATTGTATACATAACAGATGGTGCTTCACTACATTTTAAAAATAGATTTAACTTTGTGAATCTATTTTATTATAAAGATGACTTTAATTCGAAAGCAAGTTCTAGCATAGATGCCCAATGTAAAATTATAAAAGTTATAAAGTAAAACCGTTCTGAGTTTACTACTATTGTAATTCATTATATTTTCATTAAAACTTCATACCTGTTTTACTAAATATGTATTTTTCACATGAACCGAAGGTTACAAACAATCGCCTAGCGTCATACTCAGCGCGAGGTGTACATATGTGCACAAATTCACATATCTGCCTAACTGATGGAGATCCCATTCTAAAACTTCTAGGGTATTATAACTATACCTGAGGCTATATTTTGAAATAAACAAATTTAAAAAAAAGGCGGTCGAAGCTTCCATATTTTTTTAAATTTTCACTTCCGGTGTGAAAAAAATAAATTTTTTTGTAAATTGATTTCATTTTTATAAAACGCAGAAAATTTTTTATACAAATCGCGAAGTTTAATATATAAAAAAAAAGTTTTTTAGTAGGAAAAAATTATTTAAAAAAAACATTATTTTCATTTTAACTATGCTTTAGAAGCCCATAACTTGACAAATAACCATCATATAAAAAATTGTGTGTACACTTTCATACCTAGTACAAGTGCAATTACCCAAAATATGAACGAATTCCAATGCCCCCATATAGCACTAAAACCGTGTGTCGGTTTGGACTTTTTCACCAAGACATCTCAGTCATTAAATTTGTATGCGCTTGACTATGTCCATATCATTACTCAGCTCATACAGTACATATTCCGTCGCCCATGCGATAAACATAAATGTTTCTTGGCCATATAAAAGATGAGGACATGATGAGGGATTTGTAGAGCAAGATTTTTGTTCGCCGAGAAAACGCCTATGGAGCTCAAAGTAACACCTGCTGTCAAGTGTTATTCTTCGCTGTTTGCAGGGCTGGTATTGTTGGTGGTGTTTATGCTAGATCCTAAGTCCTTCTCTATTTCAAAGATATAACTGGCAACAGTGACGTTGGCCCCAACACGTTAGGACTTTTTGTTTCTTGCCACAAAAAATTTTGTTTTGTCCTCATTCAGTACGTCACTGTCGTTGCGGTGGAGGAGTCGGTGGAAACCTCTAATGAGGGTTCTACAAATAAATCTCCACCGCTCTAGGGCAGCATCCGCTGCTCTATTGAGTCGCCTACTTGGCGACGACGTAGACATCGCACTTATCCAGGAGCCCTGGGTTAATAACTCGGGGGTCTGTGGTGTAGGTGCGGTGGGCTATAAGCTAATGGTTGAGCGTGGTAAAGGTAAAATAAGAACCTGTGTAATGGCAAAGAAAGATTTAAAACATTTTCTTCTACCCTATTATAGTGATGGAGACATGACGACAACGCTGCTGGAGATTGGAGGGAAGTCTTTGCTGATAGCCTCAGCATACATGGCGTACGAGGCTGAGGATCCCCCTCAAAGTCAACTCCGTAGGCTAATGAGCGACCACGCAGCGAGCTTAGTTCTTATCGGTTGCGATGCTAACGCCCACCATGTGCAGTGGGCCAACATAAACAATCGGGGTGAGTCTCTTTTCAACTATCTCCTAACTACTAACCTAGTAATTTGCAATAGGGGCGCAGAGCCCACATTTACTGTCAAAAACCGTAGGGAGGTCATAGACCTCACGCTATGTAGTGAAAATGCATGATATGGTAATGAACTGGAAGGTTCTCGACGAACACTCTTTTTCAGACCATAGGTATATTGAGACAATTCTAGATATGTCCATGGGTGCTCCAAAGGTTCGTAAGAACCTGAGGAACACTGACTGGACTGTTTACAGGGAAACTCTTGAGAATAACCTACCACGTCCGGTACCGGCAGAGCCCAGTACCGTTGGAAAATTGGAAGACATGGTAAACTGTTTTACCACGATCTGCTCGCGGGCACTGGCCAAAGCCTGTCCTGATCCCAAACCGTGGGGAAAACGAAGGCCCCACTGGTGGTCCCATGCGCTGGACTCTCTGCGGAGAGATTGCAGGAGACAGTTTAACAGGGCGAAAAGGCTGAGTCAGGAATCTGAATGGCAGACCTATAAACAAGTTCTGCGGTCCTACAAAAAAGCCCTGCGTGAAGCAAAAAGATCCGCATGGAGGGATTTTTGCACTGGCGTGGAGGGCGTTGGCGAAACTGCCAGACTACGAAAAATCTTGTCAGGTACAACAAACCCAATTGGGTCTCTACAGAGACAGGATGGTTCATGGACAGCGACGGGAAAAGAAACGGTCGAACTACTTCTCGACACACACTTTCCTGGTAGTTTACAGACAATGGAAGTAGATTGTTCCTCTTCGGGCGCAATGGTAAATCTCCCTCTCTCAAAAGAAAGTATCACTTCGGCGATAAAAAGCTTTAAACCCTATAAGGCTGCCGGGCCAGATGGTATTATACCGGCTCAATTGGTTGCAACGATTGATACATCTACAAATTGGCTACTAAGTATGTTTAGAGCATGCTGCAAGCTAAACTACGTACCGACGGTATGGAGATCTGTTTCTGTGGTCTTCATACCCAAGGCTGGAAAAGCAACACATGCGAACCCAAAGGACTTTAGACCTATAAGTCAATCATCCTTTGTTCTTAAAACTTTAGAAAGGCTTATAAATAACTTTCTCTCTCTTACAATTGACAAAAGACTATTGTCTAATAATCAGCACGCTTACCTTAAGGGAAGGTCCACGGACACTGCACTGCATTCCCTGGTGAGCTATATCGAAAGGTCCTTCAGTTACAAGGAATTTTCCCTTGTAGCTTTTCTTGACATTGAGGGTGCTTTTAACAACATTAGCCCTGAGGCCATAACACATGCCTTAGGAGGGCTCTGTGTGGAAAGCTCCCTGGTTGAATTTATAGAGCAAATGCTCTTGGGAAGAAAGATTACAGCAGAGGTCGGTGAAAACCGTGTTTCGAGACAGGTGTCTCGAGGTACGCCGCAGGGTGGTGTACTTTCACCTCTTCTATGGAATCTGACCGTTAATTCTCTCCTGCAGGAGACGGAATGGGGTGCTGCCAGAGTTGTCGCATATGCAGATGACATCGCCATTGCATATATGGGCAAATTCCCTCAGACCTTGTGTGACTTGATGCAAGGGACACTCCGCGAAGTGAGCAACTGGTCCACGCGATGTGGTCTCAGAGTCAACTCAGAAAAAGTGGAGATGGTGCTTTTCACTAGGAAATATAAAGTTCCGCATGTAACTACGCCGGAACTTAATGGAATCCGTCTGAACACAAAGAGGGAGGCCAAGTTCCTTGGCGTCACATTGGACATGAAGCTTAGCTGGAGGAATAATATGATCCAGCGATACCAGAAGGCTTCTGTGGCCCTATACTCTTGTAAAAGGGCCATTGGGAAGAGATGGGGTCTGAATCCAAGCGTTTGCCGCTGGATTTACACAGCAGTGGTTAGGCCGATTCTCCTCTACGGAGCAATCGTTTGGTGGCCTGCACTAAGCAGAGCTGCTAATCTCAATCTACTTAGCAAGGTGCAGAGAGCGGGTATGATCTGCATTAGTGGAGCGTTGCGAACAACACCAAGCGACGCCTTGAATGTCTTCCTGGACCTTTTACCCTTAGACTTAGTGGGTCAGCAAATGGCGGCTCTTGCCGCGCTTCGGTTAAGGGAGACAGGTCAATGGGAGTCTAGCTTGCGTGGGCACTCAAGCATACTGAACAAATATAGAATGCTTCCGGGATACACAGACCGTTGTGTTGATACTGCGGTCCCGGACAGGAATTTCGCGATGGTAATCCCAGGTAGGGATGCGTGGTCGAGAGATTTCTACACTCCACCTGGAAGTCTCACGATCTTCACGGATGGCTCGAAACTGAATGGCAGAGTGGGAGGAGGGGTCTACTCGCAGGACCTATCTCTGAACTGTTCTTTTCGGCTGCCGGATCACTGTAGTGTTTTTCAGGCTGAGGTTCTAGCCATAAAGAAGGCTATAGACCTGTTACAGACCGCTTTGAAAGGCAATGATATCTTTATATTTAGTGATAGCCAAGCGGCAATCAGAGCTGTGAGCGCAGCTATAATTAGATCAAAGAGTGTACTGGATTGCAGCCGATCTCTGCAGGAGATGGCCAAGCAGAACAGGCTCAACCTCATTTGGGTTCCTGGCCACAGGGACATCGAGGGTAACTGCATTGCGGATGAACTTGCGAGGGAAGGAACAACCAAGCAGATTCTTCCCAGTAAAGAACGCATTGGTATGCCCTTTGGCACTTGCAAGCTGCTCTTAAAAGAATCTTCTTATGCTCGTGCGAGCGACAGATGGACACATATCACAACCTGTAGGATCTCAAGGCTGACTTGGCCTAGATGGGACCGAAAACGGTCGCGTAGTCTTTATACCTTAAAACGGGACGATATTTCCCAAGTAATTGGCGCTTTATCAGGGCACTGCCTCATAGGCAACCATGCTGGTCGTCTTGGAGTACCCTTCTTTAGATGCTGTAGAAGCTGCAAAAATTATGAGGAGGAAGAAACGGTCCTGCATCTTCTCTGTATCTGTCCAGCTCTAGCCAGAAGCAGGCTACGGTTTCTAGGGGCACCTGTTTTTAGGAACCTTGAAGAATTAGGTGAAATAGACCCAAGATGCTTGACGAGCTTCGTCAAGAATTCTAAATGGTTCAGCAAGAGGGAGTGAGCGTTAAGCTTGTGGTATCTCAACGGGCCTCTACTAATGGCCTAAGTGAGTCGCTGGATTAGCGGTGACAGCCACTCATACCTACCTACCTATACCAACTTCTTTCTCTTGACTGGAGAATACTGCACTGACGGCCCCAGCTACACTGGTCATAAGAACAACTGCATTGGACGGATTGTAGAAGTAGCGACAATGGCGAAGACTTAACGAGACTTTATTTGTTTTTTCATCATCCATCGAAATGGATTCCATAAATTCGATCAAACCACCATCCAAAATCTCATCGCATGTTTTGAAGAAAGCTTCAGTGTGACAGATGGGAAATTGTGAGTAAAGCTCAAGGCTGGAACTTGACCAATTTTCGCGCGAGTATGTGAAATATTAATGACATTGAGACGTTTAGGACAAGACAGTGTATAAAATTCAGTAAGGGATTTTCATAGCCTCAGGTATAGTTATAATACCCTGGAAGTTTTAGAGTGGGATCTCTATCAGTTAGGCAGATATGTGAATTTATAACCTTCCTTTCATGTGAAAAAACATGAAAATTAAAATGTAGTGAAACTGTCTTCTACCTATGTTCGATGGACTTAAAACCAAATTTCTTTATGAACATTATAATTTTACCCACGCAAAAAAAACTTATTCCAAAGAGGCAAAAATTAGTTTAACTACCAAAAAGGACCACAGCGACCTAAAAATCAACGTAATTTTTTATGAAACTGGTTGCTAGCTACCTACTATCTACCTGAAGTATACATCAGTACTCTAGTTTAGCTAGTAAATCGGACCGCTGCAACCTAAAAACTAAATGAATTTTTTTGACACTAGTTGCTACTTACCTACTTTCTACCTGAAATATACATCACTACTCTAGTTTAACCACTAAAAAGGACCACAGCGACCTAAAAACCAAATTAACTTTTTTTACACTAGTTGTTAACTACTAACCTTCAGTCTACGTGAAACACGAAAATTTTAATTAATAGTTTCATATTTAAATAAGATGATATCCATAAAACGTTAACAGACTTATGCTTGAACGTTATTAATATACACATATACTCGAAATGGCTCCGTACGGTGATCGATGTTTCAATCCATTTCGCTTGGTAAATCATCGAAAATTAAATAACTTAAGAAAATTGTCTGCATTATTAGCACACAAGTGGGGGCATCCAGCAAATTCTTATGTGTGCGCATTCTGTAGGAAACGACTTTTAAATGAAATATCAGCCAATGAAGATGTTGAATATATTGAAACCTCGAGGGAACTCTCGCAAAGCACCCGCGATTAAGCATTCATTCCTGAAGACAGTTGCAGACATGAACCTACTGAGCCGGATTCAGCAATAGAAAATACAAAAATTTTGAAACACTTAAAGGAGAAATTTAATAACCCAATACTTCTGCTTCTACAGAAACTACGATACTGACTATGTCATGGAGTGAATATAAACTTGCAGAAGAGTTCGGGACATCCAGGCGACAAGTGAGAAAAGCAAAGAAACTTGTGGATCAGTTCGGCATCTTATCAACCCCAAACCCACGTGGGGGCCGCAAGAGGAATATCCGAACGTTAAAGCAGGTTTAACAAAGTTTTATTACTTTAAGACCCAAACAATGTGTCCTCGCTGGTGACCCTGGGACGCATATGGTATGTGTTTGCAAAATGTAAAGCTCATGTTGGATGGTGGAGAGATTGATAATCTTACAACTGGAACAAACATGGAACTTTCGTCTTATAAGGATTGCCCCTACGCAAGATGATGTGTCTGAATCCAACACAAACGTGCCATTTAATGACTGCAAAAACACCACCAAATGAGTGTTGTAAATCTTGCCGTAACTTAAATGCAATTCGTCTTCATTTGAAAGTTATTTTCGATAAGAACCAAGTAACAGACGTGCAGTTTCAAAATTGTTTGACACAGACCGCTTCACAATCTCTACTCAAATACTTCCCAGTGATGATTTTGTAGGCAGCTTGTGTGATGCCTTGGTTACTCTGAAACCACATGCTTATATTGCAGAAACAAAGGCACTTTATAAAAAAATCTAAGAGAAAATTTGGACGAAGGAGAAGTTATCGTACAGTGTGACTTTGCAGAAAATTATAGCTTTGTTGACCAAGATGCCACCCAATCTTTCCATTGGAACACCGAACAAGCAACACTCCTCACATCGGTTTTTTTATTATACAGATGGAATTGGAATAAAACACGGCAACATTGTTATGATTTCAGATGACTTAAAACATGACACAGCCACTTTTTACGCCTACCAAAAAAAACTACACAAGCACCTTTTTGGAAAAGCGATAGTTGTATATAAAATTGTATACATAACAGATGGTGCTTCACTACATTTTAAAAATAGATTTAACTTTGTGAATCTATTTTATTATAAAGATGACTTTAATTCGAAAGCAAGTTCTAGCATAGATGCCCAATGTAAAATTATAAAAGTTATAAAGTAAAACCGTTCTGAGTTTACTACTATTGTAATTCATTATATTTTCATTAAAACTTCATACCTGTTTTACTAAATATGTATTTTTCACATGAACCGAAGGTTACAAACAATCGCCTAGCGTCATACTCAGCGCGAGGTGTACATATGTGCACAAATTCACATATCTGCCTAACTGATGGAGATCCCATTCTAAAACTTCTAGCGTATTATAACTATACCTGAGGCTATATTTTGAAATAAACAAATTTAAAAAAAAAGGCGGTCGAAGCTTCCATATTTTTTTAAATTTTCACTTCCGGTGTGAAAAAAATAAATTTTTTTGTAAATTGATTTCATTTTTATAAAACGCAGAAAATTTTTTATACAAATCGCGAAGTTTAATATATAAAAAAAAAGTTTTTTAGTAGGAAAAAATTATTTAAAAAAAACATTATTTTCATTTTAACTATGCTTTAGAAGCCCATAACTTGACAAATAACCATCATATAAAAAATTGTGTGTACACTTTCATACCTAGTACAAGTGCAATTACCCAAAATATGAACGAATTCCAATGCCCCCATATAGCACTAAAACCGTGTGTCGGTTTGGACTTTTTCACCAAGACATCTCAGTCATTAAATTTGTATGCGCTTGACTATGTCCATATCATTACTCAGCTCATACAGTACATATTCCGTCGCCCATGCGATAAACATAAATGTTTCTTGGCCATATAAAAGATGAGGACATGATGAGGGATTTGTAGAGCAAGATTTTTGTTCGCCGAGAAAACGCCTATGGAGCTCAAAGTAACACCTGCTGTCAAGTGTTATTCTTCGCTGTTTGCAGGGCTGGTATTGTTGGTGGTGTTTATGCTAGATCCTAAGTCCTTCTCTATTTCAAAGATATAACTGGCAACAGTGACGTTGGCCCCAACACGTTAGGACTTTTTGTTTCTTGCCACAAAAAATTTTGTTTTGTCCTCATTCAGTACGTCACTGTCGTTGCGGTGGAGGAGTCGGTGGAAACCTCTAATGAGGGTTCTACAAATAAATCTCCACCGCTCTAGGGCAGCATCCGCTGCTCTATTGAGTCGCCTACTTGGCGACGACGTAGACATCGCACTTATCCAGGAGCCCTGGGTTAATAACTCGGGGGTCTGTGGTGTAGGTGCGGTGGGCTATAAGCTAATGGTTGAGCGTGGTAAAGGTAAAATAAGAACCTGTGTAATGGCAAAGAAAGATTTAAAACATTTTCTTCTACCCTATTATAGTGATGGAGACATGACGACAACGCTGCTGGAGATTGGAGGGAAGTCTTTGCTGATAGCCTCAGCATACATGGCGTACGAGGCTGAGGATCCCCCTCAAAGTCAACTCCGCAGGCTAATGAGCGACCACGCGGCGAGCTTAGTTCTTATCGGTTGCGATGCTAACGCCCACCATGTGCAGTGGGCCAACATAAACAATCGGGGTGAGTCTCTTTTCAACTATCTCCTAACTACTAACCTAGTAATTTGCAATAGGGGCGCAGAGCCCACATTTACTGTCAAAAACCGTAGGGAGGTCATAGACCTCACGCTATGTAGTGAAAATGCATGATATGGTAATGAACTGGAAGGTTCTCGACGAACACTCTTTTTCAGACCATAGGTATATTGAGACAATTCTAGATATGTCCATGGGTGCTCCAAAGGTTCGTAAGAACCTGAGGAACACTGACTGGACTGTTTACAGGGAAACTCTTGAGAATAACCTACCACGTCCGGTACCGGCAGAGCCCAGTACCGTTGGAAAATTGGAAGACATGGTAAACTGTTTTACCACGATCTGCTCGCGGGCACTGGCCAAAGCCTGTCCTGATCCCAAACCGTGGGGAAAACGAAGGCCCCACTGGTGGTCCCATGCGCTGGACTCTCTGCGGAGAGATTGCAGGAGACAGTTTAACAGGGCGAAAAGGCTGAGTCAGGAATCTGAATGGCAGACCTATAAACAAGTTCTGCGGTCCTACAAAAAAGCCCTGCGTGAAGCAAAAAGATCCGCATGGAGGGATTTTTGCACTGGCGTGGAGGGCGTTGGCGAAACTGCCAGACTACGAAAAATCTTGTCAGGTACAACAAACCCAATTGGGTCTCTACAGAGACAGGATGGTTCATGGACAGCGACGGGAAAAGAAACGGTCGAACTACTTCTCGACACACACTTTCCTGGTAGTTTACAGACAATGGAAGTAGATTGTTCCTCTTCGGGCGCAATGGTAAATCTCCCTCTCTCAAAAGAAAGTATCACTTCGGCGATAAAAAGCTTTAAACCCTATAAGGCTGCCGGGCCAGATGGTATTATACCGGCTCAATTGGTTGCAACGATTGATACATCTACAAATTGGCTACTAAGTATGTTTAGAGCATGCTGCAAGCTAAACTACGTACCGACGGTATGGAGATCTGTTTCTGTGGTCTTCATACCCAAGGCTGGAAAAGCAACACATGCGAACCCAAAGGACTTTAGACCTATAAGTCAATCATCCTTTGTTCTTAAAACTTTAGAAAGGCTTATAAATAACTTTCTCTCTCTTACAATTGACAAAAGACTATTGTCTAATAATCAGCACGCTTACCTTAAGGGAAGGTCCACGGACACTGCACTGCATTCCCTGGTGAGCTATATCGAAAGGTCCTTCAGTTACAAGGAATTTTCCCTTGTAGCTTTTCTTGACATTGAGGGTGCTTTTAACAACATTAGCCCTGAGGCCATAACACATGCCTTAGGAGGGCTCTGTGTGGAAAGCTCCCTGGTTGAATTTATAGAGCAAATGCTCTTGGGAAGAAAGATTACAGCAGAGGTCGGTGAAAACCGTGTTTCGAGACAGGTGTCTCGAGGTACGCCGCAGGGTGGTGTACTTTCACCTCTTCTATGGAATCTGACCGTTAATTCTCTCCTGCAGGAGACGGAATGGGGTGCTGCCAGAGTTGTCGCATATGCAGATGACATCGCCATTGCATATATGGGCAAATTCCCTCAGACCTTGTGTGACTTGATGCAAGGGACACTCCGCGAAGTGAGCAACTGGTCCACGCGATGTGGTCTCAGAGTCAACTCAGAAAAAGTGGAGATGGTGCTTTTCACTAGGAAATATAAAGTTCCGCATGTAACTACGCCGGAACTTAATGGAATCCGTCTGAACACAAAGAGGGAGGCCAAGTTCCTTGGCGTCACATTGGACATGAAGCTTAGCTGGAGGAATAATATGATCCAGCGATACCAGAAGGCTTCTGTGGCCCTATACTCTTGTAAAAGGGCCATTGGGAAGAGATGGGGTCTGAATCCAAGCGTTTGCCGCTGGATTTACACAGCAGTGGTTAGGCCGATTCTCCTCTACGGAGCAATCGTTTGGTGGCCTGCACTAAGCAGAGCTGCTAATCTCAATCTACTTAGCAAGGTGCAGAGAGCGGGTATGATCTGCATTAGTGGAGCGTTGCGAACAACACCAAGCGACGCCTTGAATGTCTTCCTGGACCTTTTACCCTTAGACTTAGTGGGTCAGCAAATGGCGGCTCTTGCCGCGCTTCGGTTAAGGGAGACAGGTCAATGGGAGTCTAGCTTGCGTGGGCACTCAAGCATACTGAACAAATATAGAATGCTTCTGGGATACACAGACCGTTGTGTTGATACTGCGGTCCCGGACAGGAATTTCGCGATGGTAATCCCAGGTAGGGATGCGTGGTCGAGAGATTTCTACACTCCACCTGGAAGTCTCACGATCTTCACAGATGGCTCGAAACTGAATGGCAGAGTGGGAGGAGGGGTCTACTCGCAGGACCTTTCTCTGAACTGTTCTTTTCGGCTGCCGGATCACTGTAGTGTTTTTCAGGCTGAGGTTCTAGCCATAAAGAAGGCTATAGACCTGTTACAGACCGCTTTGAAAGGCAATGATATCTTTATATTTAGTGATAGCCAAGCGGCAATCAGAGCTGTGAGCGCAGCTTTAATTAGATCAAAGAGTGTACTGGATTGCAGCCGATCTCTGCAGGAGATGGCCAAGCAGAACAGGCTCAACCTCATTTGGGTTCCTGGCCACAGGGACATCGAGGGTAACTGCATTGCGGATGAACTTGCGAGGGAAGGAACAACCAAGCAGATTCTTCCCAGTAAAGAACGCATTGGTATGCCCTTTGGCACTTGCAAGCTGCTCTTAAAAGAATCTTCTTATGCTCGTGCGAGCGACAGATGGACACATATCACAACCTGTAGGATCTCAAGGCTGACTTGGCCTAGATGGGACCGAAAACGGTCGCGTAGTCTTTATACCTTAAAACGGGACGATATTTCCCAAGTAATTGGCGCTTTATCAGGGCACTGCCTCATAGGCAACCATGCTGGTCGTCTTGGAGTACCCTTCTTTAGATGCTGTAGAAGCTGCAAAAATTATGAGGAGGAAGAAACGGTCCTGCATCTTCTCTGTATCTGTCCAGCTCTAGCCAGAAGCAGGCTACGGTTTCTAGGGGCACCTGTTTTTAGGAACCTTGAAGAATTAGGTGAAATAGACCCAAGATGCTTGACGAGCTTCGTCAAGAATTCTAAATGGTTCAGCAAGAGGGAGTGAGCGTTAAGCTTGTGGTATCTCAACGGGCCTCTACTAATGGCCTAAGTGAGTCGCTGGATTAGCGGTGACAGCCACTCATACCTACCTACCTATACCAACTTCTTTCTCTTGACTGGAGAATACTGCACTGACGGCCCCAGCTACACTGGTCATAAGAACAACTGCATTGGACGGATTGTAGAAGTAGCGACAATGGCGAAGACTTAACGAGACTTAATTTGTTTTTTCATCATCCATCGAAATGGATTCCATAAATTCGATCAAACCACCATCCAAAATCTCATCGCATGTTTTGAAGAAAGCTTCAGTGTGACAGATGGGAAATTGTGAGTAAAGCTCAAGGCTGGAACTTGACCAATTTTCGCGCGAGTATGTGAAATATTAATGACATTGAGTTGTTTAGGACAAGACAGTGTATAAAATTCAGTAAGGGATTTTCATAGCCTCAGGTATAGTTATAATACCCTGGAAGTTTTAGAGTGGGATCTCTATCAGTTAGGCAGATATGTGAATTTATAACCTTCCTTTCATGTGAAAAAACATGAAAATTAAAATGTAGTGAAACTGTCTTCTACCTATGTTCGATGGACTTAAAACCAAATTTCTTTATGAACATTATAATTTTACCCACGCAAAAAAAACTTATTCCAAAGAGGCAAAAATTAGTTTAACTACCAAAAAGGACCACAGCGACCTAAAAATCAACGTAATTTTTTATGAAACTGGTTGCTAGCTACCTACTATCTACCTGAAGTATACATCAGTACTCTAGTTTAGCTAGTAAATCGGACCGCTGCAACCTAAAAACTAAATGAATTTTTTTGACACTAGTTGCTACTTACCTACTTTCTACCTGAAATATACATCACTACTCTAGTTTAACCACTAAAAAGGACCACAGCGACCTAAAAACCAAATTAACTTTTTTTACACTAGTTGTTAACTACTAACCTTCAGTCTACGTGAAACACGAAAATTTTAATTAATAGTTTCATATTTAAATAAGATGATATCCATAAAACGTTAACAGACTTATGCTTGAACGTTATTAATATACACATATACTCGAAATGGCTCCGTACGGTGATCGATGTTTCAATCCATTTCGCTTGGTAAATCATCGAAAATTAAATAACTTAAGAAAATTGTCTGCATTATTAGCACACAAGTGGGGGCATCCAGCAAATTCTTATGTGTGCGCATCCTGCAGGAAACGACTTTTAAATGAAATATCAGCCAATGAAGATGTTGAATATATTGAAACCTCGAGGGAACTCTCGCAAAGCACCCGCGATTAAGCATTCATTCCTGAAGACAGTTGCAGACATGAACCTACTGAGCCGGATTCAGCAATAGAAAATACAAAAATTTTGAAACACTTAAAGGAGAAATTTAATAACCCAATACTTCTGCTTCTACGTAAACTACGATACTGACTATGTCATGGAGTGAATATAAACTTGCAGAAGAGTTCGGGACATCCAGGCGACAAGTGAGAAAAGCAAAGAAACTTGTGGATCAGTTCGGCATCTTATCAACCCCAAACCCACGTGGGGGCCGCAAGAGGAATATCCGAACGTTAAAGCCGGTTTAACAAAGTTTTTTTAGTTTAAGATCCAAACAATAATTGCACATACCACCAAAATGTAAAGCTAATGTTGGATGGTGGAGAGATTGCTAATCTTGCAGCTGGAACACACATGGAACTTTCGTCTTATAAGGATTGCCTACGCAAGATGATGTGTCTGAATCCAACACAAACGTGCCATATAATGACTGCAAAAACACCACCAAATGAGTGTTGTAAATCTTGCCGTAACTTAAATGCAATTCGTCATCATTTGAAAGTTATTTTCGATAAGAACCAAATAACAGGCGTGCAGTTTCAAAAGTGGTTTGGCACAGACCGCTTCACAATCTCTACTCAAATACTTCCCAGTGATGATTTTGTAGGCAGCTTGTGTGATGCCTTGGTTACTCTGAAACCACATGCTTTGCTTATATTGCAGAAACAAAGGCACTTTTTAAAAAAATCTAAGAGAAAATTTTGACGAAGGAGAAGTTATCGTACAGTGTGACTTTGCAGAAAATTATAGCTTTGTTGACCAAGATGCCACCTAATCTTACCATTGAAACAACGAACAAGCAACACTCCTTACATCGGTTTTTTTATTATACAGATGGAATTGGAATAAAACACGGCAACATTGTTATGATTTCAGATGACTTAAAACATGACACAGCCACTTTTTACGCCTACCAAAAAAAAACTACACAAGCACCTTTTTGAAAAAGCAATAGTTGTATATACAATTGTATACATAACAGATGGTGCTTCACTACATTTTAAAAATAGATTTAACTTTGTGAATCTATTTTATTATAAAAAAGACTTTAACTCGAAAGCAAAGATACATTTTCACGCAACATCTCACGGAAAGGGGCCATGCGATGGACTTGGAGGGAACCTCAAACGTTAAGCTACGCGTGCAAGCCTACAGTTACCTAAAAGAGGATCAATTATTTCACCAATGAAGTTATACGGATGGGCAACCTCATCTTCATATAAAAAATTGTGGGTACACTTTCATACCTAGTACAAGTACAATTACCCAAAATATGAACGAATTCCAATGCCCCCATATAGCACTAAAACCGTGTGTCGGTTTAGACTTTTTCACCAAGAGATCTCAGTCATTAAATTTGTATGCGCTTGACTATGTCCATATCATTACTCAGCTCATACAGTACATATTCCGTCTTCTTCGGTATCCGTCGCCCATGCGATAAACATCCATGTTTCTGGGCCATATAAAAGATGCGGGCATGATGAGGGATTTGTAGAGCAAGATTTTTGTTCGTCGAGAAAACGCTTTGCTTTTCAATTGCCTATGGAGCTCAAAGTAACACCTACTGTCAAGTGTTATTCTTCGCTGTTCGCAGGGCTGGTATTGTTGGTGGTGTTTATGCTAGATCCTAAGTCCTCCTCTATTTCAAAGATATAACTGGCAACAGTGACGTTCGTCGCAACACGTTAGGACTTCTTGTTGCCACAAAAAATTTTGTTTTGTCCTCGTTCAGTACTATACCAACTTCTTTCTCTAGACTGGAGAATACTGCACTGACGGCCCCAGCTTCACTGGTCATAAGAACAATTGCATTGGACGGATTGTAGAAGTAGCGACAATGGCCAAGACTTAACGAGACTTAATTTGTTTTTTCATCACCCATCGAAATGGATTCCAAACCACCATCCAAAATCTCATCGCATGTTTTGAAGAAAGCTTCAGTGTGACAGATGGGAAATTGACCAATTTTCGCGCGAGTATGTGAAATATTAATGACATTGAGACGTTTAGGACAAGACAGTATATAAAATTCAGTAAGGGATTTTCATAGCCTCAGGTATAGTTATAATAGCCTGGAAGTTTTAGAGTGATATGTGAATTTATAACCTTCCTTTCATGTGAAAAAACATGAAAATGAAAATGTAGTGAAACTGTCTTCTACCTATGTTCGATGGACTTAAAACCAAATTTCTTTATGAACATTATAATTATACCCACGTAAAAAAACTTGTTCCAAAGAGGCAAAAATTAGTTTAACTACCAAAAAGGACCACAGCGACCTAAAAATCAACGTAATTTTTTATGAAACTGGTTGCTAGCTACCTACTATCTACCTGAAGTATACATCAGTACTCTAGTTTAGCTAGTAAATCGGACCGCTGCGACCTAAAAACTAAATGAATTTTTTTGACACTAGTTGCTACTTACCTACTTTCTACTTGAAATATACATCAGTACTCTAGTTTAGCTAGTAAATCGGACCGCTGCAACCTAAAAACTAAATGAATTTTTTTGACACTAGTTGCTACTTACCTACTTTCTACCTGAAATATACATCAGTACTCTAGTTTAACCACTAAAAAGGACCACAGCGACCTAAAAACCAAATGAATTTTTTTACGCTAGTTGTTAACTACTAACCTACAGTCTACGTGAAACATGAAAATTTTAATTAATAGTTTCGTATTTAAATAAGATGATATCCTTAAAACGTTAACAGACTTATGCTTGAACGTTATTGATATACAAGTTAACTAAAGTCAGCGAATGCTAGGCTATTGACCACCATACGACTCCAGTCACAACTGCTGAATAAGCATTGGGCCAGATGTCGTTGCATAGAAGGCAAACACAGCATATTTGCGTTGCCGCTATGAAACGAATAAAGCTTTCATTTAAAGCTCAATAAGAAATAATATAATTGGCGCCCAATAAGTGGTTCTAACCCAGTGGAAGTAAAGCTATTTTTTAAAGTACAAATAAAATTTGAACACAGCCACGCAACAGAGCTGTGCAGAGCGGAAACTGCGACGTTGGAGCACCAAATAACTGCAGCGAGGGATAGTATAAGAAAACACACATTTACAAGTCATGTGGGCATTTCTTTAGTACAAACGAATTTCAAGTGTTGGTATCTAACAGTTTTTTTTTGTTTTGTTTCGCATACCTTTGCGAGCGTTGCCATCGGCAATCGCTGTCAAAAATAATAATAAAAAGCAACTGAAAGTTTTTTTTAATGCTGTCTTTGTGAATTATGGTTGACACTAGATTTATCTAAACAGTAGCATTTAGACGGCTATATTCATATCAAGCACACATTGCTTTTGCGCTTGAGTTTATTGTTTATTTTACTTTTGTCCCTTATTTTGTGTTGCCGTTCAGCGCTGAGGCGTAATACGATCGGCCGAGTTTTAAACGTCATTGTTTTTGTTAGCACTCGAATTTGTTTTTGTGTTCGCTGTCTATAGCTCATGTGCGACCCATCCTTACGGTATAGAGACCCTCGCCGTCATTATAGTAATTCAGAGTCAGACTCCGATAGTCGGCATCAGAAGTGCAAGTGTACACCGCAATAGAAATAAGAAATGATATTCGTCATGATAACACAGGGCTCAAGAATTGAAAAAATTTCGTTCCTCACTTGTGCAGATGTCAATTTCACTAACGTAGATTGCTCGGATGCACCCCCTGCTATAAAGAGTACCTTTTTAAAAATGCTCACTGGAAGGAAGAAAGCCTTCGCGAGCCCCAACGAAGCCCTACCCTACAACACCTCGGTTGTAGCAACAATCCGTACAGTAAATGAGGAACCCATTTATGCAAAATTGTACCCATATCCCATGGGAGCAGCTGATTTCGTCAATAAAGATATTCAAAATCTTCTTAAAAATGGCATAATCCAAAAGTCAGTCTCCCCGTATAACATATAACCCATAATAGTTTGTCGATAAGAAAGGCACCGACGAAGCAGGTAATCGGAATAAGCGCCTAGTTATCGACTTTCGCAAGTTAAACGAGCCCACAGTTCCTGATAAGTACCCCATGCCAAATATTTCAATTATATTGGGTAACCTTGGCAAGGCCAAATATTTCTCAACGCTAGACCTTAAGTCTGGGTACCATCAGATCATACTAGCAGAGCGTGACCGAGAGAAAACTTCCTTTTCGGTGAGCGGAGGGAAGTATGAATTTCGAAGACTCCCGTTTGGCCTTAAAAACGCTGCCAGCTTATTCCAGAGGACTATCGACGATATTCTCAGGGAGCAGATCGGCAAGTGTTGCTATGTTTACGTTGATGACGTAATCATATTCTCCGAAACGAAGAGTCACATGTAAAGCATGTAGACTGGGTTCTAAGGAACCTGTATGAAGCAAATATGAGGGTGTCTGCAGAAAAATCACGTTTTTTTAAGAAAAGCGTGAACCTTCTAGGATTCATAGTCACTAGCTCTGGTGCAACAACAGATCCGGACAAAGTCAAAGCCATACAAGAATTTCCAGAACCTAAAACAGTATTCGAAGTTAGGTAATTTCTGGGCCTCGCTAGTTACTATAGATGTTTCATCCAAGATTTTGCGACAATAGCGAGACCCATCTCAGAAATACTGAAAGGTGAGAATGGTACTGTCAGTAGACACAGATCGCGAAATATTCCAGTACAATTTTCTGAAACTCAACGACAAGCTTTTCAAAAGCTGCGCAATATATTAGCATCTGAGGACGTCATGCTCAGTTACCCTGACTTTAAGAAGCCGTTCGATCTAACGACCGACGCTTCACCCTATGGTATAGGAGCAGTCTTGTCCCAAGAAGGACGCCCAATCACAATGATATCAAGATCATTGAAGGACAGAGAAGTCAATTATGCTACCAATGAAAGGGAACTATTGGCTATCATATGGGTACTGGCTAAACTACGGCACTATCTATATGGGGTTAAAGATATAAATATCTTTACCGATCAGCTCTAGCCAGAAGCAGGCTACGGTTTCTAGGGGCACCTGTTTTTAGGAACCTTGAAGAATTAGGTGAAATAGACCCAAGATGCTTGACGAGCTTCGTCAAGAATTCTAAATGGTTCAGCAAGAGGGAGTGAGCGTTAAGCTTGTGGTATCTCAACGGGCCTCTACTAATGGCCTAAGTGAGTCGCTGGATTAGCGGTGACAGCCACTCATACCTACCTACCTATACCAACTTCTTTCTCTTGACTGGAGAATACTGCACTGACGGCCCCAGCTACACTGGTCATAAGAACAACTGCATTGGACGGATTGTAGAAGTAGCGACAATGGCGAAGACTTAACGAGACTTAATTTGTTTTTTCATCATCCATCGAAATGGATTCCATAAATTCGATCAAACCACCATCCAAAATCTCATCGCATGTTTTGAAGAAAGCTTCAGTGTGACAGATGGGAAATTGTGAGTAAAGCTCAAGGCTGGAACTTGACCAATTTTCGCGCGAGTATGTGAAATATTAATGACATTGAGTCGTTTAGGACAAGACAGTGTATAAAATTCAGTAAGGGATTTTCATAGCCTCAGGTATAGTTATAATACCCTGGAAGTTTTAGAGTGGGATCTCTATCAGTTAGGCAGATATGTGAATTTATAACCTTCCTTTCATGTGAAAAAACATGAAAATGAAAATGTAGTGAAACTGTCTTCTACCTATGTTCGATGGACTTAAAACCAAATTTCTTTATGAACATTATAATTTTACCCACGCAAAAAAAACTTATTCCAAAGAGGCAAAAATTAGTTTAACTACCAAAAAGGACCACAGCGACCTAAAAATCAACGTAATTTTTTATGAAACTGGTTGCTAGCTACCTACTATCTACCTGAAGTATACATCAGTACTCTAGTTTAGCTAGTAAATCGGACCGCTGCAACCTAAAAACTAAATGAATTTTTTTGACACTAGTTGCTACTTACCTACTTTCTACCTGAAATATACATCACTACTCTAGTTTAACCACTAAAAAGGACCACAGCGACCTAAAAACCAAATTAACTTTTTTTACACTAGTTGTTAACTACTAACCTTCAGTCTACGTGAAACACGAAAATTTTAATTAATAGTTTCATATTTAAATAAGATGATATCCATAAAACGTTAACAGACTTATGCTTGAACGTTATTAATATACACATATACTCGAAATGGCTCCGTACGGTGATCGATGTTTCAATCCATTTCGCTTGGTAAATCATCGAAAATTAAATAACTTAAGAAAATTGTCTGCATTATTAGCACACAAGTGGGGGCATCCAGCAAATTCTTATGTGTGCGCATCCTGCAGGAAACGACTTTTAAATGAAATATCAGCCAATGAAGATGTTGAATATATTGAAACCTCGAGGGAACTCTCGCAAAGCACCCGCGATTAAGCATTCATTCCTGAAGACAGTTGCAGACATGAACCTACTGAGCCGGATTCAGCAATAGAAAATACAAAAATTTTGAAACACTTAAAGGAGAAATTTAATAACCCAATACTTCTGCTTCTACGTAAACTACGATACTGACTATGTCATGGAGTGAATATAAACTTGCAGAAGAGTTCGGGACATCCAGGCGACAAGTGAGAAAAGCAAAGAAACTTGTGGATCAGTTCGGCATCTTATCAACCCCAAACCCACGTGGGGGCCGCAAGAGGAATATCCGAACGTTAAAGCCGGTTTAACAAAGTTTTTTTAGTTTAAGATCCAAACAATAATTGCACATACCACCAAAATGTAAAGCTAATGTTGGATGGTGGAGAGATTGATAATCTTACAACTGGAACAAACATGGAACTTTCGTCTTATAAGGATTGCCCCTACGCAAGATGATGTGTCTGAATCCAACACAAACGTGCCATTTAATGACTGCAAAAACACCACCAAATGAGTGTTGTAAATCTTGCCGTAACTTAAATGCAATTCGTCATCATTTGAAAGTTATTTTCGATAAGAACCAAATAACAGGCGTGCAGTTTCAAAAGTGGTTTGGCACAGACCGCTTCACAATCTCTACTCAAATACTTCCCAGTGATGATTTTGTAGGCAGCTTGTGTGATGCCTTGGTTACTCTGAAACCACATGCTTTGCTTATATTGCAGAAACAAAGGCACTTTTTAAAAAAATCTAAGAGAAAATTTGGACGAAGGAGAAGTTATCGTACAGTGTTACTTTGCAGAAAATTATAGCTTTGTTGACCAAGATGCCACCTAATCTTACCATTGAAACAACGAACAAGCAACACTCCTTACATCGGTTTTTTTATTATACAGATGGAATTGGAATAAAACACGGCAACATTGTTATGATTTCAGATGACTTAAAACATGACACAGCCACTTTTTAAGCCTACCAAAAAAAAACTACACAAGCACCTTTTTGAAAAAGCAATAGTTGTATATACAATTGTATACATAACAGATGGTGCTTCACTACATTTTAAAAATAGATTTAACTTTGTGAATCTATTTTATTATAAAAAAGACTTTAACTCGAAAGCAAAGATACATTTTCACGCAACATCTCACGGAAAGGGGCCATGCGATGGACTTGGAGGGAACCTCAAACGTTAAGCTACGCGTGCAAGCCTACAGTTACCTAAAAGAGGATCAATTATTTCACCAATGAAGTTATACGGATGGGCAACCTCATCTTCATATAAAAAATTGTGGGTACACTTTCATACCTAGTACAAGTACAATTACCCAAAATATGAACGAATTCCAATGCCCCCATATAGCACTAAAACCGTGTGTCGGTTTAGACTTTTTCACCAAGAGATCTCAGTCATTAAATTTGTATGCGCTTGACTATGTCCATATCATTACTCAGCTCATACAGTTCATATTCCGTCTTCTTCGGTATCCGTCGCCCATGCGATAAAAATCCATGTTTCTGGGCCATATAAAAGATGCGGGCATGATGAGGGATTTGTAGAGCAAGATTTTTGTTCGTCGAGAAAACGCTTTGCTTTTCAATTGCCTATGGAGCTCAAAGTAACACCTACTGTCAAGTGTTATTCTTCGCTGTTCGCAGGGCTGGTATTGTTGGTGGTGTTTATGCTAGATCCTAAGTCCTCCTCTATTTCAAAGATATAACTGGCAACAGTGACGTTCGTCGCAACACGTTAGGACTTCTTGTTGCCACAAAAAATTTTGTTTTGTCCTCGTTCAGTACTATACCAACTTCTTTCTCTAGACTGGAGAATACTGCACTGACGGCCCCAGCTACACTGGTCATAAGAACAATTGCATTGGACGGATTGTAGAAGTAGCGACAATGGCCAAGACTTAACGAGACTTAATTTGTTTTTTCATCACCCATCGAAATGGATTCCAAACCACCATCCAAAATCTCATCGCATGTTTTGAAGAAAGCTTCAGTGTGACAGATGGGAAATTGACCAATTTTCGCGCGAGTATGTGAAATATTAATGACATTGAGACGTTTAGGACAAGACAGTATATAAAATTCAGTAAGGGATTTTCATAGCCACAGGTATAGTTATAATAGCCTGGAAGTTTTAGAGTGATATGTGAATTTATAACCTTCCTTTCATGTGAAAAAACATGAAAATGAAAATGTAGTGAAACTGTCTTCTACCTATGTTCGATGGACTTAAAACCAAATTTCTTTATGAACATTATAATTATACCCACGTAAAAAAACTTGTTCCAAAGAGGCAAAAATTAGTTTAACTACCAAAAAGGACCACAGCGACCTAAAAATCAACGTAATTTTTTATGAAACTGGTTGCTAGCTACCTACTATCTACCTGAAGTATACATCAGTACTCTAGTTTAGCTAGTAAATCGGACCGCTGCGACCTAAAAACTAAATGAATTTTTTTGACACTAGTTGCTACTTACCTACTTTCTACTTGAAATATACATCAGTACTCTAGTTTAGCTAGTAAATCGGACCGCTGCAACCTAAAAACTAAATGAATTTTTTTGACACTAGTTGCTACTTACCTACTTTCTACCTGAAATATACATCAGTACTCTAGTTTAACCACTAAAAAGGACCACAGCGACCTAAAAACCAAATGAATTTTTTTACGCTAGTTGTTAACTACTAACCTACAGTCTACGTGAAACATGAAAATTTTAATTAATAGTTTCGTATTTAAATAAGATGATATCCTTAAAACGTTAACAGACTTATGCTTGAACGTTATTGATATACAAGTTAACTAAAGTCAGCGAATGCTAGGCTATTGACCACCATACGACTCCAGTCACAACTGCTGAATAAGCATTGGGCCAGATGTCGTTGCATAGAAGGCAAACACAGCATATTTGCGTTGCCGCTATGAAACGAATAAAGCTTTCATTTAAAGCTCAATAAGAAATAATATAATTGGCGCCCAATAAGTGGTTCTAACCCAGTGGAAGTAAAGCTATTTTTTAAAGTACAAATAAAATTTGAACACAGCCACGCAACAGAGCTGTGCAGAGCGGAAACTGCGACGTTGGAGCACCAAATAACTGCAGCGAGGGATAGTATAAGAAAACACACATTTACAAGTCATGTGGGCATTTCTTTAGTACAAACGAATTTCAAGTGTTGGTATCTAACAGTTTTTTTTTGTTTTGTTTCGCATACCTTTGCGAGCGTTGCCATCGGCAATCGCTGTCAAAAATAATAATAAAAAGCAACTGAAAGTTTTTTTTAATGCTGTCTTTGTGAATTATGGTTGACACTAGATTTATCTAAACAGTAGCATTTAGACGGCTATATTCATATCAAGCACACATTGCTTTTGCGCTTGAGTTTATTGTTTATTTTACTTTTGTCCCTTATTTTGTGTTGCCGTTCAGCGCTGAGGCGTAATACGATCGGCCGAGTTTTAAACGTCATTGTTTTTGTTAGCACTCGAATTTGTTTTTGTGTTCGCTGTCTATAGCTCATGTGCGACCCATCCTTACGGTATAGAGACCCTCGCCGTCATTATAGTAATTCAGAGTCAGACTCCGATAGTCGGCATCAGAAGTGCAAGTGTACACCGCAATAGAAATAAGAAATGATATTCGTCATGATAACACAGGGCTCAAGAATTGAAAAAATTTCTTTCCTCACTTGTGCAGATGTCAATTTCACTAACGTAGATTGCTCGGATGCACCCCCTGCTATAAAGAGTACCTTTTTAAAAATGCTCACTGGAAGGAAGAAAGCCTTCGCGAGCCCCAACGAAGCCCTACCCTACAACACCTCGGTTGTAGCAACAATCCGTACAGTAAATGAGGAACCCATTTATGCAAAATTGTACCCATATCCCATGGGAGCAGCTGATTTCGTCAATAAAGATATTCAAAATCTTCTTAAAAATGGCATAATCCAAAAGTCAGTCTCCCCGTATAACATATAACCCATAATAGTTTGTCGATAAGAAAGGCACCGACGAAGCAGGTAATCGGAATAAGCGCCTAGTTATCGACTTTCGCAAGTTAAACGAGCCCACAGTTCCTGATAAGTACCCCATGCCAAATATTTCAATTATATTGGGTAACCTTGGCAAGGCCAAATATTTCTCAACGCTAGACCTTAAGTCTGGGTACCATCAGATCATACTAGCAGAGCGTGACCGAGAGAAAACTTCCTTTTCGGTGAGCGGAGGGAAGTATGAATTTCGAAGACTCCCGTTTGGCCTTAAAAACGCTGCCAGCTTCTTCCAGAGGACTATCGACGATATTCTCAGGGAGCAGATCGGCAAGTGTTGCTATGTTTACGTTGATGACGTAATCATATTCTCCGAAACGAAGAGTCACATGTAAAGCATGTAGACTGGGTTCTAAGGAACCTGTATGAAGCAAATATGAGGGTGTCTGCAGAAAAATCACGTTTTTTTAAGAAAAGCGTGAACTTTCTAGGATTCATAGTCACTAGCTCTGGTGCAACAACAGATCCGGACAAAGTCAAAGCCATACAAGAATTTCCAGAACCTAAAACAGTATTCGAAGTTAGGTAATTTCTGGGCCTCGCTAGTTACTATAGATGTTTCATCCAAGATTTTGCGACAATAGCGAGACCCATCTCAGAAATACTAAAAGGTGAGAATGGTACTGTCAGTAGACACAGATCGCGAAATATTCCAGTACAATTTTCTGAAACTCAACGACAAGCTTTTCAAAAGCTGCGCAATATATTAGCATCTGAGGACGTCATGCTCAGTTACCCTGACTTTAAGAAGCCGTTCGATCTAACGACCGACGCTTCAGCCTATGGTATAGGAGCAGTCTTGTCCCAAGAAGGACGCCCAATCACA
Source organism: Philophylla caesio (assembly GCA_963971545.1). Classification (NCBI taxonomy): domain Eukaryota; kingdom Metazoa; phylum Arthropoda; class Insecta; order Diptera; family Tephritidae; genus Philophylla; species Philophylla caesio. Next base: position 5,782,346 of record OZ020605.1, read on the forward strand.
ATGATATCAAGATCATTGAAGGACAGAGAAGTCAATTATGCTACCAATGAAAGGGAACTATTGGCTATCATATGGGTACTGGCTAAACTACGGCACTATCTATATGGGGTTAAAGATATAAATATCTTTACCGATCACCAACCTTTAACCTTTGCAGTAGCGAAATCGAATCCCAATGCTAAGATTAACAGATGGAAAGCGCGTATTGACGAGTCGAATGCACGAATCTTCTATAAACCGGGCAAAGAGAATCTGGTTGCAGATGCCTTGTCCAGACAGCAGCTTAACGCTCTTGAAGAACAAGAAGCCGAGTCCTGTGCCGCAACAATTCATAGTGAGCTGTCACACACGCACACTATTGAAACAACGAACAAGCCTTTAAATTGTTTTAAAAACCAGATAATACTAGAAGAAGCGCGATTCCCATTGAAATGCAGTTTCATATTATTTGGAAATAAGAGACGGCATTCAATTAGCTTCACCTCCAAGGACTCCCTTTTAGGCGAGCTGGTGGATATAATTATACCTAAAGGAGTAAACGCCTTTCATTGTGATTTACACACAATTGCAATGATACAGGACGAAGTAGTTCGGAGATTCCCAGCTACAAAGTTTTGGCACTGCAAAAATCTAGTGGTGGACATATTCGCGGCTGGGGAGAGGACTGAAATCCTCACTACTGAACACAATAGAGCCCACAGGTCTGCCCAAGAAAATGTCAAGCAGGTAATTTCGGAGTACTATTTCCCAAAGATGACCAAATTGGCAAATCAAATTGTCCAAAACTGCAAGACTTGCGCTAGGGCTAAGTACGACAGACACCCAAGCAAACAGGTAATTGGGGAAACACCAATCCCTTCATGTGTAGGAGAAATGCTGCACATTGACATTTTTTCTACTGATAGGAAATTCTTTCTGCCATGCATTAAAAAAATTTTCTAAGTTTGCTATCGTACAACCCGTTGCTTCAAGAACTATTGAAGACTTAAAGCCAGCCTTGCTTCAGATTATGAATTTCTTCCCGAAGGCAAAATCGGTCTATTGGGACAATGAGCCGTCACTGAATTCCCATACTATCAAGACCATGCTAACAAACATTTTCGGTGTCAGTATTTCAAACGCAGCCCCTCTGCATAGTGTCTCTAATGGACAGGTAGAACGCTTTCATAGCACTCTACTAGAACTCGCCAGGTGTCTAAAAATAAACAAGGGCATAAGCGACACTGTGGAAGTCATATTGTTGGCCACTGTTGAGTACAACAAATCAATACACTCGGTTATCGACAAAAGACCAGTAGACGTGGTACAAGTAAGTTCTGATCAACTTCAGGATAGTAAAGAAATCCATGACAGGATCAGACAGACCCAGACTGCACTGAGAGCTAGGAAAAATGCTTCCCGGCAGAATCGAGTCTTTGACGTTGGCGAAAAAGTTTTGGTTAAGTCCAACAGAAGGCTTGGCAACAAGCTCACGCCTTTATGTGAAGAGCGAGCTGTGGAAGCGGACCTGGGGACCACGGTCCTTATTAAAGGGAGGGTGCTCCATAAGGACAACCTTAAGTAACAACATTTCGATTATTCTTTTTTATTTAGCCCTTTGGCACATTTTTATTAGATATAACTTTCAGCCACTTGGCATAAGAGGCCTCTGCGTCATACCTTCACTTAAGTTCATATTACGGTGGTGGGATGCCTTTTAACGAAAAAAGTTAGTAAATATTTCATTCCACAGGTCTGGAATCATCTTCCTCTTATCCTTGTCATGGGCCCGTGCGCACATCACTGACTATTCGCACGCCAAGTATATTCCTATTGTGGATGGTCGGGTCCTGGTGTGGGAGGAGTTTGCCTATGTCAAGCATTCGGCAAATCTCTCGGAATACATGCGTGTAGTGGAAGAAACGGTCAAGCTGTTCGACATGTTCCCGCAATCACACATGAAGAAGTTGTTGAGCGTGGATACTGCTCATATGCGGGACTTAGTGGAAGCACTAGGCGCACACCACAGGATGGCTAGGAGCTTAGATTTCCTAGGGACCATGTTAAAGGTGGTGGCGGGTACACCAGACTCTAAAGATTTGGAGAATATTAAAATTACAGAGGCTCAACTAATAAATTCAAACAATAGACAGATAGAAATTAACACAAAAGTTCAGGATCAGATAAATTAACTATCCTCTACCGTCAACCAGATTCTCAAAGCAGCTAAAGATACACAAATAGACACAGGCCATTTGTATGAAACGTTATTGGCCAGAAATAGAATGATAATGATGGAGGTGCAAAATCGTATGCTTGCTGTAGCGCTCGCAAAGGTAAATGTTGTTAGCCCAAATACTTTAGATCACACAGACTTGAAATCCGTTTGGCTAGAGGAACCCACCAACACCCCCATTGGTTCTGTCACGCTGGTAGATGACGGTATACTCATAATCAACGACCGGCCAGCGAAGGTGCAAATATACAACATCTCAGAAACGTGGGTGCGTGGTACACACCTGATCACCTTTAATAAACAGGCCACAATAAATGGGACTCTGTTCATCAACCACAATAACATACAGAATAGAGTCCCCGGAATCGCTAACTCTCCTCTGTTAAACATCACGGCCAGCCACGATGTCCTCAGTCTCCCTTATCTTCATCGTTTAAATGAACATAATCTGGAGGCAATCCAACAGTTTAAGGAAGAGATCGATGTTGACCGGTTGTATCGTCTAGCATTTATCGTCGGAGCATTATGCTGCGCAATCATCTGCGTGGGACTTGTAGTTTGGCGGATTGTCAAGGCAAGGAAATCTGCGGGCCAAGTGAGGGAGGTGATTGCTGAACTTGGGTTGGCCGAGGGCGGCCTCAAACTTAAAAGGGGAGTAGTTAACTAAAGTCAACGAATGCTAGGCTATTGACCACCATACGACTCCAGTCACAATTGCTGAATAAGCATTGGGCCGGATGTCGTTGCATAGAAGGCAAACACAGCATATTTGCGTGGCCGCTATGAAACGAATTGCGAAACTTTATGTTTCGCTTTTCGGTACCTTAAGCATATGTAGAAATGTAAAATTCAGTTTGATAATTGCGAGCAACTGAACACCATCGTTCTTCGCTATAATAAAGCTTTCATTTAAAACTCAATAAGAAATAATATTATTTACACATATACTCGAAATGGCTCCGTACAGTGATCGATATTTCAATCCAGTTCGCTTGGTAAATCATCGAAAATTAAATAACTTAAGAAAATTGTCTGCATTATTAGCACACAAGTGGGGGCATCCAGCAAATTCTTATGTGTGCGCATCCTGCAGGAAACGACTTTTAAATGAAATATCAGCCAATGAAGATGTTGAATATATTGAAACCTCGAGGGAACTCTCGCAAAGCACCCGCGATTAAGCATTCATTCCTGAAGACAGTTGCAGACATGAACCCACCCAATCGGATTCAGCAATAGAAAATACAGAAATTTTGAAGCACCTAAAGGAAAAATTGAATAACCCAATACTTCTGCTTCTATGTAAACTACGATACTGACTATGTCATGGAGTGAATATAAACTTGCAGAAGAGTTCGGGACATCCAGGCGACAAGTGAGAAAAGCAAAGAAACTTGTGGTTCAGTTCGGCATCTTATCAACCCCAAACCCACGTGGTGGCCGCAAGAGGAATATCCGAACGTTAAAGCAGGTTTAACAAAGTTTTTTTACTTTAAGACCCAAACAATGTGTCCTCGCTGGTGACCCTGGGACACATATGGTATGTGTTTGCACATACCACCAAAATGTAAAGCTAATGTTGGAGAGGTTGCTAATCTAGCAGCTGGAACAAACATGGAACTTTCGTCTTATAAGGATTGCCTACGCAAGATGATGTGTCTGAATCCAACAGAAACGTGCCATTTAATGACTGCAAAAACACCACCAAGTGTTGTAAATCTTGCCGTATCTTAAATGCAATTCGTCATCATTTGAAAGTTATTTTCGATAAGAACCAAGTAACAGGCGTGCAGTTTCAAAAGTGGTTTGGCACAGACCGCTTCACAATCTCTACTCAAATACTTCCCAGTGATGATTTTGTAGGCAGCTTGTGTGATGCCTTGGTTACTCTGAAACCACATGCTTATATTGCAGAAACAAAGGCACTTTATAAAAAAATCTAAGAGAAAATTTAGACGAAGGAGAAGTTATCGTACAGTGTGACTTTGCAGAAAATTATAGCTTTGTTGACCAAGATGCCACCCAATCTTTCCATTGGAACAACGAACAAGCAACACTCCTCACATAGGTTATTTTAGATACATTTTAAGGCAACATCTCACGGAAAGGGGCCATGCGATGGACTTGGAGGGAACCTTAAACGTTAAGCTACGCGTGCAAGCCTACAGTTACCTAAAAGAGGATCAATTATTTCACCAATGAAGTTATACGGATGGGCAACCTCATCTTTAAACAGCGATTTAATACTGCTCCAAAAACGATATTCAACGTGAAACGACATTTTTGCCACCCAGATTTGATTCTACAATCGCCATTCCAGGAACTAAAAAGTTGCATGCCTATATTCCAAAAACCGAAGGCCTTCTTGTAAAAAGAACAAGTTCTAGCATAGATGCCCAATGTAAAATTATAAAAGTTATAAAGTAAAACCGTTCTGAGTTTACTACTATTGTAATTCATTATATTTTCATTAAAACTTCATACCTGTTTTACTAAATATGTATTTTTCACATAAACCGAAGGTTACAAACAATGATGGAGATCCCATTCTAAAATTTCTAGGGTATTATAACTATACCTGAGGCTATATTTTGAAATAAACAAATTTAAAAAAAGGCGATCGAAGCTTCCATATTTTTTTTTTTTAATTTTCACTTCCGGTGTAAAAAAAATACATTTTTTTTTGTAAATTGATTTCATATTTAAAAAACGCAGAAAATTTTCTATACAAATCGCGAAGTTTAAACATTATTTTCATTTTTTACTATTCTTTAGAAGCCCATAACTCGACAAATAACCATCATATAAAAAATTGTGGGTACACTTTCATACCTAGTACAAGTACAATTACCCAAAATATGAACGAATTCCAATGCCCCCATATAGCACTAAAACCGTGTGTCGGTTTAGACTTTTTCACCAAGAGATCTCAGTCATTAAATTTGTATGCGCTTGACTATGTCCATATCATTACTCAGCTCATACAGTTCATATTCCGTCTTCTTCGGTATCCGTCGCCCATGCGATAAAAATCCATGTTTCTGGGCCATATAAAAGATGCGGGCATGATGAGGGATTTGTAGAGCAAGATTTTTGTTCGCCGAGAAAACGCTTTGCTTTTCAATTGCCTATGGAGCTCAAAGTAACACCTACTGTCAAGTGTTATTCTTCGCTGTTCGCAGGGCTGGTATTGTTGGTGGTGTTTATGCTAGATCCTAAGTCCTCCTCTATTTCAAAGATATAACTGGCAACAGTGACGTTCGTCGCAACACGTTAGGACTTCTTGTTTCTTGCCACAAAAAATTTTGTTTTGTCCTCGTTCAGTACTATACCAACTTCTTTCTCTAGACAGAAGAATACTGCACTGACGGCCCCAGCTACACTGGTCATAAGAACAATTGCATTGGACGGATTGTAGAAGTAGCGACAATGGCCAAGACTTAACGAGACTTAATTTGTTTTTTCATCATCATCGAAATGGATTCCAAACCACCATCCAAAATCTCATCGCATGTTTTGAAGAAAGCGTCAGTGTGACAGATGGGAAATTGACCAATTTTCGCGCGAGTATGTGAAATATTAATGACATTGAGACGTTTAGGACAAGACAGTATATAAAATTCAGTAAGGGATTTTCATAGCCTCAGGTACAGTTATAATAGCCTGGAAGTTTTAGAGTGATATGTGAATTTATAACCTTCCTTTCATGTGAAAAAACATGAAAATGAAAATGTAGTGAAACTGTCTTCTACCTATGTTCGATGGACTTAAAACCAAATTTCTTTATGAACATTATAATTATACCCACGTAAAAAAACTTGTTCCAAAGAGGCAAAAATTAGTTTAACTACCAAAAAGGACCACAGCGACCTAAAAATCAACGTAATTTTTTATGAAACTGGTTGCTAGCTACCTACTATCTACCTGAAGTATACATCAGTACTCTAGTTTAGCTAGTAAATCGGACCGCTGCGACCTAAAAACTAAATGAATTTTTTTGACACTAGTTGCTACTTACCTACTTTCTACCTGAAATATACATCAGTAGTCTAGTTTAACCACTAAAAAGGACCACAGCGACCTAAAAACCAAATGAATTTTTTACGCTAGTTGTTAACTACTAACCTACAGTCTACGTGAAACATGAAAATTTTAATTAATAGTTTCGTATTTAAATAAGATGATATCCTTAAAACGTTAACAGACTTATGCTTGAACGTTATTAATATACAAGTTAACTAAAGTCAGCGAATGCTAGGCTATTGACCACCATACGACTCCAGTCACAACTGCTGAATAAGCATTGGGCCAGATGTCGTTGCATAGAAGGCAAACACAGCATATTTGCGTTGCCGTTATGAAACGAATAAAGCTTTCATTTAAAGCTCAATAAGAAATAATATAATTGGCGCCCAATAAGTGGTTCTAACCAAGTGGAAGTAAAGCTATTTTTTAAAGTACAAATAAAATTTGAACACAGCCACGCAACAGAGCTGTGCAGAGCGGAAACTGCGACGTTGGAGCACCAAATAACTGCAGCGAGGGATAGTATAAGAAAACACACATTTACAAGTCATGTGGGCATTTCTTTAGTACAAACGAATTTCAAGTGTTGGTATCTAACAGTTTTTTTTTGTTTTGTTTCGCATACCTTTGCGAGCGTTGCCATCGGCAATCGCTGTCAAAAATAATAATAAAAAGCAACTGAAAGTTTTTTTTAATGCTGTCTTTGTGAATTATGGTTGACACTAGATTAATCTAAACAGTAGCATTTAGACGGCTATATTCATTTCAAGCACACATTGCTTTTGCGCTTGAGTTTGTTGTTTATTTTACTTTTGTCCCTTATTTTGTGTTGCCGTTCAGCGCTGAGGCGAAATACGATCGGCCGAGTTTTAAACGTCATTGTTTTTGTTAGCACTCGAATTTGTTTTTGTGTTCGCTGTCTATAGCTCATGTGCGACCCATCCTTACGGTATAGAGACCCTCGCCGTCATTATAGTAATTCAGAGTCAGACTCCGATAGTCGGCATCAGAAGTGCAAGTGTACACCGATATAGAAATAAGAAATGATATTCGTCATGATAACACAGGGCTCAAGAACTGAAAAAATTTCTTTCCTCACTTGTGCAGATGTCAATTTCACTAACGTAGATTGCTCGGATGCACCCCCTGCTATAAAGAGTACCTTTTTAAAAATGCTCACTGGAAGGAAGAAAGCCTTCGCGAGCCCGAACGAAGCCCTACCCTATAGCCCTACCCGTACAGTAAATGAGGAACCCATTTATGCAAAATTGTACCCATATCCCATGGGAGCAGCTGATTTCGTCAATAAAGATATTCAAAATCTTCTTAAAAATGGCATAATCCAAAAGTCAGTCTCCCCGTATAACATATAACCCATAATGGTTTGTCGATAAGAAAGGCACCGACGAAGCAGGTAATCGGAATAAGCGCCTAGTTATCGACTTTCGCAAGTTAAACGAGCCCACAGTTCCTGATAAGTACCCCATGCCAAATATTTCAATTATATTGGGTAACCTTGGCAAGGCCAAATATTTCTCAACGCTAGACCTTAAGTCTGGGTACCATCAGATCATGCTAGCAGAGCGTGACTGAGAGAAAACTTCCTTTTCGGTGAGCGGAGGGAAGTATGAATTTCGAAGACTCCCGTTTGGCCTTAAAAACGCTGCCAGCTTCTTCCAGAGGACTATCGACGATATTCTCAGGGAGCAGATCGGCAAGTGTTGCTATGTTTACGTTGATGACGTAATCATATTCTCCGAAAGCGAAGAGTCATATGTAAAGCATGTAGACTGGGTTCTAAGGAACCTGTATGAAGCAAATATGAGGGTGTCTGCAGAAAAATCACGTTTTTTTAAGAAAAGCGTGAACTTTCTAGGATTCATAGTCACTAGCTCTGGTGCAACAACAGATCCGGACAAAGTCAAAGCCATACAAGAATTTCCAGAACCTAAAACAGTATTCGAAGTTGGGTAATTTCTGGGCCTCGCTAGTTACTATAGATGTTTCATCCAAGATTTTGCGACAATAGCGAGACCCATCTCAGAAATACTAAAAGGTGAGAATGGTACTGTCAGTAGACACAGATCGCGAAATATTCCAGTACAATTTTCAGAAACTCAACGACAAGCTTTTCAAAAGCTGCGCAATATATTAGCATCTGAGGACGTCATGCTCAGTTACCCTGACTTTAAGAAGCCGTTCGATCTAACGACCGACGCTTCAGCCTATGGTATAGGAGCAGTCTTGTCCCAAGAAGGACGCCCAATCACAATGATATCCAGATCATTGAAGGACAGAGAAGTCAATTATGCTACCAATGAAAGGGAACTATTGGCTATCATATGGGCACTGGCTAAACTACGGCACTATCTATATGGGGTTAAAGATATAAATATCTTTACCGATCACCAACCTTTAACCTTTGCAGTAGCGGAAGCGAATCCCAATGCTAAGATTAACAGATGGAAAGCGCGTATTGACGAGTCTAATGCACGAATCTTCTATAAACCGGGCAAAGAGAATCTGGTTGCAGATGCCTTGTCCAGACAGCAGCTTAACGCTCTTGAAGAACAAGAAGCCGAGTCCTGTGCCGCAACAATTCATAGTGAGCTGTCACACACGCACACTATTGAAACAACGAACAAGCCTTTAAATTGTTTTAAAAACCAGATAATACTAGAAGAAGCGCGATTCCCATTGAAATGCAGTTTCATATTATTTGGAAATAAGAGACGGCATTCAATTAGCTTCACCTCCAAGGACTCCCTTTTAGGCGAGCTGGTGGATATAATTATACCTAAAGGAGTAAACGCCTTTCATTGTGATTTACACACAATTGCAATGATACAGGACGAAGTAGTTTGGAGATTCCCAGCTACAAAGTTTTGGCACTGCAAAAATCTAGTGGTGGACATATTCGCGGCTGGGGAGAGGACTGAAATCCTCACTACTGAACACAATAGAGCCCACAGGTCTGCCCAAGAAAATGTCAAGCAGGTAATTTCGGAGTACTATTTCCCAAAGATGACCAAATTGGCAAATCAAATTGTCCAAAACTGCAAGACATGCGCTAGGGCTAAGTACGACAGACACCCAAGAAAACAGGTAATTGGTGAAACACCAATCCCTTCATGTGTAGGAGAAATGCTGCACATTGAAATTTTTTCTACTGATAGGAAATTCTTTCTGCCATGCATTAACAATTTTTCTAAGTTTGCTATCGTACAACCCGTTGCTTCAAGAACTATTGAAGACTTAAAGCCAGCCTTGCTTCAGATTATGAATTTCTTTCCGAAGGCAAAATCGGTCTATTGGGACAATGAGCCGTCACTGAATTCCCATACTATCAAGACCATGCTAACAAACATTTTCGGTGTCAGTATTTTAAACGCACCCCCTCTGCATAGTGTCTCTAATGGACAGGTAGAACGCTTTCATAGCACTCTACTAGAACTCGCCAGGTGTCTAAAATAAACAAGGGCATAAGCGACACTGTGGAAGTCATATTGTTGGCCACTGTTGAGTACAACAAATCAATACACTCGGTTATCGACAAAAGACCAGTAGACGTGGTACAAGTAAGTTCTGATCAACTTCAGGATAGTAAAGAAATCCATGACAGGATCAGACAGACCCAGACTGCACTGAGAGCTAGGGAAAATGCTTCCCGGCAGAATCGAGTCTTTGACGTTGGCGAAAAAGTTTTGGTTAAGTCCAACAGAAGGCTTGGCAACAAGCTCACGCCTTTATGTGAAGAGCGAGCTGTGGAAGCGGACCTGGGGACCACGGTCCTCATTAAAGGGAGGGTGGTCCATAAGAACAACCTTAAGTAACAACATTTCGATTATTCTATTTTATTTAGCCCTTTGGCACATTTTTATTAGATATAACTTTCAGCCACTTGGCATAAGAGGCCTCTGCGTCATACCTTCACTTAAGTTCATATTACGGTGGTGGGATGCCTTTTAACGAAAAAAGTTAGTAAATATTTCATTCCACAGGTCTGGAATCATCTTCCTCTTATCCTTGTCATGGGCCCGTGCGCACATCACTGACTATTCGCACGCCATGTACATTCCTATTGTGGATGGTCGGGTCCTGGTGTGGGAGGAGTTTGCCTATGTCAAGCATTCGGCAAATCTCTCGGAATACATGCGTGTAGTGGAAGAAACGGTCAAGCTGTTCGACATGTTCCCGCAATCACACATGAAGAAGTTGTTGAGCGTGGATACTGCTCATATGCGGGACTTAGTGGAAGCACTAGGCGCACACCACAGGATGGCTAGGAGCTTAGATTTCCTAGGGACCATGTTAAAGGTGGTGGCGGGTACACCAGACTCTAAAGATTTGGAGAATATTAAAATTACAGAGGCTCAACTAATAAATTCAAACAACAGACAGATAGAAATTAACACAAAAGTTCAGGATCAGATAAATCAACTATTCTCTACCGTCAACCAGATTCTCAAAGCAGCTAAAGATACACAAATAGACACAGGCCATTTGTATGAAACGTTATTGGCCAGAAATAGAATGATAATGATGGAGGTGCAAAATCTTATGCTTGCTGTAGCGCTCGCAAAGGTAAATGTTGTTAGCCCAAATATTTTAGATCACACAGACTTGAAATCCGTTTGGCTAGAGGAACCCACCAACACCCCCATTGGTTCTGTCACGCTGGTAGATGACGGTATACTCATAATCAACGACCGGCCAGCGAAGGTGCAAATATACAACATCTCAGAAACGTGGGTGCCACAATAAATGGGACTCTGTTCATCAACCACAATAACATACAGAATAGAGTCCCCGGAATCGCTAACTCTCCTCTGTTAAACATCACGGCCAGCCACGATGTCCTCAGTCTCCCTTATCTTCATCGTTTAAATGAACATACTCTGGAGGCAATCCAACAGTTTAAGGAAGAGATCGACGTTGACCGGTTGTATCGTCTAGCATTTATCGTCGGAGCATTATGCTGCGCAATCATCTGCGTGGGACTTGTAGTTTGGCGGATTGTCAAGGCAAGGAAATCTGCGGGCCAAGTGAGGGAGGTGATTGCTGAACTTGGGTTGGCCGAGGGCGGCCTCAAACTTAAAAGGGGAGTAGTTAACTAAAGTCAACGAATGCTAGGCTATTGACCACCATACGACTCCAGTCACAACTGCTGAATAAGCATTGGGCCGGATGTCGTTGCATAGAAGGCAAACACAGCATATTTGCGTGGCCGCTATGAAACGAATTGCGAAACTTTATGTTTCGCTTTTCGGTACCTTAAGCATATGTAGAAATGTAAAATTCAGTTTGATAATTGCGAGCAACTGAACACCATCGTTCTTCGCTATAATAAAGCTTTCATTTAAAACTCAATAAGAAATAATATAATTTACACATATACTCGAAATGGCTCCGTACAGTGATCGATATTTCAATCCATTTCGCTTGGTAAATCATCGAAAATTAAATAACTTAAGAAAATTGTCTGCATTATTAGCACACAAGTGGGGGCATCCAGCAAATTCGTATGTGTGCGCGTCCTGCAGGAAACGACTTTTAAATTAAATATCGGCCAATGAAGATGTTGAATATATTGAAACCTCGAGGGAACTCTCGCAAAACACCCGCGATTAAGCATTCATTCCTGAAGACAGTTACAGACATGAACCCACTCAATCGGATTCAGCAATAGAAAATACAGAAATTTTGAAACACCTAAAGGAGAAATTTAATAACCCAATACTTCTGCTTCTATGTAAACTACGATACTGACTATTTCATGGAGTGAATATAAACTTGCAGAAGAGTTCGGGACATCCAGGCGACAAGTGAGAAAAGCAAAGAAACTTGTGGATCAGTTCGGCATCTTATCAACCCCAAACCCACTTGGTGGCCGCAAGAGGAATATCCGAACGTTAAAGCAGGTTTAACAAAGTTTTTTTACTTTAAGACCCAAACAATGTGTCCTCGCTGGTGACCCTGGGACGCATATGGTATGTGTTTGCACATACCACCAAAATGTAAAGCTAATGTTGGATGGTGGAGAGATTGCTAATCTTACAGCTGGAACAAACATGGAACTTTCGTTTTATAAGGATTGCCTACGAAAGATGATGTGTCTGAATCCAACACAAACGTGCCATTTAATGACTGCAAAAACACCGCCAAATGAGTGTTGTAAATCTTGCCGTAACTTAAATGCAATTCTTCATCATTTGAAAGTTATTTTCGATAAGAACCAAGTAACAGGCGTGCAGTTTCAAAAGTGGTTTGGCACAGACCGCTTCACAATCTCTACTCAAATACTTCCCAGTGATGATTTTGTAGGCGGCTTGTGTGATGCCTTGGTTACTCTGAAACCACATGCTTATATTGCAGAAACAAAGGCACTTTATAAAAAAATCTAAGAGAAAATTTGGACGAAGGAGAAGTTATCGTACAGTGTGACTTTGCAGAAAATTATAGCTTTGTTGACCAAGATGCCACCCAATCTTTCCATTGGAACAACGAACAAGCAACACTCCTCACATCGGTTTTTTTATTATACAGATGGAATTGGAATAAAACACGGCAACATTGTTATGATTTCAGATGACTTAAAACATGACACGGCTACTTTTTACGACTACCAAAAAATACTACACAAGCACCTTTTTGAAAAAGCAATAGTTGTATATAAAATTGTATACATAACAGATGGTGCTTCACTACATTTTAAAAATAGATTTAACTTTGTGAATCTATTTTATTATAAAGATGACTTTAATTCGAAAGCAAAGATACATTTTCACGCAACATCTTACGGAAAGAGGCCATGCGATCTACTTGGAGGGAACCTCAAACGTTAAGCTACGCGTGCAAGCCTACAGTTACCTAAAAGAGGATCAATTGTTTCACCAATGAAGTTATACGGATGGCCAACCTCATCTTTAAACAGCGATTTAATACTGCTCCAAAAACGATATTCAACGTGAAACGACATTTTTGCAACCCAGATTTAATTCTACAATCGCCATTCCAGGAACTAAAAAGTTGCATGCCTATATTCCAACAACCGAAGGCCTTCTTGTAAAAAGAACAAGTTCTAGCATAGATGCCCAATGTAAAATTATAAAAGTTATAAAGTAAAACCGTTCTGAGTTTACTACTGTTGTAATTCATTATATTTTCATTAAAACTTCATACCTGTTTTACTAAATATGTTTTTTCACATGAACCGAAGGTTACAAACAATCGCCTAGCGTCATACTCAGCGCGAGGTGTACATATGTGCACAAATTCAGGTATCTGCCTAACTGATGGAGATTCCATTCTAAAACTTCTAGGGTATTATAACTATACCTATATTTTGAAATAAACAAATTAAAAAAAAGGCGGTCGAAGCTTCCATATTTTTTTTTTAATTTTCACTTCCGGTGTGAAAAAAATACATTTTTTTTGTAAATTGATTTCATATTTTAAAAACGCAGAAAATTTTCTATACAAATCGCGAAGTTTAATATATAAAAAAAAGTTTTTCAGTACGAAAAAATTATTTAAAAAAACATTTTCATTTTTACTATTCTTTAGAAGCCCATAACTCGACAAATAACCATCATATAAAAAATTGTGGGTACACTTTCATACCTAGTACAAGTACAATTACCCAAAATATGAACGAATTCCAATGCCCCATATAGCACTAAAACCGTGTGGCGGTTTAGACTTTTCCACCAAGAGATCTCAGTCATTAAATTTGTATGCGCTTGACTATGTCCATATCATTACTCAGCTCTTACAGTTCATATTCCGTCTTCTTCGGTATCCGTCGCCCATGCGATAAACATCTATGTTTCTGGGCCATATAAAAGATGCGGGCATGATGAGGGATTAGTAGAGCAAGATTTTTGTTCGCCGAGAAACCGCTTTGCTTTTCAATTGCCTTTGGAGCTCAAAGTAACACCTACTGTCAAGTGTTATTCTTCGCTGTTCGCAGGGCTGGTATTGTTGGTGGTGTTTATGCTAGATCCTAAGTCCTCCTCTATTTCAAAGATATAACTGGTAACAGTGACGTCCGTCGCAACACGTTAGGACTTCTTGTTTCTTGCCACAAAAAATTTTGTTTTGTCCTCGTTCAGTACTATACCAACTTCTTTCTCTAGACTGGAGAATACTGCACTGACGGCCCCAGCGACACTGGTCATAAGAACAATTGCATTGGACGGATTGTAGAAGTAGCGACAATGGCGAAGACTTAACGAGACTTAATTTGTTTTTTCATCACCCATCGAAATGGATTCCATAAATTCGATCAAACCACCATCCAAAATCTCATCGCATGTTTTGAAGAAAGCATGACAGATGGAAAATTGTGAGTAAAGCTCAAGGCTGGAGCTTGACCAATTTTCGCGCGAGTATGTGAAATATTAATGACATTGAGACGTTTAGGACAAGACAGTATATAAAATTCAGTAAGGGATTTTCATAGCCTCAGGTATAGTTATAATACCCTGGAAGTTTAAGAGTGGGATCTCTATCAGTTAGGCAGATATGTGAATTTATAACCTTCCTTTCATGTGAAAAAACATGAAAATGAAAATGTAGTGAAACTGTCTTCTACCTATGTTCGATGGACTTAAAACCAAATTTCTTTATGAACATTATAATTTTACCCACGCAAAAAAAACTTATTCCAAAGAGGCAAAAATTAGTTTAACTACCAAAAAGGACCACAGCGACCAAAAAAGCAACGTAATTTTTTATGAAACTGGTTGCTAGCTACCTACTATCTACCTGAAGTATACATCAGTACTCTAGTTTAGCTACTAAATCGGACCGCTGCGACCTAAAAACTAAATGAATTTTTTTGACACTAGTTGCTACTTACCTACTTTCTACCTGAAATATACATCAGTACTCTAGTTTAGCTAGTAAATCGGACCGCTGCAACCTAAAAACTAAATGAATTTTTTGACACTAGTTGCTACTTACCTACTTTCTACCTGAAATATACATCAGTAGTCTAGTTTAACCACTAAAAAGGACCACAGCGACCTAAAAACCAAATGAATTTTTTACACTAGTTGTTAACTACTAACCTACAGTCTACGTGAAACATGAAAATTTTAATTAATCGTTTCATATACAAGTTAACTAAAGTCAACGAATGCTAGGCTATTTACCACTATACGACTCCAGTCACAACTGGTGAATAAGCATTGGGCCGGATGTCGTTGCATAGAAGGCAAACACAGCATATTTGCGTTGCCGCTATGAAACGAATTGCGAAACTTTATGTTTCGCTTTTCGGTAGCTTAAACATATGTAAAATGTAAAATTCAGTTTGATAATTGCGAGCGACTGAACACCATCGTTCTTCGCTATAATAAAGCTTTCATTTAAAACTCAATAAGAAATAATATAATTGGCGCCCAATAAGTGGTTCTAACCCAGTGGAAGTAAAGCTATTTTTTTAAGTACAAATAAAATTTGAACACAGCCACGCAACAGAGCTGTGCAGAGCGGATACTGCGACGTTGGAGCACCAAATAACTGCAGCGAGGGATAGTATAAGAAAACACACATTTACAAATCATGTGGGCATTTCTTTAGTACAAACGAATTTCAAGTGTTGGTATATAACAGTTTTTTTTGTTTTGTTTCGCATACCTTTGCGAGCGTTGCGATCGGCAATCGCTGTCAAAAATAATAATAAAAAGCAACTGAAAGTTTTTTTTAATGCTGTCTTTGTGAATTATGGTTGACACTAGATTAATCTAAACAGTAGCATTTAGACGGCTATATTCATTTCAAGCACACATTGCTTTTACGCTTGAGTTTATTCTTTATTTTACTTTTGTCCCTTATTTTGTGTTGCCGTTCAGCGCTGAGGCGTAATACGATCGGCCGAGTTTTAAACGTCATTGTTTTTGTTAGCACTCGAATTTGTTTTTGTGTTCGCTGTCTATAGCTCATGTGCGACCCATCCTTACGGTATAGAGACCCTCGCCGTCATTATAGTAATTCAGAGTCAGACTCCGATAGTCGGCATCAGAAGTGCAAGTGTACACCGCAATAGAAATAAGAAATGATATTCGTTATGACGAGCCTGAGTTCCATGGCGCACAAGAATCTTACGTCTCTTGGAGGCAAGCGGCATCGGCCGCATATCACATTTTTAAACCACACAATGGCAGCTCACGCCACTACCAGGCAGTGATAATTATAAGAAGTAAAATTAGGGGTCCCGCGGATGCCGTGCTTGTGTCGTTTGGTACTGTACTGAACTTTGACGCGATCATAAGCCGTCTTGATTTCACTTACAGTGACTAACGCCCTATTCATGTCATAGAACAGGAATTGGGAATCTTAAGGCAAGGTACCCTGCCTTTATTGCAGTACTATGATGAAGTTGAACAAAAACTCACATTGTTGACTAACAAAGTCAACATGTCATATGAACCAGCAATGGCCAAAGGCTTGTGCGCAAAATTTCGAGATGACGCTCTACGAGTGTTTATTTCGGGCCTTAAGCGTAGCCTTACTGACGTACTATTCGCAGCAAAGCCCAAAGACTTGCCTTTAGCCCTCGCCCTTGCGCAGGAAGTTGAAGCTAACCATGAAAGGTACACTTTCGCGGCCAATTTTGCAAAAAGTCAGGAAGAGAGGGAACGTAGGCCAAACCCCAAGATAAGAGTTTTCCACAAACCAGTGCACAAATGGCTGGTGTGAAAAATCCACACTTTAGCAAGCAGCAGGGTCAGTTCGACCAGCGTAGCGGCAAGCAGCAAAATACCAGCAACATGCAGGTCCCCATGGAAGTTAATCCTTCAACTTCAAAGTTCCGTTTAAGCAACCAAACCCCAACCTACAGGAATAAGAGGACAGCCACTTCTGATCGCACAGGCGGCCAGAACAAACAGCAAAGGGTGAACCATGTCACTCAGGATGCTGACCAAAGGGGAAATGATTACGCTGGTGCTGCGGCTGCTGCAGTAGCGCAAATCGATGACGATACCGGTAGTGATGGTTCTGACGCCATCAATTTTTTAGGGGCAAGTCCCTGCTGCCGGTCATCAGACGAAGAGTAGCGGGGACAATAATGAAATTCCTAATTGATACGGGCGCGTCATCCGACCGTATAAGGGGTGAAAAGGCGTCCGATCAGTAGAATCTCCATTTTCCATTCATTCAATTCATGGCACAACTAGAATCACAAAGAAATACTTTGTGTCAATGTTCAATAAAAAAGCTACATTCTTCATTCTGTCAGATCTGTCAACGTTCGACGGAATAATAGGCCTCGACCTGTTAACACAGACAGGGGCATCACTTTGTTTGGCAACTGGCCAACTGAAATGGGGCTCAAGAATTGAAAAAATTTCTTTCCTCACTTGTGCAGATGTCAATTTCACTAACGTAGATTGCTCGGATGCACCCCCTGCTATAAAGAGTACCTTTTTAAAAATGCTCACTGGCAGGAAGAAAGCCTTCGCGAGCCCCAACGAAGCCCTACCCTACAACACCTCGGTTGTAGCAACAATTCGTACAGTAAATGAGGAACCCATTTATGCAAAATTGTACCCATATCCCATGGGAGCAGCTGATTTCGTCAATAAAGATATTCAAAATCTTCTTAAAAATGGCATAATCCAAAAGTCAGTCTCCCCGTATAACATATAACCCATAATGGTTTGTCGATAAGAAAGGCACCGACGAAGCAGGTAATCGGAATAAGCGCAAAGTTATCGACTTTCGCAAGTTAAACGAGCGCACAGTTCCTGATAAGTACCCCATGCCAAATATTTCAATGATATTGGGTAACCTTGGCAAGGCCAAATATTTCTCAACGCTAGACCTTAAGTCTGGGTACCATCAGATCATACTAGCAGAGCGTCACCGAGAGAAAACTTCCTTTTCGGTGAGCGGAGGGAAGTATGAATTTCGAAGACTCCCGTTTGGCCTTAAAAACGCAGCCAGCTTCTTCCAGAGGACTATCGAGGATATTCTCAGGGAGCAGATCGGCAAGTGTTGCTATGTTTACGTTGATGACGTAATCATATTCTCCGAAACGAAGAGTCACATGTAAAGCATGTAGACTGGGTTCTAAGGAACCTGTATGAAGCAAATATGAGGGTGTCTGCAGAAAAATCACGTTTTTTTAAGAAAAGCGTGAACTTTCTAGGATTCATAGTCACTAGCTCTGGTGCAACAACAGATCCGGACAAAGTCAAAGCCATACAAGAATTTCCAGAACCTAAAACAGTATTCGAAGTTAGGTCATTTCTGGGCCTAGCTAGTTACTATAGTTGTTTCATCCAAGATTTTGCGACAAAATCGAGACCCATCTCAGAAATACTAAAAGGTGAGAATGGTACTGTCAGTAGACACAGATCGCGAAATATTCCAGTACAATTTTCTGAAACTCAACGACAAGCTTTCAAAAGCTGCGCAATATTTTAGCATCTGAGGACGTCATGCTCAGTTACCCTGACTTTAAGAAGCCGTTCGATCTAACAACCGACGCTTCAGCCTATGGTATAGGGGCAGTCTTGTTCCAAGAAGGACGCCCAATCACAATGATATCAAGATCATTGAAGGACAGAGAAGTCAATTATGCTACCAATGAAAGGGAACTATTGGCTATCATATGGCCACTGGCTAAACTACGGCACTTTCTATATGGGGTTAAAGATATAAATATCTTTACCGATCACCAACCTTTAACCTTTGCAGTAGCGGAATCGAATCCCAATGCTAAGATTAACAGATGGAAAGCGCGTATTGACGAGTCTAATGCACGAATATTCTATAAACCGGGCAAAGAGAATCTGGTTGCAGATGCCTTGTCCAGACAGCAGCTTAACGCTCTTGAAGAACAAGAAGCCGAGTCCTGTGCCGCAACAATTCATAGTGAGCTGTCACACACGCACACTATTGAAACAACGAACAAGCCTTTAAAAACCAGATAATACTAGAAGAAGCGCGATTCCCATTGAAATGCAGTTTCATATTATTTGGAAATAAGAGACGGCATTCAATTAGCTTCACCTCCAAGGACTCCCTTTTAGGCGAGCTGGTGGATATAATTATACCTAAAGGAGTAAACGCCTTTCATTGTGATTTACACACACTTGCAATGAAACAGGACGAAGTAGTTCGGAGATTCCCAGCTACAAAGTTTTGGCACTGCAAAAATCGAGGAGTAAACGCCTTTCATTGTGATTTACACACACTTGCAATGAAACAGGACGAAGTAGTTCGGAGATTCCCAGCTACAAAGTTTTGGCACTGCAAAAATCGAGTGGTGACATATTCGCGGCTGGGGAGAGGACTGAAATCCTCACTACTGAACACAATAGAGCCCACAGGTCGGCCCAAGAAAATGTCAAGCAGGTACTTTCGGAGTACTATTTCCCGAAGATGACCAAATTGGCAAATGAAATTGTCCAAAACTGCAAGACATGCGCTGGGGCTAAGTACGACAGACACCCAAGAAAACAGGTAATTGGTGAAACACCAATCCCTTCATGTGTAGGAGAAATGCTGCACATTGAAATTTTGTTTACTGATAGGAAATTCTTTCTGCCATGCATTGACAAATTTTCTAAGATTGCTATCGTACAACCCGTTGCTTCAAGAACTATTGAAGACATAAAGCCAGCCTTGCTTCAGATTATGAATTTCTTCCCGAAGGTAAAATCGGTCTATTGGGACAATGAGCCGTCAATGAATTCCCATACTATCAAGACCATGCTAACAAACAATTTCGGTGTCAGTATTTCAAACGCACCCCCTCTGCATAGTGTCTCTAATGGACAGGTAGAACGCTTTCATAGCACTCTACTAGAACTCGCCAGGTGTCTAAAAATAAACAAGGGCATAAGCGACACTGTGGAAGTCATATTGTTGGCCACTGTTGAGTACAACAAATCAATACACTCGGTTATCGACAAAAGACCAGTAGACGTGGTACAAGTAAGTTCTGATCAACTTCAGGATAGTAAAGAAATCCATGACAGGATCAGACAGATCCAGACTGCACTGAGAGCTAGGGAAAATGCTTCCCGGAAGAATCGAGTCTTTGACGTTGGCGAAAAAGTTTTGGTTAAGTCCAACAGAAGGTTTGGCAACAAGCTCATGCCTTTATGTGAAGAGCGAGCTGTGGAAGCGGACCTGGGGACCACGGTCCTTATTAAAGGGGATGAAGAAAGCTTCAGTGTGACAGATGGAAAATTGTGAGTAAAGCTCAAGGCTGGAGCTTGACCAATTTTCGCGCGAGTATGTGAAATATTAATGACATTGAGACGTTTAGGACAAGACAGTATATAAAATTCAGTAAGGGATTTTCGTAGCCTCAGGTATAGTTATAATACCTTGGAAGTTTAAGAGTGGGATCTCTATCAGTTAGGCAGATATGTGAATTTATAACCTTCCTTTCATGTGAAAAAACATGAAAATGAAAATGTAGTGAAACTGTCTTCTACCTATGTTCGATGGACTTAAAACCAAATTTCTTTATGAACATTATAATTTTACCCACGCAAAAAAAACTTATTCCAAAGAGGCAAAAATTAGTTTAACTACCAAAAAGGACCACAGCGACCAAAAAGCAACGTAATTTTTTATGAAACTGGTTGCTAGCTACCTACTATCTACCTGAAGTATACATCAGTACTCTAGTTTAGCTACTAAATCGGACCGCTGCGACCTAAAAACTAAATGATTTTTTTTGACACTAGTTGCTACTTACCTACTTTCTACCTGAAATATACATCAGTACTCTAGTTTAGCTAGTAAATCGGACCGCTGCAACCTAAAAACTAAATGAATTTTTTTGACACTAGTTGCTACTTACCTACTTTCTACCTGAAATATACATCAGTACTCTAGTTTAACCACTAAAAAGGACCACAGCGACCTAAAAACCAAATTAATTTTTTTACACTAGTTGTTAACTACTAACCTACAGTCTACGTGAAACATGAAAATTTTAATTAATCGTTTCATATACAAGTTAACTAAAGTCAACGAATGCTAGGCTATTTACCACTATACGACTCCAGTCACAACTGGTGAATAAGCATTGGGCCGGATGTCGTTGCATAGAAGGCAAACACAGCATATTTGCGTTGCCGCTATGAAACGAATTGCGAAACTTTATGTTTCGCTTTTCGGTAGCTTAAACATATGTAAAATGTAAAATTCAGTTTGATAATTGCGAGCGACTGAACACCATCGTTCTTCGCTATAATAAAGCTTTCATTTAAAACTCAATAAGAAATAATATAATTGGCGCCCCCCAGTGGAAGTAAAGCTATTTTTTTAAGTACAAATAAAATTTGAACACAGCCACGCAACAGAGCTGTGCAGAGCGGAGACTGCGACGTTGGAGCACCAAATAACTGCAGCGAGGGATAGTATAAGAAAACACACATTTACAAATCATGTGGGCATTTCTTTAGTACAAACGAATTTCAAGTGTTGGTATGTAACAGTTTTTTTTGTTTTGTTTCGCATACCTTTGCGAGCGTTGCGATCGGCAATCGCTGTCAAAAATAATAATAAAAAGCAACTGAAAGTTTTTTTTAATGCTGTCTTTGTGAATTATGGTTGACACTAGATTAATCTAAACAGTAGCATTTAGACGGCTATATTCATTTCAAGCACACATTGCTTTTACGCTTGAGTTTATTCTTTATTTTACTTTTGTCCCTTATTTTGTGTTGCCGTTCAGCGCTGAGGCGTAATACGATCGGCCGAGTTTTAAACGTCATTGTTTTTGTTAGCACTCGAATTTGTTTTTGTGTTCGCTGTCTATAGCTCATGTGCGACCCATCCTTACGGTATAGAGACCCTCGCCGTCATTATAGTAATTCAGAGTCAGACTCCGATAGTCGGCATCAGAAGTGCAAGTGTACACCGCAACAGAAATAAGAAATGATATTCGTTATGACGAGCCTGAGTTCCATGGCGCACAAGAATCTTACGTCTCTTGGAGGCAAGCGGCATCGGCCGCATATCACATTTTTAAACCACACAATGGCAGCTCACGCCACTACCAGGCAGTAATAATTATAAGAAGTAAAATTAGGGGTCCCGCGGATGCCGTGCTTGCGTCGTTTGGTACTGTACTGAACTTTGACGCGATCATAAGCCGTCTTGATTTCACTTACAGTGACTAACGCCCTATTCATGTCATAGAACAGGAATTGGGAATCTTAAGGCAAGGTACCCTGCCTTTATTGCAGTACTATGATGAAGTTGAACAAAAACTCACATTGTTGACTAACAAAGTCAACATGTCATATGAACCAGCAATGGCCAAAGGCTTGTGCGCAAAATTTCGAGATGACGCTCTACGAGTGTTTATTTCGGGCCTTAAGCGTAGCCTTACTGACGTACTATTCGCAGCAAAGCCCAAAGACTTGCCTTTAGCCCTCGCCCTTGCGCAGGAAGTTGAAGCTAACCATGAAAGGTACACTTTCGCGGCCAATTTCGCAAAAAGTCAGGAAGAGAGGGAACGTAGGCCAAACCCCAAGATAAGAGTTTTCCACAAACCAGTGCACAAATGGCTGGTGTGAAAAATCCACACTTTAGCAAGCAGCAGGGTCAGTTCGACCAGCGTAGCGGCAAGCAGCAAAATACCAGCAACATGCAGGTCCCCATGGAAGTTAATCCTTCAACTTCAAAGTTCCGTTTAAGCAACCAAACCCCAACCTACAGGAATAAGAGGACAGCCACTTCTGATCGCACAGGCGGCCAGAACAAACAGCAAAGGGTGAACCATGTCACTCAGGATGCTGACCAAAGGGGAAATGATTACGCTGGTGCTGCGGCTGCTGCAGTAGCGCAAATCGATGACGATACCGGTAGTGATGGTTCTGACGCCATCAATTTTTTAGGGGCAAGTCCCTGCTGCCGGTCATCAGACGAAGAGTAGCGGGGACAATAATGAAATTCCTAATTGATACGGGCGCGTCATCCGACCGTATAAGGGGTGAAAAGGCGTCCGATCAGTAGAATCTCCATTTTCCATTCATTCAATTCATGGCACAACTAGAATCACAAAGAAATACTTTGTGTCAATGTTCAATAAAAAAGCTACATTCTTCATTCTGTCAGATCTGTCAACGTTCGACGGAATAATAGGCCTCGACCTGTTAACACAGACAGGGGCATCACTTTGTTTGGCAACTGGCCAACTGAAATGGGGCTCAAGAATTGAAAAAATATTTCTTTCCTCACTTGTGCAGATGTCAATTTCACTAACGTAGATTGCTCGGATGCACCCCCTGCTATGAAGAGTACCTTTTTAAAAATGCTCACTGGCAGGAAGAAAGCCTTCGCGAGCCCCAACGAAGCCCTACCCTACAACACCTCGGTTGTAGCAACAATTCGTACAGTAAATGAGGAACCCATTTATGCAAAATTGTACCCATATCCCATGGGAGCAGCTGATTTCGTCAATAAAGATATTCAAAATCTTCTTAAAAATGGCATAATCCAAAAGTCAGTCTCCCCGTATAACATATAACCCATAATGGTTTGTCGATAAGAAAGGCACCGACGAAGCAGGTAATCGGAATAAGCGCAAAGTTATCGACTTTCGCAAGTTAAACGAGCGCACAGTTCCTGATAAGTACCCCATGCCAAATATTTCAATGATATTGGGTAACCTTGGCAAGGCCAAATATTTCTCAACGCTAGACCTTAAGTCTGGGTACCATCAGATCATACTAGCAGAGCGTCACCGAGAGAAAACTTCCTTTTCGGTGAGCGGAGGGAAGTATGAATTTCGAAGACTCCCGTTTGGCCTTAAAAACGCAGCCAGCTTCTTCCAGAGGACTATCGACGATATTCTCAGGGAGCAGATCGGCAAGTGTTGCTATGTTTACGTTGATGACGTAATCATATTCTCCGAAACGAAGAGTCACATGTAAAGCATGTAGACTGGGTTCTAAGGAACCTGTATGAAGCAAATATGAGGGTGTCTGCAGAAAAATCACGTTTTTTTAAGAAAAGCGTGAACTTTCTAGGATTCATAGTCACTAGCTCTGGTGCAACAACAGATCCGGACAAAGTCAAAGCCATACAAGAATTTCCAGAACCTAAAACAGTATTCGAAGTTAGGTCATTTCTGGGCCTAGCTAGTTACTATAGTTGTTTCATCCAAGATTTTGCGACAAAATCGAGACCCATCTCAGAAATACTAAAAGGTGAGAATGGTACTGTCAGTAGACACAGATCGCGAAATATTCCAGTACAATTTTCTGAAACTCAACGACAAGCTTTTCAAAAGCTGCGCAATATTTTAGCATCTGAGGACGTCATGCTCAGTTACCCTGACTTTAAGAAGCCGTTCGATCTAACGACCGACGCTTCAGCCTATGGTATAGGGGCAGTCTTGTTCCAAGAAGGACGCCCAATCACAATGATATCAAGATCATTGAAGGACAGAGAAGTCAATTATGCTACCAATGAAAGGGAACTATTGGCTATCATATGGCCACTGGCTAAACTACGGCACTTTCTATATGGGGTTAAAGATATAAATATCTTTACCGATCACCAACCTTTAACCTTTGCAGTAGCGGAATCGAATCCCAATGCTAAGAATAACAGATGGAAAGCGCGTATTGACGAGTCTAATGCACGAATCTTCTATAAACCGGGCAAAGAGAATCTGGTTGCAGATGCCTTGTCCAGACAGCAGCTTAACGCTCTTGAAGAACAAGAAGCCGAGTCCTGTGCCGCAACAATTCATAGTGAGCTGTCACTCACGCACACTATTGAAACAACGAACAAGCCTTTAAATTGTTTTAAAAACCAGATAATAGTAGAAGAAGCGCGATTCCCATTGAAATGCAGTTTCATATTATTTGGAAATAAGAGACGGCATTCAATTAGCTTCACCTCCAAGGACTCCCTTTTAGGCGAGCTGGTGGATATAATTATACCTAAAGGAGTAAACGCCTTTCATTGTGATTTACACACACTTGCAATGAAACAGGACGAAGTAGTTCGGAGATTCCCAGCTACAAAGTTTTGGCACTGCAAAAATCGAGGAGTAAACGCCTTTCATTGTGATTTACACACACTTGCAATGAAACAGGACGAAGTAGTTCGGAGATTCCCAGCTACAAAGTTTTGGCACTGCAAAAATCGAGTGGTGACATATTCGCGGCTGGGGAGAGGACTGAAATCCTCACTACTGAACACAATAGAGCCCACAGGTCGGAATGGAAAGTACTATTTCCCGAAGATGACCAAATTGGCAAATCAAATTGTCCAAAACTGCAAGACATGCGCTGGGGCTAAGTACGACAGACACCCAAGAAAACAGGTAATTGGTGAAACACCAATCCCTTCATGTGTAGGAGAAATGCTGCACATTGAAATTTTTTTTACTGATAGGAAATTCTTTCTGCCATGCATTGACAAATTTTCTAAGATTGCTATCGTACAACCCGTTGCTTCAAGAACTATTGAAGACATAAAGCCAGCCTTGCTTCAGATTATGAATTTCTTTCCGAAGGCAAAATCGGTCTATTGGGACAATGAGCCGTCAATGAATTCCCATACTATCAAGACCATGCTAACAAACAATTTCGGTGTCAGTATTTCAAACGCACCCCCTCTGCATAGTGTCTCTAATGGACAGGTAGAACGCTTTCATAGCACTCTACTAGAACTCGCCAGGTGTCTAAAAATAAACAAGGGCATAAGCGACACTGTGGAAGTCATATTGTTGGCCACTGTTGAGTACAACAAATCAATACACTCGGTTATCGACAAAAGACCAGTAGACGTGGTACAAGTAAGTTCTGATCAACTTCAGGATAGTAAAGAAATCCATGACAGGATCAGACAGATCCAGACTGCACTGAGAGCTAGGGAAAATGCTTCCCGGAAGAACCGAGTCTTTGACGTTGGCGAAAAAGTTTTGGTTAAGTCCAACAGAAGGTTTGGCAACAAGCTCATGCCTTTATGTGAAGAGCGAGCTGTGGAAGCGGACCTGGGGACCACGGTCCTTATTAAAGGGGATGAAGAAAGCTTCAGTGTGACAGATGGAAAATTGTGAGTAAAGCTCAAGGCTGGAGCTTGACCAATTTTCGCGCGAGTATGTGAAATATTAATGACATTGAGACGTTTAGGACAAGACAGTATATAAAATTCAGTAAGGGATTTTCATAGCCTCAGGTATAGTTATAATACCTTGGAAGTTTAAGAGTGGGATCTCTATCAGTTAGGCAGATATGTGAATTTATAACCTTCCTTTCATGTGAAAAAACATGAAAATGAAAATGTAGTGAAACTGTCTTCTACCTATGTTCGATGGACTTAAAACCAAATTTCTTTATGAACATTATAATTTTACCCACGCAAAAAAAACTTATTCCAAAGAGGCAAAAATTAGTTTAACTACCAAAAAGGACCACAGCGACCAAAAAAGCAACGTAATTTTTTATGAAACTGGTTGCTAGCTACCTACTATCTACCTGAAGTATACATCAGTACTCTAGTTTAGCTACTAAATCGGACCGCTGCGACCTAAAAGCTAAATGAATTTTTTTGACACTAGTTGCTACTTACCTACTTTCTACCTGAAATATACATCAGTACTCTAGTTTAACCACTAAAAAGGACCACAGCGACCTAAAAACCAAATTAATTTTTTTTACACTAGTTGTTAACTACTAACCTACAGTCTACGTGAAACATGAAAATTTTAATTAATCGTTTCATATACAAGTTAACTAAAGTCAACGAATGCTAGGCTATTTACCACTATACGACTCCAGTCACAACTGGTGAATAAGCATTGGGCCGGATGTCGTTGCATAGAAGGCAAACACAGCATATTTGCGTTGCCGCTATGAAACGAATTGCGAAACTTTATGTTTCGCTTTTCGGTAGCTTAAACATATGTAAAATGTAAAATTCAGTTTGATAATTGCGAGCGACTGAACACCATCGTTCTTCGCTATAATAAAGCTTTCATTTAAAACTCAATAAGAAATAATATAATTGGCGCCCAATAAGTGGTTCTAACCCAGTGGAAGTAAAGCTATTTTTTTAAGTACAAATAAAATTTGAACACAGCCACGCAACAGAGCTGTGCAGAGCGGAGACTGCGACGTTGGAGCACCAAATAACTGCAGCGAGGGATAGTATAAGAAAACACACATTTACAAATCATGTGGGCATTTCTTTAGTACAAACGAATTTCAAGTGTTGGTATATAACAGTTTTTTTTGTTTTGTTTCGCATACCTTTGCGAGCGTTGCGATCGGCAATCGCTGTCAAAAATAATAATAAAAAGCAACTGAAAGTTTTTTTTAATGCTGTCTTTGTGAATTATGGTTGAAACTAGATTAATCTAAACAGTAGCATTTAGACGGCTATATTCATTTCAAGCACACATTGCTTTTACGCTTGAGTTTATTGTTTATTTTACTTTTGTCCCTTATTTTGTGTTGCCGTTCAGCGCTGAGGCGTAATACGATCGGCCGAGTTTTAAACGTCATTGTTTTTGTTAGCACTCGAATTTGTTTTTGTGTTCGCTGTCTATAGCTCATGTGCGACCCATCCTTACGGTATAGAGACCCTCGCCGTCATTATAGTAATTCAGAGTCAGACTCCGATAGTCGGCATCAGAAGTGCAAGTGTACACCGCAATAGAAATAAGAAATGATATTCGTTATGACGAGCCTGAGTTCCATGGCGCACAAGAATCTTACGTCTCTTGGAGGCAAGCGGCATCGGCCGCATATCACATTTTTAAACCACACAATGGCAGCTCACGCCACTACCAGGCAGTGATAATTATAAGAAGTAAAATTAGGGGTCCCGCGGATGCCGTGCTTGCGTCGTTTGGTACTGTACTGAACTTTGACGCAATCATAAGCCGTCTTGATTTCACTTACAGTGACTAACGCCCTATTCATGTCATAGAACAGGAATTGGGAATCTTAAGGCAAGGTACCCTGCCTTTATTGCAGTACTATGATGAAGTTGAACAAAAACTCACATTGTTGACTAACAAAGTCAACATGTCATATGAACCAGCAATGGCCAAAGGCTTGTGCGCAAAATTTCGAGATGACGCTCTACGAGTGTTTATTTCGGGCCTTAAGCGTAGCCTTACTGACATACTATTCGCAGCAAAGCCCAAAGACTTGCCTTTAGCCCTCGCCCTTGCGCAGGAAGTTGAAGCTTACCATGAAAGGTACACTTTCGCGGCCAATTTTGCAAAAAGTCAGGAAGAGAGGGAACGTAGGCCAAACCCCAAGATAAGAGTTTTCCACAAACCAGTGCACAAATGGCTGGTGTGAAAAATCCACACTTTAGCAAGCAGCAGGGTCAGTTCGACCAGCGTAGCGGCAAGCAGCAAAATACCAGCAACATGCAGGTCCCCATGGAAGTTAATCCTTCAACTTCAAAGTTCCGTTTAAGCAACCAAACCCCAACCTACAGGAATAAGAGGACAGCCACTTCTGATCGCACAGGCGGCCAGAACAAACAGCAAAGGGTGAACCATGTCACTCAGGATGCTGGCCAAAGGGGAAATGATTACGCTGGTGCTGCGGCTGCTGCAGTAGCGCAAATCGATGACGATACCGGTAGTGATGGTTCTGACGCCATCAATTTTTAAGGGGCAAGTCCCTGCTGCCGGTCATCAGACGAAGAGTAGCGGGGACAATAATGAAATTCCTAATTGATACGGGCGCGTCATCCGACCGTATAAGGGGTTAAAAGGCGTCCGATCAGTAGAATCTCCATTTTCCATTCATTCAATTCATGGCACAACTAGAATCACAAAGAAATACTTTGTGTACATGTTCAATAAAAAAGCTACATTCTTCATTCTGTCAGATCTGTCAACGTTCGACGGAATAATAGGCCTCGACCTGTTAACACAGGCAAGGGCACACTTCCCGAAGGCAAAATCGGTCTATTGGGACAATGAGCCGTCAATGAATTCCCATACTATCAAGACCATGCTAACAAACAATTTCGGTGTCAGTATTTCAAACGCACCCCCTCTGCATTGTGTCTCTAATGGACAGGTAGAACGCTTTCATAGCACTCTACTAGAACTCGCCAGGTGTCTAAAAATAAACAAGGGCATAAGCGACACTGTGGAAGTCATATTGTTGGCCACTGTTGAGTACAACAAATCAATACACTCGGTTATCGACAAAAGACCAGTAGACGTGGTACAAGTAAGTTCTGATCAACTTCAGGATAGTAAAGAAATCCATGACAGGATCAGACAGATCCAGACTGCACTGAGAGCTAGGGAAAATGCTTCCCGGAAGAATCGAGTCTTTGACGTTGGCGAAAAAGTTTTGGTTAAGTCCAACAGAAGGTTTGGCAACAAGCTCATGCCTTTATGTGAAGAGCGAGCTGTGGAAGCGGACCTGGGGACCACGGTCCTTATTAAAGGGGATGAAGAAAGCTTCAGTGTGACAGATGGAAAATTGTGAGTAAAGCTCAAGGCTGGAGCTTGACCAATTTTCGCGCGAGTATGTGAAATATTAATGACATTGAGACGTTTAGGACAAGACAGTATATAAAATTCAGTAAGGGATTTTCATAGCCTCAGGTATAGTTATAATACCTTGGAAGTTTAAGAGTGGGATCTCTATCAGTTAGGCAGATATGTGAATTTATAACCTTCCTTTCATGTGAAAAAACATGAAAATGAAAATGTAGTGAAACTGTCTTCTACCTATGTTCGATGGACTTAAAACCAAATTTCTTTATGAACATTATAATTTTACCCACGCAAAAAAAACTTATTCCAAAGAGGCAAAAATTAGTTTAACTACCAAAAAGGACCACAGCGACCAAAAAAGCAACGTAATTTTTTATGAAACTGGTTACCTACTATCTACCTGAAGTATACATCAGTACTCTAGTTTAGCTACTAAATCGGACCGCTGCGACCTAAAAACTAAATGATTTTTTTTGACACTAGTTGCTACTTACCTACTTTCTACCTGAAATATACATCAGTACTCTAGTTTAGCTAGTAAATCGGACCGCTGCAACCTAAAAGCTAAATGAATTTTTTTGACACTAGTTGCTACTTACCTACTTTCTACCTGAAATATACATCAGTACTCTAGTTTAACCACTAAAAAGGACCACAGCGACCTAAAAACCAAATTAATTTTTTTTACACTAGTTGTTAACTACTAACCTACAGTCTACGTGAAACATGAAAATTTTAATTAATCGTTTCATATACAAGTTAACTAAAGTCAACGAATGCTAGGCTATTTACCACTATACGACTCCAGTCACAACTGGTGAATAAGCATTGGGCCGGATGTCGTTGCATAGAAGGCAAACACAGCATATTTGCGTTGCCGCTATGAAACGAATTGCGAAACTTTATGTTTCGCTTTTCGGTAGCTTAAACATATGTAAAATGTAAAATTCAGTTTGATAATTGCGAGCGACTGAACACCATCGTTCTTCGCTATAATAAAGCTTTCATTTAAAACTCAATAAGAAATAATATAATTGGCGCCCCCCAGTGGAAGTAAAGCTATTTTTTTAAGTACAAATAAAATTTGAACACAGCCACGCAACAGAGCTGTGCAGAGCGGAGACTGCGACGTTGGAGCACCAAATAACTGCAGCGAGGGATAGTATAAGAAAACACACATTTACAAATCATGTGGGCATTTCTTTAGTACAAACGAATTTCAAGTGTTGGTATATAACAGTTTTTTTTGTTTTGTTTCGCATACCTTTGCGAGCGTTGCGATCGGCAATCGCTGTCAAAAATAATAATAAAAAGCAACTGAAAGTTTTTTTTAATGCTGTCTTTGTGAATTATGGTTGACACTAGATTAATCTAAACAGTAGCAGTTAGACGGCTATATTCATTTCAAGCACACATTGCTTTTACGCTTGAGTTTATTCTTTATTTTACTTTGGTCCCTTATTTTGTGTTGCCGTTCAGCGCTGAGGCGTAATACGATCGGCCGAGTTTTAAACGTCATTGTTTTTGTTAGCACTCGAATTTGTTTTTGTGTTCGCTGTCTATAGCTCATGTGCGACCCATCCTTACGGTATAGAGACCCTCGCCGTCATTATAGTAATTCAGAGTCAGACTCCGATAGTCGGCATCAGAAGTGCAAGTGTACACCGCAATAGAAATAAGAAATGATATTCGTTATGACGAGCCTGAGTTCCATGGCGCACAAGAATCTTACGTCTCTTGGAGGCAAGCGGCATCGGCCGCATATCACATTTTTAAACCACACAATGGCAGCTCACGCCACTACCAGGCAGTGATAATTATAAGAAGTAAAATTAGGGGTCCCGCGAATGCCGTGCTTGCGTCGTTTGGTACTGTACTGAACTTTGACGCAATCATAAGCCGTCTTGATTTCACTTACAGTGACTAACGCCCTATTCATGTCATAGAACAGGAATTGGGAATCTTAAGGCAAGGTACCCTGCCTTTATTGCAGTACTATGATGAAGTTGAACAAAAACTCACATTGTTGACTAACAAAGTCAACATGTCATATGAACCAGCAATGGCCAAAGGCTTGTGCGCAAAATTTCGAGATGACGCTCTACGAGTGTTTATTTCGGGCCTTAAGCGTAGCCTTACTGACGTACTATTCGAAGCAAAGCCCAAAGACTTGCCTTTAGCCCTCGCCCTTGCGCAGGAAGTTGAAGCTTACCATGAAAGGTACACTTTCGCGGCCAATTTTGCAAAAAGTCAGGAAGAGAGGGAACGTAGGCCAAACCCCAAGATAAGAGTTTTCCACAAACCAGTGCACAAATGGCTGGTGTGAAAAATCCACACTTTAGCAAGCAGCAGGGTCAGTTCGACCAGCGTAGCGGCAAGCAGCAAAATACCAGCAACATGCAGGTCCCCATGGAAGTTAATCCTTCAACTTCAAAGTTCCGTTTAAGCAACCAAACCCTAACCTACAGGAATAAGAGGACAGCCACTTCTGATCGCACAGGCGGCCAGAACAAACAGCAAAGGGTGAACCATGTCACTCAGGATGCTGGCCAAAGGGGAAATGATTACGCTGGTGCTGCGGCTGCTGCAGTAGCGCAAATCGATGACGATACCGGTAGTTATGGTTCTGACGCTATCAATTTTTTAGGGGCAAGTCCCTGCTGCCGGTCATCAGACGAAGAGTAGCGGGGACAATAATGAAATTCCTAATTGATACGGGCGCGTCATCCGACCGTATAAGGGGTTAAAAGGCGTCCGATCAGTAGAATCTCCATTTTCCATTCATTCAATTCATGGCACAACTAGAATCACAAAGAAATACTTTGTGTACATGTTCAATAAAAAAGCTACATTCTTCATTCTGTCAGATCTGTCAACGTTCGACGGAATAATAGGCCTCGACCTGTTAACACAGGCAGGGGCATCACTTTGTTTGGCAACTGGCCAACTGAAATGGGGCTCAAGAATTGAACAAATTTCTTTCCTCACTTGTGCAGATGTCAATTTCACTAACGTAGATTGCTCGGATGCACCCCCTGCTATAAAGAGTACCTTTTTAAAAATGCTCACTGGCAGGAAGAAAGCCTTCGCGAGCCCCAACGAAGCCCTACCCTACAACACCTCGGTTGTAGCAACAATTCGTACAGTAAATGAGCAACCCATTTATGCAAAATTGTACCCATATCCCATGGGAGCAGCTGATTTCGTCAATAAAGATATTCAAAATCTTCTTAAAAATGGCATAATCCAAAAGTCAGTCTCCCCGTATAACATATAACCCATAATGGTTTGTCGATAAGAAAGGCACCGACGAAGCAGGTAATCGGAATAAGCGCAAAATTATCGACTTTCGCAAGTTAAACGAGCGCACAGTTCCTGATAAGTACCCCATGCCAAATATTTCAATGATATTGGGTAACCTTAGCAAGGCCAAATATTTCTCAACGCTAGACCTTAAGTCTGGGTACCATCAGATCATACTAGCAGAGCGTCACCGAGAGAAAACTTCCTTTTCGGTGAGCGGAGGGAAGTATGAATTTCGAAGACTCCCGTTTGGCCTTAAAAACGCAGCCAGCTTCTTCCAGAGGACTATCGACGATATTCTCAGGGAGCAGATCGGCAAGTGTTGCTATGTTTACGTTGATGACGTAATCATATTCTCCGAAACGAAGAGTCACATGTAAAGCATGTAGACTGGGTTCTAAGGAACCTGTATGAAGCAAATATGAGGGTGTCTGCAGAAAAATCACGTTTTTTTAAGAAAAGCGTGAACTTTCTAGGATTCATAGTCACTAGCTCTGGTGCAACAACAGATCCGGACAAAGTCAAAGCCATACAAGAATTTCCAGAACCTAAAACAGTATTCGAAGTTAGGTCATTTCTGGGCCTAGCTAGTTACTATAGATGTTTCATCCAAGATTTTGCGACAAAAGCGAGACCCATCTCAGAAATACTAAAAGGTGAGAATGGTACTGTCAGTAGACACAGATCGCGAAATATTCCAGTACAATTTTCTGAAACTCAACGACAAGCTTTTCAAAAGCTGCGCAATATTTTAGCATCTGAGGACGTCATGCTCAGTTACCCTGACTTTAAGAAGCCGTTCGATCTAACGACCGACGCTTCAGCCTATGGTATAGGGGCAGTCTTGTTCCAAGAAGGACGCCCAATCACAATGATATCAAGATCATTGAAGGACAGAGAAGTCAATTATGCTACCAATGAAAGGGAACTATTGGCTATCATATGGCCACTGGCTAAACTACGGCACTTTCTATATGGGGTTAAAGATATAAATATCTTTACCGATCACCAACCTTTAACCTTTGCAGTAGCGGAATCGAATCCCAATGCTAAGATTAACAGATGGAAAGCGCGTATTGACGAGTCTAATGCACGAATCTTCTATAAACCGGGCAAAGAGAATCTGGTTGCAGATGCCTTGTCCAGACAGCAGCTTAACGCTCTTGAAGAACAAGAAGCCGAGTCCTGTGCCGCAACAATTCATAGTGAGCTGTCACTCACGCACACTATTGAAACAACGAACAAGCCTTTAAATTGTTTTAAAAACCAGATAATAGTAGAAGAAGCGCGATTCCCATTGAAATGCAGTTTCATATTATTTGGAAATAAGAGACGGCATTCAATTAGCTTCACCTCCAAGGACTCCCTTTTAGGCGAGCTGGTGGATATAATTATACCTAAAGGAGTAAACGCCTTTCATTGTGATTTACACACACTTGCAATGAAACAGGACGAAGTAGTTCGGAGATTCCCAGCTACAAAGTTTTGGCACTGCAAAAATCGAGGAGTAAACGCCTTTCATTGTGATTTACACACACTTGCAATGAAACAGGACGAAGTAGTTCGGAGATTCCCAGCTACAAAGTTTTGGCACTGCAAAAATCGAGTGGTGGACATATTCGCGGCTGGGGAGAGGACTGAAATCCTCACTACTGAACACAATAGAGCCCACAGGTCGGCCCAAGAAAATGTCAAGCAGGTACTTTCGGAGTACTATTTCCCGAAGATGACCAAATTGGTAAATCAAATTGTCCAAAACTGCAAGACTTGCGCTGGGGCTAAGTACGACAGACACCCAAGAAAACAGGTAATTGGTGAAACACCAATCCCTTCATGTGTAGGAGAAATGCTGCACATTGAAATTTTTTTTACTGATAGGAAATTCTTTCTGCCATGCATTGACAAATTTTCTAAGATTGCTATCGTACAACCCGTTGCTTCAAGAACTATTGAAGACTTAAAGCCAGCCGTGCTTCAGATTATGAATTTCTTCCCGAAGGCAAAATCGGTCTATTGGACAATGAGCCGTCAATGAATTCCCATACTATCAAGACCATGCTAACAAACATTTTCGGTGTCAGTATTTCAAACGCACCCCCTCTGCATAGTGTCTCTAATGGACAGGTAGAACGCTTTCATAGCACTCTACTAGAACTCGCCAGGTGTCTAAAAATAAACAAGGGCATAAGCGACACTGTGGAAGTCATATTGTTGGCCACTGTTGAGTACAACAAATCAATACACTCGGTTATCGACAAAAGACCAGTAGACGTGGTACAAGTAAGTTCTGATCAACTTCAGGATAGTAAAGAAATCCATGACAGGATCAGACAGATCCAGACTGCACTGAGAGCTAGGGAAAATGTTTCCCGGAAGAATCGAGTCTTTGACGTTGGCGAAAAAGTTTTGGTTAAGTCCAACAGAAGGCTTGGCAACAAGCTCACGCCTTTATGTGAAGAGCGAGCTGTGGAAGCGGACCTGGGGACCACGGTCCTTATTAAAGGGAGGGTGCTCCATAAGGACAACCTTAAGTAACAACATTTCGATTATTCTTTTTTATTTAGCCCTTTGGCACATTTTTATTAGATATAACTTTCAGCCACTTGGCATAGGTTTAATTAATCATAAGGGGCCTTTACGTCATACCTTCACTTAAGTTCATATTACGGTGGTGGGATGCCTTTTAACGAAAAAAGTTAGTAAATATTTCATTCCACAGGTCTGGAATCATCTTCCTCTTATCCTTGTCATTGGCCCGTGCGCACATCACTGACTATTCGCACGCCAAGTACATTCCTATTGTGGATGGTCGGGTCCTGGTGTGGGAGGAGTTTGCCTATGTCAAGCATTCGGCAAATCTCTCGGAATACATGCGTGTAGTGGAAGAAACGGTCAAGCTGTTCGACATGTTCCCGCAATCACACATGAAGAAGTTGTTGAGCGTGGATACTGCTCATATGCGGGACTTAGTGGAAGCACTAGGCGCACACCACAGGATGGCTAGGAGCTTAGATTTCCTAGGGACCATGTTAAAGGTGGTGGCGGGTACACCAGACTCTAAAGATTTGGAGAATATTAAAATTACAGAGGCTCAACTTATAAATTCAAACAATAGACAAATAGAAATTAACACAAAAGTTCAGGATCAGATAAATCAACTATCCTCTACCGTCAACCAGATTCTCAAAGCAGCTACAGATACACAAATAGACACAGGCCATTTGTATGAAACGTTATTGGCCAGAAATAGAATGATAATGATGGAGGTGCAAAATCTTATGCTTGCTGTAGCGCTCGCAAAGGTAAATGTTGTTAGCCCAAATATTTTAGATCACACAGACTTGAAATCCGTTTGGCTAGAGGAACCCACCAACACCCGCATGGGTTCTGTCACGCTGGTAGATGACGGTATACTCATAATCAACGACCGGCCAGCGAAGGTGCAAATATACAACATCTCAGAAACGTGGGTGCGTGGTACACACCTGATCACCTTTAATAAACAGGCCACAATAAATGGGACTCTGTTCATCAACCACAATAACATACAGAATAGAGTCCCCGGAATCGCTAACTCTCCTCTGTTAAACATCACGGCCAGCCACGATGTCCTCAGTCTCCCTTATCTTCATCGTTTAAATGAACATAATCTGGAGGCAATCCAACAGTTTAAGGAAGAGATCGATGTTGACCGGTTGTATCGTCTAGCATTTATCGTCGGAGCATTATGCTGCGCAATCATCTGCGTGGGACTTGTAGTTTGGCGGATTGTCAAGGCAAGGAAATCTGCGGGCCAAGTGAGGGAGGTGATTGCTGAACTTGGGTTGGCCGAGGGCGGCCTCAAACTTGAAAGGGGAGTAGTTAACTAAAGTCAACGAATGCTAGGCTATTGACCACCATACGACTCCAGTCACAACTGCTGAACAAGCATTGGGCCGGATGTCGTTGCATAGAAGGCAAACACAGCATATTTGCGTGGCCGCTATGAAACGAATAGCGAAACTTTATGTTTCGCTTTTCGGTAGCTTAAGCATATGTAGAAATGTAAAATTCAGTGTGATAATTGCGAGCAACTGAACACCATCGTTCTTCGCTATAATAAAGCTTTCATTTAAAACTCAATAAGAAATAATATTAAGTGTGATAATTGCGAGCAACTGAACACCATCGTTCTTCGCTATAATAAAGCTTTCATTTAAAACTCAATAAGAAATAATATAATTTACACATATACTCGAAATGGCTCCGTACGGTGATCGATGTTTCAATCCATTTCGCTTGGTAAATCATCGAAAATTAAATAACTTAAGAAAATTGTCTGCATTATTAGCACACAAGTGGGGGCATCCAGCAAATTCTTATGTGTGCGCATCCTGCAGGAAACGACTTTTAAATGAAATATCAGGCAATGAAGATATTGAATATATTGAAACCTCGAGGGAACTCTCGCAAAGCACCCGCGATTAAACATTCATTCCTGAAGACAGTTGCAGACATGAACCCACTCAATCGGATTTAGCAATAGAAAATACAGAAATTTTGAAACACCTAAAGGAGAAATTTAATAACCCAATACTTCTGCTTCTATGTAAACTACGATACTGACTATGTCATGGAGTGAATATAAACTTGCAGTAGAGTTCGGGACATCCAGGCGACAAGTGAGAAAAGCAAAGAAACTTGTGGATCAGTTCGGCATCTTATCAACCCCAAACCCTCGTGGTGGCCGCAAGAGGAATATCCGAACGTTAAAGCAGGTTTAACAAAGTTTTTTTACTTTAAGACCCAAACAATGTGTCCTCGCTGGTGACCCTGGGACGCATATGGTATGTGTTTGCACATACCACCAAAATGTAAAGCTAATGTTGGATGGTGGAGAGATTGCTAATCTTACAGCTGGAACAAACATGGAACTTTCGTCTAATAAGGATTGCCTACGAAAGATGATGTGTCTGAATCCAACACAAACGTGCCATTTAATGACTGCCAAAACACCGCCAAATGAGTGTTGTAAATCTTGCCGTAACTTAAATGCAATTCGTCATCATTTGAAAGTTATTTTCGATAAGAACCAAGTAACAGGCGTGCAGTTTCAAAAGTGGTTTGGCACAGACCGCTTCACAATCTCTACTCAAATTCTTCCCAGTGATGATTTTGTAGGCGGCTTGTGTGATGCCTTGGTTACTCTGAAGAAGTTATCGTACAGTGTGACTTTG
Organism: Philophylla caesio; assembly: GCA_963971545.1. Taxonomy (NCBI): domain Eukaryota; kingdom Metazoa; phylum Arthropoda; class Insecta; order Diptera; family Tephritidae; genus Philophylla; species Philophylla caesio. The sequence goes on from OZ020605.1 coordinate 5,820,585, forward strand.
CAGAAAATTATAGCTTTGTTGACCAAGATGCCACCCAATCTTTCCATTGGAACAACGAACAAGCAACACTCCTCACATCGGTTTTTTTATTATATGGAATTGGAATAAAACACGGCAACATTGTTATGATTTCAGATGACTTAAAACATGACACGGCCACTTTTTACGACTACCAAAAAATACTACACAAGCACCTTTTTGAAAAAGCAATAGTTGTATATAAAATTGTATACATAACAGATGGTGCTTCACTACATTTTAAAAATAGATTTAACTTTGTGAATCTATTTTATTATAAAGATGACTTTAATTCGAAAGCAAAGATACATTTTCACGCAACATCTCACAGAAAGGGGCCATGCGATGGACTTGGAGGGAACCTCAAACGTTAAGCTACGCGTGCAAGCCTACAGTTACCTAAAAGAGGATCAATTGTTTCACCAATGAAGTTATACGGATGGACAACCTCATCTTTAAACAGCGATTTAATACTGCTCCAAAAACGATATTTAACGTGAAACGACATTTTTGCAACCCAGATTTGATTCTACAATCGCCATTCCAGGAACTAAAAAGTTGCATGCCTATATTCCAACAACCAAAGGCCTTCTGTAAAAAGAACAAGTTCTAGCATAGATGCCCAATGTAAAATTATAAAAGTTATAAAGTAAAACCGTTCTGAGTTTACTACTATTGTAATTCATTATATTTTCATTAAAACTTCATACCTGTTTTACTAAATATGTTTTTTTCACATGAACCGAAGGTTACAAACAATCGCCTAGCGTCATACTAAGCGCGAGGTGTACATATGTGCACAAATTCACATATCTGCCTAACTGATGGAGATCCCATTCTAAAACTTCAAGGGTATTATAACTATACCTATATTTTGAAATAAACAAATTTAAAAAAAGGCGGTCGAAGCTTCCATATTTTTTTTTTAATTTTCACTTCCGGTGTGAAAAAATACATTTAAAATTATTTAAAAAAACATTTTCATTTTTACTATTCTTTAGAAGCCCATAACTCGACAAATAACCATCATATAAAAAATTGTGGGTACACTTTCATACCTAGTACAAGTACAATTACCCAAAATATGAACGAATTCCAATGCCCCCATATAGCACTAAAACCGTGTGTCGGTTTAGACTTTTTCACCAAGAGATCTCAGTCATTAAATTTGTATGCGCTTGACTATGTCCATATCATTACTCAGCTCTTACAGTTCATATTCCGTCTTCTTCGGTATCCGTCGCCCATGCGATAAACATCTATGTTTCTGGGCCATATAAAAGATGCGGGCATGATGAGGGATTTGTAGAGCAAGATTTTTGTTCGCCGAGAAACCGCTTTGCTTTTCAATTGCCTATGGAGCTCAAAGTAACACCTACTGTCAAGTGTTATTCTTCGCTGTTCGCAGGGCTGGTATTGTTGGTGGTGTTTATGCTAGATCCTAAGTCCTCCTCTATTTCAAAGATATAACTGGCAACAGTGACGTTCGTCGCAACACGTTAGGACTTCTTGTTTCTTGCCACAAAAAATTTTGTTTTGTCCTCGTTCAGTACTATACCAACTTCTTTCCCTAGACTGGAGAATACTGCACTGACGGCCCCAGCTACACTGGTCATAAGAACAATTGCATTGGACGGATTGTAGAAGTAGCGACAATGGCGAAGACTTAACGAGACTTAATTTGTTTTTTCATCACCCATCGAAATGGATTCCATAAATTCGATCAAACCACCATCCAAAATCTCATCGCATGTTTTGAAGAAAGCTTCAGTGTGACAGATGGAAAATTGTGAGTAAAGCTCAAGGCTGGAGCTTGACCAATTTTCGCGCGAGTATGTGAAATATTAATGACATTGAGACGTTTAGGACAAGACAGTATATAAAATTCAGTAAGGGATTTTCATAGCCTCAGGTATAGTTATAATACCCTGGAAGTTTAAGAGTGGGATCTCTATCAGTTAGGCAGATATGTGAATTTATAACCTTCCTTTCATGTGAAAAAACATGAAAATGAAAATGTAGTGAAACTGTCTTCTACCTATGTTCGATGGACTTAAAACCAAATTTCTTTATGAACATTATAACTTACCCACGCAAAAAAAACTTATTCCAAAGAGGCAAAAATTAGTTTAACTACCAAAAAGGACCACAGCGACCAAAAAAGCAACGTAATTTTTTATGAAACTGGTTGCTAGCTACCTACTATCTACCTGAAGTATACATCAGTACTCTAGTTTAGCTACTAAATCGGACCGCTGCGACCTAAAAACTAAATGAATTTTTTTGACACTAGTTGCTACTTACCTACTTTCTACCTGAAATATACATCAGTACTCTAGTTTAGCTAGTAAATCGGACCGCTGCAACCTAAAAACTAAATGAATTTTTTTGACACTAGTTGCTACTTACCTACTTTCTACCTGAAATATACATCAGTACTCTAGTTTAACCAATAAAAAGGACCACAGCGAACTAAAAACCAAATTAATTTTTTTTACACTAGTTGTTAACTACTAACCTACAGTCTACGTGAAACATGAAAATTTTAATTAATCGTTTCGTTAACAGACTTATGCTTGAACGTTATTAATATACAAGTTAACTAAAGTCAACGAATGCTAGGCTATTGACCACTATACGACTCCAGTCACAACTGCTGAATAAGCATTGGGCCGGATGTCGTTGCATAGAAGGCAAACACAGCATATTTGCGTTGCCGCTATGAAACGAATTGCGAAACTTTATGTTTCGCTTTTCGGTAGCTTAAGCATATGTAAAATGTAAAATTCAGTTTGATAATTGCGAGCGACTGAACACCATCGTTCTTCGCTATAATAAAGCTTTCATTTAAAACTCAATAAGAAATAATATAATTGGCGCCCAATAAGTGGTTCTAACCCAGTGGAAGTAAAGCTATTTTTTTAAGTACAAATAAAATTTGAACACAGCCACGCAACAGAGCTGTGCAGAGCGGAGACTGCGACGTTGGAGCACCAAATAACTGCAGCGAGGGATAGTATAAGAAAACACACATTTACAAATCATGTGGGCATTTCTTTAGTACAAACGAATTTCAAGTGTTGGTATATAACAGTTTTTTTGTTTTGTTTCGCATACCTTTGCGAGCGTTGCGATCGGCAATCGCTGTCAAAAATAATAATAAAAAGCAACTGAAAGTTTTTTTTAATGCTGTCTTTGTGAATTATGGTTGAAACTAGATTAATCTAAACAGTAGCGTTTAGACAGCTATATTCATTTCAAGCACACATTGCTTTTACGCTTGAGTTTATTGTTTATTTTACTTTTGTCCCTTATTTTGTGTTGCCGTTCAGCGCTGAGGCGTAATACGATCGGCCGAGTTTTAAACGTCATTGTTTTTGTTAGCACTCGAATTTGTTTTTGTGTTCGCTGTCTATAGCTCATGTGCGACCCATCCTTACGGTATAGAGACCCTCGCCGTCATTAGAGTAATTCAGAGTCAGACTCCGATAGTCGGCATCAGAAGTGCAAGTGTACACCGCAATAGAAATAAGAAATGATATTCGTTATGACGAGCCACTTGATGCCGTCAAATGTTTGCCTGAGTTCCATGGCGCACAAGAATCTTACGTCTCTTGGAGGCAAGCGGCATCGGCCGCATATCACAAAATACCAGCAACATGCAGGTCCCCATGGAAGTTAATCCTTCAACTTCAAAGTTCCGTTTAAGCAACCAAACCCCAACCTACAGGAATAAGAGGACAGCCACTTCTGATCGCACAGGCGGCCAGAACAAACAGCAAAGGGTGAACCATGTCACTCAGGATGCTGGCCAAAGGGGAAATGATTACGCTGGTGCTGCGGCTGCTGCAGTAGCGCAAATCGATGACGATACCGGTAGTGATGGTTCTGACCCCATCAATTTTTTAGGGGCAAGTCCCTGCTGCCGGTCATCAGACGAAGAGTAATAATAATAATAATAATAATCCCAACGGTTTTATCCCTCCATACCCGCCCGACCGACGCGAGGGGCGCATCCGCATGACGCACGGATATATAAAAAAAAAAATTTTGTTTTTTCATATATGTTGCGCCGAGTCATGAAAGGCAGAGGTTTGTTAAGTGTCGAGATCTAAAACTGTTCAGCTACAGAACAAATGCTCATCAGCTGATCGAATAGTAATATATGTATATGTATGTATGTATTAATTATTGAGAGAATTGAGTATATTTTTCTTTATGTAAAAAAGTGAGTCTGAAATATCAAAAGAACCGGAGTGAGTGTTAAAATCCTGACACAAACTACGGAGTGGCTCATTTAACTCAAAATTGCTTTTACATGGCTTCAGAAAGAGAGGCCGGAAATTTCTTGAAATTCTGGAGGGAACGTTTAGTTTTATTTCGCTAAGAAGAGATGGGCTAGAGATCAAGCCTGTCAGTAACTTGACCAAAAATACAATGCCTAGCATTTCTCTGCGACTAGCAAGTGTAGGAAGATTAATGAGTTTTAAACGACTTATATATGGCGGCAGGTTGTACTGAAAATCCCAACGAAAATTCCTTAAAGCAAAAAGTAGAAATTGTTTTTGAATTGACTCTATTCTATCGGAATGAACTTGATAGCGCGGGTTCCAAACAACAGATCCATATTCCAGTATGGGCCTCACTAACGTTGTGAATAGAGCCTTCGTGATGTAAGGGTCATTGAATTCTTTTGACCACCGTTTTACAAATGCAAAAACACCCTTGGCTTTGTTAACTGCGTAGCGGGGACAATAATGAAATTCCTAATTGATACGGGCGCGTCATCCGACCGTATAAGGGGTTAAAAGGCGTCCGATCAGTAGAATCTCCATTTTCCATTCATTCAATTCATGGCACAACTAGAATCACAAAGAAATACTTTGTGTCAATGTTCAATAAAAAAGCTACATTCTTCATTCTGTCAGATCTGTCAACGTTCGACGGAATAATAGGCCTCGACCTGTTAACACAGGCAGGGGCATCACTTTGTTTGGCAACTGGCCAACTGAAATGGGGCTCAAGAATTGAAAAAATTTCTTTCCTCACTTGTGCAGATGTCAATTTCACTAACGTAGATTGCTCGGATGCCCCCCCCTATAAAGAGTGGGAAAATTTTCCTTTACGGAACCAGGCTTTGAAAAAAGAGAGTTATAAGGGGGGGTAGGGGGGAGCCCCCTGAGTCCAAATCAGAAGTTCCCACCGGCCGGAGGCTTATAGTTTTTAAGTAATTTGCTGTTAAAGTTGCGAAAAATGTCAATTTTAACCTCACTTTCTGCTATGTGCAGCAATGAAATGAAAATACCGTGCTGCCACACATGACGAATATATGTCGAAAAAAAACGAAAATAATAAACTCTATGCGCATATTACGTGCTTTTTATTAAAAATGTTCAATTCATTACGAAATATTGATTTATTTGAGAATAGCGACGCAGGTGGAAATTTGTAATAAAAAATCGACGTATTTATTACGCATGATTTATAAATGATTTTAAAATTAACATGAAACATTGAATGATATGAGTAAAGCGCCGCAGTCGAAAATTTTTAATAAAAAATCGCGCGATTTTTTATAAAAAATTTTCTATTTGGTATGATATATTGATTTATGTGACAAAAGCGGCGCAGGGGAAAATTTTTAATAAAAATCGCGCTTTTTTTTTATAAAAAATATTCTATTTGGAATGATATACTGATTTATGTGAGAAAAGCGCCGCAGGCGAAAATTTGTAATAAAAAATCGCGCGATTTTTTATTAAAAATTTTCAATTTAAATGTATTGATTTGGTTAAGAAAAAACGTCGTCTAATTTTTATCAAAACTATCCATTAACAGGATCTGGCATCACACATACTTCGCGGCCATCTGACAACAACTGTGTTTAGAACATTGTGCAATTAGCAAGATATACAAATATCGCATTTAGAAGTATTTATTGTTAAAATTTTAGCAAAAAAATATGTGCATTATGTTTATAATGTGTTTAAGAAAGTGTATTAACAAAAAGAAAGGTGATTTGTGCGGTTTTTGTATTAAAATATTGCTAAGTCAGTGAAAAAATTTTAACAACAAATAACTTTAAAACTATAACAATTTGGACCCAAAATTTGTTAAATATCGGTGAATCAGTGCTACCCCAAAACCCCCTGCTAATTTCAGTGAAATATTCCACGTACTTTGGCTAAAAAAAGCATTGGTTCCGTAAAGGAAATCTCAGCCTAAAGAGTACCTTTTTAAAAATGCTCACTGGCAGGAAGAAAGCCTTCGCGAGCCCCAACGAAGCCCTACCCTGCAACACCTCGGTTGTAGCAACCATCCGTACAGTAAATGAGGAACCCATTTATGCAAAATTGTACCCATATCCCATGGGAGCAGCTGATTTCGTCAATAAAGATATTCAAAATCTTCTTAAAATTGGCATAATCCAAAAGTCAGTCTCCCCGTATAACATATAACCCATAATGGTTTGTCGATAAGAAAGGCACCGACGAAGCAGGTAATCGGAATAAGCGCAAAGTTATCGACTTTCGCAAGTTAAACGAGCGCACAGTTCCTGATAAGTACCCCATGCCAAATATTTCAATGATATTGGGTAACCTTGGCAAGGCCAAATATTTCTCAACGCTAGACCTTAAGTCTGGGTACCATCAGATCATACTAGCAGAGCGTCACCGAGAGAAAACTTCCTTTTCGGTGAGCGGAAGGAAGTATGAATTTCGAAGACTCCCGTTTGGCCTTAAAAACGCAGCCAGCTTCTTCCAGAGGACTATCGACGATATTCTCAGGGAGCAGATCGGCAAGTGTTGCTATGTTTACGTTGATGACGTAATCATATTCTCCGAAAGCGAAGAGTCACATGTAAAGCATGAAGACTGGGTTCTAAGGAACCTGTATGAAGCAAATATGAGGGTGTCTGCAGAAAAATCACGTTTTTTTAGGAAAAGCGTGAACTTTCTAGGATTCATAGTCACTAGCTCTGGTGCAACAACAGATCCGGACAAAGTCAAAGCCATACAAGAATTTCCAGAACCTAAAACAGTATTCGAAGTTAGGTCATTTCTGGGCCTAGCTAGTTACTATAGATGTTTCATCCAAGATTTTGCGACAAAAGCGAGACCCATATCAGAAATACTAAAAGGTGAGAACGGTACTGTCAGTAGACACAGATCGCGAAATATTCCCGTACAATTTTCTGAAACTCAACGACAAGCTTTTCAAAAGCTGCGCAATATTTTAGCATCTGAGGACGTCATGCTCAGTTACCCTGACTTTAAGAAGCCGTTCGATCTAACGACCGACGCTTCAACCTATGGTATAGGGGCAGTCTTGTCCCAAGAAGGACGCCCAATCACAATGATATCAAGATCATTGAAGGACAGAGAAGTCAATTATGCTACCAATGAAAGGGAACTATTGGCTATCATATGGGCACTGGCTAAACTACGGCACTATCTATATGGGGTTAAAGATATAAATATCTTTACCGATCACCAACCTTTAACCTTTGCAGTAGCGGAATCGAATCCCAATGCTAAGATTAACAGATGGAAAGCGCGTATTGACGAGTCTAATGCACGAATATTCTATAAACCGGGCAAAGAGAATCTGGTTGCAGATGCCTTGTCCAGACAGCAGCTTAACGCTCTTGAAGAACAAGAAGCCGAGTCCTGTGCCGCAACAATTCATAGTGAGCTGTCACTCACGCACACTATTGAAACAACGAACAAGCCTTTAAATTGTTTTAAAAACCAGATAATAGTAGAAGAAGCGCGATTACCATTGAAATGCAGTTTCATATTATTTGGAAATAAGAGACGGCATTCAATTAGCTTCACCTCCAAGGACTCCCTTTTAGGCGAGCTGGTGGATATAACTATACCTAAAGGAGTAAACGCCTTTCATTGTGATTTACACACACTTGCAATGAAACAGGACGAAGTAGTTCGGAGATTCCCAGCTACAAAGTTTTGGCACTGCAAAAATCGAGTGGTGGACATATTCGCGGCTGGGGAGAGGACTGAAATCCTCACTACTGAACACAATAGAGCCCACAGGTCGGCCCAAGAAAATGTCAAGCAGGTACTTTCGGAGTACTATTTCCCGAAGATGACCAAATTGGTAAATCAAATTGTCCAAAACTGCAAGACTTGCGCTGGGGCTAAGTACGACAGACACCCAAGAAAACAGGTAATTGGTGAAACACCAATCCCTTCATGTGTAGGAGAAATGCTGCACATTGAAATTTTTTTTACTGATAGGAAATTCTTTCTGCCATGCATTGACAAATTTTCTAAGATTGCTATCGTACAACCCGTTGCTTCAAGAACTATTGAAGACTTAAAGCCAGCCGTGCTTCAGATTATGAATTTCTTCCCGAAGGCAAAATCGGTCTATTGGACAATGAGCCGTCAATGAATTCCCATACTATCAAGACCATGCTAACAAACATTTTCGGTGTCAGTATTTCAAACGCACCCCCTCTGCATAGTGTCTCTAATGGACAGGTAGAACGCTTTCATAGCACTCTACTAGAACTCGCCAGGTGTCTAAAAATAAACAAGGGCATAAGCGACACTGTGGAAGTCATATTGTTGGCCACTGTTGAGTACAACAAATCAATACACTCGGTTATCGACAAAAGACCAGTAGACGTGGTACAAGTAAGTTCTGATCAACTTCAGGATAGTAAAGAAATCCATGACAGGATCAGACAGATCCAGACTGCACTGAGAGCTAGGGAAAATGTTTCCCGGAAGAATCGAGTCTTTGACGTTGGCGAAAAAGTTTTGGTTAAGTCCAACAGAAGGCTTGGCAACAAGCTCACGCCTTTATGTGAAGAGCGAGCTGTGGAAGCGGACCTGGGGACCACGGTCCTTATTAAAGGGAGGGTGCTCCATAAGGACAACCTTAAGTAACAACATTTCGATTATTCTTTTTTATTTAGCCCTTTGGCACATTTTTATTAGATATAACTTTCAGCCACTTGGCATAGGTTTAATTAATCATAAGGGGCCTTTACGTCATACCTTCACTTAAGTTCATATTACGGTGGTGGGATGCCTTTTAACGAAAAAAGTTAGTAAATATTTCATTCCACAGGTCTGGAATCATCTTCCTCTTATCCTTGTCATTGGCCCGTGCGCACATCACTGACTATTCGCACGCCAAGTACATTCCTATTGTGGATGGTCGGGTCCTGGTGTGGGAGGAGTTTGCCTATGTCAAGCATTCGGCAAATCTCTCGGAATACATGCGTGTAGTGGAAGAAACGGTCAAGCTGTTCGACATGTTCCCGCAATCACACATGAAGAAGTTGTTGAGCGTGGATACTGCTCATATGCGGGACTTAGTGGAAGCACTAGGCGCACACCACAGGATGGCTAGGAGCTTAGATTTCCTAGGGACCATGTTAAAGGTGGTGGCGGGTACACCAGACTCTAAAGATTTGGAGAATATTAAAATTACAGAGGCTCAACTTATAAATTCAAACAATAGACAAATAGAAATTAACACAAAAGTTCAGGATCAGATAAATCAACTATCCTCTACCGTCAACCAGATTCTCAAAGCAGCTACAGATACACAAATAGACACAGGCCATTTGTATGAAACGTTATTGGCCAGAAATAGAATGATAATGATGGAGGTGCAAAATCTTATGCTTGCTGTAGCGCTCGCAAAGGTAAATGTTGTTAGCCCAAATATTTTAGATCACACAGACTTGAAATCCGTTTGGCTAGAGGAACCCACCAACACCCGCATGGGTTCTGTCACGCTGGTAGATGACGGTATACTCATAATCAACGACCGGCCAGCGAAGGTGCAAATATACAACATCTCAGAAACGTGGGTGCGTGGTACACACCTGATCACCTTTAATAAACAGGCCACAATAAATGGGACTCTGTTCATCAACCACAATAACATACAGAATAGAGTCCCCGGAATCGCTAACTCTCCTCTGTTAAACATCACGGCCAGCCACGATGTCCTCAGTCTCCCTTATCTTCATCGTTTAAATGAACATAATCTGGAGGCAATCCAACAGTTTAAGGAAGAGATCGATGTTGACCGGTTGTATCGTCTAGCATTTATCGTCGGAGCATTATGCTGCGCAATCATCTGCGTGGGACTTGTAGTTTGGCGGATTGTCAAGGCAAGGAAATCTGCGGGCCAAGTGAGGGAGGTGATTGCTGAACTTGGGTTGGCCGAGGGCGGCCTCAAACTTGAAAGGGGAGTAGTTAACTAAAGTCAACGAATGCTAGGCTATTGACCACCATACGACTCCAGTCACAACTGCTGAACAAGCATTGGGCCGGATGTCGTTGCATAGAAGGCAAACACAGCATATTTGCGTGGCCGCTATGAAACGAATTGCGAAACTTTATGTTTCGCTTTTCGGTAGCTTAAGCATATGTAGAAATGTAAAATTCAGTTTGATAATTGCGAGCAACTGAACACCATCGTTCTTCGCTATAATAAAGCTTTCATTTAAAACTCAATAAGAAATAATATAATTGGCGCCCAATAAGTGGTTCTAACCCAGTGGAAGTAAAGCTATTTTTTTAAGTACAAATAAAATTTGAACACAGCCACGCAACAGAGCTGTGCAGAGCGGAGACTGCGACGTTGGAGCACCAAATAACTGCAGCGAGGGATAGTATAAGAAAACACACATTTACAAATCATGTGGGCATTTCTTTAGTACAAACGAATTTCAAGTGTTGGTATATAACAGTTTTTTTTTGTTTTGTTTCGCATACCTTTGCGAGCGTTGCGATCGGCAATCGCTGTCAAAAATAATAATAAAAAGCAACTGAAAGTTTTTTTTTAATGCTGTCTTTGTGAATTATGGTTGACACTAGATTAATCTAAACAGTAGCATTTTAAGCACACATTGCTTTTACGCTTGAGTTTATTGTTTATTTTACTTTTGTCCCTTATTTTGTGTTGCCGTTCAGCGCTGAGGCGTAATACGATCGGCCGAGTTTTAAACGTCATTGTTTTTGTTAGCACTCGAATTTGTTTTTGTGTTCGCTGTCTATAGCTCATGTGCGACCCATCCTTACGGTATAGAGACCCTCGCCGTCATTATAGTAATTCAGAGTCAGACTCCGATAGTCGGCATCAGAAGTGCAAGTGTACACCGCAATAGAAATAAGAAATGATATTCGTTATGACGAGCCACTTGATGCCGTCAAATGTTTGCCTGAGTTCCATGGCGCACAAGAATCTTACTTCTCTTGGAGGCAAGCGGCATCGGCCGCATATCACATTTTTAAACCACACAATGGCAGCTCACGCCACTACCAGGCAGTGATAATTATAAGAAGTAAAATTAGGGGTCCAGCGGATGCCGTGCTTGCGTCGTTTGGTACTGTACTGAACTTTGACGCAATCATAAGCCGTCTTGATTTCACTTACAGTGACAAACGCCCTATTCATGTCATAGAACAGGAATTGGGAATCTTAAGGCAAGGTACCCTGCCTTTATTGCAGTACTATGATGAAGTTGAACAAAAACTCACATTGTTGACTAACAAAGTCAACATGTCATATGAACCAGCAATGGCCAAAGGCTTGTGCACAAAATTTCGAGATGACGCTCTACGAGTGTTTAATTCGGGCCTTAAGCGTAGCCTTACTGCCGTACTATTCGCAGCAAAGTCCAAAGACTTGCCTTTAGCCCTCGCCCTTGCGCAGGAAGTTGAAGCTAACTATGAAAGGTACACTTTAGCGGCCAATTTTGCAAAAAGCCAGGAAGAGAGGGAACGTAGGCCAAACCCCAAAGCTCAAGGCCGACAACAACATAAGAGTTTTCCACAAACCAGTGCACAAATGGCTGGTGTGAAAAATCCACACTTTAGCAAGCAGCAGGGTCAGTTCGACCAGCGTAGCGGCAAGCAGCAAAATACCAGCAACATGCAGGTCCCCATGGAAGTTAATCCTTCAACTTCAAAGTTCCGTTTAAGCAACCAAACCCCAACCTACAGGAATAAGAGGACAGCCACTTCTGATCGCACAGGCGGCCAGAACAAACAGCAAAGGGTGAACCATGTCACTCAGGATGCTGGCCAAAGGGGAAATGATTACGCTGGTGCTGCGGCTGCTGCAGTAGCGCAAATCGATGACGATACCGGTAGTGATGGTTCTGACGCCATCAATTTTTTAGGGGCAAGTCCCTGCTGCCGGTCATCAGACGAAGAGTAGCGGGGACAATAATGAAATTCCTAATTGATACGGGCGCGTCATCCGACCGTATAAGGGGTTAAAAGGCGTCCGATCAGTAGAATCTCCATTTTCCATTCATTCAATTCATGGCACAACTAGAATCACAAAGAAATACTTTGTGTACATGTTCAATAAAAAAGCTACATTCTTCATTCTGTCAGATCTGTCAACGTTCGACGGAATAATAGGCCTCGACCTGTTAACACAGGCAAGGGGCATCACTTTGTTTGGCAACTGGCCAACTGAAATGGGGCTCAAGAATTGAAAAAATTTCTTTCCTCACTTGTGCAGAGGTCAATTTCACTATCGTAGATTGCTCGGATGCACCCCCTGCTATAAAGAGTACCTTTTTAAAAATGCTCACTGGCAGGAAGAAAGCCTTCGCGAGCCCCAACGAAGCCCTACCCTACAACACCTCGGTTGTAGCAACAATCCGTACAGTAAATGAGGAACCCATTTATGCAAAATTGTACCCATATCCCATGGGAGCAGCTGATTTCGTCAATAAAGATATTCAAAATCTTCTTAAAAATGGCATAATCCAAAAGTCAGTCTCCCCGTATAACATATAACCCATAATGGTTTGTCGATAAGAAAGGCACCGACGAAGCAGGTAATCGGAATAAGCGCAAAGTTATCGACTTTCGCAAGTTAAACGAGCGCACAGTTCCTGATAAGTACCCCATGCCAAATATTTCAATGATATTGGGTAACCTTGGCAAGGCCAAATATTTCTCAAAGCTAGACCTTAAGTCTGGGTACCATCAGATCATACTAGCAGAGCGTGACCGAGAGAAAACTTCTTTTCGGTGAGCGGAGGGAAGTATGAATTTCGAAGACTCCCGTTTGGCCTTAAAAACGCAGCCAGCTTCTTCCAGAGGACTATCGACGATATTCTCAGGGAGCAGATCGGCAAGTGTTGCTATGTTTACGTTGATGACGTAATCATATTCTCCGAAACGAAGAGTCACATGTAAAGCATGTAGACTGGGTTCTAAGGAACCTGTATGAAGCAAATATGAGGGTGTCTGCAGAAAAATCACGTTTTTTTAAGAAAAGCGTGAACTTTCTAGGATTCATAGTCACTAGCTCTGGTGCAACAACAGATCCGGACAAAGTCAAAGCCATACAAGAATTTCCGGAACCTAAAACAGTATTCGAAGTTAGGTCATTTCTGGGCCTAGCTAGTTACTATAGATGTTTCATCCAAGATTTTGCGACATAAGCGAGACCCATCTCAGAAATACTAAAAGGTGAGAATGGTACTGTCAGTAGACACAGATCGCGAAATATTCCAGTACAATTTTCTGAAACTCAACGACAAGCTTTTCAAAAGCTGCGCAATATTTTAGCATCTGAGGACGTCATGCTCAGTTACCCTGACTTTAAGAAGCCGTTCGATCTAACGACCGACGCTTCAGCCTATGGTATAGGGGCAGTCTTGTCCCAAGAAGGACGCCCAATCACAATGATATCAAGATCATTGAAGGACAGAGAAGTCAATTATGCTACCAATGAAAGGGAACTATTGGCTATCATATGGGCACTGGCTAAACTACGGCACTATCTATATGGGGTTAAAGATATAAATATCTTTACCGATCACCAACCTTTAACCTTTGCAGTAGCGGAATCGAATCCCAATGCTAAGATTAACAGATGGAAAGCGCGTATTGACGAGTGTAATGCACGAATATTCTATAAACCGGGCAAAGAGAATCTGGTTGCAGATGCCTTGTTCAGACAGCAGCTTAACGCTCTTGAAGAACAAGAAGCCGAGTCCTGTGCCGCAACAATTCATAGTGAGCTGTCACTCACGCACACTATTGAAACAACGAACAAGCCTTTAAATTGTTTTAAAAACTAGATAATAGTAGAAGAAGCGCGATTCCCATTGAAATGCAGTTTCATATTATTTGGAAATAAGAGACGGCATTCAATTAGATTCACCTCCAAGGGCTCCCTTTTAGGCGAGCTGGTGGATATAATTATACCTAAAGGAGTAAACGCCTTTCATTGTGATTTACACACACTTGCAATGAAACAGGACGAAGTAGTTCGGAGATTCCCAGCTACAAAGTTTTGGCACTGCAAAAATCGAGTGGTGGACATATTCGCGGCTAGGGAGAGGACTGAAATCCTCACTACTGAACACAATAGAGCCCACAGGTCGGCCCAAGAAAATGTCAAGCAGGTACTTTCGGAGTACTATTTCCCGAAGATGATCAAATTGGCAAATCAAATTTTCCAAAACTGCAAGACATGCGCTAGGGCTAAGTACGACAGACACCCAAGAAAACAGGTAATTGGTGAAACACCAATCCCTTCATGTGTAGGAGAAATGCTGCACATTGAAATTTTTTTTACTGATAGGAAATTATTTCTGCCATGCATTGACAAATTTTCTAAGTTTGCTATCGTACAACCCGTTGCTTCAAGAACTATTGAAGACTTAAAGCCAACGGATGTCGTTGCATAGAAGGCAAACACAGCATATTTGCGTCGCCGCTATGAAACGAATTGCGAAACTTTATGTTTCGCTTTTCGGTACCTTAAGCATAGGTAGAAATGTAAAATTCAGTTTGATAATTGCGAGCAACTGAACACCATCGTTCTTCGCTATAATAAAGCTTTCATTTAAAACTCAATAAGAAATAATATAATTTACACATATACTCGAAATGGCTCCGTACGGTGATCGATGTTTCAATCCATTTCGCTTGGTAAATCATCGAAAATTAAATAACTTAAGAAAATTGTCTGCATTATTAGCACACAAGTGGGGGCATCCAGCAAATTCTTATGTGTGCGCATCCTGCAGGAAACGACTTTTAAATGAAATATCAGCCAATGAAGATATTGAATATATTGAAACCTCGAGGGAACTCTCGCAAAGCACCCGCGATGAAGCATTCATTCCTGAAGACAGTTGCAGACATGAACCCACCCAATCGGATTCAGCAATAGAAAATACAGAAATTTTGAAACACCTAAAGGAGAAATTTAATAACCCAATACTTCTGCTTCTATGTAAACTACGATACTGACTATGTCATGGAGTGAATATAAACTTGCAGAAAAGTTCGGGACATCCAGGCGACAAGTGAGAAAAGCAAAGAAACTTGTGGATCAGTTCGGTATCTTATCAACCCAAACCCACGTGGTGGCCGTAAGAGGAATATCCGAACGTTAAAGCAGGTTTAACAAAGTTTTTTTACTTTAAGACCCAAACAATGTGTTCTCGCTGGTGACCCTGGGACGCATATGGTATGTGTTTGCACATACCACCAAAATGTAAAGCTAATGTTGGATGGTGGAGAGATTGCTAATCTTACAGCTGGAACAAACATGGAACTTTCGTCTTATGAGGATTGCCTACGAAAGATGATGTGTCTGAATCCAACACAAACGTGCCATTTAATGACTGCAAAAACACCACCAAATGTTTGGTGTAAATCTTGCCGTAACTGAAATGCAATTCGTCATCATTTGAAAGTTATTTTCGATAAGAACCAAGTAACAGGCGTGCAGTTTCAAAAGTGGTTTGGCACAGACCGCTTCACAATCTCTACTCAAATACTTCCCAGTGATGATTTTGTAGGCAGCTTGTGTGATGCCTTGGTTACTCAGAAACCACAACACAGATGGAATTGGAATAAAACACGGCAACATTGTTATGATTTCAGATGACTTAAAACATGACACAACACAACCACTTTTTACGCCTACCAAAAAATACTACACAAGCAGCTTTTTGAAAAAGCAATAGTTGTATATACAATTGTATACATAACAGATGGTGCTTCACCACATTTTAAAAATAGGTGTAACTTTGTGAATCTATTTTATTATAACGATGACTTTGATTCGAAAGCAAAGATACATTTTCACGCAACATCTCACGGAAAGGGGCCATGCGATGGACTTGGAGGGAACCTCAAACGTTAAGCTACGCGTGCAAGCCTACAGTTACCTAAAAGAGGATCAATTGTTTCACCAATGAAGTTGTACGGATGGGCAACCTCATCTTTAAACAGCGATTTAATACTGCTCCAGAAACGATATTCAACGTGAAACGGCATTTTGCAACCCAGATTTGATTCTACAATCGCCATTCCAGGAACTAAAAAGTTGCATGCCTATATTCCAACAACCGAAGGCCTTCTTGTAAAAAGAACAAGTTCTAGCATAGATGCCCAATGCAAAATTATAAAAGTTATAAGGTAAAACCGTTCTGAGTTTACTACTATTGTAATTCATTATATTTTCATTAAAACTTCATACCTGTTTTACTAAATATGTATTTTTCACATGAACGGAAGGTTACAAACATTCGCCTAGCGTCATACTCAGCGCGAGGTGTACATATGTATGTGCACAAAACAAATTCACATATCTGCCTAACTGATGGAGATCCCATTGTTCACATGAGCCACCCTGTGGCGAATGTCGTGGAGAAGAAGCAGAAAATTTAAAAACAATCAGGGCATTCGATAACGTTTGTGAGACCGACCGGACATATTTTCCGAGCGACCCCCCATTTTTATTGTGAAATAAAGTTTAATTTACTTTAAACCCCCTTTTTTATTTTAATTTTTAATTAAAAGGAAAACGCCGTGACTTTGGTGAGTGACGCCCCCTACCAGTGTATTTGTGAAGTGGTGGTAAAATTATTGATGGTCCTTCGGCGTTTTAGAAAGGCACCTATTAAAAAATTAAATTAAAATAAATAACTACATATACATATACATACATAAACAACCATTTTCAATAGTGGCAACCAATACAGTGCACATACATAAATATAAAAACACCACAAAAAACACAAAATAGAACGGGCTCGAAATTAAAAAAAAAAAAAAAAAAAAACTACAAATAAAAATACATACATAAATGTATATTTGCGGGCGCGAACAAAAATTAAATTAATATAAAAAAAAAAAAAAGTGGACACCGGCATCAAGAGCTGGACGACGTGGGAGGAGGAAATATAACCCTTACAAAAGGCACTTTTCGGCAGTAGCAGCTACACACCTAAAATACAATACCCAAACCTTTTTGAAGCGCTACAAAGTGAGTTGTATCTATTTCAATTTTATCTCAAAATTGCATACACAAAAATAGTTTCCTTTGCTTAGATTTTGTGTTCTCATACACACCTCAAATACCCCAAACATATTATTCAAGCATTGTCTTGCAAAATAAATTCCGGCAATACCCCTTTTGCTAAAACAAGTAAAAGCAGGATTGTAATAATAACACCGAAGCAAAGGAAATCTAATTTAATAAAAAGTGCAAGTAATTCAAGTTCCCGCGCTTACTGCACGCATTAAAGTATATACATACATACATTCATACAAAACATTGCCTTAAATATTCCAGCACTTTGAATCCAGTACATAAAAATATATATTTACGTACATATGTACATATACTCGCATTAAATTTCGCGCTCTGTGCATACCGGTTTTTAATACATATTTACATTGCTCTTACGGCAGTTTTCTTACTCGCCCCTTATACCGGTAACAAAAAAATAATAATTTACATATTTACATACAGTACTTTTACTGTGCTCTCTTCTCACACATACACATACCTACATTCCAACTTTTGTTTTATACCCCATACGGCATTCCATACATAAAGTAAGGCAGAGCAAAATACGTGCGTGGAAAAAGACATTGAAAACAAAACATAAAATAAAGGGTATACACCTTTAACAAAATAAATATAAAATTTATTTAAATTCTCAAATTTATTAAAAAAAAAAAAAGGAAATAAATAAAAATAAAGTTTCCAGAATTAACTCCGATACACACTCACACTCAAATTATTAAATGCAATCCGACAAGTCAAAACCCAAATCTCCTCAGGTTTTGCAAATTCCAAAAATGTGTGACGAAGAAAGAGCCCTAGGCACCCCCGCCGAAGCTACACGCTCAAAACAAGGGGCAAGACCAAGGAAAGCCGAAGATGTCTCGGCTACAAAATTTATTACAGAGAACAGTTTAATTCGATACTGTACACGATTCTCCTCTGCCCCCATACAAGACAATTCGGAATCGGTTTTAACGATAAAAAATTCGAATCTCGATAATTTTTGGGCACGTCTGCAATTATGCTACGATGCAGTAATCGAGACTGACGATTCCGATTTACCAGAAACTTTTAAATATTCGGCACTCGCCAAATACGAAGCCTGTCTCGATCAATACGAAGAGACAAAAGTAATGATTTCCGATCAGCTTAAACTAATACAACCAGTGGCGGCTCCTACTCCGCCCCAGAGAGTAGAGAGACAAAATGCACAAGATGATACCCCAAACATCTACCTCAAAGTGCCAGCTTGTGACACAGAAATATTTAATGGCGGCTACGACCAGTGGCCAGCATTTCGGGATATGTTTACGGCAGTATACATAAACCACCCCAAGTTATCACAAGCACAAAAATTGTACCACCTCAGGTACAAAACAAAAGGCGAAGCCGGATCAATTGTGAAAAAATTCCAATTGAGTGACGAAAATTTCAATTTAGCGTGGGAAGCATTGAAATCCCGCTACGAAAATGAAAGGGTCCTGGTCGATAACCAAGTGACCATTTTAATGAATCTCCCTAAGATTCAGAAAGAAACTTTTGAAGAGTTTCTTAAATTACAAACAACCGTCACAAACTGCCTTTCGGTTCTAAAGACGCAAGACATCCCAGTCGAAGAGTGGGACGCAATATTAGTAAATATTTGTGCCGCAACACTGCCAGCCGCAACAATCCCTAGTTTCCCGGAAAAAATGCCCAACATGGCAACAAATGAGCGATTTTCTTACAACCCAATATGAAATCGCAGAGAGAGTTAAGCCGTCCCAAACAGACAATGAATTCAAAATGAATTTCTCAAAACCCCAATTCAAAAATAATAATCAACATAACAGAAGCTTCAGCAAACCACAATCGTTCGTATCAGAGCAAAAGAAAAGTTGGTTATGCGATCTCTGTAATGCCAGCCACTCATTAAGAAGCTGCCCAAACTTCAAAAAAATGTCACTTCAAGACAGAAATAATCATGTCAGAGAAAAAAAACTCTATATAAATTGCCTCTCATATTCCCATACAACAAATACCTGTGAAAGCAAATTCAACATCAACATCCATGTTTCTGGGCTATATAAAAGATGCGGTTATGATGAGGGATTTGTAGAGCAAGATTTTTGTTCGCCGAGAAAACGCTTTGCTTTTCAATTGTCTAAGGACCTCAAAGTAACACCTGCTGTCAAGTGTTATTCTTCGCTGTTCGCAGGGCTGGTATTGTTGGTGGTGTTTATGCTAGATCCTAAGTCCTTCTCTATTTCAAAGATATAACTGGCAACAGTGACGTTGGTCCCAACACGTTAGGACTTTTTGTTTCTCGCCACAAAACATTTTGTTTTGTCCTCGTTCAGTACTATACCAACTTCTTTTTCTAAACTGGAGAACACTGCACTGACGGCCCCAGCTACACTGGTCATAAGAACAATTGCATTGGACGGATTGTAGAAGTAGCGACAATGGCCAAGACTTAAAGAGACTTAATTTGTATTTTCATCACCCATCGAAATGGATTCCATAAATTCGATCAAACCACCATCCAAAATCTCATCGCATGTTTTGAAGAAAGCTTCAGTGTGACAGATGGGAAATTGTGAGTAAAGCTCAAGGCTGGAACTTGACCAATTTTCGCGCGAGTATGTGAAATATTAATGACATTGAGACGTTTAGGACAAGACAGTATATAAAATTCAGTAAGGGATTTTCATAGCCTCAGGTATAGTTACCCTGGAAGTTTTAGAGTGGGATCTCTATTAGTTAGGCAGATATGTGAATTTATAACCATCCTTTCATGTGAAAAAAACATGAAAATGAAAATGTAGGGAAACTGTCTTCTAGCTATGTTCGATGGACTTAAAACCAAATTTCTTTATGAACATTATAATTATACCCACGCAAAAAAAAACTTGTTCCAAAGAGGCAAAAATTAGTTTAACTACCAAAAAGGACCACAGCGACCTAAAAACCAACGTGATTTTTTATGAAACTGGTTGCTAGCTACCTACTATCTACCTGAAGTATACATCAGTACTCTAGTTTAGCTACTAAATCGGACCGCTGCGACCTAAAAACTAAATGAATTTTTTTGACACTAGTTGCTACTTACCTACTTTCTACCTGAAATATACATCGGTACTCTAGTTTAGCTAGTAAATCGGACCGCTGCAACCTAAAAACTAAAAACAGCGACCTAAAAACCAAATGAATTTTTTTTACACTAGTTGTTAACTACTAACCTACAGTCTACGTGAAACATGAAAATTTTAATTAATAGTTTCGTATTTAAATAAGATGATATCCTTAAAACGTTAACAGACTTATGCTTGAACGTTATGAATATACACATATACTTGAAATGGCTCCGTACGGTGATCGATGTTTCAATCCATTTCGCTTGGTAAATCATCGAAAATTAAATAACTTAAGAAAATTGTCTGCATTATTAGCACACAAGTGGGGGCATCCAGCAAATTCTTATGTGTGCGCATCCTGCAGGAAACGACTTTTAAATGAAATATCAGCCAATGAAGATAATGAAGAGTTCGGGACATCCAGGCGACAAGTGAGAAAAGCAAAGAAACTTGTGGATCAGTTCGGCATCTTATCAACCCCAAACCGACGTGGTGGCCGCAAGAGGAATATCCGAACGTTAAAGCAGGTTTAACAAAGTTTTTTTTACTTTAAGACCCAAACAATGTGTCCTCGCTGGTGACCCTGGGACGCATAGGTATGTGTTTGCACATACCACCAAAATGTAAAGCTAATGTTGGATGGTGGAGATATTGCTAATCTTACAACTGGAACAAACATGAAACTTTCGTCTTATAAGGATTGCCTACGAATTATGATGTGTCTGATTTGAAAGTTATTTTCGATAAGAACCAAGTAACAGGCGTGCAGTTTCAAAAGTGGTTTGGCACAGACCGCTTCACAATCTCTACTCAAATACTTTCCAGTAATGATTTTGTAGGCAGCTTGTGTGATGCCTTGGTTACTCTGAAACCACATGCTTATATTGCAGAAACAAAGGCACTTTATAAAAAAATCTAAGAGAAAATTTTGACGAAAGAGAAGTTATCGTACAGTGTGACTTTGCAGAAAATTATAGCTTTGTTGACCAAGATGCCACCCAATCTTTCCATTGGAACAACGAACAAGCAACACTCCTCACATCGGTTTTTTTATTATACAGATGGAATTGGAATAAAACACGGCAACATTGTTATGATTTCAGATGACTTAAAACATGACACAGCCACTTTTTACGACTACCAAAAAAAACTACACAAGCACCTTTTTGGAAAAGCAATAGTTGTATATAAAATTGTATACATAACAGATGGTGCTTCACTACATTTTAAAAATAGATTTAACTTTGTGAATCTATTTTATTATAAAGATGACTTTAATTCGAAAGCAAAGATACATTTTCACGCAACATCTCACGGAAAGGCGCCATGCGATGGACTTGGAGGGAACCTCAAACGTTAAGCTACGCGTGCAAGCCTACAGTTACCTAAAAGAGGATCAATTGTTTCACCAATGAAGTTATACGGATGGGCAACCTCATCTTTAAACAGCGATTTAATACTGCTCCAAAAACGATATTCCACGTGAAACCACATTTTTGCAACCCAGATTTGATTCTACAATCGCCATTCCAGGAACTAAAAAGTTGCATGCCTATATTCCAACAACCGAAGGCCTTCTTGTAAAAAGAACAAGTTCTAGCATAGATGCCCAATGTAAAATTATAAAAGTTATAAAGAAAAACCGTTCTGAGTTTACTACTATTATAATTCATTATATTTTCATTAAAACTTCATACCTGTTTTACTAAATATGTATTCACACCGGAAGTGAAAATTAAAAAAAAAAATATGGAAGCTTCGACCGCCTTTTTTTAATTTGTTTATTTCAAAATATAGCCCCATGTATAGTTATAATACCCTAGAAGTTTTAGGATGAGATCTCCATCAGTTAGGCAGATATGTGAATTTGTTTTGTGCACATATGTATGTACACCTCGCGCTGAGTATGACGCTAGGCGATTGTTTGTAACCTTCGGTTCATGTGAAAAAAACATGAAAATGAAAATGTAGTGAAACTGTCTCTACCTATGTTCGATGGACTTAAAACCAAATTTCTTAATGAACATTATAATTATACCCACGCAAAAAAAACTTGTTCCAAAGAGGCAAAAATTAGTTTAACTACCAAAAAGGACCACAGTGCCCTATAAATCAACGTAATTTTTTATGAAACTGGTTGCTAGCTACCTACTATCTACCTGAAGTATACATCAGTACTCTAGTTTAGCTACTAAATCGTACCGCTGCGACCTAAAAACTAAATGCATTTTTTTGACACTAGTTGCTACTTACCTACTTTCTACCTGAAATATACATCAGTACTCTAGCTTAGCTAGTAAATCGGACCCCTGCAACCTAAAAACTAAATGAATTTTTTTGAAACTAGTTGCTACTTACCTACTTTCTACCTGAAATATACATCAGTACTCTAGTTTAACCACTAAAAAGGACCACAGCGACCTAAAAACCAAATAATTTTTTTTACACTAGTTGTTAATTACTAACCTACAGTCTACGTGAAACATACAAATTTTAATTAATAGTTTCGTATTTAAATAAGATGATATCCTCAAAACGTTAACAGACTTATGCTTGAACGTTATTAATATACACATATACTCGAAATGGCTCCGTACGGTGATCGATGTTTCAATCCATTTCGCTTGGTAAATTATCGAAAATTAAATAACTTAAGAAAACTGTCTGCATTATTAGCACACAAGTGGGGGCATCCAGCAAATTCTTATGTGTGCGCATCCTGCAGGAAACGACTTTTAAATGAAATATCAGCCAATGAAGATGTTGAATATATTGAAACCTCGAGGGAACTCTCGCAAAGCACCCGCGATTAAGCATTCATTCCTGAAGACAGTTGCAGACATGAACCCACTCAATCGGATTCAGCAATAGAAAATATAGAAATTTTGAAACACCTAAAGGAGAAATTTAATAACCCAATAATTCTGCTTCTATGTAAACTACGATACTGACTATGTCATGGAGTGAAAATAAACTTGCAGAAGAGTTCGGGACATCCAGGCGACAAGTGAGAAAAACAAAGAAACTTGTGAATCAGTTCGGCATCTTATCAACCCCAAACCCTCGTGGCGGCCGTAAGAGGAATATCCGAACGTTAAAGCAGGTTTAACAAAGTTTTTTTACTTTAAGACCCAAACAATGTGTCCTCGCTGGTGACCCTGGGACGCATAGGTATGTGTTTGCACATACCACCAAAATGTAAAGCTAATGTTGGATGGTGGAGATATTGCTAATCTTACAACTGGAACAAACATGGAACTTTCGTCTTATAGGGATTGCCTACGAAATATGATGTGTCTGAATCCAACACAAACGTGCCATTTAATGACTGCAAAAACACCACCAAATGAGTGTTGTAAATCTTGCCGTAACTTAAATGCAAGTCGTCATCATTTGAAAGTTATTTTCGATAAGAACCAAGTAACAGGCAGTTTCAAAAGTGGTTTGGCACAGACCGCTTCACAATCTCTACTCAAATACTTCCCAGTGATGATTTTGTAGGCAGCTTGTGTGATGCCTTGGTTACTCTGAAACCACATGCTTATATTGCAGAAACAAAGGCACTTTGTAAAAAAATCTAAGAGAAAATTTGGACGAAAGAGAAGTTATCGTACAGTGTGACTTTGCAGAAAATTATAGCTTTGTTGACCAAGATGCCACCCAATCTTATCATTGGAACAACGAACAATGGAATAAAACACGGCAACATTGTTATGATTTCAGATGACTTAAAACATGACACAGCCACTTTTTACGCCTACCAAAAAAAACTACGCAAGCACCTTTTTTGGAAAAGCAATAGCAATAGCGAGGTGTACATACATATGTATGTGCACAAAACAAATTCACTGTTCAATAAATCACCTTTTCGCTATAGGTTTTAGAGGAGATGTTTATTTATTTAACCGACTTCGTCGGAGCGCACAAGATGACTGCTAATTTCTTTTACAGAAGATGATCGGCAAGCCATTTCATAACAGTGTTGTAAACTCTATATACATACTTAACAGCAGACAGTTCTTAATCTTAACATACTCCCTCTTTACTTGACAGCAGACAGTGTTGTTAACTTAACACACTCCCCCCGCTGACGGAGTCTAGAGATTCTTGCAAATAAACAGTTTTTTTTTTTTTAATTCGACATACAATTAAAATTTTGAATCTAAATCCGCTTACGGTAGCTAATAATATTAGCCCTAACAATTTCCCTTGATGGGCGCACAATTCAGTAACGTATATAACAATAGCATAATTATTATTTAATGCCGCATTCCACTCGTTTATTGATCCGCTTTGAACGCCTTAGAAGTTGCTTACGCTGCTTCGAGTCATCTTGCCGAAGTAGGTCTACGGTGGACTTGCCGGCCATCGCTCTCGATCTTTTGATAGAGTTGCTCTTCGATGTTGTGGACTGTATATGTTGGTTATTCAGTCGCTTCTGCTCCTTATTTGCTCGCATTGCTAGTTCAGTGGCTTTTACTTCATCCTCATCCAACTCTTTAGCAGTTGGAAGATAGACTAAAGCCCGCACTGATCGCTCAAATTCACCATCGGCTGTTCGCACTCGAACATTTCGCACCTTCCGTCTGAACCTGGAAAGGTATCTATGACCCTACCCATGCGCCAATGCTGGGGAGCCCCATTATCGCTTTTTAAAAATACCATGTCGTTCACACGTAGATTCCGCTTAGCAGTATTCCATTTATGACGACATTGTAAAGTATTAAAATAATCGGTTTGGAAATCTATCCAGAACTGTTTGATCATATTGTCTATAGCAATATTCATTCGCACATGTTCCATCGGAACAACGTCAATGTTATCGATTAACGGCTGAACGGTACGCTGTCCCATGAAAGCACGACTTGGCGTGAGGTAGTTTAAATCATGTGGATCGTCTGATAACGGCACCAAAGGCCTGCTATTCAAAATGCCAGTTATACCTGCTAACATTGTTTGGTATTGTTCATATGTAAACGTTCTGGCAGCAGCCACTCTTCTAATGTGATGTTTTGCTGCTTTTACAGCCGCTTCCCACAGCCCTCCTTGATTAGGAGCTCTAGGCGTGATATGTTGCCAAGTTACGCCGTGTAAATTCAGATGGTCAAGAGTTTCTTTATCATACCAACTCCTTCGCGCTTGTTCTAAAATCGATTCCGCACCTACAAAGGTGGTTCCGTTATCGCTATAAATGTTTGATGTCATTCCATAGATCGAAGTGAATCTCATGAATGCCCAAATGAATCGCTTGGCTGTTAATCCGGTAGCGCACTCCATGTGTATCATGCGAGTGGTCATACACACGAATACCGCTACATAGCTCGCCAAAACCGTATTACATCTTCCCTCGAATTTTTTGAGAAAAATGGGACCAAAATGATCCTCTCCGCAATATGTAAACGGTGACGCTATAGTCAATCGCTCTTTTGGCAGATCCGCCATGATCTGATTGCAAACCTGTTTGCTGAATCGCACACATTGTGGACAAGATTTTACAATACGCTTCGCCAGACGTCGGGATTGTA
The DNA here is from genome assembly GCA_963971545.1 of Philophylla caesio. Classification (NCBI taxonomy): domain Eukaryota; kingdom Metazoa; phylum Arthropoda; class Insecta; order Diptera; family Tephritidae; genus Philophylla; species Philophylla caesio. The sequence goes on from OZ020605.1 coordinate 5,846,578, forward strand.
AGACCCAGTATCTGGACCTGACATAATGCAGCATAGCCTGAACATTACCATGCATTGTCCTATTATGAGCATCCATCATTAACAACTTGCTCAATCGCGAATGAGATGGTATTATAATGGGGTGCCTTTCATCTTGTGGTAAAAACGCATTTTCAATACGTCCCCAAACGCGCAACATTCCATTATCATCTAATATAGGCTTGAGACGAATTAATGGACTTTTGGAGTCGGCTTCTCCAATCGCACGAATACGCTTGATGTCTTGACGAAAGAATAAGTCTTGACTGAACTTAATCCAATAATTTAATGCCCATATTAGCTCGGCCTAAGACAGCAATTTCGATTCAAATCTTTGTTGGTTTCGCCACCGCAATAAAAAACGCCTACAATAGGCAGTAATTCTAATCACTTTTCCGAGTGAATCGCCATAATCAATTAATAATGTGTCTCCAATATAAAGGTGTTCACTTTTTCGCTCTTTCAAATTTCTAACACAAAGCACGGTGGCTTTGTACTCTCCCGCCCGCCACGATGTGTCTTTCGCAATTTGTATTTCAGTTGATGGCCATTCCTTCTTCTCCAATACCATAAAGTCTGGCCCATGCCACCATAAAGAACTTTTTATAAGCTCCGAGGGTGCAATCCCCCTTGAGAGTAAGTCAGCTGGATTTTGGTCTGTCATTATATGACGCCATTTGTCGAATGGACACATTCGCTGCATATTCGCAGCTCGCCTAGCCACCCATTGTATCGCTATCATGGAATCGGTAAATAGGGTATACGTTGCATTCTGGAGATCGCACTTATTTCGGACTTCGCTCATCATTATCGCAAGTAGCTCTGCCGCTAATAATTCCAACCTAGGAATCGTTTGTGCTTTGATGGGTGCAACATGTGACCTTGACATCAACAAATTGCACTCATATCGCTCATTCACTTTCACCCGTGCATAAATGCATGCACCATATGCCTTTGTTGAAGCATCGGCAAATCCAATCAACTCGACTTCCGTATTAGATGTTGTAAATATCCAACGCGAAATTCTAAGGTGCTTTAAGGCAGTCAGCTCTGCCTGTAACTTTCGCCAAATTTCATGATCACTCGCTTTAAGTTCCTCGTCCCAATTGAGCTGCTGGATCCACAATTGTTGGATAAACATTCGCCCCCGAATTGTAGCTGGACCTATATAACCACACGGGTCGTAAAACCGTGCGATATCTCCAACAACAACTCGCTTGGTCAACGGTCTATTCGATGCCTCAGATGGCTCAACCTGAAATAGGAATGCATCTTTAACTGGACTCCAATGGAGGCCCAGAATTGAAGTGAATTCATCGCTCACGTCAACCGATTCGCTCGATTCATTTGAATCTAATTTCAATCGATATCCGAGCAAGCTGGCGTTGGTTTTCCATTTGCCCAGCTCCAAGCCTGCTTTGGCTAGCATGGCACGCAATTGCTCATATAACTCAATTATTTGTTTTTCGCTATCAGCACCGGAGAAATAATCATCCATGTATCGCTCAAGTTCCGTTGCCTTGGCGGCTAGCGGAAATTCGTTTTTGTATATTCTCGCCAGTTCGATCATACATCGCATCGCTAAAAACGGACTGGATTTCATGCCATATGTTACAGTTTGGAGCACATATTCGCGTATGGGCTCATTAGTACAGAATCGCCACAACAATTTTTGATACACGTGATCAAAAGGATGCAATTTAAAGTGCCTAAACATTTTTCGAACGTCAGTGGCAAACACCCACCTGTACATTCGAAATCGCAGTATTATAATAGACAAGTGTTCCTGTAAATTAGGGCCAGCCAATTGTACATCATTTAGTGACTTTCCATTTGTAGTTTTCGCGCTGGCATCATAAACAACACGGAATCCGGATTGATGAGGGATGTAGTACCCTATCGCACTATTTCTTTCGCTTTCTGATGCTAATCTCATATGCCCAAGCTCAAGGAATTCCTGAATGAATGCATTATATTTTTCTTTGAGCACAGTATCATTCGCAAAACGTCGTTCAAGGTACATCAACCTTGTAAGCGCATGATTTCTTGAATCGCCTAATTCTACTTTATCGTTGACGAATGGCAATCTCACAACAAATCGCCCACGATTATCTCTCGTTGTCGTATCTCTAAATATTTTCTCGGCACGATCCTCTGCCACAGTGTTGGTGGATTCAGGTGGGTTTCTCAATTCCCAAAACCTAGCCACAAGCATTTCCAACAAATTTTCGGGTGGATCTCCTCCAATGGGATTGATCGTTAATCCCAACGTCAACACTTTGGATGGATCGCATTTTTTCTTGACATTACCAAACACAGCAAAGCCAAATTTAGTAGCCTGTGCTCTTAGGCCACATTCGCTTTCGATTATCCGGTTTTCCAAAATTTCAGCCCAGATATCCATTCCTAATAACAAATGGAATCGCTCATTAACATGATAATCTGGGTCGGCCAATCGCAATTCCGCAAATTCATGCACCAGTCCCTCCAATGGATAAGGTGAGTTATCTGGAATCGCATTTGATTCAATCAGGGTGGCCATGATACCACCAGCATTCGCATAATCATCCCACGCATGTAACGGTATTTTAACCTTTCGCAGTAAACGTGTTTCACACACATTGTTCAGCATATTTACCGTTAGCTCAGTGAGCTCAAACAGAGCAGAACTGAGCTACATTGCCTTATTGAAAATTTTGAGTTCCATTTGAACTCTTACCCATATTAGGATTCGCCCTTGAATTTATATTTGCATCCGCATTTGTATTCGCACTCGTTACAGCATTCATGTTCGCTCGGATGACATTAACTGCAGCTCGCTCCACCAACACCGGACATAATATACTATTGTGTTTATGACCAGACAATTAGCATTGCCCATCATATGTGCATCCTTTAAACAGGAAAAACACAACCGTAATCGCTTGATACACTCAGATCGCTTCTTAAGGTCTAAAGCCAACAACTTTTGACACTTGAAAATGGTATGATTACCATTACAATTATAGCATTTCAAAGTAGTTGATGAACCGCTTGCTCGCACGTGATTATTATTAATGCCTTGTTGTCCGCCATTGGACATACTAGCAATGCTGAATGATGGCATTGATTTGCTTGTACCTACACTCATTTCAGTTGAATTCAAGCTTAAGGCTCCCTGGGCTCGTTTCTCCAAAAACTCCAATATTTTTTCAACATGCGGCATTTCAGTCCAACTGTGATTGATCTCCCACGCTTGTAATGTCGCTGGAGGCATCTGTGCAATTAGAGTATATGCCACCATATGACCCCATGTGTCAGTTGGTGTTCCCAATACCTTGAGCTGTCTCACCATACCCATGACGTTGTCAACCAACTCACGGATAACCGCAAAAGTCTCCACGTGTGATATTGGCAGAAGCTTATATACGCTCGCCAAGTGAGCCATAATAATACGATAATTATTGTCGTAGATTTGAACAAGCGTATAATAATTCATAGCATAATTCGCTGGTGTCATTTGCCAACCAGCCAAAAGGCTTAAAGCAGCCCCTTTTAACGACCGTTTAAGATAATAAAATTTGTTTGCATCATCTAATTCCGGGTTATTATGATAAAGGCTTTCATATACGGCCTTCCTATGTCTATGCTCCCCTGAGAATTCTGGCAATTTTAATGATTCATATTGCCGGTTCAGCCTTCGCTCGCGTCGCTCATCATAGTTGACAACGGCCCGTAATTCGCGCAATTTTGCCGTTATTGTAGCTGAAACCCTAGAGAAATCGTTTTCTGCCCTTTCATATTCTACACTGTGCATAGAACAAGCCTCAGCCGTGTCTAACGCAATCAACGAAAAATGCTCTGTCGCTAATTTTTCCCAATGGGATCGCACAACGCCTAATTTGGTATCCAGCATCTCATAAGACGCATTACGGTATTCATCCGTGTTCAAAAACGCAACGGCTTGTCGCAATAACCTGCTTAGTGCCTGACGACGTCTTATACCACCCGCTATGGCAGGATTTTCCTCTGGAGCGCGTGAGCCCGAAGCGCGCGTTTCGGGCGCATCACGATTTGCTCTTGACATATTTATGTAATGTTGATCAAAAGGATCAAAGCGCAAAGGTACAGTTTGTTTAAACTATCGCACTTAATTGGGAAAATATCGCACTAAATTCCCGTAATTTAATTCGCAGCACGTAGAAAGTAAAAGTAAATCACATATGTAGTTACATCGCCCTATTGTCAATAAATCCGAACAACTCTGTTTAATATTTAAAAAGTCGAATACTGATTTATTTAAATTCACTCTAACAAAAAAAACTTTTTAAGTTTATAATAACGCAATAAATGTGGCCGCTGTGGTCGAGTTGGTAGCGGTGCGTGCTATAACTTGATATGCCGGTGAGTTCGAGGTTCGAATCTCAGTCAGGGCAAGCAAAATCTTAATAATAGAAAAAGTTTTTTCTAATAGCGGTCACCCCGCGGCAGGCAATGGCAAACCTCCGAGGGTATTTCTGCCATGAAAAAAGCTTCTCATTAAATACATCTGCCGTTCGGAGTCGGCACAAAATTGTAGGTCCCTCCATTTGTGTTATAATATAAAGACGCACACCACAAATGGTAGGAGAAGCTCGGCCAAACACTGAGCTATATAGTGTACGCGCCAAAATTATATTATATATATAACGCAATAAAAGTAAAAGCTCCTGAGTCTTCCTGACAGTTGTTCACTCGTTTGAGTATCGCACAAAACTGAACAATGTATCGCTTGAGGCTCTCTCCTATATACATAGCCCAATTCCACGCATTCACAACAGTTATCGCACTAACCCTTTTCTTCTATTTCTATTTCTTCGGACACAATAAACTGTTGTGCTGAGATGGTTCACATAAAGGGCAACAGCGATTGTTCCCTTTCGGGCAACCATGATAGCGTGTTAAACGCATGAAACAGTTTGGACACAAGTTCAATTGTTTAACACGAGTTTTCCGTTCGGCCAACGAAAGAATAATAAACGAAGAGCAACGGAAAATTTTATTGGCGCCATTACAGTGAAGACACTGTATACGTTTCGCAGCCGTCGATATCACAACCGAGCGCAATTTTGGTTGTCTCACTCGCTCATGTACGCTCTGCCATCCACGATTGCGTTCCGGCTGACAATGCCGATTCCGTATACCAACCAATGTACTGGGCTGGTCGTCTCTTTCGGACGATCGCTCGTTATGAAAACGCACCTTATTACGTTTTACCGGGCTTCGTTTCACTGGTGAGCCTGAACGAGATCGCACTGGAGAACCACTTCTCTCACCCTCCACCCCTGATGATGGCTGCGTCACTGAACTAAGTGGTATGCTCAAAATGCGTTGAGTCGTTTTGTTTGGTGATTTTTCTTTAATTACCCTTGGTCGCATCGAATCCCATAGTCTTTTTTTGGCTGTGTCGATTTTTCGGCTTAGCAAAATCAAACAGTCCTCCGCTTCTTTTAAAGTATCTCTAAACACTTTGAATTCAGCATCTTTAGCCGATAAGTCAAGCAATTTTGGTATTAACGCGTTATGAACCTGCAAGAACTCATTCTTCAAGTCATTAACTCTTCTCCTTTGCCCCTCTAACCAATGCACGTCTGGACGTGGAGTAGGGTCCGTCCGTAATTCCATCATTAGCACTCTGAGTGCATTTATGACCGTCGAACGAGGCAAATGAGCATTGAAGGGAAATCTTCCAGCCGATGGATCCATACTCAATCGCACTTAATTATATTCCGCTACTAAACAAACGCGATTCACGAAAAAAATATTAATCGCTCCACCGTCGGTCCGTTAAATTGCCTTTGTTCGTGGAAATCGCACGAAATTCGCAAAAACCAGTTTTTAAAAATGGCGTCGCAAAATTTCTTCGCCCACTACTGGCATATAATGCCAATTTTGCCTACGCAAATCGCTCAGCTACCGCTTTCCAATTAAATCGCACTATTTTATTTTGCCTTTTAAAGACAAAAATCGCAAAAAAAAATAAATAATAAAATAATCTCCTGCAATCCCGCTCGATTGGACCAAATTGTGTTCAATAAAACACCTTTTCGCTATTGGTTTTAGAGGAGATGTTTATTTATTTAACCGACTTCGTCGGAGCGCACAAGATTACTGCTAATTTCTTTTACAGAAGATGATCGGCAAGCCATTTCATAACAGTGTTGTAAACTCTATATACATACTTAACAGCAGACAGTTCTTAATCTTAACATACTCCCTCTTTACTTGACACCAGACAGTGTTGTACACTTAACATTCACATATCTGCCTAACTGATGGAGATCCCATTCTAAACCTTCTAGGGTATTATAACTATACCTGGGGCTATATTTTGAAATAAACAAATTAAAAAAAAGCGGTCGATTCGCGAAGTTTAATATATAAAAAAAAAGTTTTTCAGTACGAAAAAATTATTTAAAAAAAACATTATTTTCATTTTTACTATTCTTTAGAAGCCCATAACTCGACAAATAACCATCATATAAAAAATTGTGTGTACAAGATTTTTGTTCGCCGAGAAAACGCTTTGCTTTTCAATTGCCTATGGAGCTCAAAGTAATAATAACTGGCAACAGTGACGTTGGTCCCAACACGTTAGGACCTTTTGTTTCTTGCCACAAAAATTTTGTTTTGTCCTCGTTCAGTACTATACCAACTTATTTCTCTAGACTGGAGAATACTGCACTGACGGCCCCAGCTACACTGGTGACAAGAACAATTGCATTGGACGGATTGTAGAAGTACCGACAATGGCCAAGACTTAACGAGACTTAATTTGTATTTTCATCACCCATCGAAATGGATTCCATAAATTCGATCAAACCACCATCCAAAATCTCATCGCATGTTTTGAAGAAAGCTTCAGTGTGACAGATGGGAAATTGTGAGTAAAGCTCAAGGCTGGAACTTGACCAATTTTCGCGCGAGTATGTGAAATATTAATGACATTGAGACGTTTAGGACAAGACAGTATATAAAATTCAGTAAGGGATTTTCATAGCCTCAGGTATATGTAGTTATAATACCCTATAAGTTTTAGAGTGGGATCTCTATCAGTTAGGCAGATATGTGAATTTATAACCTTCCTTTCATGTGAAAAAAACATGAAAATGAAAATGTAGTGAAACTGTCTTCTACCTATGTTCGATGGACTTAAAACCAAATTTCTTTATGAACATTATAATTATACCCACGCAAAAAAAACTTGTTCCAAAGAGGCAAAAATTAGTTTAACTACCAAAAAGGACCACAGCGACCTAAAAATCAACGTAATTTTTTATGAAACTGGTTGCTAGCTACCTACTATCTACCTGAAGTATACATCAGAACTCTAGTTTAGCTACTAAATCGGACCGCTGCGACCTAAAAACTAAATGAATTTTTTTGACACTAGTTGCTACTTACCTACTTTCTACCTGAAATATACATCAGTACTCTAGCTTAGCTAGTAAATCGGACCGCTGCAACCTAATAACTAAATGAATTTTTTTTACACTAGTTGTTAACTACTAACCTACAGTCTACGTGAAACATGAAAATTTTAATTAATAGTTTCGTATTTAAATAAGATGATATCCTTAAAACGTTAACAGACTTATGCTTGAACGTTATTAATATACACATATACTCGAAACGGCTCCGTACTGTGATCGATGTTTCAATCCATTTCGCTTGGTAAATCATCGAAAATTAAATAACTTAAGAAAATTGTCTGCATTATTAGCACACAAGTGGGGGCATCCAGCAAATTCTTATGTGTGCGCATCCTGCAGGAAACGACTTTTAAATTAACTATCAGCCCATGAAGATGTTGAATATATTGAAACCTCGAGGGAACTCTCGCAAAGCACCCGCGATTAAGCATTCATTCCTGAAGACAGTTGCAGACATGAAGCCACTCAATAGGATTCGGCAATAGAAAATACAGAAATTTTGAAACACCTAAAGGAGAAATTTAATAACCCAATACTTCTGCTTCTACGTAAACTACGATACTGACTATGTCATGGAGTGTATATAAACTTGCAGAAGAGTTCGGGACATCCAGGCGACAAGTAAGAAAAGCAAAGAAACTTGTGGATCAGTTCGGCATCTTATCAACCCCAAACCCTCGTGGTGGCCGCAAGAGGAATATCCGCACGTTAAAGCAGGTTTAACAAAGTTTTTTTACTTTAAGACCCAAACAATGTGTCCTCGCTGGTGACCCTGGGACGCATATTGTATGTGTTTGCACATACCACCAAAATGTAAAGCTAATGTTGGATGGTGGAGATATTGCTAATCTTACAGCTGGAACAAACATGGAACTTTCGTTTTATAAGGATTGCCTACGAAAGATGGTGTGTCTGAATCCAACACAAACGTGCCATTTAATGACTGCAAAAACACCACCAAATGAGTGTTGTAAATCTTGCCGTAACTTAAATGCAATTCGTCATCATTTGAAAGTTATTTTCGATAAGAACCAAGTAACAGGCAGTTTCAAAAGTGGTTTGGCACAGACCGCTTCACAATCTCTACTCAAATACTTCCCAGTGATGATTTTGTAGGCAGCTTGTGTGATGCCTTGGTTACTCTGAAACCACATGCTTATATTGCAGAAACGAAGGCACTTTATAAAAAAATCTAAGAGAAAATTTGGACGAAGGAGAAGTTATCGTACAGTGTGACTTTGCAGAAAGTTATAGCTTTGTTGACCAAGATGCCACCCAATCTTACCATTGAAACAACGAACAAGCAACACTCCTTACATCGGTTTTTTTATTATACAGATGGAATTGGAATAAAACACGGCAACATTGTTATGATTTCAGATGACTTAAAACATGACACAGCCACTTTTTACGCATACCAAAAAAAACTACACAAGCACCTTTTCGGAAAAGCAATAGTTGTATATAAAATTGTATACATAACAGATGGTGCTTCACTACATTTTAAAAATAGATTTAACTTTGTGAATCTATTTTATTATAAAGATGACTTTAATTCGATAAGATAAGATACATTTTCACGCAACATCTCACGGAAAGGGGCCATGCGATGGACTTGGAGGGAACCTCAAACGTGCAAGCCTACAGTTACCTAAAAGAGGATCAATTGTTTCACCAATGAAGTTATACGGATGGGCAACCTCATCTTTAAACAGCGATTTAATACTGCTCCAAAAACGATATTCAACGTGAAACGACATTTTTGCAACCCAGATTTGATTCTACAATCGCCATTCCAGGAACTAAAAAGTTGCATGCCTATATTCCAACAACCGAAGGCCTTCTTGTAAAAAGAACAAGTTTTAGCATAGATGCCCAATGTAAAATTATAAAAGTTATAAAGTAAAACCGTTTTGAGTTTACTACTATTGTAATTCATTATATTTTCATTAAAACTTCATACCTGTTTTACTAAATATGTATTTTTCACATAAACCGAAGGTTACAAACAATCGCCTGGCGTCATACTCAGCGCAAGGTGTACATACATATGTATGTGCACAAAACAAATTCACATATCTGCCTAACTGATGGAGATCCCATTCTAAACCTTCTAGGGTATTATAACTACATATACCTGGGGCTATATTTTGAAATAAACAAATTAAAAAAAAGGCGGTCGAAGCTTCCATATTTTTTTTTAATTTTCACTTCCGGTGTGAAAAAATAAATTTTTTTTGTAAATTGATTTCATTTTTCTATACAAATCGCGAAGTTTAATATATAAAAAAAAAGTTTTTCAGTACGAAAAAATTATTTAAAAAAAACATTATTTTCATTTTTACTATTCTTTAGAAGCCTATAACTCGACAAATAACCATCATATAAAAAATTGTGTGTACACTTTCATACCTAGTACAAGTACAATTACCCAAAATATGAACGAATTCCAATGCCCCCATATAGCACTAAAACCGTGTGTCGGTTTAGACTTTTTCACCAAGACATCTCAGTCATTAAATTTGTATGCGCTTGACTATGTCCATATCATTACTCAGCTCATACAGTTCATATTCCGTCTTCTTCGGTATCCGTCGCCCATGCGATAAACATCCATGTTTCTGGGCCATATAAAAGATGCGGGCATGATGAGGGATTTGTAGAGCAAGATTTTTGTTCGCCAAGAAAACGCTTTGCTTTTCAATTGCCTATGGAGCTCAGAGTAACACCTGCTGTCAAGTGTTATTCTTCGCTGTTCGCAGGGCTGGTATTGTTGGTGGTGTTTATGCTAGATCCTAAGTCCGCCTCTATTTCAAAGATATAACCTGCAACAGTGACGTTGGTCCCAACAGTTTAGGACTTTTTATTTCTCGCCACAAAAAATTTGGTTTTGTCCTCGTTCAGTACTATACCAACTACTTTCTCTAAACTGGAGAACACTGCACTTACGGCCCCAGCTACACTGGTCATAAGAACAATTGCATTGGACGGATTGTAGAAGTAGCGACAATGGCCAAGACTTAACGAGACTTAATTTGTATTTTCACCACCCATCGAAATGGAATCCATAAATTCGATCAAACCACCATCCAAAATCTCATCGCATGTTTTGAAGAAAGCTTCAGTGTGACAGATGGGAAATTGTGAGTAAAGCTCAAGGCTGGAACTTGACCAACTTTCGCGCGAGTATGTGAAATATTAATGACATTGAGACGTATAGGGCAAGGCAGTATATAAAATTCAGTAAGGGATTTCCATAGCCTCAGGTATAGTTATAATACCCTGGAAGTTTTAGAGTGGGATCTCTATCAGTTAGGCAGATATGTGAATTTATAACCATCCTTTCATGTGAAAAAAACATGAAAATGAAAATGTAGTGAAACTGTCTTCTAGCTATGTTCGATGGACTTAAAACCAAATTTCTTTATGAACATTATAATTATACCCACGCAAAAAAAACTTGTTCCAAAGAGGCAAAAATTAGTTTAACTACCAAAAAGGACCACAGCGACCTAAAAATCAACGTAATTTTTTATGAAACTGGTTGCTAGCTACCTACTATCTACCTGAAGTATACATCAGTGCTCTAGTTTAGCTATTAAATCGGACCGCTGCGACCTAAAATATAAATGAATTTTTTTGACACTAGTTGCTACTTACCTACTTTCTACCTGAAATATACATCAGTACTCTAGCTTAGCTAGTAAATCGGACCCCTGCAACCTAAAAACTAAATGAATTTTTTTGAAACTTGTTGCTACTTACCTACTTTCTACCTGAAATATACATCAGTACTCTAGTTTAACCACTAAAAAGGACCACAGCGACCTAAAAACCAAATGATTTTTTTTACACTAGTTGTTAACTACTAACCTACAGTCTACGTGAAACATACAAATTTTAATTAATAGTTTCGTATTTAAATAAGATGATATCCTTAAAACGTTAACAGACTTATGCTTGAACGTTATTAATATACATACACATATACTCGAAATGGCTCCGTACGGTGATCGATGTTTCAATCCATTTCGCTTGGTAAATTATCGAAAATTAAATAACTTAAGAAAATTGTCTACATTATTAGCACACAAGTGGGGGCATCCAGCAAATTCTTATGTGTGCGCATCCTGCAGGAAACGACTTTTAAATGAAATATCAGCCAATGAAGATATTGAATATATTGAAACCTCGAGGGAACTCTCGCAAAGCACCCGCGATTAAGCATTCATTCCTGAAGACAGTTGCAGACATGAACCCACTGAATCGGATTCAGCAATAGAAAATACAAAAATTTTGAAACACCTAAAGGAGAAATTTAATAACCCAATACTTCTGCTTCTACGTAAACTACGATACTGACTATGTCATGGAGTGAATATAAACTTGCAGAAGAGTTCGGGACATTCAGGCGACAAGTGAGAAAAGCAAAGAAACTTGTGGATCAGTTCGGCATCTTATCAATCCCAAACCCTCGTGGTGGCCGCAAGAGGAATATCCGAACGTTAAAGCAGGTTTAACAAAGTTTTTTTACTTTAAGACCCAAACAATGTGTCCTCGCTGGTGACCCTGGGACGCATATGGTATGTGTTTGCACATACCACCAAAATGTAAAGCTAATGTTGGATGGTGGAGATATTGCTAATCTTACAGCTGGAACAAACATGGAACTTTCGTTTTATAAGGATTGCCTACGAAAGATGATGTGTCTGAATCCAACACAAACGTGCCATTTAATGACTGCAAAAACACCACCAAATGAGTGTTGTAAATCTTGCCGTAACTTAAATGCAATTCGTCATCATTTGAAAGTTATTTTCGATAAGAACCAAGTAACAGGCAGTTTCAAAAGTGGTTTGGCACAGACCGCTTCACAATCTCTACTCAAATACTTCCCAGTGATGATTTTGTAGGCAGCTTGTGTGATGCCTTGGTTACTCTGAAACCACATGCTTATATTGCAGAAACAAAGGCACTTTATAAAAAAATCTAAGAGAAAATTTGGACGAAGGAGAAGTTATCGTACAGTGTGACTTTGCAGAAAATTATAGCTTTGTTGACCAAGATGCTACCCAATCTTACCATTGAAACAACGAACAAGCAACACTCCTTACATCGGTTTTTTTATTATACAGATGGAATTGGAATAAAACACGGCAACATTGTTATGATTTCAGATGAGTTAAAACATGACACAGCCACTTTCTACGCCTACCAAAAAAAACTACACAAGCACCTTTTTGGAAAAGCAATTGTATACATAACAGATGGTGCTTCACTACATTTTAAAAATAGATTTAACTTTGTGATATGTCCATATCGTTACTCAGCTCATACAGTTCATATTCCGATAAACATCCATGTTTCTGGGCCATATAAAAGATGCGGGCATGATGAGGGATTTGTAGAGCAAGATTTTTGTTCGCCAAGAAAACGCTTTGCTTTTCAATTGCCTATGGAGCTCAGAGTAACACCTGCTGTCAAGTGTTATTCTTCGCTGTTCGCAGGGCTGGTATTGTGGTGGTGTTTATGCTAGATCCTAAGTCCGCCTCTATTTCAAAGATATAACTGGCAACAGTGACGTTGGTCCCAACACTTTAGGACTTTTTGTTTCTCGCCACAAAAAATTTGGTTTTGTCCTCGTTCAGTACTATACCAACTACTTTCTCTAAATTGGAGAACACTGCACTTACGGCCCCAGCTACACTGGTCATAAGAAAAATTGCATTGGACGGATTGTAGAAGTAGCGACAATGGCCAAGACTTAACGAGACTTAATTTGTATTTTCACCACCCATCGAAATGGATTCCATAAATTCGATCAAACCACCATCCAAAATCTCATCGCATGTTTTGAAGAAAGCTTCAGTGTGACAGATGGGAAATTGTGAGTAAAGCACAAGGCTGGAACTTGACCAATTTTCGCGCGAGTATGTGAAATATTAATGACATTGAGACGTATAGGGCAAGGCAGTATATAAAATTCAGTAAGGGATTTCCATAGCCTCAGGTATAGTTATAATACCCTGGAAGTTTTAGAGTGGGATCTCTATCAGTTAGGCAGATATGTGAATTTATAACCTTCCTTTCATGTGAAAAAAACATGAAAATGAAAATGTAATGAAACTGTCTTCTAGCTATGTTCGATGGACTTAAAACCAAATTTCTTTATGAACATTATAATTATACCCACGCAAAAAAAACTTCCAAAGAGGCAAAAATTAGTTTAACTACCAAAAAGGACCACAGCGACCTAAAAATCAACGTATTTTTTTATGAAACTGGTTGCTAGCTACCTACTATCTACCTGAAGTATACATCAGTACTCTAGTTTAGCTATTAAATCGGACCGCTGCGACCTAAAATATAAATGAATTTTTTTGACACTAGTTGCTACTTACCTGCTTTCTACCTGAAGTATACATCAGTACTCTAGTTTAGCTATTAAATCGGACCGCTGCGACCTAAAATATAAATGAATTTTTTTGAAACTAGTTGCTACTTACCTACTTTCTACCTGAAATATACATCAGTACTCTAGTTTAACCACTAAAAAGGACCACAGCGACCTAAAAACCAAATGATTTTTTTTACACTAGTTGTTAACTACTAACCTACAGTCTACGTGAAACATACAAATTTTAATTAATAGTTTCGTATTTAAATAAGATGATATCCTTAAAACGTTAACAGACTTATGCTTGAACGTTATTAATATACACATATACTCGAAACGGCTCCGTACGGTGATCGATGTTTCAATCCATTTCGCTTGGTAAATTATCGAAAATTAAATAACTTAAGAAAATTGTCTGCATTATTAGCACACAAGTGGGGGCATCCAGCAAATTCTTATGTGTGCGCATCCTGCAGGAAACGACTTTTAAATGAAATATCAGCCAATGAAGATATTGAATATATTGAAACCTCGAGGGAACTCTCGCAAAGCACCCGCGATTAAGCATTCATTCCTGAAGACAGTTGCAGACATGAACCCACTGAATCGGATTCAGCAATAGAAAATACAAAAATTTTGAAACACCTAAAGGAGAAATTTAATAACCCAATACTTCTGCTTCTACGTAAACTACGATACTGACTATGTCATGGAGTGAATATAAACTTGCAGAAGAGTTCGGGACATCCAGGCGACAAGTGAGAAAAGCAAAGAAACTTGTGGATCAGTTCGGCATCTTATCAACCCCAAACCCTCGTGGTGGCCGCAAGAGGAATATCCGAACGTTAAAGCAGGTTTAACAAAGTTTTTTTACTTTAAGACCCAAACAATGTGTCCTCGCTGGTGACCTTGGGACGCATATGGTATGTGTTTGCACATACCACCAAAATGTAAAGCTAATGTTGGATGGTGGAGAGATTGCTAATCTTACAGCTGGAACAAACATGGAACTTTCGTCTTATAAGGATTGCCTACGCTAGATGATGTGTCTGAATCCAACACAAACGTGCCATTTAATGACTGCAAAAGCACCACCAAATGAGTGTTGTAAATCTTGCCGTAACTTAAATGCAATTCGTCATCATTTGAAAGTTATTTTCGATAAGAACCAAGTAACAGGCGTGCAGTTTCAAAAGTGGTTTGGCACAGTCTTTCCATTGGAACAACGAACAGCTGTCGGTGTGTTTTACGTGGGTACCTGCCGACGACGGCCTAACCCCACGGCGCTCAAAAGCACAGCGGATCAGATCAATGCGCTGATCAGCGCCCCGGAATGCAAGCATTGCCGGTACCAATTGGAGGTGTCGCATGGTCACATCGTCCTCCTTGGTGGGGATCGAGGCCTATCTAAACCTCTGCCGTGCTATGGGTCCGGCACCCGGTTGCAATGCAACTCCACATCGAGCTTTAGCCAAGGCCAAGCTCTACCCGCATTTGGGTATGAACCACAACCACCACGATACTCCCCGAAGGGCCGTACCCAAGAACAGGTCAGAGCAAGCTCTGAGGGCTCCTGTTCCCCGTGGTACCAGATTAAAGTCTCCGGTCAGACTTCGTAGCCGAAGCTACTTCCAGTTGAGCCACCATACTGCTCTGGACTGGTAACCATCGACGCACTGCTTAGTCCGTCCGTCTACGTCGTCGAAACACTTCTCGTGCAAACCCCCTTATGTTCGTCACAGTCAGTCGCGTTGAAAGTGCCCTACTAAAGTCATAACGTCCGTCAGTCCAACTAATCCCCATGCTGTCCAGATTCCTTACGTCCGAATACCTTGGGCACTCACAGAGCACGTGCTCGACATTCTCGAGTCCCGCTCCACACTCACATCCCTCAGAGTCATGAAGGTTCCTCTCATGCAAGAATGCATTGAGAGGACCGTGCCCTGTCAGGAGAAAACCCAGGCTCAGACAAAGCCCAAAGTCCGGGTTCTCCCCCACGTACCCCGTATTCGGAATAAACCGGTACGTGACGCGACCGCTGGGGCTATTGTCCCAACGCTCCTGCCAAATACCGAGGAGTCTGTCATCCAACAACCTCTTACACTCATAGTACCCCCTCTGTATGTCACCGTCCGATAACCACCCAGCCAGGGGTGGCATGTCAGCCCCCCTTCTCAACCTAAATTTGATAGCTCGCGCTATCACCACCAGGTCAAGAGGGGGCACCCCCATAAGTACCTGCAGTGCGTCCGTCGAAACAGTGCGGCACACCGGAAGACAACCCAGCAACAATGTTCTTTGGCATGACAGTACCCTCCTGCGGCCCGCGACCGACATGGCTGTCCTCCACCAGACAGCAGCACCGAACGTGGCACATGGCACGAAAAGGCCCCGATAAATGGTGCGGACAGCACGCCTGCCGAGGCCCCAGTCGCACCTTAAGATGCGCCGTACCTGCCCTACTACACCGACCAGACGCTCTTTTAGGCGCACCAAGTGGGGAGCAAAGCTCATGCGCTCACCCATGGTCAGCCCCAAGTACCTGACTTTCGTCACGTACCTGATGCTGACCCCGTTGAGACGCACCACCGGTGTACGACCTAGCGACAGTTTCCCCTTGAGCAGCATTGAAACCGTCTTGTCAACCGATATGTCCACTCCCAAACTTGACCCCCAGTTACTGACAATCGCCAGTAACTCCTCTCCCCTCCTCTCAATAATGGCCCTGGATTGGCCCTCCACCAAGACGAGAAGGTCATCGGCGTAGGCACTGAAGCTGCAGTTAGGCTCAAGCTGCCAAAGCAGAGAGTCCATCATGAGGTTCCATATAAATGGACCACAGATGGACCCCTGCGGACAGCCACGCACCACCGCAACCTCAACGCTCTCCTCCAACCCGACCATCACGGCCCTCCGATCAGCAAAGTAGCTTCGCCAAAGAGCTATCTCCGGGCACCCTAACTCTTCCAAGCGCTCAATGACTCTGTCCCAACGTAGGTAATCAAAAGCCCCCTTAAAGTCAACAAATATGCCAAGGACATATTTGCTGACACTCCCCCTAACTACCCCCTGTACATTGGACCAAGCATCCTCAATACTACGTCCTTTCCTGAACCCATACTGCCTATCCGACAAGTTACCCCGCGTTAGCTCCTGAAGTCGTTCAACCATAACCCTCTCCAGCACTTTTCCAAGTACTGGAAGGAGGCTGATACCCCGATAAGATCGAGGATCACTCCTGACCTTATCGGGTGACTTCAGGAGAGGAACAACCCTAGCAGTTTTCCACTGTCGTGGAAAATAGCCCCCCCAAATGCATTTATGATAAGCGGCCTCCAGGTACTCAGGAATAAATTTCCACAAGCATTTACACATTTCTCCATTTAAGCCATCCATACCTGGTGACTTCCTAGACCTAACCAGGCCAAATGCATAACACAACTCCTCAGCGTCTAGTGGAGGGACTGGTACCTCTTGTGCTGGAGGAACCAGCACCTCCGCCCTAGGAAAGAACGTTCCTAACAGGACCCCAGCACACTCCCTCCATGTGGATAACATAGTGTCATCCACACGAAGGGAGCATACTTCCACACTTCGACGACCCCGGCAGATTTTATAAACCTGACCCCAGGGGTCGTCCCTATTTTCCCCCACAAACCTCCTCCAATCTTCCTCCTTGGTCCTAACTAATAAGTTTTTGTACTCCCCCATCTCCCTCCTAAATTGATACCTAAGTTGGCTCTTTGGCACAGACGTCTCAGACGACGGACGGACCTCCTTTTGTCACTGAGCGCTCTGGACCACCATTTAACCCTCTTCGGGTTGAAGCCCTCCCACTTCCGGAGTACCTGGTCGTTCACCCTCCACGCGACTTCGTTAAGACGAGCGATTTGCTCGTCCGAGGTCATCTCCTCAAAGACGCCCAGAGGGGTCTCGACCATTTCTTCCCTGATCAGAAGACCGTACCGCTCCCAATCAGTGCCACCAGTACGCCACCTTCTCATTTGGCATTCAGGGGCCCTCCTAACAGGGGGCTCACCTGGCTCAATCAGAACCTCAATGAGGTTGTGATCGCTTATGCCCAATCCACCCCTAACTTTCCATTCAAAGTGGAACTCTCTGGAGCCTGCCGCATTCGTGAGCGTCACATCAATGTCGCTAGCACCCATGGGCCCGTCAAACGTGTACCATTCACTCGGCGCATTTACTAGATCAACACCGGCGGTCACCACCCACTCGCTCAACGCCTCTCCCCGCCGCCAGCTTGGATATCCCGACGCATGGCGGGACATCTTGCTGAACCATGCGGAAGAGCAGGCGTTGGCATCGAGACCAATGACTACCGGCATGCTACCTGCAAGTAGCAGCACCGAGTCAAGGTACCCGAGAAAGGGTTCCATGGGCTCGCTAAATTTGCAATATATGCTAGCGACGAGTAGCCTACCAAATCTACCCTCTACGCTCACTACCACTCCTAACTCAGACGAGTCCACCAACATGGTTTGAAATCCAGGGCCATTAACAACCACTGCGGCATTGGCCCCAAGGTCAGTGAAGACCCTGAAGCCTCCAGGGAGGCCCCGTACCACGCCGTGCGTGGAGTAGGGCTCCTGAAGCATAGCAATGCCGCAGCCCTCCTCAACCATTAACGCGCCCACGTCGCACATGACGGCGTAGGCGCCCTGGCAATTCAGTTGCAGGGCTCTAGCCATTAATGTCTGGCGAGCGCCCTAGCAACTATGCCACTAAATACTGGGCAAGTCGTGGACATCATAAGATGATCCGACGGCTTACCTTTAAACGCACAGTTGCGGCAGTGCGGGGCACTACCGCAACTTGCCATGCGGTGACCTTCCTGGCCACATCGCCGGCAAACATCCTTTTTGGCCTTACACTCTGCCACCCTGTGGTCAAAGCCCATGCACCGGAAACAGCCGGGCATCGGGGTGTCCAGTCGCACACGGAAGGAGAACCACTTGACGTAGCAACGTCCCGAGTCCAAGAGGGCGGACATAAGTTTATCCGTACCCTCAAGGACAACGCTGGTTGCACCATCCGCAGTCACCTTCCACGGGCGGCTGACCATCCTAACATCCTTCTTGAGGCATCCAGGGCTGAACTCCTGAAGGTTCAACCGGTAGAGCTCCTCCATGAAGTCATCTGGAGAAATCTCCGTATGAACCCCCTGGACCACAACCCTGGGTCCCAACTTCCGGTTCACGGTGACATCAAGGCCAACCTCAGAAAATTTCGCATTATTCGCGACCTTCTCCCTCTCAGCTACAGAGGGAGTGCGAATAATCGCCCCACCATCCCTAAGAGGTTTTACCTCGTGGACGCGTACGCCCAGAGAGGGTCCCACCTCCTTAACCACCTTATCGACAACCTCCTTAGAAGTTGTCGCTGGCGTCTTGCTCCTGACCACCACCGACCACGTCTCAACCGGTTTGGGCAGTACCACAGCCGGCACCACTGGCACAGACGCCTGTGGAGCCGTCATCGGCCCTGCACCCACCAGCAAAGACCCAGCCGGTCGTAGAGGAACCTCCTCCCGCCTGGCACTCAGCCCTGCCACTTGCCCACGTAGGCGGGCGTTCTCCGCGATGGCAGTCATGAGAAGTTCTTCGTACTGCGACGAGAACTCTACCAGCTGCCTCGCAACTCCGAGGGAAACTCCCTCCATGTTAAAAACTACCCCCTTAAATCCCGAGGTGACGGCCTTCATTTTAGTAATGAAGGTCCCACTCTCCAAGAATTCTCTAGTTCGCCCCGTTTCAGCCGTTGAAGCTACTTGCCCCTTCAGCTTCTTCGGGTTTTTTGGCTTAGCAGCCCCCCCAGCTTCACATGACATGGCCTTGTCCACCATGCCACCCTCAACGGTTGAAATGTCAACCGTAGCTGGTGAAACCACCCTGGCCCTCGCTCTCGGCGGGGATCTCATTAATGAGACCTCAGCCTCACCTTCTCCACCCGACGTCGTCTCCTCCATCACCGTGGACCCGGTGGAATCCACCGTTGAGGACCTTACCCTCCTCTTACGCGGTGGCATCCCCGATACCGCGCGTTGCCACAAAAACCCGGACCCCACAAAAAACCCCGAAATAGACAAGTCCCGAAAATTTCAAATAAGTATAAACAGGCAATAAGCTTGACTTACCGCCTCTTCGATTTGCGTCTTAACTTACACACTTCCCGGTGGTAACTCCGATCGTACGAACCGCGGGATCGCCCACAGCAGTCCCAAACCCAAAAAACTGTCTAGCACTACGCTTAGCGTAGCTTGGCGCAGCTCACACCACTTTTACACCTCCACAAGAGGCAAGGTCACCACCGTCGTCCTGTCGGCCGGAACACTGTTCCCCGTCACAGGAATGGGTCGACCAGTGTGAGACTGCACGAGACACGAGTCTTGAGAAAACTCGGGACCACCGCAATCAAATCCCCCGACACGCACCGTACCCCGACACGCACCGTAACCCGACACGCACCGTAACCCGACACCCCGATGTCGCGAGCAACACGGAATCCCGGACTAGACCCGAGAAATCCCGAACCAGTACCGGCACAGCCCCACAACCAGTCCCGAACAAGTCCCGAACTAGTTGCTAATTGGCCCGGATGAGGCTTCGGGACTCACGTCACTAGCACAATTTATTCAACCTGCGACTGTACCGCGTCGAACGGCACCACGCCACTTAACTGCAATTGCACTAACTTGTAAACAAGTAGCAACAATTACACGCACGCACTAAACTAGTAAACAAGTTACCGTTGCACTGACGCACAACGTAAACAACTTGTTTACTTGTTATTTGGTACAGCCACTCGCGACTGTACCCACGCGCCGAATTTTCACGCCACTACACAAATAATACCGTTCGCAATGAAAAATGCGTAAACAACTTGTTTACAATTTTTCACGCCACGAAACCGTTCACTGCACACAATTGGTAAACAAGTTACCGTATGCAACTATTTTGCAAGAACAAAATATACACGCACGTGTTCGTACTTTTGGTAAACAAGTTACCGTAGTCACTGTCTACACACACCGTCACAGCGCAATACGCGACGACGCCGTTCAATCGTTTACTTGTTTACTCGTAGTAAACAAGTCGCAACAACAACGCTTTAATAACTCACTACGAATATCGCACAAAAGGAATCGCCGAAAATTTACTGTCCGCACAGAAAGAACACAACCGATCGCTTCGACAGTCAAACTGCAAGTGAGGAACAACGAACAAGCAACACTCCTCACATCGGTTTTTTTATTATACAGATGGAATTGGAATAAAACACGGCAACATTGTTACACAGCCACTTTTTACGCCTACCAAAAAAAACTACACAAGCATCTTTTTGGAAAAGCAATAGTTGTATATAAAATTGTATACATAACAGATGGTGCTTCACTACATTTTAAAAATAGATTTAACTTTGTGAATCTATTTTATTATTAAGATCACTTTAATTCGAAAGCAAAGATACATTATCACGCAACATCTCACGGAAAGGGGCCATGCGATGGACTTGGAGGGAACCTCAAACGTTCAGCTACGCGTGCAAGCCTACAGTTACCTAAATGAGGATCAATTGTTTCACTAATGAAGTTATACGGATGGGCAACCTCATCTTTAAACAGCGATTTAATACTGCTCCAAAAACGATATTCAACGTGAAACGACATTTTTGCAACCCAGATGTGATTCTACAATCGCCATTCCAGGAACTAAAAAGTTGCATGCCTATATTCCAACAACCGAAGGCCTTCTTGTAAAAAGAACAAGTTCTAGCATAGATGCCCAATGTAAAATTATAAAAGTTATAAAGTAAAACCGTTCTGAGTTTACTACTATTGTAATACATTATATTTTCATTACAACTTCATACCTGTTTTACTAAATATGTATTTTTCACATGAACCGAAGGTTACAAACAATCGCCTAGCGTCATACTCAGCGCGAGGTGTACATATGTGCACAAAACAAATTCACATATCTGCCTAACTGATGGAGATCCCATCCTAAACCTTCTAGGGTATTATAACTACATATACCTGGGGCTATATTTTGAAATAAACAAATTAAAAAAAGGCGGTCGAAGGTTCCATATTTTTTTTTTTTTTTTTAATTTTTACTTCCGGTGTGAAAAAAATACATTTTTTTTTGTAAATTGATTTCATTTTTTAAAAACGCAGAAAATTTTCTATACAAATCGCGAAGTTTAATATATAAAAAAAAGTTTTTCAGTACGAAAAAATTATTTAAAAAAAACATTATTTTCATTTTTACTATTCTTTAGAAGCCCATAACTCGACAAATAACCATCATATAAAAAATTGTGTGTACACTTTCATACCTAGTACAAGTACAATTACCCAAAATATGAACGAATTCCAATGCCCCCATATAGCACTACAACCGTGTGTCGGTTTAGACTTTTTCACCAAGACATCTCAGTCATTAAATTTGTATGCGCTTGACTATGTCCATATCATTACTCAGCTCATACAGTTCATATTCCGTCTTCTTCGGTATCCGTCGCTCAAGCGATAAACATCCATGTTTCTGGGCCATATAAAAGATGCGGGCATGATGAGGGATTTGTAGAGCAAGATTTTTGTTCGCCGAGAAAACGCTTTGCTTTTCAATTGCCTATGGAGCTCAAAGTAATAATAACTGGCAACAGTGACGTTTGTCCCAACACGTTAGGACTTTTTGTTTCTTGCCACAAGATGATATCCTTAAAACGTTAACAGACTTATGCTTGAACGTTATTAATATACACCAGGGAAGCTCAACAAACGAAACGATACCATTTTGTTTTGTTAACGAGCAAAATTAACTTAACGAAATGAGTTTGTTGCGTTTCGGCGCCATGTTATCAAAACGAAATCAAATCGTTAATGTTGCAACGTTATTAAATTTCCGTTTTCGTTAATTTTAATGTGCCTAAAAGTATGCAGCGCTTCTGTTTGCGACGAGTGAATCTCCAGCATTTCTCTTAACGTTTTTCTAAACGTCTTAACGTTAACGCCAGCATTTCGTTCCGGTTAAAAACGTAATGAAATTTATTATGATAATTGCTTTAACATTAATATTTTGAAATGTTTTAACCGAAACAACAGAAAACATTTCGGAACGTTTAAATTTAACGTTAAAATGCATCCTTGATATACACCTATATTTGAAATGGCTCCGTACGGTGATCGATGTTTCAATCCATTTCGCTTGGTAAATCATCGAAAATTAAATAACTTAAGAAAATTGTCTGCATTATTAGCACACAAGTGGGGGCATCCAGCAAATTCTTATGTGTGCGCATCCTGCAGGAAACGACTTTTAAATGAAATATCAGCCAATGAAGATATTGAATATATTGAAACCTCGAGGGAACTCTCGCAAAGCACCCGCGATTAAGCATTCATTCCTGAAGACAGTTGCAGACATGAACCCACTGAATCGGATTCAGCAATAGAAAATACAAAAATTTTGAAACACCTAAAGGAGAAATTTAATAACCCAATACTTCTGCTTCTACGTAAACTACGATACTGACTATGTCATGGAGTGAATATAAACTTGCAGAAGAGTTCGGGACATCCAGGCGACAAGTGAGAAAAGCAAAGAAACTTGTGGATCAGTTCGGCATCTTATCAACCCCAAACCCTCGTGGTGGCCGCAAGAGGAATATCCGAACGTTAAAGCAGGTTTAACAAAGTTTTTTTACTTTAAGACCCAAACAATGTGTCCTCGCTGGTGACCTTGGGACGCATATGGTATGTGTTTGCACATACCACCAAAATGTAAAGCTAATGTTGGATGGTGGAGAGATTGCTAATCTTACAGCTGGAACAAACATGGAACTTTCGTCTTATAAGGATTGCCTACGCTAGATGATGTGTCTGAATCCAACACAAACGTGCCATTTAATGACTGCAAAAACACCACCAAATGAGTGTTGTAAATCTTGCCGTAACTTAAATGCAATTCGTCATCATTTGAAAGTTATTTTCGATAAGAACCAAGTAACAGGCGTGCAGTTTCAAAAGTGGTTTGGCACAGTCTTTCCATTGGAACAACGAACAGCTGTCGGTGTGTTTTACGTGGGTACCTGCCGACGACGGCCTAACCCCACGGCGCTCAAAAGCACAGCGGATCAGATCAATGCGCTGATCAGCGCCCCGGAATGCAAGCATTGCCGGTACCAATTGGAGGTGTCGCATGGTCACATCGTCCTCCTTGGTGGGGATCGAGGCCTATCTAAACCTCTGCCGTGCTATGGGTCCGGCACCCGGTTGCAATGCAACTCCACATCGAGCTTTAGCCAAGGCCAAGCTCTACCCGCATTTGGGTATGAACCACAACCACCACGATACTCCCCGAAGGGCCGTACCCAAGAACAGGTCAGAGCAAGCTCTGAGGGCTCCTGTTCCCCGTGGTACCAGATTAAAGTCTCCGGTCAGACTTCGTAGCCGAAGCTACTTCCAGTTGAGCCACCATACTGCTCTGGACTGGTAACCATCGACGCACTGCTTAGTCCGTCCGTCTACGTCGTCGAAACACTTCTCGTGCAAACCCCCTTATGTTCGTCACAGTCAGTCGCGTTGAAAGTGCCCTACTAAAGTCATAACGTCCGTCAGTCCAACTAATCCCCATGCTGTCCAGATTCCTTACGTCCGAATACCTTGGGCACTCACAGAGCACGTGCTCGACATTCTCGAGTCCCGCTCCACACTCACATCCCTCAGAGTCATGAAGGTTCCTCTCATGCAAGAATGCATTGAGAGGACCGTGCCCTGTCAGGAGAAAACCCAGGCTCAGACAAAGCCCAAAGTCCGGGTTCTCCCCCACGTACCCCGTATTCGGAATAAACCGGTACGTGACGCGACCGCTGGGGCTATTGTCCCAACGCTCCTGCCACATACCGAGGAGTCTGTCATCCAACAACCTCTTACACTCATAGTACCCCCTCTGTATGTCACCGTCCGATAACCACCCAGCCAGGGGTGGCATGTCAGCCCCCCTTCTCAACCTAAATTTGATAGCTCGCGCTATCACCACCAGGTCAAGAGGGGGCACCCCCATAAGTACCTGCAGTGCGTCCGTCGAAACAGTGCGGCACACCGGAAGACAACCCAGCAACAATGTTCTTTGGCATGACAGTACCCTCCTGCGGCCCGCGACCGACATGGCTGTCCTCCACCAGACAGCAGCACCGAACGTGGCACATGGCACGAAAAGGCCCCGATAAATGGTGCGGACAGCACGCCTGCCGAGGCCCCAGTCGCACCTTAAGATGCGCCGTACCTGCCCTACTACACCGACCAGACGCTCTTTTAGGCGCACCAAGTGGGGAGCAAAGCTCATGCGCTCACCCATGGTCAGCCCCAAGTACCTGACTTTCGTCACGTACCTGATGCTGACCCCGTTGAGACGCACCACCGGTGTACGACCTAGCGACAGTTTCCCCTTGAGCAGCATTGAAACCGTCTTGTCAACCGATATGTCCACTCCCAAACTTGACCCCCAGTTACTGACAATCGCCAGTAACTCCTCTCCCCTCCTCTCAATAATGGCCCTGGATTGGCCCTCCACCAAGACGAGAAGGTCATCGGCGTAGGCACTGAAGCTGCAGTTAGGCTCAAGCTGCCAAAGCAGAGAGTCCATCATGAGGTTCCATATAAATGGACCACAGATGGACCCCTGCGGACAGCCACGCACCACCGCAACCTCAACGCTCTCCTCCAACCCGACCATCACGGCCCTCCGATCAGCAAAGTAGCTTCGCCAAAGAGCTATCTCCGGGCACCCTAACTCTTCCAAGCGCTCAATGACTCTGTCCCAACGTAGGTAATCAAAAGCCCCCTTAAAGTCAACAAATATGCCAAGGACATATTTGCTGACACTCCCCCTAACTACCCCCTGTACATTGGACCAAGCATCCTCAATACTACGTCCTTTCCTGAACCCATACTGCCTATCCGACAAGTTACCCCGCGTTAGCTCCTGAAGTCGTTCAACCATAACCCTCTCCAGCACTTTTCCAAGTACTGGAAGGAGGCTGATACCCCGATAAGATCGAGGATCACTCCTGACCTTATCGGGTGACTTCAGGAGAGGAACAACCCTAGCAGTTTTCCACTGTCGTGGAAAATAGCCCCCCCAAATGCATTTATGATAAGCGGCCTCCAGGTACTCAGGAATAAATTTCCACAAGCATTTACACATTTCTCTATTTAAGCCATCCATACCTGGTGACTTCCTAGACCTAACCAGGCCAAATGCATAACACAACTCCTCAGCGTCTAGTGGAGGGACTGGTACCTCTTGTGCTGGAGGAACCAGCACCTCCGCCCTAGGAAAGAACGTTCCTAACAGGACCCCAGCACACTCCCTCCATGTGGATAACATAGTGTCATCCACACGAAGGGAGCATACTTCCACACTTCGACGACCCCGGCAGATTTTATAAACCTGACCCCAGGGGTCGTCCCTATTTTCCCCCACAAACCTCCTCCAATCTTCCTCCTTGGTCCTAACTAATAAGTTTTTGTACTCCCCCATCTCCCTCCTAAATTGATACCTAAGTTGGGACAAATTATCCCCCCCGGTATGTCTGGCTCTTTGGCACAGACGTCTCAGACGACGGACGGACCTCCTTTTGTCACTGAGCGCCATTTAACCCTCTTCGGGTTGAAGCCCTCCCACTTCCGGAGTACCTGGTCGTTCACCCTCCACGCGACTTCGTTAAGACGAGCGATTTGCTCGTCCGAGGTCATCTCCTCAAAGACGCCCAGAGGGGTCTCGACCATTTCTTCCCTGATCAGAAGACCGTACCGCTCCCAATCAGTGCCACCAGTACGCCACCTTCTCATTTGGCATTCAGGGGCCCTCCTAACAGGGGGCTCACCTGGCTCAATCACAACCTCAATGAGGTTGTGATCGCTTATGCCCAATCCACCCCTAACTTTCCATTCAAAGTGGAACTCTCTGGAGCCTGCCGCATTCGTGAGCGTCACATCAATGTCGCTAGCACCCATGGGCCCGTCAAACGTGTACCATTCACTCGGCGCATTTACTACATCAACACCGGCGGTCACCACCCACTCGCTCAACGCCTCTCCCCGCCGCCAGCTTGGATATCCCGACGCATGGCGGGACATCTTGCTGAACCATGCGGAAGAGCAGGCGTTGGCATCGAGTCCAATGACTACCGGCATGCTACCTGCAAGTAGCAGCACCGAGTCAAGGTACCCGAGAAAGGGTTCCATGGGCTCGCTAAATTTGCAATATATGCTAGCGACGAGTAGCCTACCAAATCTACCCTCTACGCTCACTACCACTCCTAACTCAGACGAGTCCACCAACATGGTTTGAAATCCAGGGCCATTAACAACCACTGCGGCATTGGCCCCAAGGTCAGTGAAGACCCTGAAGCCTCCAGGGAGGCCCCGTACCACGCCGTGCGTGGAGTAGGGCTCCTGAAGCATAGCAATGCCGCAGCCCTCCTCAACCATTAACGCGCCCACGTCGCACATGACGGCGTAGGCGCCCTGGCAATTCAGTTGCAGGGCTCTAGCCATTAATGTCTGGCGAGCGCCCTAGCAACTATGCCACTAAATACTGGGCAAGTCGTGGACATCATAAGATGATCCGACGGCTTACCTTTAAACGCACAGTTGCGGCAGTGCGGGGCACTACCGCAACTTGCCATGCGGTGACCTTCCTGGCCACATCGCTGGCAAACATCCTTTTTGGCCTTACACTCTGCCACCCTGTGGTCAAAGCCCATGCACCGGAAACAGCCGGGCATCGGGGTGTCCAGTCGCACACGGAAGGAGAACCACTTGACGTAGCAACGTCCCGAGTCCAAGAGAGCGGACATAAGTTTATCCGTACCCTCAAGGACAACGTTGGTTGCACCATCCGCAGTCACCTTCCACGGGCGGCTGACCATCCTAACATCCTTCTTGAGGCATCCAGGGCTGAACTCCTGAAGGTTCAACCGGTAGAGCTCCTCCATGAAGTCATCTGGAGAAATCTCCGTATGAACCCCCTGGACCACAACCCTGGGTCCCAACTTCCGGTTCACGGTGACATCAAGGCCAACCTCAGAAAATTTCGCATTTTTCGCGACCT
Source organism: Philophylla caesio (assembly GCA_963971545.1). Taxonomy (NCBI): domain Eukaryota; kingdom Metazoa; phylum Arthropoda; class Insecta; order Diptera; family Tephritidae; genus Philophylla; species Philophylla caesio. The sequence continues at coordinate 5,874,588 of OZ020605.1, forward strand.
TCTCCCTCTCAGCTACAGAGGGAGTGCGAATAATCGCCCCACCATCCCTAAGAGGTTTTACCTCGTGGACGCGTACGCCCAGAGAGGGTCCCACCTCCTTAACCACCTTATCGACAACCTCCTTAGAAGTTGTCGCTGGCGTCTTGCTCCTGACCACCACCGACCACGTCTCAACCGGTTTGGGCAGTACCACAGCCGGCACCACTGGCACAGACGCCTGTGGAGCCGTCATCGGCCCTGCACCCACCAGCAAAGACCCAGCCGGTCGTAGAGGAACCTCCTCCCGCCTGGCACTCAGCCCTGCCACTTGCCCACGTAGGCGGGCGTTCTCCGCGATGGCAGTCATGAGAAGTTCTTCGTACTGCGACGAGAACTCTACCAGCTGCCTCGCAACTCCGAGGGAAACTCCCTCCATGTTAAAAACTACCCCCTTAAATCCCGAGGTGACGGCCTTCATTTTAGTAATGAAGGTCCCACTCTCCAAGAATTCTCTAGTTCGCCCCGTTTCAGCCGTTGAAGCTACTTGCCCCTTCAGCTTCTTCGGGTTTTTTGGCTTAGCAGCCCCCCCAGCTTCACATGACATGGCCTTGTCCACCATGCCACCCTCAACGGTTGAAATGTCAACCGTAGCTGGTGAAACCACCCTGGCCCTCGCTCTCGGCGGGGATCTCATTAATGAGACCTCAGCCTCACCTTCTCCACCCGACGTCGTCTCCTCCATCACCGTGGACCCGGTGGAATCCACCGTTGAGGACCTTACCCTCCTCTTACGCGGTGGCATCCCCGATACCGCGCGTTGCCACAAAAACCCGGACCCCACAAAAAACCCCGAAATAGACAAGTCCCGAAAATTTCAAATAAGTATAAACAGGCAATAAGCTTGACTTACCGCCTCTTCGATTTGCGTCTTAACTTACACACTTCCCGGTGGTAACTCCGATCGTACGAACCGCGGGATCGCCCACAGCAGTCCCAAACCCAAAAAACTGTCTAGCACTACGCTTAGCGTAGCTTGGCGCAGCTCACACCACTTTTACACCTCCACAAGAGGCAAGGTCACCACCGTCGTCCTGTCGGCCGGAACACTGTTCCCCGTCACAGGAATGGGTCGACCAGTGTGAGACTGCACGAGACACGAGTCTTGAGAAAACTCGGGACCACCGCAATCAAATCCCCCGACACGCACCGTACCCCGACACGCACCGTAACCCGACACGCACCGTAACCCGACACACCGATGTCGCGAGCAACACGGAATCCCGGACTAGACCCGAGAAATCCCGAACCAGTACCGGCACAACCCCACAACCAGTCCCGAACAAGTCCCGAACTAGTTGCTAATTGGCCCGGATGAGGCTTCGGGACTCACGTCACTAGCACAATTTATTCAACCCGCGACTGTACCGCGTCGAACAGCACCACGCCACTTAACTGCAATTGCACTAACTTGTAAACAAGTAGCAACAATTACACGCACGCACTAAACTAGTAAACAAGTTACCGTTGCACTGACGCACAACGTAAACAACTTGTTTACTTGTTATTTGGTACAGCCACTCGCGACTGTACCCACGCGCCGAATTTTCACGCCACTACACAAATAATACCGTTCGCAATGAAAAATGCGTAAACAACTTGTTTACAATTTTTCACGCCACGAAACCGTTCACTGCACACAATTGGTAAACAAGTTACCGTATGCAAATATTTTGCAAGAACAAAATATACACGCACGTGTTCGTACTTTTGGTAAACAAGTTACCGTAGTCACTGTCTACACACACCGTCACAGCGCAATACGCGACGACGCCGTTCAATCGTTTACTTGTTTACTCGTAGTAAACAAGTCGCAACAACAACGCTTTAATAACTCACTACGAATATCGCACAAAAGGAATCGCCGAAAATTTACTGTCCGCACAGAAAGAACACAACCGATCGCTTCGACAGTCAAACTGCAAGTGAGGAACAACGAACAAGCAACACTCCTCACATCGGTTTTTTTATTATACAGATGGAATTGGAATAAAACACGGCAACATTGTTACACAGCCACTTTTTACGCCTACCAAAAAAAACTACACAAGCATCTTTTTGGAAAAGCAATAGTTGTATATAAAATTGTATACATAACAGATGGTGCTTCACTACATTTTAAAAATAGATTTAACTTTGTGAATCTATTTTATTATAAAGATGACTTTAATTCGAAAGCAAAGATACATTTTCACGCAACATCTCACAGAAAGGGGCCATGCGATGGACTTGGAGGGAACCTCAAACGTTAAGCTACGCGTGCAAGCCTACAGTTACCTAAATGAGGATCAATTGTTTCACTAATGAAGTTATACGGATGGGCAACCTCATCTTTAAACAGCGATTTAATACTGCTCCAAAAACGATATTCAACGTGAAACGACATTTTTGCAACCCAGATGTGATTCTACAATCGCCATTCCAGGAACTAAAAAGTTGCATGCCTATATTCCAACAACCGAAGGCCTTCTTGTAAAAAGAACAAGTTCTAGCATAGATGCCCAATGTAAAATTATAAAAGTTATAAAGTAAAACCGTTCTGAGTTTACTACTATTGTAATACATTATATTTTCATTACAACTTCATACCTGTTTTACTAAATATGTATTTTTCACATGAACCGAAGGTTACAAACAATCGCCTAGCGTCATACTCAGCGCGAGGTGTACATATGTGCACAAAACAAATTCACATATCTGCCTAACTGATGGAGATCCCATCCTAAACCTTCTAGGGTATTATAACTACATATACCTGGGGCTATATTTTGAAATAAACAAATTAAAAAAAGGCGGTCGAAGGTTCCATATTTTTTTTTTTTTTTTTAATTTTTACTTCCGGTGTGAAAAAAATACATTTTTTTTTGTAAATTGATTTCATTTTTTAAAAACGCAAAAAATTTTCTATACAAATCGCGAAGTTTAATATATAAAAAAAAGTTTTTCAGTACGAAAAAATTATTTAAAAAAAACATTATTTTCATTTTTACTATTCTTTAGAAGCCCATAACTCGACAAATAACCATCATATAAAAAATTGTGTGTACACTTTCATACCTAGTACAAGTACAATTACCCAAAATATGAACGAATTCCAATGCCCCCATATAGCACTACAACCGTGTGTCGGTTTAGACTTTTTCACCAAGACATCTCAGTCATTAAATTTGTATGCGCTTGACTATGTCCATATCATTACTCAGCTCATACAGTTCATATTCCGTCTTCTTCGGTATCCGTCGCTCAAGCGATAAACATCCATGTTTCTGGGCCATATAAAAGATGCGGGCATGATGAGGGATTTGTAGAGCAAGATTTTTGTTCGCCGAGAAAACGCTTTGCTTTTCAATTGCCTATGGAGCTCAAAGTAATAATAACTGGCAACAGTGACGTTTGTCCCAACACGTTAGGACTTTTTGTTTCTTGCCACAAGATGATATCCTTAAAACGTTAACAGACTTATGCTTGAACGTTATTAATATACACCAGGGAAGCTCAACAAACGAAACGATACCATTTTGTTTTGTTAACGAGCAAAATTAACTTAACGAAATGAGTTTGTTGCGTTTCGGCGCCATGTTATCAAAACGAAATCAAATCGTTAATGTTGCAACGTTATTAAATTTCCGTTTTCGTTAATTTTAATGTGCCTAAAAGTATGCAGCGCTTCTGTTTGCGACGAGTGAATCTCCAGCATTTCTCTTAACGTTTTTCTAAACGTCTTAACGTTAACGCCAGCATTTCGTTCCGGTTAAAAACGTAATGAAATTTATTATGATAATTGCTTTAACATTAATATTTTGAAATGTTTTAACCGAAACAACAGAAAACATTTCGGAACGTTTAAATTTAACGTTAAAATGCATCCTTGATATACACCTATATTTGAAATGGCTCCGTACGGTGATCGATGTTTCAATCCATTTCGCTTGGTAAATCATCGAAAATTAAAAAACTTAAGAAAAGTGTCTGCATTATTAGCACACAAGTGGGGGCATCCAGCAAATTCTTATGTGTGCGCATCCTGCAGGAAACGACTTTTAAATGAAATATCAGCCAATGAAGATGTTGAATATATTGAAACCTCGAGGGAACTCTCGCAAAGCACCCGCGATGAAACATTCATTCCTGAAGACAGTTGCAGACATGAACCCACCCAATCGGATTCAGCAATAGAAAATACAGAAATTTTGAAGCACCTAAAGGAAAAATTGAATAACCCAATACTTCTGCTTCTATGTAAACTACGATACTGACTATGTCATAGAGTGAATATAAACTTGCAGAAGAGTTCGGGACATCCAGGCGACAAGTGAGAAAAGCAAAGAAACTTGTGGATCAGTTCGGCATCTTATCAACCCCAAACCCACGTGGTGGCCGCAAGAAGAATATCCGAACGTTAAAGCAGGTTTAACAAAGTTTTTTTACTTTAAGACCCAAACAATGTGTCCTCGCTGGTGACCCTGGGACGCATATGGTATGTGTTTGCACATACCACCAAAATGTAAAGCTAATGTTGGATGGTGGAGAGATTGCTAATCTTACAGCTGGAACAAACATGGAACTTTCGTCTTATAAGGATTGCCTACGCAAGATGATGTGTCTGAATCCAACAGAAACGTGCCATTTAATGACTGCTAAAACACCACTAAGTGTTGTAAATCTTGCCGTATCTTAAATGCAATTCGTCATCATTTGAAAGTTATTTTCGATAAGAACCAAGTAACAGGCGTGCAGTTTCAAAAGTGGTTTGGCACAGACCGCTTCACAATCTCTACTCAAATACTTCCCAGTGATGATTTTGTAGGCAGCTTGTGTGTTGCCTTGGTTACTCTGAAACCACATGCTTATATTGCAGAAACAAAGGCACTTTATAAAAAAATCTAAGGGAAAATTTGGACGAAGGAGAAGTTATCGTACAGTGTGACTTTGCAGAAAATTATAGCTTTGTTGACCAAGATGCCACCCAATATTTCCATTGGAGCAACGAACAAGCAACACTCCTCACATCGGTTTTTTTATTATACAGATGGAATTGGAATAAAACACGGCAACATTGTTATGATTTCAGATGACTTACAACATGACACAGCCACTTTTTACGCCTACCAAAAAAACTACACAAGCACCTTTTTGGAAAAGCAATAGATGTATATAAAATTGTATACATAACAGATGGTGCTTCACTACATTTGAAAAATAGATTTAACTTTGTGAATCTATTTTATTATTAAGATGACTTTAATTCGAAAGGAAAGTTACATTTTCACGCAACATCTCACGGAAAGGGGCCATGCGATGGACTTGGAGGGAACCTCAAACGTTAAGCTACGCGTGCAAGCCTACAGTTACCTAAAAGAGGATCAATTGTTTCACCAATGAAGTTATACGGATGGGCAACCTCATCTTTAAACAGCGATTTAATACTGCTCCAAAAACGATATTCAACGTGAAACGACATTTTTGCAACCCAGATTTGATTCTACAATCGCCATTCCAGGAACTAAAAAGTTGCATGCCTATATTTCAACAACCGAAGGCCTTCTTGTAAAAAGAACAAGTTCTAGCATAGATGCCCAATGTAAAATTATAAAAGTTATAAAGTAAAACCGTTCTGAGTTTACTACTATTGTAATTCATTATATTTTAATTAAAACTTCATACCTGTTTTACTAAATATGTATTTTTCACATGAACCGAAGGTTACAAACAATCGCCTAGCGTCATACTCAGCGCGAGGTAGAAGCCCTTGTTCGAACATATAACGAATGTTTAAAAGACGGTATATTTCCACCAATATTGAAGCGCCAACGACTGGTACTCTTACCTAAGGCGGGGAAACCCCCAGGGGACCCTACAGCGTATCGTCCAATTTGCATGCTGGACACAGCCGGTAAACTGCTTGAACGAATTATTAGCAACAGGCTGATAAATGAAATTGCAAAAGGTTTAAACCTCTCAGAAGCGCAGTTCGGATTTAGAAAAGGGCGATCAACTTTAGATGCGGCTATGCTGGTAAAGAGAATAGCAGAAGAAGCAATCAGTGGAAAAAGGTGGAAAGGTGGATCAAAAGAATATTGCCTGGTAATCACGCTAGATATTAAAAATGCGTTCAATTCCGCAAGCTGGAACAAAATAGCTGAAGCTCTCCGCGGTTTTAAAGTGCCGATTTATCTGCAGAAAATATTAAGCAACGTTCTAGAAGATAGAGTACTTACATATGAAGAAGACGAAGGCACCAAGCAATGCAACACTTCCGGAGGAGTACCACAAGGATCTGTTCTGGGTCCATTACTGTGGAATATAATGTATGATGGCATTCTGCTTCTGCAAATGCCCGAGGGTGCGAAAATTATCGGTTTTGCGGATGATATAGCTCTAATAATCGTGGCCAAGCATCTAAAAGATGTGGAGCAAAAAGCAAACCTAACAATTAAGCGAGTTCAGACATGGCTCGAAGATTCCGGCCTCCAGTTAGCCCAACAAAAAACAGAGGCAGTATTAATAAGTAGCAGAAAAGCTCGTGAAGTCATCAAAATCAAAGTTGGAGGACATGAAATTGTCTCAAAACCTACCCTCAAATATTTAGGCATAATTTTCGACGCTAGGTTACTATTTAAGCCTTATTTAGAATATGCAGTTGAGAAAGCAGAAAAAGTTGCAGCGGCGCTTTCACGGCTTATGGTGAATAAAAGAGACCCTAGGCAACAAAGCAGGCAGCTATATGCAAGCGTGATACGGTCTGTACTTCTGTGCGGTGCACCAATTTGGTCGAGTGCGCTCGAAAAGACTTCGTACGCACGCGAGATAAGATCATTATATCGCCTTTGCGCGATCAGGGTGTGCAGCGCGTTCAGAACAACGTCGGAAGAAGCAGCTCTGGTAGTGGCAGGGCTCTGTCCAATAGAGATTTTGGCGAAAGAGGTTGTGGCACCCCCGACAAATAAAGTAAGTCGAGAAGCGGCGAGGCAGAGGCGGTGGAGTGTAGCTGGTAAGGGACGCTGGACATTTAGATTGATTCCCAGTCTGGAGAAATGGCTAGATAGGCGACATGGCGAAGTTGATTTCCACCTAACCCAAATTCTTACGGGACATGGTTGTTTCAAGTCTTATTTGCACAGGTTCAAACACGACGATGACCCTTATTGCACCTTTTGTGCAAATCAGGTGGTCGAAGACGTGTTCGGCGTCTTTTCGTCTGTCCGCGGTTTGCAATAGAAAGGGATGACTCGAACACGAAGTTAGAAAATCGCTTTCGGTTAAAAGTCTAGTTGATACTATGCTCGAGTCCAAAGAAAATTGGTCTGTTGTTTGCAATTTAGCGAACAAAATCCTAATTAAACTGCGTCAAGCGGAGCAACTCCGCAGAAATTCATAGAAAGGCAATAGGCCGCTCCCCCTCCGCGAAGTAATACCTAACGGTAGTTCCAAGGAGCGAGGGAAACGGAGCAGAGGTGGGTTTTTAGTGCGGTGAGCCGAAAGGCAAGTCCCCCACTTCGGCTTTCAATGCTTTGTGCCACCTCTAGAAAAAAAAAATAAAAAAATACTCAGCGCTACAGTTCATATTCCGTCTTCTTCGGTATCCGTCGCTCATGCGATAAACATCCATGTTTCTGGGCCATATAAAAGATGCGGGCATGATGAGGGATTTGTAGAGCGAGATTTTTGTTCGCCGAGAAAACGCTTTGCTTTTCAATTGCCTATGGAGCTCAAAGTAACACCTGCTGTCAAGTGTTATTCTTCGCTGTTCGCAGGGCTGGTATTGTTGGTGGTGTTTATGCTAGATCCTAAGTCCGCCTCTATTTCAAAGATATAACTGGCAACAGTGACGTTGGTCCCAACACGTTAGGACTTTTTGTTTCTTGCCACAAAAAAATTTGTTTTGTCCTCGTTCAGTACTATACCAACTTCTTTCTCTAGACTGGAGAATACTGCACTGACGGCCCCAGCTACACTGGTCATAAGAACAATTGCATTGGACGGATTGTAGAAGTAGCGACAATGGCGAAGACTTAACGAGACTTAATTTGTATTTTCATCACCCATCGAAATGGATTCCATAAATTCGATCAAACCACCATCCAAAATCTCATCGCATGTTTTGAAGAAAGCTTTAGTGTGACAGATGGGAAATTGTGAGTAAAGCTCAAGGCTGGAACTTGACCAATTTTCGCGCGAGTAAGTGAAATATTAATGACATTGAGACGTTTAGGACAAGGCAGTATATAAAATTCAGTAAGGGATTTTCATAGCCTCAGGTATAGTTATAATACCCTGGAAGTTTTAGAGTGGGATCTCTATCAGTTAGGCAGATATGGGAATTTATAACCTTCGTTTCATGTGAAAAAAACATGAAAATGAAAATGTAGTGAAATTGTCTTCTACCTATGTATGCTCGATGGACTTTTTAACCAAATTTCTTTTTGAACATTATAATTATACCCACGCAAAAAAACTTGTTCCAAAGAGGCAAAAATTAGTTTAACTACCAAAAAGGACCACAGCGACCTAAAAATCAACGTAATTTTTTATGAAACTGGTTGCTAGCTACCTACTATCTACCTGAAGTATACATCAGTACTCTAGTTTAGCTACTAAATCGGACCGCTGCGACCTAAAAACTAAATGAATTTTTTTGACACTAGTTGCTACTTACCTACTTTCTACCTGAAATATACATCAGTACTCTAGTTTAACCACTAAAAGGGACCACAGCGACCTAAAAACCAAATTAATTTTTTTTACACTAGTTGTTAACTACTAACCTACAGTCTACGTGAAACATGAAAATTTTAATTAGTAATTTCGTATTTAAATAAGATGATATCCTTAAAACGTTAACAGTCTTATGCTTGAACGTTATTAATATACACATATACTCGAAATGGCTCCGTACGGTGATCGATGTTTCAATCCATTTCGCTTGGTAAATCATCGAAAATTAAATAACTTGAGAAAATTGTCTGCATTATTAGCACACAAGTGGGGGCATCCAGCAAATTCTTATGTGTGCGCATCCTGCAGGAAACGACTTTTAAATGAAATATCAGCCAATGAAGATGTTGAATATATTGAAACCTCGAGGGAACTCTCGCAAAGCACCCGCGATGAAGCATTCATTCCTGAAGACAGTTGCAGACATGAACCCACCCAATCGGATTCAGCAATAGAAAATACAGAAATTTTGAAGCACCTAAAGGAAAAATTGAATAACCCAATACTTCTGCTTCTATGTAAACTACGATACTGACTATGTCATAGAGTGAATATAAACTTGCAGAAGAGTTCGGGACATCCAGGCGACAAGTGAGAAAAGCAAAGAAACTTGTGGATCAGTTCGGCATCTTATCAACCCCAAACCCACGTGGTGGCCGCAAGAAGAATATCCGAACGTTAAAGCAGGTTTAACAAAGTTTTTTTACTTTAAGACCCAAACAATGTGTCCTCGCTGGTGACCCTGGGACGCATATGGTATGTGTTTGCACATACCACCAAAATGTAAAGCTAATGTTGGATGGTGGAGAGATTGCTAATCTTACAGCTGGAACAAACATGGAACTTTCGTCTTATAAGGATTGCCTACGCAAGATGATGTGTCTGAATCCAACAGAAACGTGCCATTTAATGACTGCAAAAACACCACTAAGTGTTGTAAATCTTGCCGTATCTTAAATGCAATTCGTCATCATTTGAAAGTTATTTTCGATAAGAACCAAGTAACAGGCGTGTAGTTTCAAAAGTGGTTTGGCACAGACCGCTTCACAATCTCTACTCAAATACTTCCCAGTGATGATTTTGTAGGCAGCTTGTGTGTTGCCTTGGTTACTCTGAAACCACATGCTTATATTGCAGAAACAAAGGCACTTTATAAAAAAATCTAAGGGAAAATTTGGACGAAGGAGAAGTTATCGTACAGTGTGACTTTGCAGAAAATTATAGCTTTGTTGACCAAGATGCCACCCAATATTTCCATTGGAGCAACGAACAAGCAACACTCCTCACATCGGTTTTTTTATTATACAGATGGAATTGGAATAAAACACGGCAACATTGTTATGATTTCAGATGACTTAAAACATGACACAGCCACTTTTTACGCCTACCAAAAAAACTACACAAGCACCTTTTTGGAAAAGCAATAGATGTATATAAAATTGTATACATAACAGATGGTGCTTCACTACATTTGAAAAATAGATTTAACTTTGTGAATCTATTTTATTATTAAGATGACTTTAATTCGAAAGGAAAGATACATTTTCACGCAACATCTCACGGAAAGGGGCCATGCGATGGACTTGGAGGGAACCTCAAACGTTAAGCTACGCGTGCAAGCCTACAGTTACCTAAAAGAGGATCAATTGTTTCACCAATGAAGTTATACGGATGGGCAACCTCATCTTTAAACAGCGATTTAATACTGCTCCAAAAACGATATTCAACGTGAAACGACATTTTTGCAACCCAGATTTGATTCTACAATCGCCATTCCAGGAACTAAAAAGTTGCATGCCTATATTTCAACAACCGAAGGCCTTCTTGTAAAAAGAACAAGTTCTAGCATAGATGCCCAATGTAAAATTATAAAAGTTATAAAGTAAAACCGTTCTGAGTTTACTACTATTGTAATTCATTATATTTTAATTAAAACTTCATACCTGTTTTACTAAATATGTATTTTTCACATGAACCGAAGGTTACAAACAATCGCCTAGCGTCATACTCAGCGCGAGGTAGAAGCCCTTGTTCGAACATATAACGAATGTTTAAAAGACGGTATATTTCCACCAATATTGAAGCGCCAACGACTGGTACTCTTACCTAAGGCGGGGAAACCCCCAGGGGACCCTACAGCGTATCGTCCAATTTGCATGCTGGACACAGCCGGTAAACTGTAAAGGTTTAAACCTCTCAGAAGCGCAGTTCGGATTTAGAAAAGGGCGATCAACTTTAGATGCGGCTATGCTGGTAAAGAGAATAGCAGAAGAAGCAATCAGTGGAAAAAGGTGGAAAGGTGGATCAAAAGAATATTGCCTGGTAATCACGCTAGATATTAAAAATGCGTTCAATTCCGCAAGCTGGAACAAAATAGCTGAAGCTCTCCGCGGTTTTAAAGTGCCGATTTATCTGCGGAAAATATTAAGCAACGTTCTAGAAGATAGAGTACTTACATATGAAGAAGACGAAGGCACCAAGCAATGCAACACTTCCGGAGGAGTACCACAAGGATCTGTTCTGGGTCCATTACTGTGGAATATAATGTATGATGGCATTCTGCTTCTGCAAATGCCCGAGGGTGCGAAAATTATCGGTTTTGCGGATGATATAGCTCTAATAATCGTGGCCAAGCATCTAAAAGATGTGGAGCAAAAAGCAAACCTAACAATTAAGCGAGTTCAGACATGGCTCGAAGATTCCGGCCTCCAGTTAGCCCAACAAAAAACAGAGGCAGTATTAATAAGTAGCAGAAAAGCTCGTGAAGTCATCAAAATCAAAGTTGGAGGACATGAAATTGTCTCAAAACCTACCCTCAAATATTTAGGCATAATTTTCGACGCTAGGTTACTATTTAAGCCTTATTTAGAATATGCAGTTGAGAAAGCAGAAAAAGTTGCAGCGGCGCTTTCACGGCTTATGGTGAATAAAAGAGACCCTAGGCAACAAAGCAGGCAGCTATATGCAAGCGTGATACGGTCTGTACTTCTGTGCGGTGCACCAATTTGGTCGAGTGCGCTCGAAAAGACTTCGTACGCACGCGAGATAAGATCATTATATCGCCTTTGCGCGATCAGGGTGTGCAGCGCGTTCAGAACAACGTCGGAAGAAGCAGCCCTGGTAGTGGCAGGGCTCTGTCCAATAGAGATTTTGGCGAAAGAGGTTGTGGCACCCCCGACAAATAAAGTAAGTCGAGAAGCGGCGAGGCAGAGTTGCCTGCGGGGTTGGCAGAGGCGGTGGAGTGTAGCTGGTAAGGGACGCTGGACATTTAGATTGATTCCCAGTCTGGAGAAATGGCTAGATAGGCGACATGGCGAAGTTGATTTCCACCTAACCCAAATTCTTACGGGACATGGTTGTTTCAAGTCTTATTTGCACAGGTTCAAACACGACGATGACCCTTATTGCACCTTTTGTGCAAATCAGGTGGTCGAAGACGCCGAACACTGTTTTTTCGTCTGTCCGCGGTTTGCAATAGAAAGGGATGACTCGAACACGAAGTTAGAAAATCGCTTTCGGTTAAAAGTCTAGTTGATACTATGCTCGAGTCCAAAGAAAATTGGTCTGTTGTTTGCAATTTAGCGAACAAAATCCTAATTAAACTGCGTCAAGCGGAGCAACTCCGCAGAAATTCATAGAAAGGCAATAGGCCGCTCCCCCTCCGCGAAGTAATACCTAACGGTAGTTCCAAGGAGCGAGGGAAACGGAGCAGAGGTGGGTTTTTAGTGCGGTGAGCCGAAAGGCAAGTCCCCCACTTCGGCTTTCAATGCTTTGTGCCACCTCTAGAAAAAAAAAAATAAAAAAATACTCAGCGCTCAGTTCATATTCCGTCTTCTTCGGTATCCGTCGCTCATGCGATAAACATCCATGTTTCTGGGCCATATAAAAGATGCGGGCATGATGAGGGATTTGTAGAGCGAGATTTTTGTTCGCCGAGAAAACGCTTTGCTTTTCAATTGCCTATGGAGCTCAAAGTAACACCTGCTGTCAAGTGTTATTCTTCGCTGTTCGCAGGGCTGGTATTGTTGGTGGTGTTTATGCTAGATCCTAAGTCCGCCTCTATTTCAAAGATATAACTGGCAACAGTGACGTTGGTCCCAACACGTTAGGACTTTTTGTTTCTTGCCACAAAAAAATTTGTTTTGTCCTCGTTCAGTACTATACCAACTTCTTTCTCTAGACTGGAGAATACTGCACTGACGGCCCCAGCTACACTGGTCATAAGAACAATTGCATTGGACGGATTGTAGAAGTAGCGACAATGGCGAAGACTTAACGAGACTTAATTTGTATTTTCATCACCCATCGAAATGGATTCCATAAATTCGATCAAACCACCATCCAAAATCTCATCGCATGTTTTGAAGAAAGCTTTAGTGTGACAGATGGGAAATTGTGAGTAAAGCTCAAGGCTGGAACTTGACCAATTTTCGCGCGAGTAAGTGAAATATTAATGACATTGAGACGTTTAGGACAAGGCAGTATATAAAATTCAGTAAGGGATTTTCATAGCCTCAGGTATAGTTATAATACCCTGGAAGTTTTAGAGTGGGATCTCTATCAGTTAGGCAGATATGGGAATTTATAACCTTCGTTTCATGTGAAAAAAACATGAAAATGAAAATGTAGTGAAATTGTCTTCTACCTATGTATGCTCGATGGACTTTTTAACCAAATTTCTTTTTGAACATTATAATTATACCCACGCAAAAAAACTTGTTCCAAAGAGGCAAAAATTAGTTTAACTACCAAAAAGGACCACAGCGACCTAAAAATCAACGTAATTTTTTATGAAACTGGTTGCTAGCTACCTACTATCTACCTGAAGTATACATCAGTACTCTAGTTTAGCTACTAAATCGGACCGCTGCGACCTAAAAACTAAATGAATTTTTTTGACACTAGTTGCTACTTACCTACTTTCTACCTGAAATATACATCAGTACTCTAGTTTAACCACTAAAAGGGACCACAGCGACCTAAAAACCAAATTAATTTTTTTTACACTAGTTGTTAACTACTAACCTAATGTCTACGTGAAACATGAAAATTTTAATTAGTAATTTCGTATTTAAATAAGATGATATCCTTAAAACGTTAACAGTCTTATGCTTGAACGTTATTAATATACACATATACTCGAAATGGCTCCGTACGGTGATCGATGTTTCAATCCATTTCGCTTGGTAAATCATCGAAAATTAAATAACTTGAGAAAATTGTCTGCATTATTAGCACACAAGTGGGGGCATCCAGCAAATTCTTATGTGTGCGCATCCTGCAGGAAACGACTTTTAAATGAAATATCAGCCAATGAAGATATTGAAACCTCGAGGGAACTCTCGCAAAGCACCCGCGATTAAGCATTCATTCCTGAAGACAGTTGCCGACATGAACCCACTGAATCGGATTCAGCAATAGAAAATACAAAAATTTTGAAACACCTAAAGGAGAAATTTAATAACCCAATACTTCTGCTTCTACGTAAACTACGATACTGACTATGTCATGGAGTGAATATAAACTTGCAGAAGAGTTCGGGACATCCAGGCGACAAGTGAGAAAAGCAAAGAAACTTGTGGATCAGTTCGGCATCTTATCAACCCCAAACCCTCGTGGTGGCCGCAAGAGGAATATCCGAACGTTAAAGCAGGTTTAACAAAGTTTTTTTACTTTAAGACCCAAACAATGTGTCCTCGCTGGTGACCTTGGGACGCATATGGTATGTGTTTGCACATACCACCAAAATGTAAAGCTAATGTTGGATGGTGGAGAGATTGCTAATCTTACAGCTGGAACAAACATGGAACTTTCGTCTTATAAGGATTGCCTACGCTAGATGATGTGTCTGAATCCAACACAAACGTGCCATTTAATGACTGCAAAAACACCACCAAATGAGTGTTGTAAATCTTGCCGTAACTTAAATGCAATTCGTCATCATTTGAAAGTTATTTTCGATAAGAACCAAGTAACAGGCGTGCAGTTTCAAAAGTGGTTTGGCACAGACCGCTTCACAATCTCTACTCAAATACTTCCCAGTGATGATTTTGTAGGCAGCTTGTGTGATGCCTTGGTTACTCTGAAACCACATGCTTATATTGCAGAAACAAAGGTACTTTATAAAAAAAATCTAAGAGAAAATTTGGACGAAGGAGAAGTCATCGTACAGTGTGACTTTGAAGAAAATTATAGCTTTGTTGTCCAAGATGCCGCCCAATCTGTCCATTGGAACAAGGAACAAGCAACACTCCTCACAACGGTGTTTAATTATACAGATGGAATTGGAATAAAACACGGCAACATTGTTATGATTTCAGATGACTTAAAACATGACACAACACAGCCACTTTTTACGCCTACCAAACAATACTATACAAGCACCTTTTTGAAAAAGCAATCTATAAATACAAAAATAAGTTGCATTGTGTTAGTAATTGATTTTCTCTGGAATGCGATGTTCATATGATAGGTGACGTCAATACCAAGGTTTTTATGTATAAACGGTCTCTGTATGTGTATTGGTTCATGAGTTATAGCCATGTTAGTGAACACTGCATTCATTTCGAAATATTTGAAAATATTTCAGATGTGTACGGACAAAAAGGCGATATGATTATTTTTTATTTTATTTTGTAAAACGTATGCTAAAGCATTTTCTAAGCTTTTAATGTATTGATATTTTTATTGATATATTTATATTTATGATGTATTATAACTATGTTGTATTCTGACATTTTATTAATTTTCTGATTTTGTGTATGTTTATTTAATTAATATGCAAAGGCTCTAATCTATGAAAATCCCTTACTAATTTTTATTTACTGCCATGTCCTAAACGTCTCAATGTCTTTAATATTTCACAAACTCGCGCGAACATTGGTCAAGTTCCAGTCTTGAGCTTTACTCACAATTTCCCATCTGTCACACTGAAGCTTTCTTCAAAACATGCGATGAGATTTGGGATGGTGGTTTGATCAAATTTATGGAATCCATTTCGATGGGTGATGAAAATACAATGCTGCCGTGTTTTATTCCCATTCCATCTGTATAATAAAAAACCGATGTCAGAAGTGTTGCTTGTTCGTTGTTCCAATGGAAAGATTGGGTGGCATCTTGGACAACAAAGCTATAATTTTCTGCAAAGTCACACTGTACGATAACTTCTCCTTCGTCCAAATTTTCTCTTAGATTTTTTTTATAAAGTACCTTTGTTTCTGCAATATAAGCATGTGGTTTCAGAGTAACCAAGGCATCACACAAGCTGCCTACAAAATCATCACTGGGAAGTATTTGAGTAGAGATTGTGAAGCGGTCTGTGCCAAACCACTTTTGAAACTGCACGCCTGTTACTTGGTTCTTATCGAAAATAACTTTCAAATGATGACGAATTGCATTTAAGCCACGGCAAGATTTACAACACTCATTTGGTGGTGTTTTTTCAGTCATTGAATGGCACGTTTGTGTTGGATTCAGACACATCATCTTGCGTAGGCAATCTTTATAAGACGAAAGTTCCATGTTTGTTCCAGCTGTAAAATTAGCCATCTCTCCACCATCCAACATTAGCTTTACATTATGGTGGTATGTGCAAACACATACCATATGCGTCCCAGGGTCACCAGCGAGGACCTGCTTTAACGTTCGGATATTCCTCTTGCGGCCACCACGAGGGTTTAGAGTTGATAAGATGCCGAACAGATCCACAAGTTTCTTTGCTTTTCTCACTTGTCGCCTGGATGTCCCAAGTTTATTTTCACTCCATGATAAATGTAGGTGCTATAGTCAATATCGTAGTTGACATAGACGCAAAAGTAGACGGATTATTAAATTTCTCCTTTAGCTGCTTCAAAATTTCTGTATTTTCTATTGCTGAATCCGATTGAGTGGGTACATGTCTGCAACTGTCTTCAGGAATGAATGCTTTTTCGCGGGTGGCTTGCGAAAGTTTCCTCGAGGTTTCAATATATTCTACATCTTCATTAGCTGATATTTCATTTAAAAGTCATTTCCTGCAGGATGCGAACACATAAGAATTAGCTGGATGCCCCGCTTCTGTGCTAATAATGCAGTCAATTTTCTTAAGTTGTTTAATTTTTGATGATTTACCAAGCGAATTGGATTGAAACACCGAAACCGTGCGGAGCCATTTCGAGTATATGTGTATATTAATAACGTTCAAGCATAAGTCTGTTAACGTTTTTAAATACGAAACTATTAATTTAAATTTTCATGTTTCACGTAGACTGTAGGTTAGTAGTTAACAACTAGTGTAAACAAATTCATTTGGTTTTTAGGTCGCTGTGGTTTTTGTTGTTGTTGTAGCTGCTAGCTACGCCCCACTGGGCTGGCGGGCTCCCTCAATCATTATCGTCAAGCTGAACTAACGAGAGGTCCAGGAAACGAGCCGTTTCAACAGGGTCGGACCATAGGGAGAGGGGTATTAGTTGAGTGGGTTTGGCCGGGCATGTGAATAGCTGATTGGTGTCGTGCGGAGACTCTTCACATGCCGGGCACGTGTTGGGGGTGTCGGGGTTGATCCTGGATAGGTAGAAGTTTAACCTGCTACAGTATCCAGATCGGAGTTGAGCCAGAGTGACGCGCGTCTCCCAAAGAGGCTGGAGCTCCTCAGCTGTTATAGGTGGTGGTTGGACTCCCAGGACTGCATTCACAGGGCGGGTGTCGATATATTTGGATACCGACTCCCTGTGAATGTTGTTCAGATTGTCGGTACGTCCTTGGGTCCAGCGGTAAGCGTACGTAAGTCTGGACCTCGTCCGTCAGTTGTGAGAGGTGTCCCCTGATCCATAAACGCGATCTCCGTGGTTTTCAACCTTATTTCCAGTTTGAGTGTATATGGATCGGAGAATGAAGAACAATTACGACGAATAAATGCTAACGTCGCGAATGATTTATTTAGTTGCCTAATACAGGGATTACCGGGGTCCGCCTGCCGAAGGAGGTCGCGCTTATCCGCCAAAGTGACCGCCTCAGACGGGAAGTCAGGACGGATCTCGGGGATTCTACCTGGTGAAATGAAACGGGCTGCAGCGGACTTCACCACCCTGCGGAACTCGCGCTCGCCAACGCGAACGTCGGTAGGAGCTGGAAGAGCACTGAAGGCGTCTTCAGTGAAATCCTCGAACCGCTCCCAGTTAGCTTTTTTGAAGTTTATGTAGGTGTGGGGGTCCGAGGCAACATAGTTGGCAGGTCTGTAGGTAGGTGGTCTGATGCAAGCGATAGCATAGGTCGCCACGTTATGCTATTTATCAGACCCGCGCTAGCTTTTGTTAGATCTGGCGAGCTGCTGCAACTACCCACTATCCTGGAGGGGCTTCGTCGTTCATTGTGCAGAATGTCGAATCGTATATCTGCTCTGCCAAAATATTTCCCCTACGATCGTTTGGTAGGCTTGAGGACCAAAGATCGTGATGCGTTGAAGTCTCCGACTACCAATCGGCTTTCACCACTGAGGGGCGCACCTATGTCTGGGTGATATCCAGCGGGGCCGCAGGAGACAGGGGGTATGTAAAAATTAAATATTTCGAGCTCGACATCGCCTGACCGGACAGCAATCCCTTGACATTCTAGGGTGCTGTCCCTTGGGTCGATGTCTACATCGATGAGACGATACTGCTAGGCCCCCACCATTATCTCGCTCGCAATCTCTACGAAGCACATTGTAGCCGTCGCAGGTCGTTAAACTTGAGCTGCGACGTAGCTTCGTTTCTTGGACCGCAGCTATTAACAGTCCGTGCAGAGCCATGAAGGCAACCACCTCCGAGATCTTGCTCGAGAGTCCGTTGCAGTTAACTGTAAGAGTCTCGTCCGTCTCGGTAGGGTCGTCGCGTTGAGGAGGGTGAGGGACTGGATCCGAGGGCCAGCCCGTCCCGGCTGCGCATCCCGCTGTGGTGGTAAAGGCCCAATAGTGTACGTGGGCGGTGTCGTGAATGACATTAGCGGGGGGTATTGCCGCAGCAGGGAACGGCGAAACTCTCCGACCAGTCCCTTGAAGTGCGAAGGCCAGAGCACGCCCGGAAGTGGCACCAGCCCTGATAGGCGTTACACCTGACTGAGCAGGCATTCCGGTGTACTCTGACCCGGCACACACAGCAGATTGTGGGGGCAACCGGCGAGGGGGGGTGGGGGAGGTTCGGTGTTGCTGTGAGCTCCGGGGAGCGGTGGAGGCAGGGGGGTGCGCGGGGGCGCAAAGGGGGATGCCGAGGAGGCTTGGGGCACTTGGGTGCGCGAGCAACACTGCCCCACATAGGTTGTGGGCCGCTGCCTGGTTTTCTTAAGGCCTGAGCAGACCTTAAGATGGCACCATCCGTTGCACGAATTACACATCACCGAAGTGGAATTCTGGCAGAAGCAGCAGAAATAGGTTTTCGGGCCAGCTCGACGCCCGCCCTGGCCAGAAATATGAGTAGCAAACCTGCTGCAAGGTATTGCACCCAAGAGGAGATAAGATTGGGGTGTCCGGCAGCCTAAGTGGGGTTAGGTCGCCGAAACAACAGTCCTTGGTCGGATAAAATCCGAGTCTCTTCGGTAGCGTAGAACCGTGTTTAGTGGTTAAACTAGAGTACTGATGTACATATCTTTCAGGTAGAAAGTAGGTAAGTAGCAACTAGTGTCAAAAAAATTCATTTAGCCCTCAAGAGCGAGGAACAGCACGTACAGTACCGGTACATTCAAAAGCTTTCTCCGACTACCACAAAGTACCCGCTGTGGAAAGCATATAACAACTTAAGTGGCCCAATGGAGACTGAAATGCCAGTACGGGACAACAGAAAAAAGCAAACACCTTTGCTGCTTATCTACAAAATGTTTTCAGACCAAACTCAGCAACCAATGGGTTTACCCGTACCCAAAGTGTCGGAATCTGAGCCACTGAAATTTGCACCTGAAGAAATTTCAATTGTAATTAAGAAACAATTGAATTCAAATACTGCCGCTGGACACGACTTGATTACTCCAAAAATGGTTATTGAGCTACCAAATTGTGCTGAACTTTGCATCTGTATGTTGTTTAATGCAATTACTAAACATTGTTATTAGCCTCAACAATGGAAAAAGTCAACTATTGTAATGATACCAAAGCCCGGAAAAGACAAAACACAACCATCCTTCTATAGACCTATCAGCCTGCTACCGTGCATATCGAAATTATTCGAAAGACTTCTTATGCTGCGCATTTACCCACATCTTCAAGTCCACAGCATAATACCATCCCACCAATTTGGCTTCAGGGAGAAACATGGTACGATCGAACAAGTAAATCGTATTACATCTGATATCCGAACATCGTTTGAAAAGAGGGAATATTGTACTGCAATATTTCTTGACGTCGCCCAGGTATTTGATCGAGTATGGCTAGACGGTCTAATGTATAAAATACAAATGTTCAGGCCAGCAGCCTGAACCATTTTACTGCTGGGTAATTTTCATGGTTTTTCCCAGGCTGATTTACTGCTGGGAATCATCCTGGTTTCAGAAATACTGGTTTCGTCTAATTGCCTGCCATTGGCTTAATTATATCAATCGATTAACGGGATATCCTTTTGTTCGCCGAACCAACTGGTTTACTAAGGCAAAACAGCCGGTCCGGCAACAAATAGGAAAAAATCCATGGTTCACTTCTTTTTGGACCGACCAGCAGCAAGCAGCAATATTTTTGATCCCCAGCGACCGCCAGCCAACACAAGGAAATCCCTAATAAGTGTAAGTAATATTTTTTATACTTTAAGAATTTCTACTGCGATGTACATATGTAAATACATCCCAATTTGTTAATAAATCAATAAATATATATGACAATTCGTCTAATACGAATTCCCTTCTCTTTTTATTTAAACGGACTGTCCACGAGACCATCGGAATTTGCGACAGTGTCGTTCATGGTCCTTCGAGCCGGATGCAGTTATTAATTTCGCGTTGAAGATCTTTGATTGCACTTCCAGATTCAGTTCCTACCGGGGATGAGTTGAAGAGAATCTTCAATTGGCTATTAACGAGAATTCTTTTATTCTCGTAGCGACAAATGAAGGTTTTTCAACGGCATGGAAAAACCTTACTGATCCCTACGAGAATAAAAGAATTCTCGTTAATAGTCAATTGAAGATTCTCTTCAACCTATCCCTGGTAGGAACTGAATCTGGAAGTGCAATCACAGATCTTCAACGCGAAATTAATAACTGCATATCGGCACTCCAGATTCATAAAATTGACATAACGAATTGGGATGCGATCATAACATATGTACCTTTGCTCAACGAAGCTACCTGAGGTCACCCTCTCAATGTGGGAACTTTCGGTCCAGGAAAAAACGGAGATTCCTAAGTGGGAAGATATGGACAGATTTCTAACAAGTCGATTGCAGACTTTAGAAACTGTCTTTGACATTAGAGGGCCTAGTACTTCCCGGTTACAGAGACCGCAGCTTTCTAAGTCAAGTTTCGACAATTCAAGTCGAAAACTACAAACTTAGTGTGGCAAGGAATCAATGCAAGCTGTGCAATTGCGATGCACACAGCATACGATCTTGCCCAACTCTGCCTGACCTCCGGACATGGGGTCGCGAAGTGCACCAGCGCGTTCAATTGCCCAGTATGCCACTCCAGGCATCTGTAATGGAAACAAAATACAAATTGCAACCCTACTTAATAATTTAAGTATTCTAGTACTAGCATTATAAAGTACAACCCTACATATAAGATCTATTACATTTAGTACTGCGGTTACCAGCTAACTTTAGCTCTTAAGTGAAAAAATAAAGAACGCCATTCATTGGCGTGACTTGAAACCGACAACTAGTATTCAGTCTTTTAGTTCCTGCATTTTTAAAAAAATAGAAGCCCTGGCGCTCCACATGGCGACTGTGACAGCGGCTTACAAAATGGCCCCCGAGCAAACGATGGAACGCACAAGGAAAAAGTAAAAAAAAAAAAAAAAAAAAAAAAATAAAAATAAAAATAAAAAAAAAATCGAAAAAAATGAATTAAATTAAATAGAAATTACAAATTTAAAAAAAAAAAAAAAAAAACTTTAAATTTCAACAATACAAAAGAAAATGAACTAAATTAAATTGGAACTCCAAATTATTAACATTAACACAAATTTATTAAAACAGTGGTGGTTAATAATTCCTTAAATTAATATTTCGAAAATCCAAAAACGTATTTTTCAAAATATCGCACGCATTGATGCGCACGTTAATTTTTTACGATCGGCAACATTCTGTCTTTAAACAAACACATGAACTGAATTTAAATAAAAATTACAAAAAAATATATGAAATAAATTTAATTTAATTAACTTAAATAAAAATCAAATATATGTTTTCCTCAAAGCGGTAAAAAAAAAAAAAATCTAAAAATACAAATAAATGCGGTGGTACCAAATTTTCATAAAAACAAAAGAAAACAACAGTTAAATAAATTTCGAAACAAAAAAACAAAATTCTACATATGTATGTAAGACACGCCATAAAAAGCACCGTTACACAGCGTTTACTTTTTGGTACAGGCTGCACGTGATGGCAACATTGCAAGAAAAAAAAAACTCATCACGCCATGCATCCATGTAACGGCATACAAGCCACGCCATAAAAAGCGCCGTTAGTCACCGACAAACCAATTTACTGTTTTCGGTACAGCCTACATCGAGGGAATACCAGCATTACAACAACATCTTCAACGGTACACCAGCGCGGGACTACAGAAGTGTTCCAGCATATACATACATATGTACATGAGAGGCGATGGTAGCTATGATGCACAGTGTGCGATAGAAAAATATTTATGTATTTCAACTTTTGAATAATCTTTTTAATTATATAACATTATTATATAACATACAAACAATTTCCTATAATCAACCAAAAATTCTTTTGTATACCATTTTTCACTTTTGCGTACAACTGTACACTTTTCCTTGTATAACGTAACTTTTTACTTTCAACCTACTGTACTTCCAATTACCCATACATACATATGTATATACTATATACCAATACATGCTTTCAACATAAATTTGTATTACTGTTTTTTCTGAACGGAATCTCAGCTTCACCTACAGTGGTGTGCAAAAACTTACTAATAATTTAAAAAAAAAAAAAAGAATTTTTGCAACAATTTAACAATTTTTCGGTGATGATTTACATATTTACTCGCGACTAGAGTCAGAATTTAGGATTTTTACTAAAAATTAATTTTTTTTTCAAATATGCGAAATAAGTCGCAACAAAAAATAATAACAATTAGCCGTTTGGATATGTGCCTTGTCTTACTACGCCTACTATGCAGGTTATAATATCTTTCAAAGTAAACATTTTTGAACAGATTAAAATTTCAAATTAATTTCAAAATTTACAATTTATCATATCCTCTGATTTACAAATTTTTTTGAGCAGATATAAATTTCAAAAATTTCCTCAATTTTTACTTTGATGTGTTAGTCAAATGTCTGATATTGAGACAGTGTCTCAAGATTTATCAATCCGTGAAGACCTTTTAGGATTTGACGCATTACCAAACACTAATTTAACTGTGAGCACTAACATTTTGCCAGTTTATGGAAAATTGTTTGTGAAAAAACAACAACAGTTTTTAATGGTTGAAGTTATAATACTATTTCGGAAATCACCACATTTCCTCATCAGACTTCTTTTTGATTATTAAATTAAATTATTTTTAATTTAATTTTCATAACCACTTCTCTCAGGCTTTGAACCCGGGAGCTCGGAGTTGCAGAGCCAATACGCTACCTATTGTGCTACGCTAGCCGAGTTGGCTGTTGTGTTTATTTCATCTTCCTTAAACAAACCAACTACAAACAAGAGCAACTGATCTGCCGCTATTTAACTTGTTTGTGTTTTTATTTTGCAAATTCTGTTTTACTTTACATTATATGCATTTTTAAGGCGTGCTCATCCTTGTCTACAATGTTTGTTCATTTTTCTGTTGGCCTAGTAAATGTTAATATTTTTATAATTTTATTGAGCTCAATGCCAGTTTATGGAAGATTTGTTTGTGAAAAAACAACAACAGTTTTTAATGGTTGAAGTTATAGTACTATTTCGGAAATCACCACATTTCCTCATCAGACTTCTTTTTGATTATTAAATTAAATTATTTTTAATTTAATTTTCATAACCACTTCTCTCAGGCTTTGAACCCGGGAGCTCGGAGTTGCAGAGCCAATACGCTACCTATTGTGCTACGCTAGCCGAGTTGGCTGTTGTGTTTATTTCATCTTCCTTACCATAACGAAATGGCAACACCTGAGCAAAAGAAATCATTCATTAGCCTTTGTGCTTCAATAATACGTGAAAACTATAACGGCGATCCGCTAGCACTTGAATCCTTCATTGATAAAATCAACTTAATAGAAGAACTTCCGACGACAACTTAACAAAAACATTTATAGCATTTTTGAAATCAAAACTTGAGGGCAAAGCCCGCGAAACTCTTCCAACGCAAATAACTTCAACTAGCCAGATCAAAGAAGCATTGCGTAACCGAATCAAATCAGATAACTCGAAAGACTGGGGGTGTCCGGCAGCCTAAGTGGGGTTAGGTCGCCGAAAAAACAGTCCTTGGTCGGATGAAATCCGAGTCACTTCGGTAGCGTAGAACCGACTGTTGTGGAAGTGTCGAAAACCGGCAGGCTCTGGACAGCATCCACAGGGAGTCGGTGTCCAAATACATCGACACCCGCCCTGTGTGTGCAGTCCTGGGAGTCCAACCACCATCCATAGCAGCTGAGGAGCTCCAGCTGCCTCGTGAGACCCGCGTCACTCTGGCCCAACTCAGATCTGGATTTTGTAGCAGGTTAAACTCCTACCTATCCAGGATCAACCCCGACACCCCCAACACGTGCCCGGCATGTGAAGAGTCTCCGCACGACACCAATCACCTATTCACATGCCCGGCCAAACCCACTCAACTAACACCCCTCTCCCTATGGTCCGACCCTGTTGAAACGGCTCGTTTCCTGGACCTCTCGTTAGTTCAACTTGACGATAATGATTGAGGGAGTCCGCCAACCCAGTGCGGTGGAGCTGGCCGCTACAACAACAACAACAACAACAGATAACTCGAAAGTTGTCGCTGGTAAAATTGCTTCTTTGCACGTAACTAATAACAATTACTCAGAATTTGCGAGGCGCGTTGAAGAGTTATCGGATTCACTTGAAAGTTCTCTGATCATTGAAGGTATCACCCAAGCAAAAGCCCACGAGATATCCGTCGAACAAACGGTAAATGTTTGTAGGCTTAATACTCGATCGGACTACCTTCAGCGACTCAAAGGACGTTGTAGCGAAGATGATAGTAGAAAACAACAATGAAGTGAAAGAAAGACAGGTGCTATCGTTTCGTTCGCGAATAAACAATTCAAATGGTTTTCGAGAAGGTTATAGAGGACAAAACTACACTAGATTCAACAACAGCAATAATAGTAGGTACAATGACAATAGGTATAACAGAAATAGTTACAATAACAATAGCAACAATAACAGATTCAATGGCGGTACCAGCAGGTACAATAACGACAACAACGCCAAGCACGATACCAGGGGAAGTAATTTTCCTGCTACAAACAGAAACAATTTTAATTCACGTAATAACAGCAATACTAGATATAACGCAAATGTGCGTTCTTTAAACGTGAACGCCCCTCAGGAGCGAACACTGAGGGAGCAGGAGCTCAGCGAATAACCGGACGTACAAATAATTCCATTTACTGTTTACACCTTAGCTATTCTGACTTTGTCGAAATAAATTGCAGCGATTCGCATAAATTATGTACTGATACCGTAACGACTTTAGGGACCGTATCTACTGACTTATTCATTTCAAAATTTTCTATTTCACATACACTTCACGTTGTGACTGACGACTTCAACATACCATCTGAAGGCATACTAGGCAAGTACTTTCTAAAACTAAATAAATGTATAATAAATTATGCAAACGGAAGCATAACAGTAGGCATAGGCTCGGAAAGAGTCAAAATAGCAATTTTACATGGCACAACAGCCGATACTCTAGTCGTACCTCCAAGATGCGAAGTTTACCGATCATTCAATTTGAGTCAAGCTCATAATCCAGTTTTTATACACTTACACGAACTCTGTAGTGGCGTTTTTACAGCTAAGTGTGAAAAACCCAATTTTGAAAGTTATAAATACTACTGACGAAGTAAAAATTATTCGCAATTTCAAATTGCATACTGAAAACATAGCCAACTACAATATTTATAGCATCAACAAAACAACAAACGACACTAAACCACTTCAGGATTTAAAAGCAGCATTAGAAAAACAAATGCCAAACTACGTCAAAGATAAATTGATCGACCTATGCGTACAATATGCCGACGTATTCGCCTTGAAGACAGATCGTATGACTCTGAATAACTTTTACGAACAGAAACTCCGACTTATTGACAAAACACCAGTTTACATTAAAAATTACCGTTTACCGTATTCACTGCGAAATGATTTAATAGAACCAAGTTTTTCAAATTATAATAGCCCTTTAATTTTCGTCCCGAAAAAAAACCAGACAAGTCAAAAATCGTACAGCATATGTGTAGACTTTAGAGCAGTCAACAAAAAACTCATTGCTGACAAATTCCCACTAGCACGCGTAGACGATATACTCGATAACCTTGGCATAGCAAAATTCTTTTCGACTCTAGATCTTTTCTCGGGTTTCCACCAAATTCCACTTAACGTAGATTCTAGAGATATAACAGCTTTTAGCACCGACCGCGGAGCTTACCGCTGGAAAGTTTCGCCATTTGGTTTGAATGTAGCACCAAACTCTTTTTCTAGAATGATGTCAATAGCATTTACAGGCATTTCGCCAAATCAAGCATTTTTATATGTTGATGACATTATTGTTGTTGTTGTAGCGGCTATTTATTATTATCTCCAAGCTCAACTAACGAAAGGTCCAGGAAACGAGCCGTTTCAACAGGGTCGGACCATAGGGAGAGGGGTGTTAGTTGAGTAGGTTTGGCCGAGCATGTGAATAGGTGATTGGTGTCGTGCGGAGACTCTCCACATGCCGGGCAAGTGTTGGGGGTGTCGGGGTTGATCCTGGATAGGTAGGAGTTTAACCTGCTACAATATCCAGATCTGAGTTGAGCCAGAGTGACGCGCGTCTCACGAGGCAGCTGGAGCTCCTCAGCTGCTATGGGTGGTGGTTGGACTCCCAGGACTGCACTTACAGGGCGGGTGTCGATGTATTTCGACACCGCCTCCCTGTGAATGTTGTCCAGAGCCTGTCAGTACGTCCTTGGGTCCTTGGGTCCAGCGGTAAGCGTACGTATGTCTGGACCTCGCCCGTCAGTTGTGAGAGATGTCCCCTGATGTGCCTGGGTGCCGGCTCCAGTAGACCTTAGGATGGCCTGAGCAGACCTTAAGATGGCACCATCCGTTGCACGAATTACACCTCACCAAAGTGGAATTCGGATGGAGCCTTCTCTGGCAGAAGCAGCAGAAATAGGTTTCTGGGCCAGGGTTAGACTCGACGCCCGCCCTGGCCAGAAGTATGAGTAGCAAACCTGCTGCTAGGTATTGCACCCAAGAGGAGATAAGATTGGGGGTGTCCGGCAGCCTAAGTGGGATTAGGTCGCCGAAACAACAGTCCTTGGTCGGATGAAATCCGAGTCACTTCGGTAACGTAGAACCGACTGTCGTGGAAGTGATGACATTATTCTCATTGGTTGTAGTGAGACGCATCGCCTTAAAAATTTAAGCAAAGTTTTCGAAACTTGCAGAAAAATCAATCTAAAGCTAAATCCCACCAAATGCAATTTTCTTCGTTCTGAAGTAACATTTCTAGGACACAAGTGCTCAGCAAAAGGCCTGTTGCCAGATGATTCTAAAATAAACGCGATAAAAAAGTATACTAAACCAACTGACAAAGATGCCGTCAGGCGCTTTGTTGCATTCGCAAACTATTATAGGCGATTTATACCCGACTTTGCGTCTCTGGCAGCACCTTTAAATCGACTAGCGCGTGTGAACTTGCATTTGAAAAGCTTAAGTTAGCTTTAATGTCTCCTCAACTTTTACAATATCCAGATTTCAGTAAAGAATTTATAATCACAGTAGATGCGTCTAAGGAGGGTGAGGTGCTATTTTAAGTCAAAATCATAACGACAGTGACTTACCAATATGTTTTGCGTCCAAATCTTTTAACAAATCAGAACAGAATAAAGCGATTATAGAACTAGAACTATTAGCTATATACTTCGCAATAAAGCAGTTTAGACCATATGTTTACGGTACACATTTTATAGTAAAATCAGACCATCGACCATTAGTTTATCTTTTTAACATGAAAGACCCTTCATCAAAACTTTCTACAATACGTCTCGAACTGTCCGAGTACAACTTTACTATTGAATATATAAAGTAAAAAACAAACGTAGGACGGACGCACTTTCACGAATTAACATAAACGAACTAAAAGACTCAAGAAAACATGTCTTAACAGTCAAAACGCGTTCAATGACTAAACAAACAAAACAGACAGAACCATAAAATAAGAACAACTCCGCCGACAATACTACAGTACAAGTGTACGACAAATTCTCATAAAATATTTCAAAAAAGATACCGCGAGCAAAAACGCAAATACTTTACGATAAAAACAACAAAATTTCCAGTTTTCAAGTTTGTGCACACTTAAAACACAAAAAACTCGGGTTACTTAATCTTACGAGTGTTAACGAAATGACAAGTTTAGACGAGTTACTTTCGAGGCCAGAAATCGAAGCCGACAAACGCAACATTAAGCAGATATAATGGCCAAAAGATGATTTGTTTTTCAAACATTTCTCAATTTCAAATTTTAAAATACGCGGAAATAAAATGTTAAGATCTTTACAAATTACATTGACAGACCCAGTACAAACAATAACTGAGGACGATAAAAAACTAACCCTAATGACAATTTACCACAATGACCCACTATCAGGTGGACACTGCGGAAGCAAAAAACTATACGCAAAACTACGTACAAAATACTATTGGAAAAACATGACGCGCGATATCTCCAAATTTGTTAAAAACTGTAACAAATGTCTATTAAACAAAGTTAAACCTAAAAACAAAGAAAATCTTGTTTTAACGCCAACGCCAAGCAAACCATTTGACCTTGTTGTAATCGATACACTAGGACCGCTACCTGAGTCGAGTAATGGTAACAGGTTCGCAGTTATTATTATATGCGATTTCACAAAATATTTAATAACAGTAGCCGTGCCAGAGAAAAGCGCTAAAACGATTTCTTGTTCTATTTTTGAGAGCTTTGTTTTAATTTACGGCGTAGTGCAGCCCATTAAAACTGACTTAGGCACTGAATTTAAAAATGAACTTTTTTCAGAATTAACCAAACTTCTAAACGTTAAACACGATTTCTCAACCCCATATCATCACGAAACCGTTGGTACTATTGAACGTAACCACAGAGTTTTCAACGAATATTTACGAGCATATGTGAATGAAACTTTTTCCGATTGGGATACTTATTTAAAACATTTTACATTTTTCTACAACACGACAACAAGCACAGTTTTTGATAACAAATTTTCCCCATTTGAATTAGTATTTGGGAAAAAGGCCACTGTGCCTCACGATCTACAAAAAGATAAAATTGACCCACTATATAATGTAGAAAACTATGCGAAAGAAGTTAAATACCGAATGCAAAAATCTCACGCAATTGCGAAAGAATTAATTAACAAACATAAAATTCGAAATAAGCTTTTACATGACAAAACAGCTCATCCAGTATCACTTAATGTAAATGATAAAGTTCTTTTACAAAGGGAACCACGCAATAAGCATGAAAACATATAACAAGGTCCGTACTTTATAACAAACATTGACGGAGTAAACGTCACAATTTTTGATGAAGCAAAAAGAAACGAAAAAACAGTACACAAAAATCGTATACATAAAATAAATTCAAACTCTCATTAGATATACGTATAACGTATATTGGTATATGACCAAGAAAAACAACAACTGTACAAAAACCAAAGGAAAAATTCCGAAATATATCTATGTACACAAAAACTAGCCATATTCAAATAAAAAAAAAATTCTTAAATAAGTGTTAAAGCTTATTTTCAAAAATTTAATTTAAGACAATTCCACAACACCAACAATAAACATAAGATTAATATGACAAAACATGTATTTATTATTATTATACAATCTGTAGCTTATAATTAAAATTATAAGCTAAGAACTTAAGAGCTATGGCTACTTGGGCCTTAAGCAAAATTCGAAGTTAATATGTATATGTGTATATGTATAAGCTTATGTATAGAGTATAGTGATGTATAGCTATGTATTTATATTGAGAAATATAGACGTGAGGTTCTTAAAAAATTTGTAATTAAGAATATATTCTGTATTGAAGGGTTGTTTAATGGGTTTGAAGTTTGAAAGAATTGTGTTCTAAGAGAATTAAAGTATTCGCAGTGGAAAAGTATAAGGTTTATTGAAAGAGGAAGGTTATTTTGGCAGTGTGTGCATACGTTAGGTGAATTTCGGTCTATTAAGTTTTGATGAGTTAATCTTGTGTGGCCAAGTCTTAATCTTATGTATTTTGTGAGGTCCAGTCGCGTTAGGGTTGGGTGTGAATGAATCTTGGGAAATTGAGCTATATTTGTTTTATTAGGATTGTGGGTTTTGTACCAGTCGGATGTTCTGTTCCATATCTGCCGTGCTGTTTCCTGCGTAAGCTTTGATTTGAGGAATTTGTTAATATCCTTCTGACTTAAGTTGCAGATTGTATGAACTGGTGATCGCGTGGCTAGTTTAGCGGTCTGATCTAATATTATTTTACGATACAGGCCCATTAGTATTTTTCTAATTAAATTAGGGTAGTAATCTTTGTTATCTATGTTGCCTATGGCGTTCAAAGACGAGAGGGAATCGGAGCAGATAGCGTATTGACCTCTACGGTGCTTCACTAGGTTTATGGCTGATAAAATGGCAATGATTTCGGCTGTGAAGACTGTTGTAAATTTTGGACAATTTGCTATGAGTAACGTGGAGGTGTCGGTGGTGACACTTAGCCCTACATTATTGTTTAGTTTTGATCCGTCGGTATGTATAAGGTGTCGATTTTTGATTTCTGTTTTGAGTTGATAGAAAGATTTTCTGAAAATTTCCGTAGAGGTTATTTCTTTGTTTAGCTTACTGAGGCTCAAATTAATTGTGGTTAATTTAAAATGCCATGGGGGGTATTTGCTTTTGATTTGTTTAATGAGTTTGAAGGGTATATCGTATTTTCTGCAGGTTGCTATTATGGTTGTTATTGTCGAGTTGGATTTTATTGCTTTTTTCATTTTAGGTTTGTTAAGGATGCTGTACAAGGGTGAGTTATAGGAGTTTATTAAGTTTTTAAATAGTTTACTCGTTATTAAGGTTTTTCTTTCTACGATTTGAGCTATACCAGCCTCGAAGAGCATATTGTTTATTGGGGTAGTTCGATATGCTCCAAGAGCTGTCCTAATTGCAGCGTTTAATAACGTGTTTATTTTAGTAAGTTGAGACGCGGGCGCAGTTCCATAAAGAAAAATACCAAAGTCTATTTTGGTTACCATTATAGATTTTACAATAGACACTAGTGTTGGCGTGTCGCAGTTAAATTTTAAATTTGCCAGACACTTTATTATATTTAGTCTTTCTGTTAGTGATCGTTGCAAATGTGAAATGTGTCAATTCCATTTGAAAGAGTTGTTAATGATTACGCCAAGTAGTCTCAACTCGCTCACAGTCGTAACTTGTATATTATTGCAGCTAACTGTGCAGGTGCAGTCGTGTTTTCGACAAATGTGTAGGTGTTTACTTTTGTGTATTGAGATGGTTGCTCCAGAATAATCGCACCATTCTTGTATTTCAAGAAAAAGGTCATTTAAATTTATGTTTAGGTTTTTGCTTTTGCTATGCTTAAGAACTATATGGAAGTCGTCTGCGTATGCGCAGAAGCTAAGTTCCTTGTGTAAGCTTATTATTTCAGTTAGTTTGTTGTAAGAGATAAGAAAAAGTAAAACGGATATAGGTGAGCCTTGGGGTATGCCGTTGTGTAGTGCTTTGATATCAGAGAAATGTTTTCCTACTCTAACTAGTATTTTTCTATTGGTCATAAAGTTAAGAATATATTTTTTCATTTTCGGGCCAACTTTCCATTTGTCCAACTGATCAATCACTAAATGTATTCCTATTTTATCAAAGGCTTTTGCGAAGTCCAACGAAATTATGGAGGCATGTTTTTTCTTAGAGAGAGAGAGTCGGTGATCAGATATTCTACGAACAGCAGAGCATCAGTTATCGACTTCCCTTTTTTGAAGCCTACTTGGTTGTCATGTATGAGCTTGTTGTTGTTAACAAACCACCACAACCTATTGGCTATAATTTTGTCCATCACCTTTGCTATACATGAGTTTAGTGATATGGGGCGGTATGATCCAATTAAAGTTTTGTTGGATTTTGGTTTCAAGATTGGGACAACAATGGAAGTTTTCAGTGCTTGGGGGATATACGAGTTTAAAATGTTGTTATATAAATTTAGTAGTCTTGTTGTTAATTGAAAAGGCAGATTACGTAGCATTGGGTATGATATTCGATCTAGTCCAGGTGTGTGTCCTCTTAGAATATTTAAGGCTGTCATAAGTTCGGTTAACGTAATTTTGTCTTCTAACATTTGTGCGCTGTTGCATGTTGTATTTTCTGTTATTCTAATTCTAAGTTTGTGACTCTTGAAGCTAGCAATGAAGTTGTCGTCTGAGGATTCTTTGGACCACGTGCGTCCAAACTCGTTCGCTATGTCTTTATAGTGAGTAAGTGATGAGTTGGTGTCATCTGCTGCCGTTATGCAATGTATGCTGGGCGTGGGCTTGTGTCCAGTGAAGTGTCTAATTTGGGACCAGATTTTTTGAATAGGAGTGGAGGGATTGATTTCTGTCGTAAAGTTAAAAGTGGCAATCTGTTTAGCTTTTTTTATTTCCCTTTTAAATATAGCACTAGTTCTTCTGAATTTTAAGATATTTTGCTCATTAATATTCCGCTTTAAAATTTGCCAACATTTGTTTTTTTCTTGCTTTAGTTCTTGCAGTTTTTTATTCCACCAGGGGACGTTCCTTGGTTTTTTAGTGGGGTTATTTTGTGGCATTGTTAAGTTAGCACTTTGGAGTATAATTTTTTTAATATTTGCATATTCTTTATTTATATTTGTTGAGTTGGGCGTGTTTTTGTTGTTTGTTATTGTCTTGTTTCTGTAAAGCTCCCAGTTAGCAAGTTTTGTGATAAATTTTAGTTTCATTAGTCTGTCGTTATGGAGTTGGGGTGGAAATATGGTTATAGTTATAGGTAGGTGGTCGCTGCCATGTCAGTCGTCAGCAATGCCCCAGTTAGAAGCTATTGCTATGTCTGGACTAGCGAAAGATATATCGATGTGAGTAAATGTGTTTCGTGTTGAAAAGTGTGTGGGAGACCCATCATTTAAAATAATGCTATTTTCTTGATTTATAAAGTTCGCTAAGACATTACCCCTTCGGTTGTTGCTTTTTGAGCCCCACATGTTGTGCCAAGAGTTAAAATCACCGGTAATTAAGTATGGTTGATTTTGATTAAGTAGAACATTCTCCAAGTTGGTTTTGTTAAAGCTTTGACTGGGAGATATGTATACTGAGTGTATGTAATTTTTATACAAATACTGTGGAAAAAATATGTGCAGTAAACCTGCGTACAGGAATTATAAAAATTAAAATTGAATTCCTTTCATAACTATTTTTATTAAGTATTTCAGATATATTTGTAATACAAAATCACTAATCAACATACTCTAGGTAAAAATCTATTAATATATGTGTAATAATATAATGCATCATTATCTATACATTAATTTGCATACAACTAGTAATTACAAATAAAAACAATATCAATAAGAACATTAATTTCAAATTGTCATTATTTTACGTTTACTTAAATTGTTATGAACAAACGAATGTAAAGGGGAAGGACTATAGCCTATCCAATTCAAATTCGTTCTTTCAAACAATTTAACATCCCCTGGTTATGGACAGGAAGAATGTGTCAAACCAGATCACTTTGCCAAATTCTTCTTTTTCTAAGGAGGGTGATGTAATGGAAACAAAATACAAATTGCAACCCTACTTAATAATTTAAGTATTCTAGTACTAGCATTATAAAGTACAACCCTACATATAAGATCTATTACATTTAGTACTAGAGGGTAACCGCAGCTAACCTTAGCTCTTAAGTGAAAAAATAAAGAACGCCATTCATTGGCGCGACTTGAAACCGACAACAAGTATTCAGTCTTTTAGTTCCTGCATTTTTAAACAAATAGAGTTTGGATTGTTCAGGATATAAAGAGCAGCAACTAACCGGTGTTAGTCTAAACGCACCGGTGTGCGTCACCCGACACTACAGCAGAGACAACAACACAGCAGCAGCACCAACAACAGCAGCGAAGCCCTGGCGCTCCACACATCACTCACTGTTGCATTTGAACCCAGTTCAGCAAACTACTTCGAGAAAAAGCGGTTTTTCGAACCCTTCTCCAAGTAGGTCCGGAACTAGTTCCAACCGGACCACTTCTGGTTCCAGTTCCTCCAGTGGTAATACTGAGCCTCCCACCCAAGTACAGTCGTGTTTTACGAACACGAACAAAGGGGTTCTACTGGGAACAGCTCAAGTCAACATTAGACATCGTGGGTCTATTTTTTCGGCCAGAGCGCTCATAGATTCTGGATCTGAGTGTTCGTTCATGACGGAACGACTTCGACGTCGGATTAAGCTGCCAACGAGGAAAGTGAATGCACGGGTGTCTGGAATCAAGAACACGGTTTCAGCGCAAACCAGCCAGGCGTGTTCCGAAACCTTAGGATCCGCGGTCGATCCTTTGGTGGTGATTCAGACAACGGCGCTAGTGCTACCTCAACTGACGGGAAATCTGCCGACCTGCGATATCGATGCTGCTATACAACATTCGTTCCCGGGGCTGATTTTGGCGGATAAACGGTTCTTCGCGAACGAACAAGTCGATCTTGTTTTGGGAGGCGACGTTTATCCGCAAATAATGCTCGGCGGTCTACGGAAGGACGTTCTTGGCTCGCTGCTGGCTCAGGAGACAGTCTTCGGATGGATTCTTACGGGAAGGACGACTTCACCCAAGCCGACGACATCATGCGTCTCATTCTACAATGAGGTGACACTGGATAGACAGCGTGCAGCCTTTTGGGAACTGGAAGACCTGCCCCGTAGCAGAGCTCGTACACCAGAAGAGGAATACTGCGAGGAGGTTTTTAAAGGTACTACCAAGCGAGACGAATCGGGGAAATATATGGTTTCGTTACCATTTCGTCGGAATTTTCCGACAGAGGTTTCTCTATGGTGCTCGCGAAAGATAGCTTTCTCGCAGTTCTTTCGCAGCGAAGGTCGTCTGGCAAAAAATCCCTCTTTACGAGAGGAATATACTAGGGTACTCAAGGAGTATCTGCAACTGGGTCACATGACTGAGGTGTCCAGTTTCCCGGATGAGGGCCGGTCCGATAATTATTACCTGCCCCATCATGCGGTTACCAAACCCGAAAGCACTTCTACGAAGGTTCAGGTGGTGTTTACTGCGTCCTGTCCATCGGACAATGGAGTAAGCCTCAATGATGTGCTACTGCCTGGACCAATTTTACAAAGCGATCTGACGATACTGATCCTCCGCTGGAGGTTATTCAAATTCGTTTTTAGTAGCGACATAGAGAAAATGTATCGTCAGATCCTAGTTCAGCCTCAACAGAGGAAATTTCAAAAAATTGTATTTCGCGATTCAATAAGTGAACCAGTTCGTCAATTTCAATTGAATACTGTCACTTTCGGGGTGAACTGCGCTCCTTATGTCGCAATAAGGACGCTTCTGCAACTAGCCGACGACGTTCACGAATCGCTTCGATAGTCCTCATGCAACACATGTACGTCGACGACGTGGTCGCAGATGGACACGCCTAAGAGTCCACCATTAAGGCCCGGGATCAAATTACCGAGGCCTTAAGTTCGACAGGTTTCCCACTTCGTAAGTGGACTGCCAATAGCAAAGAAGTCTTGCGCGATGTTCCGGTTTCTAATTTGCTCAGCCAAGACTTCTTGGACT
Source organism: Philophylla caesio (assembly GCA_963971545.1). Taxonomy (NCBI): domain Eukaryota; kingdom Metazoa; phylum Arthropoda; class Insecta; order Diptera; family Tephritidae; genus Philophylla; species Philophylla caesio. Next base: position 5,910,542 of record OZ020605.1, read on the forward strand.
TCGAAGATACGAGCAGCGTTAAGGCTCTCTACATACGATGGAATGCACGTTCGGATCAATTCTTCTTCGCTGCGAAAGAATTAGATCAATTTCAAATAGTGACAAAACGCAAGATTTTGTCAGCCATCGCTAAATTGTTCGATCCACTAGGGTGGCTCGCACCGATCATCATAGTGGCGAAGATGTTAATGCAGAACATCTGGTTGGAAGGAATGGATTGGGATGAGCAGGTATCTCCAACAACACTTGAGCGCTGGTCAAAGTTTGTCATAGAGTACTCGGCAATAGAAGAAATCCAAATTCCACGATGGGTACAATTCTCACCGAAGGAAAAGATGGAGCTTCATGGATTCTGCGATGCCTCAGAAAAGGCGTATGCGGCGGCTATCTACCTGCGCGTCGAAAGGAGAGACAGTGTTGCGGTCAATCTCCTCTTAGCAAAAACGAGGGTTGCACAGGTAAAAACCATCTTACTGCCTCAGCAATATTTTTGATCCCCAGCGACCGCCAGCCAACACAAGGAAATCCCTAATAAGTGTAAGTAATATTTTTTATACTTTACGAGTTTCTACTGCGATGTACATATGTAAATACATCCCAATTTGTTAATAAATCAATAAATATATATGACAATTCGTCTAATACAAATTCCCTTCTCTTTTTATTTAAACGGACTGTCCACGAGACCATCGGAATTTGCGACAGTGTCGTTCAACAAATGTTACTCCCTCAGAGCACGCACAAACTATTTACGCCCTATCTGTATGATCGAAAGTTCACAGTTCGATGTAACACTGCCATCACAGAAGCTTATCTAATAGAAGCTGGAGTACCACAAGGCAGTGTTCTCGGCCCGATGCTCTAGGTCTTATACACCTCGCATATTCCAACAAACGGAAGCCTGACAATGTCCACTTTTGCCGACGACACTGCGATAAACAGCCGCTCCAAGTGTCCCCTGCAAGCATCTGCGCTCTTAGGTAATCATATGGAAGCTGTGGCCAATTGGCTTGCAAACTGGCGTATAAAAGGTTAACGAACAAAAATCTAAGCAAGTTACATTTACACTAAATAAGAAAAATTGTCCGCCCTTGACTTTGAACAACGTTCAAATACCACAAAGCAATGATGTCACATACCTAGGGGTCCACCTGGATAGGCGACTTCCTTGGCGCAACCACATAGAGACTAAACGGACTCATATTAAGTTGAAGATCAGTTCTCTACACTGGCTTATTAACTCTCACTCACCCCTGAGTCTGGAGTATAAAGTGACTATATACAACACGGTTCTAAAACCCATTTGGACCTATGGATGTGAGTTATGCGGAATCTTAAATCCTTCGAACAATAACCGGAGCACCATGGTATATCCGAAACAAGAATACCCACCACGACTTGAGAATCCCGGAAGTACGAACTGAAATATAGCAGCGGAAGGCGAAATATGCATCGAAGCTTTAAGCGCACCCTAATCAATTAGCAAGAAATCTATTGCATGGAAACAGGAACTCAAGATTACGTAGCAATCACTTTCCAGCCCAGTCGCAATATTTTTTAAGGCCAGTTAATAAAAATACTCATCCCGACTATGAAACGTAAATTATGTGATTAGAATAAGATTTGCAAACTTGTTGTAAGGCTCCTTAGTTGAGCAGATTCAATAAATAAAAGTAACAGTTAAAATAAAAAAATTAGTTTTTAGTTGTCAGGTAGAAAGTAGGTCAGTAGCAACTAGTGTCAAAAAAATTAATTTAGTTTTTAGGTTGCAGCGGTCCGATTTAGTAGTTAAACTAGAGTACTAATGTATATTTCAGGTAGAAAGTAGGTAAGTAGCAACTAGTGGCAAAAACGGTGCTGTCAAACAAAAAACGAGCAAATTTTCTGAAGCAAACTTTTTGCTTCAAGCAATATACAATCACGCAATACATTGTTATGCATTTCCAAACATGATTTTTCTCATCTGTTTGCAGTGACGTAGTGTAATCTGTCGCACTTTTCACAAGATAAGTATTTACATTACCGTTGACTAATACGCACGAAACAATGCTACCGACCGTAGCTACTTATCATATGGATGTTTTATCTTCGGAGTCAGCACGAAATCATCGCTCTGACATTGGACACAAACAAGAACTGCCACATTGGCTGTATCTGCCCCCTGGCGAAAATTATCCAAAGGTGGCCAAAACCGGAGAATGGCCACAACCGGTAACATTCCCTACTTATAAGATTTAGCGCGAGTGTATAAATTACAGTTTCGCCCCAACCTAGCCTTGCCTTTTTTTGAGTTTTAAATAGATTTAACAAAATAAATGTAATTACTATTAATATATATTAATAAATATATATGTATATACATATAAATATTTTCAATAAAAAAAGCGAACAAAGTACTCCTATGTGAGACGTAGAGTTTAGAACGAGATTTCTGGACCAGGTTTGTGCTCTATGACAACTTTTGTCAGAAGAGGGTAATGCAACTCCTTTCTGCATTTGGAATTTATGTTAACATAGACATACATTTTTAGAGGGAATGTAAAAAATGCAATTCTGGGTTCGAAAAATCAAAAAAATGGAGTAAAAATATTTTGAAAATATAAACGAAATTTACTATACCTCTATAGCACCAATAGCAACAACCACTCTTAAAGCAATAAATATAAAGCAAATAATAATAAATATATAGAGGTGTAAAAAAATCAGTATTTAGATTATATACCTCTTGGCTGCTTACGAAATGATACTGACTTAGATTCGGAGCAACGAATTGAGGACAGCAAAAGTTTTGGTGATGAATAAGTTGCTCTTTCGTTAATACTGGATGTAAGTATTTTTTTGAAACCATATCTCGACATATGCTTTTTTGATTGAACTGGCACTGTCCAGGATCGTTGTTATAAAGGTGATTTGAGGAAAATTTAATCGGGTCTTCCAAAGCCATATTCAATGCTGGATTTGGTCGAACATCCGATGGGCTCTCTGAAATGAAAAAAGCAACCATTGCAGCCAATTTTAGTACACAAGTTAAAGCTTGTGAATTCTGTACTTTTCATACGTCAAGAAGAAAACTGCACTTACTAATTTGACTAAGCATTGAATGTAGTGGAATTGTACCATTGTTTGACCCGCCACTGTTATAAGCGCTAGAAGAGTAATCACGATCTTCATTTTGGGAAACATCTGCAATATTACTCGCACCACTATTGCCACTGCCGCCACTACTGCTTGAACCGTTGGTGACAGTTGTTAATGTACTGCGGACAGTGTTGTTCTTTTTACGTATGATGGTTTCAGTGGCATCACCATGCAACTGTTTACGGCTCCTTCCGCTGTAACTACGTGCAGCTTCCTTTGATACAGAAACAGCACTCTTGTTGAGATTTTGAGGCAAAGTAATGGGATTAGAGCATACATCCAACCACTTTGCAACATTTTTCTTTTGCTGCTGAAGTTGTAGCGAGTCGGCAGCAGTAGATGAACCGGATCCCAGTGCCGTCACATATGTTGAACTTTCATAAGGAGAACAATAGAGGGGCTCCGCTTCCGAATCTTCCGGTATGGTTTCGTATATATGTTCTGTATCGTAGTTTAAATCGTTTTTCATCGAACCAAATGGCGTTGGAAGTGTCCACGATGGCTGATCTGCTTTAAACGAACGTGAATCTTTTTTCGCGGAATTCCGATGATTTTTTCTGTTTTGGTGTGAGACAGGCTGGCTAGCTAACTGATTTGAAGTTTTCTCAGCTCTAATGCCCGAAGTAAAGTCCTTTGATAGGAAAGCAACAATTGATTTTTGCTCCGGACTGTCGGCAACTGCACTTGTTTGAGTTGAATTGCTAGAAGTTAACATTGTCTCGGTATTTGAAAAAGGTACAACTGAGGTTTGACTTTCAATCGGCGTTGGATGAAGCTTCTTAGCCTTACTTTCAGTATGCAATGCTAAAGCTTTCTCTAACTCATGTGCAGGTTCATTTTGATGAAGGCAATTTTCGTAAGTTATATTACTTTCTACATAATATTCCTCGTCCTCAACGTCATCCTCGTCATCAACTTCAATATCCACTAACAAAGGATCGTTAAAATCGTCTTCATCCTAAACAAAATTTATACTTTAATGTATTTCATCGATTAGGTGTTTAAAGATAACAAAAACTATAACGAAATATTTTCTTTTAAAGCTTTGCTGCCGAAAGGAGAATATTGGCTTATTTTAATTAATAAGATAACTTTAAGATTATTTTAACATAAACCAAACTCAATAGCTGGCAGTCAGTAATGGTTTCCATACGTTATGCAAATTTGTGTATATGATTGCCTAGCGCCTTCAGGTCACCAAACATAATAGAGGTATTATTTTTTTTGCTGTTAATGCCTTAACAAATAAAGAATACATAATGAAAGCGAAACAAGTACGCATGTAATAAGAATTACTTATTTCTTACCGTGAAAAGATAACGGCTAACTAGTGTACGCATGTAATAAGAACAACTTATTTCTTACCGTGAAAAGATAACGGCTAACTAGTAAGGTTACGGCATTATTATTTTCAGCAATCAGTAGTTCGGTTTCTTCCTTGTTTTTTATATCCTTTCCATTAATCTGTAGTATTTGATCTCCTTGCCGCAAGCGACCATCGCGTCCTGCTACACTGTCCGGTTGAATGCCACTGATATACACTTCAGTGCATGCATCATTCTCGTCAGAACTAGATAAGGCACCATTGTTTTCGCTGCCATTTCCATTGTTTATACAACCATTATAGCAAACAATAAGCCCCAAGCGTTCATTGCTATCCGACTTTCGTAATGTTATTTCCTATAATAATGATACGTTAATTATTTAAAACAAAAAGAAATATATATCTATCGATACTGTACAAACTCACTTCAATATCTATTTCAGGTGCCAAATATTGTTCCAGTAAATTATGCTCATGTTCAATAAAATGGTCAGCTGTCTGTTTAGAGTTATCAAATATAAAATAACTGCTATCAGTTTGAGTTGATCTACTAGCCTGTGAAAGGCAGTTTTCTGTCTTTATTGCAGGCTTTGATGATTTTATAGCCACAACCAATTTTACTGTAGAAGCTAAGTCTACATAGTCATTTTTTTCGGAATCCTCTGTTTTTGACTTAACAGTTGGAGTAATTGTCAATTCAGCTATTTTTACTGTCACGTCATCGCAGTCCTTTTTAATATGATCTGAATTTGCAGTGCTTTTGAGCATGCTACAGTGTTGAGTTAAGTTGGGTTTCCGATGCATTTCTACAAGCAAGGGCTCACCAGCTGTAAGGAACATTTGAACCACTTTATCTTCTGACAGCTGACTTATATCAGTGCCATTGATCTAAAAAATAAAGTGATGTTTGCAATTTTGTCTAGAGCACATTTCAATTATTTACCTTTAAAACGACAAAATTAATCTTAGCCATCACGGTACATGAAATAGCGTTCATGTATTAGAATAAAATATCTATCATTATTTTTTTAGTTGGTGTGAAATTTGTCCTTGTAACCACTTTAAATAGAAACAATAAGAACCGTTTTATTTTGATGCACAAAAATAATGTATGTACACTCGGCAGAAAAAGTCTGCGTACACGCTTATGTCTTATTTCCATTCGTCCAAATATAACCTTTTTATACTAATTTTTCGGGCGAAATGCCATTCTACGCTTCATTGCTAGTCTATTACATAATCTCTTAACATTTCAAACAATGAAAGTCTAGCAACGCGTTTTTATCGACTACTTTACAACAAATACTCATTTGGCAGCCCAGAAAAAGTCTGCGTACAAATAGTAAAACGGGAATTCCCCGCTTTATAAGCTAGTGTAAAAGTGTCGGAAAGTTATATTATTACTTATTAAAAGATGTTAATTATATTCAATCTATTTTCAAATATAAAATATACAATGCCGCCTAAAGGAAAGGTAATAAGCCCCGCTGAAAGGGAAATTATAGTTAAACTTTTTAAAGAAGGAAAACCATATCGTGAAATTAGTGGGATTGTTGGAAGAACACATTCTTCCATACAAAAAGTGGTAAAAAATTACCAGTATACCGGTGTTTTTGTTTCACGGCCCCGTTCAGGACGCCCAAATATACTAACGCAACGTGAAACTCGTAACGATTTGCAAAGTGTCCAGCAAAATCCTCGACTTTCAGCGTCCAAAATTGCTGAAAATGTAAAACTAAATTTTAAGAAGACCGTCTGCACTGACACCGTTCGCAAAACTTTAAGAAAGCTGGGTATCATGGTCGTACCGCACGCAGGAAGCCCTTCATATCACAAGTTAACAGGCAAAAGCGAATTTCTTTCGCAGAGGAGCATATAAACAAGCCTCGGGAGTTTTGGGAGAAGGTTATTTTTTCCGATGAGAGCAAGTTTTGCATCTTTGGAATTAAAGGGCGTAAGATTGTATGGCGAAAAAAGCTTACGGCACTCGAAAGGATCAACTTGATGCCTACTGTGAAGCATGGTGGTGGTGGAGCAATGATATGGGGGTGCATGGCTAGTAAAGGTGTGGGCCATATGCAGTTCATTGAGTCTATTATGGACAAATACGCATACCCAAATGTCTTAAAAACCAATTTAAAGCAAAGCGCGGAGGAATTGGATCTAGGAAATGACTACTACTTTCAGCAGGATAACGACCCGAAGCATACTGCGGAAATAGTTAAGCTTTGGTTGCTCTATAACGTTCCCCATCAGCTTCGAACACCACCACAATCACCAGATTTGAATCTTATAGAGCACCTATGGGACTCACTGGAACGAAAAATCCGCCAACCCACAATTACCTCCATGGCTATGCTCAAGGACGTGCTGCGCGAGGAATGGGCCCAAATCTCTTCGGTGGAAACCTCTAAGCTTGTTGATTCCATGCCAAAACGTCTAGCGGAAGTTTTGAAACGTAGGGGCTATCCGACCTCTTATTAAATTTTACGCAAAATTAGGAATAAAAATATCTTTTTTCAACTTATGTACCGTGTACTCAGACTTTTTCTAATGGACTTTCAAGTAGCATGCATGTTTTGTTTTGTTTGTAAGTTATTGTTGGAAAATTAGTTCCTTTTATTTTCATAAAACTAATAACTACATATCATTAAATGAATTTAAAATAAATTGGTTGTTATAAAAATAATATAGAAGCTTTTTTTCAAGGATTTATTTTTATTGGCACCGTGTACGCAGACTTTTTCTGCCGAGTGTATGTATAAAGATGATTGTCATATTATGTAGTATTTGTTAGAAGAAACACGTTTCAAACAAATTTAACACCCACCAGCGATGAAATTCACATTCCTGACGAGGATATAACTGTACTGGAATCAAATGAATTTCTAAGATATGAGCGTATAGATAATTAATCAAAGCCTTGCTATAACTTGTGCTGTTGAATATGTTTCTGGAGATTCTACTACGATTAAAGTAGCGCTGACTAGTTCTGAACATGAAACGTGGGAAGCCGATATGAACAAGGAATTGAGTTCTCTACCTGTTGGCAAAAAGGCTATCAGTGTAAATGGGTGTAAATAACTAAAACAGGCACCGATGGTAATCCTGTTCATTATCAAGCCCATTTAGTAATTCAAGGTTTCTGCCAGCATGTAGGTATTGGTGGCAGAGTATACATCAATCCGGTTATAATTTGCAGTTCCTGCAAAATACCGTTTACTCATCCATCAAATGGAGGATGTGACTGCGTTCCTGAAACAGGGAAATCTATATGACCCAACCAACTGGCTTTGATGATGGGAGCGTTAACGTTTGCCATATATGAAAATCGCTTTATGGTCTCAAGTAATCTAGTCGGATTTGACGCTCGACAGCGTTTTGCTAAGATTGGGTCTGAAACGTAGCGTGGTGGATCAATGCATTTATCATTTGGTCAGCGCTGGCAGAATAATGTTTGTTTCTATTTATGTGGATGATTTCCTTATATTCACGAACTATGAATTTCGAGTTGAAGGACTTAGGCGAGGTAACATCGTTTTAAAGAATGAGAGTTACGCAAAATGAAGCTGATAGTAATATAAAACTTGATCAATCTCAATATATTGTCAATGTATTGAAGCGTTATGGTATGGATGACTGCAATGCTGTATCAACACCCCTTGATATGAATCCAAAACTTTGCTCTGAAATGTGTGCACAAAGCAAGGAGGAGAAGGATTATATGATAATTGTATATGCAAGCTATTCATTAGTTGTTTGATATTTGCTGCTCAGGTAATAACCCTTACATAAGCTATGCGGTGAATTTGTTAAGCAGATTCAGTACAAATTTTGGGAAGCCGCATTGTGTTGCAGTAAAACGAGTCCTCAGATAATTGAAAGCTACTTTTGACAAAGGTTTAGCATATGCAGATGATTCAGCTCTAACTTGGCTACTGTGATGCCGACAGAGCTGGTGACGTCGACAATAGAAGATCTACTACCGGATACGTGTATGCCTTAGAAGACGGCTCTATTTTATGGACATTGAAGCGACAGAGTCAATTGCGCTATCATCAACAGAAGCTGATGTCGATGTTTTCAGCTGTACAAGAATTTAGTTGGATAAATCGACTCTTCAATGAACTAGTTAAGGACACTAACAAGCCAACAGTTTTGTATTGTGATAATGAAAGGGCTTTGGATATTTTCAAAAATAGTTCCATATTGATCTTAAAATAAAGTTTATAAAAGATTATATCGAAAGCGGTGAAATAAATTGGCAAGTGGCAAGTAAAATCTAAATCATAGAAAATATTTTTTCTAATAGCAGTTACCCCTCGGCAGGCAATGGCAAACCTCCGAGGGTATTTCTGCCACGAACAAGCTTCTCATAAAATACATATCCCGTTCGGAGTCGCCACAAAATTGTAGGTCCGTCCATTTGTGGTAGAATATAAAGACGCACACTACAAATGGTAGGAGAACCTCGGCGAAACATTGAGCTATACAGTGTCAGCGCCATTATTATTTTATTACTGCAGTGCATACAGCACTATCGAAATGAATCCACACCGATTACATGAATGCGACACAAATTTGTAAGTGTCAATTGAAATAAATACATTTGGTCGGTGAAGTATCGGAAAAAACTAAGAATGTCGATTGATTTTCGTACCGAGTAATGTGAAAGCGCTTTTATCGTAACTTCAGACTAAGACTTTTAAAGCGTGCATGCTAGATTATAAATGTGCATTCAGCACTTTTAGCACTGAATGTACTCTAAAGATCCGGTAATATACAAATTTCGCGTAGGCGAAACGAAAAACACAATCCTTTAACCAAAAAAGTATTTCTCAAACAGTGTTGCCGTAGTACAAAAATAGTTAACCACCCTTATCGTGAGTTTCGCCCGAAAAAAAATTCACCAGAAATTTTTTCATTCGCCCGGATTGAATCTGTCTATTGTGAGTTTCACCCAGAATAAATTTCGTTTCGAAAATTCGAACATGCAAATCACAACTCTTTAGTTGTTGTTGTTGTAGTGGCTAGCTACACCCACTAAGGCTGACGGAAACCCTCAACCATTATCACATCCAGATCTAAGTTAGGCCAGAGTAACGCGGGACTCACGAGGCAGCTGGAGCTCTTCAGCTGATACAGGGGAGGTTGTACTCCCAGGACGACATTCACAGGTCGGGAGTAGACACATTTGGAAACCGACTCCCTCTGTCCAGGGTCCAGAGGTCATCGTAGGTCTGGACCTCGTCCGTCAGTTGCGAGATGTACCCTGATGTGCCTGGGTGTCGGTTACAGTGCCAGCGAGTCTCTATTAGGGTGCTCCGGACGGTGGAATTCGGATAGAGCCTTCTCTGGCAAATACATCAGAAATAGGTTTCTGGACCAGGGTTGGGCTCGACGTCCGCCCTGGCCAGAAGAATGAGGAGTAGACCTGCTGCAAGGTGCTGCTCCCAGGGGAGATAAGATTGGGGGCATCCGGCAACCTATGTGAGGTTAGGTCACCGAAAAAACCGACCAAGGACCCGAGTCAATTCGGTGCGCAAAACCGTCTGTTGTGGAAGCGGGTTTTGTAGCCATGGTAAGTAGACCGACAACTATACACTAGTCTCCATACATAATAGAGGCATAAATTACTTACATTTCGAATCCGCGAAATTTTTCGCCTCTCAAAAAACAGTGAACAAATTCAACTATTTCCGCCCGAAATAAGTGTTGCCAATAAGGGGAAACAATGTTCGAAAGCGGAAAATTTCCGCTCGAAATTTATAAATAACGAACAGTGAAAAGTAAACTATTTCGGGCGTAAACAAAACTCACAATAAGGGTGAACAAGATTTTCCCAAAAAAAATTTGCTAACCTAGTAACAAACAGCTTATTTGTACTATAGATTGACAAAACTTTTCTTGCAAACAATAAGGTTTTTTTTGTATGGGGCTTACATATATTGTAATAGTAGAATAAGAAGCAGTAGAAGGTTAAGCAGGTAGTAATGTTCGTTTCTTATACAATTGTTTGATAACGAAACTAAAACAAAATATTCTGAATGTTAAACTTAGTTTTAATCAGGTTTCATATTGTTTAAGCAATGTTTAGATTGAAATGCGATATGGTTAATTAAATACATTGTCTATTATGAGTGTTTAAAAATATATAAACATAACTATTTAATATGAGACATAAATCCTCGAGTATATACATATAATATTTTATATATGCGAGTAACCACGCTTTGGTCGCCTCTGCCGCGACGTTCCCATGGCCGCCCGGTACACGTGCCGCAGCATTATTGCAATTTCACTATACAGTGCAACGGGAGTAATTTCCTAATTACGTGCAATAGCGCAGCTCTGGGAAACAAATGCCACCCAGACAAACAAACAAGTTATTCAACAATTGCGCCGCTGCCAGCGAAAGGCGATTTGAGGATGGTGACTGCAACAATGGAGAGTCAGTCGAGTTTGGGACGAGTGACGAAGTTCCTACAATTATCTCTTAGTGTAAAAAAAGTTTGTTTTTTGGAAGCTGTTGGTTCTTTGTTGCAGGCATTGTGTTAATGTTTGGAAGTACGTACACTTACGAGCATTTTTTTTTTTAAATTAAACTTAATAAGCCACCTACGGGGCCGTGGCTTGGAGATAAATGATCGCTGTAGCTTATGATTGGCAGTGTCTTGCCAAAGTGTTGCACCAGGCAGGGTCGTGCATTACGGAGACGATGCTCACATGTCCAACAGCTGCGCTAGAAGTGAGTACTGAGTTCGAGCCATACACTACATATCACCATTTACCATGTGGCAAAGCGAACTCTGGGGAGGGTTTTGGCAAATAAAAGTTTGTGTCATCCAAAACGCTAGGACCTCAGCTCCCTCTGGCGTGCTTCCCCAGGGATGAGATTCTCAAAGAGATAACGTTTGAAAGGAAGTTAGAGCTGGCACTTTGCAATGGTACCCTGATGGGTAAAGGGCTCCCGAAGGTATTGGTGTAGGTTTCCATGGTCCTGATCTATTGTTTCAGTTCCACTGGGGGCCTTATCAAGCATTCTCCAAGCGGAGGTCTTTGCCATCAGTGAGAATTATAATTTCGGTACGAGCTATAACTCGATACGCCGGTGAGTTCGAGGTTCGAATCTCAGTCAGAGCAAACAAAATCTTTATCATAGAAAAAGTTTTTTCTAATAGCGGTCACCCCTCGGCAGGCAATGGCAAACCTCCGAGGGTATTTTTGCCATGAAAAAGCTTCTCATTAAACACATCTGCCGTTCGGAGTCGGCTCAAAACTTTAGGTCCCTCCATTTGTACACGTACACCACAAATGGTAGGAGAAGCTCGGCCAAACACTGAGCTATATAGTGTAAGCGCCAAAATTATATTATTATAAAGGCACTGGCGGGGGCGAACCGAATCCCACTTCTTTGGGTTCCAGAGCACAATTGGGTGAATGGCAACGAAATAACTGATCTGCTAGCCAGGCAGCGCCGTTCACTACAGTTGGACCAGAGCTTATTCTGGCAGTGGGCCCTAGCACCGTAAGAGAGGTTCTCAGCAACGAGACCAAAAGGCTAAGGAATCTACACTGGAATATAGCAGATCTTCAGCAGGCCAAATGCCTCTTTGGGGGTACAGCCTGAAAAGATGCAGGCTCTTAATGGATCTATCCAAGGAGAAGCTAAGAAGCTTTACAGGTATTCTGGCGGGTATAAAAGGTTACCTACATAAGCTGGGGATCTGGTAGGGCGATCTTCATCACTTCTGTGACTCGGCAAAAGAGACTCCACAGCACCATCACATGGAGTGTGAGACTGTGGTGCGCAGACGTGGGACGAGCCTTGGACGGCCGTGGCCGAGAGAGCATCACATCACTCACTGTCCTCGGCAACCATTCTTGGAGTCTGTCTGAAATGTTATGACCAGCTTTAGAGGGCACAATAGAACAACTGGTCGCTGTACATTCCTCCTATTCAATCTATCTAATGTCTGCCTTGAAATCGGGTGGACAATATCTCTCGCCCACACCAACTTGACAAACTAGGCAATTGAGCAGCTAAATCTTTCCTCGTATACAAAAACCACACCCTAAAAGTATCTCATTGTCAACAAACGCTAATTCAAACTGAGTAGGCAATTAAGGAATATATTTGCTTAAGTATCGAACATAAAAAAATCCTCATGGGACATATAGACCTGTTATTATTGAATAAATGTATATTTATTGCATACATTTCTATCACGATTTCTTTAGAAACAGAATTTTAATGATGCTTACCTGCAAAAAGAAAAAATTAAGAGCTTATAATTATTATTATTATTATTTAATATATTAAACTTATAAATTAATTATAAATTTAAAGCGTGAAATTAGCTCTAGCTGCTGAGGCCATCGGCTAGGTAGTCAACAATAAAATGTTAGTGTTTTGGTGTCTGAATATGTTTGAATGTGTTCTTATATTTTTATGTTGATTGCTTGTATATATTTGTTGATGTTTACGATGTTTTCCGAGTGTTGGCTTTTGGAGGAGAGTTATTGGGTTTTTGTTCTGCAATGTTCTGGGGCGGATGTTGGATAGAGCTGTGCATTCTGCTAGGATGTGTGTGACTGAGTTGTTGGAGATTCGACAGAATTGGCAGTGTTTAGTCCCATTTTTTCCAGTAGGTGGGAATGGGTGTGGGTGGTGTGTCCGAGTCTTAGACGGGAAAAGATATTGATTTTGTGTTTCTCTGTTGGTGGGGTATTGTGCTGGAGTGTGATGTGGGTTGCTACATTTGTAGTGGTGGTGTTGGTTTTGGGCAGATACTTGGCTTTGGTATAACTTTGTTTGGTGGTGGATGAAGTGTTGGAAGTAAATTTTTTCTATTGTGGGGTTTTGGACAATTGGTAAAAGGCATGCTAACTTGGCAGCTTTGTCTGCGAGTTCGTTGCCTAATATCAAGACGTGCCCAGGACACCATAGCAGTTGGATGTGTTTATTATTGTATAGATGATCGCGAATGGCGTTGATTACGCCCCATTCACAGTTAAAGTTGTTTTGGACAGCTTTTAATACCGAGAGGCTGTCGGTGCAAATTACTAATTTTTTGTGTTTGCTGTATGTTTGGATACCATCGAGGATGGCAGCCGCCTCGGTAGTGAATATTGAGGAGATGGCATTCATCTTTTGCTGCTTTATGGTACGACCTTGAGAGTCAACAATAGCGTATGCCGCGTTATGCGAATTTTTTGATGCATCTGTGTAAACAATTTCATATTTGAGGTTGCAGTATCTAGATATAAGTTCGGAGAATAACTGTCTATAGATTTCGGGTGAAGTTTTATCCTTTGTGAGTTCATCGAGATGTGTTGAACATGATTTTGGATTAAAGAGCCAAGGAGGTGATTTTTGAAGGTTTTTGGCCTGTGGTCGATGTATGTTATAGTGGTTAGGTGCGTTTAGAATACGGTGAATAGCGGAGATCAATTTTGAAGATTTTTTGCTTTTTATTGCCTTGTCGACGTCTGCGTCGATTATTGAGTTGCTCTTGTATAGTATTTTGGGTAAAAGTTTGTGTAATGATGTTGTGTACCTTGTTTCTATTGCCGGTAAACCTGATTCGGTTAGTAGGTTAGCAATGGGTGTTGTGGGGAAAGCATAAAGGCTTTTGCGGATTCCTTGGTGGTAAGGTGGTTTCAGAGTGTTTAGGGTCGACTTTGGAGAGTTTCCATATAGAAATAGTCCGTAGTTGATTTTGCTTAGTATGAGCGTCTTTGTGAGGTACGTGAGCGTATTGAGGTGTGCGTAACTTTTTCCCGATAGATAGCGAATCAAATTTGTCCTGGTATTGATTGATTTTTTTAAGTTTAATATGTGTTCATTCCACTTAAAGCTTTTTGTAAAAATGATGCCCAATATTTTAAGCTTGTCAACGTAATTGACTTGCGTATTTTCAATTGTGAGGCTTTGCGGAGTGCAGTGGTGTTTTCTGCAAATGTGTAAAATCGAAGTTTTGGAAAGATTGATTTTTGCTCCGGCTAATTGGCCCCAGCTGATGATTTCGAGGACGGCTGAAGAAAGTTGTCTGTTGCTATCGTTGGTAGAGTTCCTTTTGGTCATTGTATACAGGTCATCGGCGTAGATGCAGTGGTCTAGCGAGTTATGTTTTAAGATAATTATGCTAAGGCGGTTGAAAGCTATTTGGAAGAGTATTACCGAATGTGGGGATCCTTGCGGGATTCCGTTGTGTAATTGTAGTACGTCGAATAGAACGTTATTAGCTTTTACTACAACTCTTCTGTTGAAGAGGAATGTTTTTATATATGCCAGCATTTTTGGGCCGATTCCCCAAGAATGCAGGATTTCTATTATGACGTGTGGCCCGATTCTGTCGAAGGCTTTCTCGAAGTCAAGCGAAAGTATGGAAACGTGGTTTCTCGCGGAAAGGGCTTTGGATGCATAGAAGTCTATGTGGAGGAGTGCGTCAACGCAACTCCGCCTTGGCCTGAAAGCGACTTGATTGGGAGAAATTAGCAGCTTTGTTTCAATATACCAGGCCAAACGTTTAGCGATGATTTTTTCCAATGTTTTGGCGATACACGGCAGAAGTGATATTGGGCGGTAGCTAGACGAAATGGTTAAGTCTTTGTTGGCCTTGGGGATTGGAACAATTATGGCTGTTTTCCAGGCGGAGGGCAGTACTCCGCATTCGTAAATATTATTTAACAGTTGTAGTAGTTTTTGCTTGGTTGAATTGGATGTATTTCCTAGCATTTGGTAAGTGATCCGGTCAGCTCCTGGTGTCTTACCCTTTGCTTGTTTTACGACAGCTATGAGTTCTGCCTTGTTAACTGGAGTCTCGAGTGCTCTTGCTTGTGAATTCTTTGGAGCGTTTAAAGTGATAGTCCTGGCGCGATTCTTTGCGGCGTTGAAAGCAGGAGAGAAGTTCGGATCAGAGGAGTATTCGGTCCATTCGAAACAAATATGGTTTGCGATATGTTTTGGGTCGGTAATTAAACCGTTGTTGGTTTTTATGGACAATATTGGTGTGTGAGTGTTTCTGTTGCTTAGTAGCCTAATCTGCTTCCAGATTTTGTCGATTGGTGTGTTTGGGTTTATCGAGTTTGTGAATTTTTGGAAACATACTTTTTTTGCCAGTTTTGCTACTTTGCGGAATTTGGCTTTGGTTTTTTTGTATTGAATAAGGTTTTCGTTTGTAGGATGTCTTCTGAAAGTGTTAAAACTCTGCATTTTTTCGGCCCGTAAGTGGGAGAGTTCAGTTGACCACCAAGGTACAATGATCGCTGTTGTGTAGGTCCGATAGTGTGTGGCAAGTTGTGCATGGGAGTAAAGCTGCAGAGCAGCAAGCAACGTCAAAAGGTGTAAATGTGCCGTGTGAGGAGAGATGGGTTGGTTGTTGGTCATTAAGGATGCATAGGTTGTGTTGAGAGATCGCATTTTCGAAGAATAATGCTCTGGCGTTATTGGTTCGAGAACCCCATAGCGTATTCCAGCTGTTTATATCGCCTACCAATATGACAGGTTAATGAACATTTTGAAGTAAATTATCTATATCCTGTGTAGAGAATTTTTGATTTGGTGGTATGTATAAAGAGAGAACTGAGAATTTGATGTTAAGTGTAACTTCGATACATATATTTTGGATAGGCGAAGTAATTATAGTGTGTTTGTGTGGTATGTTGAATTTTATCAGAATTCCGTCTCCTTGCTTAGCGTATAAATGTGAGTTATTATTGTAGTATGCTATGTACTTCTTCGGTGGAATTGGGTTGAAACCAATGGGGCAGTGTGTCTCTTGTATGGCGATCAAATGTGGACTGTGTTCTTTGCGGATTAATTCAAGATCAATATTATTGTTAATAAAACCTTTTATGTTCCATTGCAAAATATTAAATCTGTTGATCATTTCTGTAAAGAAAAAAAAAGGGCTTGTAGCTTTGTAAAATTTAATTTACGAGGTTAAGCCGTATAATTTGATTTAGTCTGAAGTGATTTTGTTTCAGATCTCGGGATATCGTATTCGTTGTGGTTTATGAGTTGTTGAGTAAGATGAGAAAGTGGTGATTGCGTGGAGCTTTTGAAGGCTGTGGCCGGTGTGGAGTTTATGCTTGATTGAAGGTTACTTACGTTTTTGCTAAGTTGGCTTTTGTCTGTAATTAGTTTGTTTTTTTGTTATTATTATGTGTATTGTTGTTTAATGGGGAAGCAGGACGCTTTAGTTTTGATATAGATGAAGTTGATGGTTTGTTTGCTGGTGCTGTTGAGTGATTAGGGTGTAAAGATTTTTTTGCTTTTGATGCATAGGAGCTTTTGTTTTGTGGTGGTGTGTTTTTTTCGTTGTAATTTTTATAGGCTTCGCCCATTGAGCATTTGTAAATAGTTTTTATTTGCAGTACTTCCTTCATTTGGTTGAATCTTGGGCAGTTTTTGTCAGAGGAGGGGTGGTCATTACCGCAGTTCGCGCATTGGTTGCGGGTGCACGTGTCTGGCGAACGTGGGGGTAAGTTACATCCTTCTCAGGTAGTAGGATTCGAGCAGCGATTTTTTGTGTGTCCTAAGCGTTGGCAGTTCCGGCATCTCATGGGATTGGGAAAGTAGGGATCTACCCTTACTTTGTACCATGCCACGTCCAAGGTTTTTGGAAGTTGGTATAGATCGAACGTTACTAAAATTTTTCCAGTTGGTGCGGGTTTTCCGTCTTGTGTACGAGTAAATTTGTAGATTTTAATAACGCATTGGCTCTTTAGTTCTTCCACGATTTCATTATCGTTGACGTTGATGAGGCAGGGTGCGTAAACGACACCTTTTATTGTGTTGAGGTTTTCGTGTAGTTTGACCGAGATTGCGCACAAATTAGAGAGTTGTTTCGTTCGTACGAACTTTTCAGCTACTTTTGCATTCCGAGCTAGGATCAAGATGGAACCATCTCTTAGCTGTTTTATTTGATCTGTTTGTGTGGATATGGCGTCAATGCCTTTCTTTATTGCGAATGGGCTCAGTTTTGGAAGTTCGTTGTTGTTGGAAGTCATAATTAGGTATTTTGGGTGTTCAGGTGTTGTTTGTTTTTGAGGTAAAGCAGGGTAGGAAACCGGTGAGAATAGAGGTTCCATTTGGTCTTCTAGGAGCGAAAACCTATTGTGGCCCCTATCCGGAGGGTCCCTTTGCATTACTTAATTATTGTTAGATTTAAGTTTGTATCATATAATTGCCTCCTATTGATGTATTATAAAAGACTTAAAAGTCTTACAGGTACACCCGCATATCTTAAATAAATAAATAAATAAAAAATATGCAAAGTAAATGAAAGAAAAAATGCATTTATAAAAAAAAAAATATGTATGTATGTACATATTGCATCTTTCGTTCTAACAATATCAGATATGATAAGCTTTGTGTTTGAAAGACAGTTTCTTTGAAAAATTTATGGACATTTACGCCTTTGCGACGACGAATAGCGTATACGATGGAGAAGGACATAGATGTTGTTGGGATGGATGAAAGCGCTCCATCCAAGGCGAATTTATCAAGTTGGTAGCGAGCTTATATAAGTAAAAGACGTACATATATTATTTTCTTGCTTTTGCTGGCCTGACTTTCAAACTTATGCTGGCATTACCATCGAAAGGAAATCAGAAGCCATTTTACATTCCATCCAGCAAAGTAAATCAAAGAAAAAATGCATTTATAAAAAAAAAAAATATGTATGTATGTACATATTGCATCTTTCGTTCTAACAATATCAGATATGATAAGCCTTGTGTTTGAAAGAAAGTTTCTTTGAAAAATTTATGGACATTTACGCCTTTGCGACGACGAAAAGCGTATACGATGGAGAAGGACATATGTAGATGTTGTTGGGATGGATGAAAGCGCTCCATCCAAGGCGAATTTATCAAGTTGGTAGCGAGCTTATATAAGTAAAAGACGTACATACATATATTATTTTCTAGCTTTTGCTGGCCTGACTTTCAAACTTATGCTGGCATTACCATCGAAAGCCAATCAGAAGCCATTTGACATTCAATCCAGCAAATCGGAAACCAGCTGGCGCCTCAACACAACCATATTAAATTCGCCTTGGCTCCAGCCCAGAAGATTTTCGACGCATTGCCAGTTGATGGTGACAGGGGAAAAGGAAGGTCTCCTCTATGTTGGAAAGATCAAGCGGTAAGATGATTGGCTACAGTTGAGTGTTTCCAATTGGAGCCAGTTAGCGAGAAATAGAGAAAGTAGGCTTCAATGTTGCCAGTAATATTTCATAAATTAATATATACCATATAGCCCCCAGGGGCTATGCAAAATTTTTACTTCTTGAAGTAAATGTTATTTAACGCATCCGCTAGTATTTTAATATCACTTTGTTTACTACAGGATTTATTCTCAATTCCATCTGAATTATGTAAAGGAGTGTTCAGAAGAAAATTGCGTTACCCCTACCCACATGCGGGCAAATCTAACATAGTCATAGCTGGACTAAGTTGGATTGTAGCTTGGTCTATCAAAATTTCAATTACTCTTCCTCAGAAATGTTTTTGATATGTGAAATTTCAGTTATATTGCAGCGTTCGCAAAGCGAAATAAATAAAATAAATTTAATTAGTTTACTATGGATAATTATAAAAACAAATTTGAACTTTGATAGCTACTATGTTTGAAGTAAAGTTGCCAAAAAATGGTATTTTTCGGAGAATTAGAAAACGACCGTCAACTGATAGCGCCTTGAGATTGTGCAATGTGATGATCAAGCCCCATTTTGAGCATTGTTCTATAACTTGTTTCCTGGGTTCAACAGAAATGAGGAATAGACTGGAAAAACTACAACTTGAGGGTATGCGTTGTATCTTACTCTGCAATATATTGACCCCGATAACATAGAAGCTACTTTAAAATGGCTTAACCAAAGAAGTGCAATGAACGTTTTATTATTTGTATTTAAACTGTAACATACACCCCTATGCTGATATATTAATGTTTAATAGTTAAACGGTTTATGACAAGTTTTCGCCTCAACAAAGAAGCATTCATACAAGAAACATACTGCGTACGATTTGTTTGTGATCTTCGCAAATATATACACACGTAATAAATCTAGTTTTTCTTGCATATTTTATATTACATACCCTGCAAAAAATTTAGAGACTAATCTCTAAAGACAGTATTCCGGGATTAGTCCCTATCGGGTACAACTGGGCATTAATTAGTCGCAACAAGTCTCAAGCGGGTATAATTGTAGATTTGTCTTGTATTCATCTCTTTCGGGTATGATAATCGATGCATTGGTATATGCACGCACTTAGGCAATAAAATTTCATGCACGTCGTTGGCATGTAAGGAGAGCATTCGGTTAGCAACCCTCGGGACGTTGGTTCGATTCTAAGTCGAAGCAAAGATTTTTATTTTTATTTTTATAAATAGACCGGTCCTCATTTATACCCATTCGAATATAGAAGGGGTCAATTAGTCTCTTCATAGGACAAGCTTGAACAAAAGGGAACAGTTCATTCCATAAAAAGAGATCAGAAGTTGTATTAGTCGCATGCGACTATTCCCGGACTCATCCTAGACTAATCGCATTTTTTGCAGGGTATGTACATAAATACAAATGTACACATGTATATACATACATGCATATTTGCTTATTTTTGGGTTTATACACGTTTATTTTCCTAAAATTTATTTCGCCCCGACACCAGTGGCTGTTCGTACAAAAATTCCGCAATTGACAGCTCCGACGGATTCAGTCATACCGATTTTACGATTTGTAGCGTAATCGAACGTACGACGGATTCCAGCATAGGGGTGATAACTTATTTCCCAATTATTAATCAAGTGTATCTGGGGGCTCTTCAACCGTATAAAATAAGGAATAGCGAGGATTTTATGATTTATTTGCACATAACTCCTTTCCATTTGAGCGGCCTGTGTGTATCCGGCTAGGGTTTTTTTAATACAGCGTCTCAGCAGAAAGGAATTATACCCGAAAATATGGTTGTTGGCGGTAGTCGGAGTATGTCCGGTCAGGATTATTTTTTTTTGTAGCGGGGACAAAGTTGGGTCTTGTGGAACCAGTGAAGGCTTATTGGAAAGTTTATTCTTTCAAACAATGAGGTTTGAGGGGATCCACGCCATCTCCTTCTCCGTCCACTACCCCCTTTTTCGGCGCTTTATCGAACAAGGCCTAGAGAAAGAGCAATTCAAATTTTAATTGTATATACACTATTTTATATTGCAAAAATTGAGCAATTTCTTATATCAAATGTCGACAAAACAGTATTATACAAGTAATAATCATATTATTAAATAGGGCCTACGGCAAAAATATCACAAATATACTTCCATGGCGTTTAACACTACATACCCATAGCATTCTTTTTAGATATTGGAAACTATTAAAATAAATCCAACCCGTTTTATCTGCTGACTGCTGTTTTAACTTTAACCACATTACTATTAATTTAAATATGTTTTATCAACTTCGAGCCATTTTTTTCGAGCTTTCGGCAAAAACACGTTTAAAATCACAAAAATTAAATAGTTGTTGCAATTACCGACAACGTAATAAGGGGTAATATACACATATGTATATACATACCTATATTTTACATCAGCAGCTTTGGCGTGATAAAGCAGTAAAATTTTGAAATTTTGAGGGAATGATGAATCGAGGGTAATTGTGGAGAACAGCGGCTTTTGCTTAAAGTGATCTAAAATTATGGGGTTTTTTCCGAAATATGTAGGTGTTATTGAGGATGCTTATTTCATTGCAGGTGGCGGAAAGTGAAATTTCGCAGCGCGGCCGAAGCCGCTCATTCGGAAAGAAGTTTTGCACAGGATTATTTTTTAACAGTACGGGTCGGGTTTAGTATAGTGCCGCATAAATTTGGTTTACTGTGTCTAAACGTTTATATCAAATTGAAAAATTCAAATGCACATAAATGAACAACAAAATAAACTTTTGTTTAACTATCATTTTGCAAAAATCCCCAAATGTTATCAGAATTTATCTTAAAAAATGGCCTTTTTTTTGCATTTTTCACATATGTATATGGTGTTTAATTTTCATTCACTGCACTTAATATGGAGCCACTAATGCATTCATTTTGGCATGAGGGTGAAGTTAGATAAGCACCCATCGCAATTCGAAACGGTATACTATTGTAATTTTGCCGCTAATTTGTTGCTAATTAGTTGCGCAAAAATCAGAGCTCCCAAATAACAGTTAACCAGAAAAAATCATTTCGATTTATCACTTGGCATTGCATTTGCGCTACGGTGAAAAGGTTTCTCACAGTACGATATGCATATGTGTTTGCCTTTACGGTCTGCAACTGAGAGTTATGTTTGTGGTCAAATAATATCTCAGGTTTAGTGAGATTAACAAACGTGATTAATTTTTGATGGTTGCTTTTCAACTGTTATTTGTTGAGCAAACCGAATTGTGGTTATTTTAAAAGGTCAATTGATAGTATGTTTAATAATGAATATAAAAACTCATTATTAATGTACAAAAAAATTTATAATTTTATAAAAATTAATATTTCTTCATATTAAATTAACATACATATGTACATAATATTCATATATACATAACAACAAAAAATTAAGTATTTAACTTAACTAAAAGTAAATTTTCTACCGTTTTAGCATTTAAACTATATCTTCTTTCGCTTAATATAAAATTAAGTGCCGAAAAAGCCCTTTCTACGGATACTTGTGTCGCCGGTACGCCAAACACAACTAACGCTATGTTAAAAAGGTCGGGAGATTGATATTGAACCTTTTCTTCAAAATAGGACAAAATGTTTGTGCTTAGTGGCAAACGCTTATGCAATAATTCAAAGTTTTCAATTTGATTGTATATACATACTAATTTATCTGGCGTTTTACTTGTACAATCTAATTGGTCATTTACATTTTCACTAGCAATTTGATTTAGCAAGGCGTCAAGATATGAATCTTCTTCATTGTCGGTTATTTCGGTTGTTTCGTTTGAAATTATAACCAGAAGTGTTTCTTGGTCCAGCGAAGTACCTCGTTGATCCTACAAGTGAAATGGAAATATAAATATATAGCAAAATTTACTTGACATGGCCATAGGATTTTTGACAATTTTTTTTTGCTGACAGTGTCACGCATTTTCTTCCATATAGAAAAAATTTTCGAACCTACTTACTTTGTATACATTTATAAACAATTAATAGAGATTAGGCAAACAAAAGAAAAATAGGCGAAATTGGTCAAAATGTCGCGTTCCTATTAATTTGCCCGACACAGTATGTAGTAGACAGTGTTGTCAATAATATGGTGGAAAACTTACTACTAATCGCTAATACTCAAATACTTTTCAAATACTTTCTCTTTTATTTAAGTAGTTAATAATACTAAATTTTTTCCTTATTTAAACCTTTTTAATGGTGGGGTGTCAAAAAGCCATAGGACATAAGGCCATAATGGCTTTATGTCTCAATTCAAACGGACATAAAGCCATAATTTTGATATGACCTTAAGTCTCATATCAATTTTAGTGGAATGGGACATAAAGCCATTATGGTTTTATGTCCCATGTGATGTTTTGCGTTACAAATGCTTTATTTCACTTAATTTCTAGGCTCCAGGAACTAAAGCTACAAACATTTTGTAAAAGGAAAAATTAATAGTTTTCCACTACAATTATCCCTTTTACGGAATGTTTACTTCTGTAAAATAAAATATAAAGAGCAATATACACAAGCTTTGAGATTATATAATTTTTTTTTATTATTGTTTTTGAAACTTAAGCATAATTCTTATACATGGAATTAGCAACAAAAAGTAAAATAAAATTTTTCCTTTAACCGAATGTTAACAAAAACAATTAAATGAATTATATATAACTTTTAAGAAAAAATTAACAGAACATCCTTTATTATTGTCCGACAAATTGGACATAACGTTTTATTTCCTTTTGTTTTACTTGCTTCATTTATTTGCTGATAGCAAGGCTGGCATTTTTTACATGAAATAGGGTGACATGCGATCATTATCAAAAATATGGCTTTATGTCTCATTTTGGGAAAAAAATGTATGGCGGTAAGTCCCATTTCATTGAGACATAAGGGCATATGGGACTTGACGCCATATGGCTTTATGTCCTATGGCTTTTTGACACCCCACCCTCTTTAATATATATAATTCAATATAGTTACAAACATTAATGCTGAGAAAATATAATAAAAATCTATAGACACAGTAAAAATCGTAGTTTAATATTTTGTCACCTAAAACTGTTCTAGCACAATAAAATCAATACATTTAATCGTGCCTAAATACATACCAACATACATATTTGCAAAAAGACTTTTATATTTTCCAGTCAATGATATCTCTCATTAGCTGAGAACAACATTTATTTTGCGTACATAAAGATTTCTCACTGAGCGAAAGCAAAGCAACGCAGGCAAGACAGTGACTATCAATAAATGAGAGCAGTCGTTTTTCTCCATAATTGTGTGTTATTTTGCAAACGCTTCAAAAGGTTAACTGTTATTTGGGAGCTCTGGCAAAAATTAATTTTGTCGCTCTTTTTGTTCTTAATTTTTTGGGGTGCTTTGCTAAGTTGATATGAAGTGAGCTAAGCACCCCCCTAAAAAATGAGTAAACCGCGATATAAAAATTTAAAAAATAGTCCCAATTTTGCCGCTAATTTGTTGCTCATTAGTTACGTAAAAATTAATTTTGTCGCTCTTTTTGTTCTTAATTTTTTGGGGTGCTTTGCTAAGTTGACGTGAAGTTAGCTAAGCCCCCCCCTATAAAATGAGTAAAACGCGATATAAAAATTTAAAAACTAGTCCCAATTTTGCCGCTAGTTTGTTGCTAATTAGTTACGCAAAAATTATTTTTTTTGGATAAAATTTTTTTTTATTGAATTTCATATGGAGTTGGCATACTTGGACCAAAAATCTGAAAAAGTTCAAAAAGTCCTTAAAACGATTTTAACCACGTTTGTAATTTGTTGCTAATTAGTTGCTAAGTGATTACATTAAAATTTATTTTGTTGCTCTTTTTGTTTTTGTTTTTTTGGGGTGCTTTGCTAAGTTGACGTGAAGTTAGCTAAGCACTCCCCTAGAAAATGAGTAAATCGCGATATAAAAATTTAAAAACCAGTCCCAATTTTGCCGCTAATTTGTTGCTAATTAGTTCCGCAAAAATTATTTTGTTTTGGATAAAATTTTTTTTTATTGAATTTCATATGGAGTTGGCATACTTGGACCAAAAATCTGAAAAAGTTCAAAAAGTCCTTAAAACGATTTTAACCACGTTTGTAATTTGTTGCTAATTAGTTGCTAAGTGATTACATTAAAATTAGCGGCAAAGTTACAATAGTATACCGTTTCGATTTTCGATGGGTGCTTAGCTAACTTCACGCTCATCATTTTGGCACACACATATTATAAACACAATGTGCTATCAATTTTCACCGTTTTTAGAATCAACATATATGTACATATGTATATATAGCGCCGCATAAAAGTGGTGGGCGTGATGGAGGGGGCGTGGCACCACCCCCAGCACAGCGTTAGAAAGTGGAAAGAATAAACTTTTCCCAAAGCCCTCTCTGGTTCCTCTAGACCCTCGGTGAGGACCTAGGGAAGAATTTGAAAATGAGCAAAATTCCAACTTTTTCCATATAAAAGGGAGACAAAGTTACCCAGTTAATATTTTTTGTTAAACTCCAGACATAATGCGAGTTCATTACATCTGTTAAATTGCGCGATTTTGAATAACAGTTTTCAATATATTACAAAATATTCATTTATTAATGAAAAGAGCCGCAGGCGAATAAGAGGCATAGTGACATTTGCTAGTATTGAGTAACAAATTATTACGCAGACACCAACAATATAAGCTTTCAAGCTCCCCCTGGAGAATGAAAGAATCTTCCAAACATTTAATTGCATAGTAAATCTTCAGATCGTTTGCATATAGGAGGAAATTACATTTAATAAAACAGGATGAAATATCATTTATGAAAAGCACAAAAGTCAATACCTTGAGGAACACCAGAGGAAGCAACACAAGAATAAGACGAAACATTATCAACTCGAACGACACAGATTATATTATCTAGATAGGATGTAATCCACTTTAAGAACTACAAATTTTCAATATATAGCGAAATATATATTTATTAGCGAAAAGCGCCAAAGGCGAAAATTTGTAATAAAAAATCGCGCGAATTTTAATTACAAAATTTTCAATATATCAGGATTTATTTATTTTTGAAAAATGCCACAGGCCTCAATTGTGGTGTATATACTTTTGAAACGCACGATTTAGAAAATACAGAGGTTGCGCCTTCCGCAAACCGCTATTCGCTCCCAGCAAATTTGACATAATCAGCTGTTTATGCTACGTCACAGAACGCGGTTAGTTTTGTTTGTATGTTTGTAAGCATACAATTGTTTGCACTTAAATTCAATGCTTAAAAGCAGTTTTATTTAAAATAAAGTTATTAAACATGAAGTGCGCAGTGTTAAGTGTTAAATCACAGAGTCCATCAAAGATACGGGGCTATAAAACTCGCTAAAAACGATGTGAAAGTGTAGCTGTGCGCACTTAGTAGCAAGTTAAGCTTCTTGTGTCTCCTAATGCTGCAATGCAGTTTTTTTCAAAGCATCCAATCAAACACAGTGCATAAATGAAGTTATTTGAATATTAATATGTTGAAATTGGTAAAAACTTTAAAATTTAGAAATCCTAGCAGAACCTAACCTCACATTTTTGTTTACAATTTCTTTCGATTCTCAGTAAAACCATGTTCGTGACGTTGCACGCATTTTGCTTCACATCATTTTTCGTCGGGAAGGCGCAATCTTGTATTCTATCGTTCTTGTTTGAAGGGTGTAGGGGGGAGCCCCCTATAGAATATGTTTTTATTCTATTTAAAATATTTATTTATACAACTTTTATTTTATACATCCAGAAAATTAATTATTAAAAAATCAAATTGAAAAATATTGAAAGACAAATTTATATATGAAAATAAAAATATTAAAACAAGTTTAAATTAATAAAGTAGATACATATATTATAAACCCTACACCCCCTGAGTCCAAATCAGAAGTTCCCACCGGCCGGAGGCTTATAGTTTTTAAGTAATTTTCTGTTAAAGTTGCGAAAAATGTCAATTTTAACCTCACTTTCTGCTATGTGCAGCAATGAAATGAAAATACCGTGCTGCCACACATGACGAATATATGTCGAAATTAAACGAAAATAATAAACTCTATGCGCATATTACGTGATTTTTTTTATTAAAAATCGCGCAATTTTTTTTAAAAATTTTCAATTTAAATGTATTGATTTGGTTAAGAAAAAACGTCGTCTCATTTTTATCAAAAATATCTATTAATATTTTCCAGGATCTGGCATCACACATACTTCGCGGCCATCTGACAACAACTGTGTTTAGAACATTGTGCAATTAGGAAGATATACAAATATCGCATTTAGAAGTATTTATTGTTAAAATTTTAGCAAAAAAAATCTGTGCGTTATGTTTATAATGTGTTTAAGAAAGTGTATTAACAAAAGGAAAAGTGATTTGTGCGGTTTTTGTATTAAAATATTGCTAAGTCAGTGACAAAATTTTAACAACAAATAACTTTAAAACTATAAAAATTTTGACCCAAAATTTGTTAAATATCGGTGAATCAGTGCTACCCCAACACCCCCTGCTAATTTCAGTGAAATATTCCAAGTACTTTGGCTAAAAAAAGCATTGGTTAATATTCGGTATAGCGCCGCATAAAAAGGGCGTGGTGGGCGGTGAAGGAAGGGGCGTGGCACCCCCCCAGCACACCGTTAGAAAGGGGAAAGAATAAACTTTTCCATGAGCCCCCTCTGGTTCCCCTAGACCCTCGGTGAGGCCCTAGGGAAGCCTTTGAAAATGGGCAAAAATCCAACTTTTTCCATACAAAAGGGAGACAAAGTTACCCAGTAAACATTTTTTATTAAACTCCAGACAAAATGTGAGTTCATTACATATGTTAAAATGCGCGATTTTGAATAACAAATTTTTAATATATTACGAAATATATATTTATTGGTGCAAAGTAATAGGAGGGGTGTTAGGGAGGGTTAAAGGGGGAAATTTCAATATTTTCAAAAGCTAATATTTCAAAAACTATTTATCCGATCACAATATTGGTATCGTTAAAAAGATAATTAAAAGGCCTTTTATTTGATATGCATATGTTTATATAAATTATATATTTTTTTTTTAGAAAAATAACAAAAACTGAAAAACGCACATTTTTTTTTATAAAAAACTATATTTTTCTTAAAAAAATACGTAATTAATAGAATGTAAAAATAAGCTTGTCTTAAAGCCCATAAAAATACCTTCAATTTGATGTATAATTTTATATATTAAAACTTAAATTTTGTTTTATTTGTGTTGCTGACGATAAGAGAATCAGTAATAATGAGAGTAATGATCCAGAGCGGCTTCGCGGAAAGGTATTCAATAGAAACCCGGAAAGAAGTCCTGCGCAGAAATACTGTTGATGGCGTAGCCGGTGTTTGTTCCGGCCAGGGTTATTTTTTTGAAGCGCGGCCGAAGGCCACTCACGCGGAAAGGTGTTCTGCGCGGAAATACTGTTGATGGCATAGCCGGAGTTTGTCCGGCCAGGGTTATTTTTTTGAAGCGCTGCCGAAGGCCGCTCACGCGGAAAGGTGTTTCGCACGGAAATACTGATTTATATTTAGGTTTCAAAATTAAATAAAACAACATTAAAAATTAAATAAAACACATCGTTAATACCTTTCCGCGAATCCGCTCTGGATCATTACCCTCATTATTACTGATTCTCTTATCGTCAGCAACACAAATAAAACAAAATTTAAGTTTTAATATATAAAATTATACATCAAATTAAAGGTATTTTTATGGGCTTTAAGACAAGCTTATTTATACATACTATTAATTACGTATTTTTTTTAAGAAAAATATAGTTTTTTATAAAAAAATGTGCGTTTTTCAGTTTTTGTTATTTTTCTGAAAATATATATATAATTTATAGAAACATATGCATATCCAACAAAAGGTCTTTTAATTATCTTTTTAACGAGACCAATATTGTGAAGATCGGATAAATAGTTATTGAAATATTAGCTTTTCAAAATATTGAAATTTCGCCCTGTACCCCTCCTTAAAACAATCCCTATTAGTTTGCACCAGAAAAAAAATTATACCACTAAACTCAGTAAAAAGTTGTTCCAAAAGTTTATTTCTTCCCTTTTCTAACGGTATGCTTGGGGGGTGCCACGCTCCCCCCTTCACTTCCATCATCATCCTTTTATGAGGCACTATACTAAACATTTCCCCATACAACACTTAAAACACACTTCAATATTTTTTGACACAAATTAAAAAAAAAATTCGCACCTGCAGTGTCGTCAGGAGTTCTTCGCACCTTTTCTGCTCACTGCAGAAACTTCGATCATCTGCGAACTCTCTAATAAACATTGCATATTACATTTTTCGATGCTACAGGACGGATTTCACAAATGCAACAAATAACGAATGGAATTTGACGCGGAACTCGTAACATACACTACAAACGGCACGAAAACAAATATCAATGATTACATTCACACAAAACAGGGATGAATACAGTACCATTTATCGCTGTTTGATATCGATTAGCATTTTCTTATACGGTGTTCATACTAAATTAACAGATTCGAACATAAGTTTTTTCGAAGAGAGCAATTGCGCTTTGACACGATATGTATTTGTATGTGTCCACGTCATTTTTAACAAATGTAAAAGCAAACATATCGTGTAAACACAAAATATATTTGCTTTTGTATTTAGTAGATACATCCCAGCAAGAACACTCTCGGTTAAATTACGTATAATATTCCAGAGAACTCTACCAGAGGATTCAGGTAAAGTTTCTATGAGGTTCTTAAGACCAAGTTGACAATTCTACCCGAAACTCTTACATTTCATCTCTTTCTAACTCAAGCAATACAGTATGTATGCAAAATATTTGTATGTAGAACCCTCTTACTCATTGTAGTACTAACAGTGATATCACGGTATAAATACCAGAAACAACTGTGGAAATTGCAGTTTCGTTAAGTCGTGTTTTGTAGGGATGTACATACGAAATAGAATGGTTTCTATTTTCGTCTGACACACAGTCATAATCAACTGACAATTTCAAGTTGTAGTTCATTAAATATAAAATAATGTGAATTTGACAGACATACATAATTACATATGTATCGAAAAAGTGGCAGCTACAGACGTGTTATTCGAAATTTGCACCAGTTTTGTAAATAGGAAAAACTCATATATATAATTTCAAGGTTTTTTAACAAGTTAATCAGCAAACATCATCAGCCCGATTCTGAATTCTATCGGGAGTTTGTTCGCCGGGAGTTTTGTTTTTCCCGGGAAAAAAATCCTCCAATTATAAATCCTCCGGGAGGACGTTTTTCCCTGAGAATTCGGGAGGAGGAATTTCGACCTTCGAACTGTTTCCTGCACATTTGAAATTTCTGTAAAGGGCAAAAGTGTAAACAAATTTTAAATTTAAGTTTGCAAGAAACGTATATTTAGTAAAAAAAACTGGGAACTTGCGTTTTTGAATAAAAAAAATGCATTCCATTGCATTGCGCTTAGCAGTAGAGGAGACGGAGCAGTTAAGAATTGCTCGAAGACAGCTAAGGGACTTCATGAATCCTTTTGAGTTACCTGAGTCTTTGTAAGTTTAAATTATCACCCCTATGCTGGAATCCGTTCGATTACGCTACGAATTGTAAATTCGGTATGCTCAAATCCGCTTTTCGTAAACGTAAATTCGAAATTCGTAATATCGGTATGCCAGAAACCGTCGGAGCTGTCAATTGCGGAATTTTTGTACGAACAGTCAGTGGTGTCGGAGCGAAACAAATTTTAGGAAAATAAACGTGTATAAACCCGAAAATAAGCAAATATGCATGTATGTATGTATATACATGTGTACATTTGTATTTATGCACATATGTAATATAAACTATGCAAGACAAACGAGATTTATTACATGTGTATATATTTGCGAAGATCATAAAAACAAATCGTACGCAGTATGTTTCTTGTAGGAAGGCTTCTTTGTTGAGACGAAAACTTGTCACAAACCTTTAAACAATTAAACATTAATATATCAGAGAAATTTAAGAAATTTGTATTTAGATCACCTCTTAAGAATGTACATATGTACATACGATGCATATTTATGCAATTCTGCCTTTAATTAACGAAAACTTCTTATCAAATGGCTTATAAATGTTGATATTACACTTCATTCTTCACTTGCAATAATATCGGTACATGTATATTTCTGCCAATATGCCTAATTACGAACTTCGAAATTCCTGTTTTTGGTTGGCAACGCGGTTGATAGTAACGATCGGATTTCAGCTACGAATTCGTAACTACGAACATTCGGATTACAGCATAGGGGTGTATATTTTGAATAGTTAAATAGTAATTTTTATTATTCTTATAGGTTTGAAAAGTACTACAGGTTAAACAAACCAGCATTTAAGTACATGTTGGATGTGTTGGTAGCAGCTTCTGAGCCTGCAAAAAGATTTCTGCAGTATCCCCCTTAATAAAATTAAGTGGGTGCTTACGATTTTTTGCTGAAGGCGGGTATCAGACGGGAGTTGGAAAAGACTGTGATGTATCGGTGGTACAATCCAGTTTCAGCAAAGTATTAACGGAAGTGCTAACTTTGTTTGAAAAACATTTGTGCCCAAAGTGGATAAAAGTGAGTGAAAGTAACGATGAAAACCGGAAATTAGCACTTGCTTTTTACATAAAGCATGGTATTCCTGGTGTAGTGGGATGCATTGATGGAAAGGAAAGGCCAATACAGTTTGATCGTTTTACTTGTAAGTTACTTTTTTTATATAATTTATATAATGCAGATATTCATACCCAAATACATTTTAGCTCTGTGATGATGAAATGAGGATTCGGTACGTTGACGCTTCCCATCCTGGTGCATGCCATGATTCCTTTATTTGGAATAATGGCGGCTTGCTTTCTTATTTTGAAAGAAAGTATTTGCGAGGAGAGAATAACTTTTGGGTTTTAGGTAACTTAATTATATATGTACATACATGTTTGTATACAAAGGTATCTAATACTTTTGCTCTTATAAGGAGATGCTGGATAACCTTTGGAACCGTGGCTTTTGACACCTCATAGAACACCGGATGAAGGTTCAACGGAGATGAAGTTCAATGAAACACAAGCAAAATGTCGCAACATTATCGAACGGACCAATGGTGTATTAAAAAGCATCAAAAATAATAAATGTGTGTTGTGCTCTGCATAATATATGTATTAATTTTAAAGCAAGCACAAACATTATTGAATATGAAGTGTTGGCAGCCGGAGTGAATGCAACGTCAGTTGCTTTAGCGCAGTATACTGTTGTAGCTCAATCCATAAGGAATATTATAAGAGCCTCACTTTAAGCAATGTTTTATTTATAAATGTAAAAACATATGTTTGTATTATTTGTATATGCGTACACATACATTCTAATGTACATATATGTATCAATGTTCGGAAGAGTAGCTATTAACTTAAATGTTTTGTATTTACATATCGCATACTATTTATAAAAGTGGCACAACTCAAAATCAAAGATATTGTTGATTAACCATATTTTAGGTGTTAGTGTGAGTATGAGTTTTGCCACTTCTGTATTTAGTGCGCGTTATGTACATAATGTTATGTATGTATGTACAAAAATATTATATTTACTTTTAATATATCTAGGGAATAAGTTTTGTATTCATCGATTGATTTAAGAAGTCGGTAAGTGTCTTAAAATGTTGAAATAAAAATTCGCCGAGAAGTTAACTTATCCTTGAAGGATAATAAAAAACATTTAAATCTTATAACTAAATAAAAAACAGAACATAAACTTCAATAACACGTGAGTATTAAACAAAAACAAACAATTCATTGTAAACAAAAAACTAACTTAACTTTATGAATCACAGCTTTAATCTAAGCATATCTTCCAGTAGAGCATTGTGCCTGCGCATTTCAGCATTTGCCTCCCGTTTCAATGCTTCCATCTCCTGGAAGTGTCTTGCTTCCACATCATTGCGCTTTGCCATAAGAGAAACAGCCTCCGTAATTTTCTCCAGAATGGCCTGTCGTACCTCGAGCTCTGTGGCCGCTGTGGTCGAGTTGGTAGCGGTGCGTGCTATAACTTGATATGGCGGTGAGTTCGAGGTTCAAATCTCAGTCAGGGCAAGCAAAATCTTAATAATAGAAAAAGTTTTTTCTAATAGCGGTCACCCCTCGGCAGGTAATGGCAAACCTCCGAGGGTATTTCTGCCATGATAAAGCTTCTTATTAAATACATCTGCCGTTCGGAGTCGGCACAAAACTTTAGGTCCCTCCATTTGTGGTATAATATAAAGACGCACACCACAAATGGTAGGAGAAGCTCGGCCAAACACTGAGCTATACAGTGTACGCGCCAAAATTATTATTATTATTATGGCCCGTCGTACCTCGAGCTCTGCCTCAACGACTTCTGTGGTCGTTTTCGCTCCCACCTTCTTCGTAGCCGGTTTAGCAGCTCTGTTTTGGGTAACGAAGTAGGTGTTGCTGAAATGGCTGGTCCAGTATCCTTCAATCAGCTCAAAATATTCGGCACTGAAAGCAGTTTCCTCAATAGGCTCTGCCGTATCCTCAATCACTTCAGTGAGGTCGAAACTGGGCAACCCAAAAGTTTGCGCTGTCAACCCCTCCACTGACTCCTTTATGGAAATGCGGTTATAAATTGCCGCTTCAATGGCTGAAAATGGTTGTGTGGCATTTGGACCACCACCCGTTCCCTTCGAGTGTTTCAAATTTTGCGCTGCCTTTTGTCGCACATACTTTTTTTGATCTGTCCAAACCTGAAAATATTCCAGAAAGTTAACAATGTCTGATATTCCTTTTTCCACTCCGTAGTATTTTTTATTGGTGGGCCTGCGGAGTTTAACGCAGTTTCTGCGTTCCTCCAGAAACGAGCAACCTCCTCCTTGTTGCCTTTGTGGAATCCACGAGCAATATCCGGCCTCGCTTCCATAAGGCTTAACAATATTTTTTGTTGGTTTTTGTTTGTTGTTTTTGACCTAAAAAATATCAAAGAAAACCTTTTAATTTAACCAATTTTTATACAAAGAAAAAAAACTTACATTTTTGCAGCAACTCCCGTTTAAAATAACAGCGAAATTTCTACCTAAATAACGGATTTATTTCTCTCCTTTTTTGGTATTCGTGATGCCCACTTTTTTCCCGAAAGACATTTTCCCTTTTTCGAAGATAGTTCATGATAGCGTGAAAGGGAAAAGTAAATAAATTCCCAGGGAGTTTTAATTTGTGATAGCGGGAAAGCGAAAAGAGAGAAAATTCCTCGGGAGTTTCTATTCAGAATCGGGCTGCATATAATCAACGCCAAGTGCGATGGATTGACTGTCACTTGACACGACGTTTTGATGTTTCATGGCGGACGGAAAACCATTTACTCTGCGCTTCTAGTTAACAAAATCATAAAATGATTTAGGGTTTTGTATTAAATTATTTTTAATCTTGCATAAATAAGATTTGTAACATTTATTACATTTTTTATTCAAATCAAAGTAACTGTGTCGGAGAATTGAGTACTTAATATAATCAGTGTGTAAACCAGTTAATTTATATAATTTAAAAGATCGCGACTTTTTGTTTTTTAAGTTTCTAAGTTCTTTTGTAAACCAAGGTTGCGATTGTTTTTCATGAACGCAAACACGTTTAGGCACAAACTTTTTAAATAAGCTGTATATAGTATTACTAAAATGCTGGACACTGAGCTCAACGTCCTCTGAATACGTCGGCCAGGCTAATTTTGACAATTCACGATTTAACTTCTTGAAATTGGCTTCAATAATTATTTCAACGTATTTTTTAAACGAATTTCATAAAACTTCTTGACAATTCCCATCTAATTAATACTTCATAAAAAATCTGAAATTCGATACAAAATTATTATTCGTTTGCGAAATATTTCAAAACTTACGTTTCTTACCCTCATGTGTGACTTTTCACACATAAGGCGACTGTATGTATTTTTCTATAGAAATTCGCTTGTTGTGCTTTCAATGCATGTACATATGTATGTACATAGATGTATATGTATGTACTTATGTACATGTATGTGAATTTTGTGATCACATTTATGTGTATATATAACTGATAAGCGTACATGTTTGATCATGTATTTAAAACATTTGCGCGGGTTTCAGTGGAAGAGTCACGATAAGAAGAAAAAAGAAACAAGAGTGTGTCAGGTTGAATTCAATTAATTTTACTTGTAATTCCGCGAGCGCTAAAGTTCGAACGCATTTTTTCTAAGTTTTGAAACAGTTTAAAAATAAAACATGGATTAACCTATCTTACCGACGAATAACTAGAGAAGATTATTAGTAATTCAGATGAAGACCTTTCCGATAATGATCCTTCTGATGATGACGAAAATTATTCACCGGAAGAAAGTGTTGATCTTATTAGAAGTGATAGTGATTTGATGAAGTGGAAAGACCAATAAGGACTGAATCAGTGGAAGGGATAGGCGATCCATTATTCGTTTCAATGATCCGGACTTTTAGCTAATTATTTCAATCCCTCCGCTACAATTGATGAGCAATTACTTGGTTTTCGTGGAAGATGCAAGTTTCGCCAATACATGCCTTCTAAACCTGATAGATATGGTATAAAATTCTGGCTATTGATTTGCTCTGAAACTTGCTATATTTGGAGAATTCAACCGTACTTAGGTAAACCAAGTGATGGTACAGCAGAAAAAAATCAAGGTGAACGTGTTGCTCTTGATTTCTTTCATAACATTACGATGGACAATTTTTTCTCTTCCTACAATCTGGGTCAAAAATTATTATCTCAAGGTCTGACAATGGTGGGTACAATGCGAAAAAACCTTCCGCATTCCGGAGCATTCCGCCTAAACTTCAGCAATGCAAAAAGGTACCTTTATTCGAATCAACATTTGCATTTACCGAAAACACAGCCCTTGTATTTTACGTGGGCTGAAGAGACCAATGCGTAGTTCTACAAAGTACAATGTAGGTATACTTCAATTCAATCGGATGGAAAAAAATTGCCGGAAATTATTCAGTATTATAACAAAACAAAAGGTTACTGTCCAAGCTAGTCATTTAGATTTCATTAGTTGCCAATTCATTTAATTTTTTATTTAGGTGGCGTGGATACTGTTGACAAAATGTTGTCTTGTTACAACTGTAAAAGAAAAACAAATCGATCGCCATTGGTTGTATTCTCAAACATGATCGACATTTCTGCCCTGAACGCGTTCATTATCTTCAAAGATATGAATCCAAATTGGCAAACAAACAAAAAAACAATGCGGCGAGTTTTTTGCGAGAGCTTGGAATATCTCTAGCGAGACCCAACATTGCAATGAGAAAAGGCGTAGCATAAACTAAACCATCAGTTTCTTTACTGTTGAGCATTAAGTGTGTTTTACACAATGATTAAATGCCATGTTCTAGCAGTTCGTTAGCAGAGAGCGCAACGACGACACAGCCTTGTGAATCTCCAGAGCCTCGCGAGAGGTCACCACCATCGTTCGAAACTACTCGAAATAGATATAAAAGTGTTCCACTATTCAAGGAAAGGCTAGATGCCACATACATATGCTACAATGAGAAATCAAAATATAAAAACAATACACATAGGACTATATGTTGTTTCTGCCAAATGGCGTTTGTCAGCGACCTCATAACCGCAATGTTTGTTTAAAATGTATAGCAGATAAACTTCTAAAAAAAAAAATAAAAATGAATGTGTTTTCCTACCAAGAATAATTTTACTGGCACAAAATATATGTATACAAATTCCATATGTGTGAAAAGTCACACACGACGGTAGGAAACGTAAGTTTTTTTGAGGAGGAGATGAAGGTTAAGTCTATGACTATACCAATCAATCCGGTACACTTAACATGGGCAACTCCATCGCACAACCAGCATGCAACATTATCAGTTTTTTGATTTTACAATTATCGAAAATACACGACATAATTAAATTAAATTAAATTAAAAAAAAAATGGAGTAAATAATTAATTTAATTAAATAAAAAATATAAATAAATAAAAAAATAAAACGATGTAAAGAATTAGAAAAAATGTGTTGTTAAACCAAAAGTAACTGGTTTGAAAGCAATGTAGGTTAATTATAGAATGTTTTGAAGTTTGAGAGCTATCTATGTAACGAACACTTTTAGAGTCACAGTATTAGACACCCAAAAAACAAGACGCAAACAGCTGTTTCAAGTATGTAATAAAAATGAGTAAATGTAATGTAAAAGAGTAAAGAAAATATACGCACAAGCAAAAACAAATACACTCAGTTGAAAGCAAATTAGCAATAATAACAATGTTAAGCAACTAATCTCTCGGCAAAATATGTATAGAGATGTTAAATTAAAATTAAAGAAAATCTATACAAAATCACTCAACTAATATTTTACTTAGCATTAAAAGTGCCCAATGAAGTCTCAAAACTTTTAATCACAAATTTGATGAACAATATTTCGAATAAACAACAAAATATTTCATGAAAATAGGAGCACAGTAAACACACAACTTGACAGCTTGACGTTTGGAGGAAAAGGAGTCAAATTGCACAAATGAAAACTTACATCACGCCACGATCGCCGGCTCCATTAATCGTTATCGTCAAGCTCGACTAGCGGGAGTTTCAGGAAACGGGCAGTTTCTACAAGGTTAGACCATAGGAAGGGGGGTTTGTTGAACGTGTTTGACAGGGCATGTAAATAGGTGTTTGGTGTCTTGTGGCACTCTTCACATGCCGGATAGGTTTTAGGAGTGTCGGAGTTGATTGTGGATAAGTAGGAATTTAGTCTGCTACAGTATCCAAATCTTAATTGTTTCAGAATCACGCGGGCCTGACGAGGCCGCTAAAGCTCTTCAGGTGCTATAGGTGATGGTTTGACTGCTAGGGTGGCACGCACAGGTTGGGAGTACAGGAATCTTGAGATGGACTCCCTGTTGATGTCGCCCAGGCGTGTCGATATGTAGGTCTGGACCTTGTCCGTCAGTTTCGAGAGGTGGCCCATGATGTGTCTGAGTGTCAGCTCCAGTGCCACCAAACTTCTGACTGAGAGCACGCTAGCCTCATGGTAGAGGTGTTCCTCAGATGTCATTGGGAGACAACTTGTCACTGTCCGTGTGGCGTTCTGGCACGATTGTAGTTTTGTCTGCTTATGGCCGATTGCGCCGAAAATGAGACCAGGCTTTCGACGGTGACCCCAAAAATCTTCGTGGGGTGAACCGTTGGAATGGAGTACCCTCGATGTGGATATCGGGGCTCAGCCCGACCCCCTTCTTTGAGGATGTGAAAAGGTCGCCGTGGAAAGGGTCAGGTTCTGTCCAGTGAAGAAAAGAGAAAGTTGTGGTAGAACTACTGTTCAGTTTTGAACACAGGTCATCAACTCCTTTGCCGATAGCCATTATCGTGAAGTCATCGGCATACGAGACGAGCGAGACTCCTTTTGGTCGAGAAGAGGATACGGGTGGCCATCGACGGGTTGAGTCCCTTGGTAGGTATGCCACTCCAGTAGGGCACAATTTTTCAGCATCAGCATCCTTCTTACACCTGGTTGCTAGAGTAGACAATCGGTGCACCAGGTTTTTGTTAGCCTTCTGGTGGCTGAGTATTTGGTTCTGTCCGACGAAAGATGCAAAGTGAAAGCGGGTAAAGTAGTTTGTAGACGCATTTCAACGTGTTGCAAAGAGACCTTGAGGTCGACCATAGTTTGCCAACCTCTGCCATGAAGTTACAAGACCTGAGATGCTCCTTCCACTCGTCCCGCTTGTATTTATCGACTTAATATCCCCGTTTAAGTCCCTTATGCAAGTGTTTTTGGGACAATCTGGCGAAGTGGGTCGGGTTCGTCCACCAGAGTGAATGATGAGATGATGAAGTGGACTGCGGCGGACTTTACTAACTTGCGGAACTCCCGTTTGCCTGCCCGGACGTCGATTGGAGTAGGAAACGCAAAGAAGGTGAAATACGCGAACCGCTCCCAGTCAGCTTTGTTGAAGTCAACATAGGTGTGGCGTCCCACGGAGACATAGTCAACAGGTCTGCCTATGGGTAGATGATGCCTATGGGTTGGTGGCCTGATGTGAGCGAAAGGAGAGTTCGCCACGTTATGCTATTTATGAGAACTGCGCTAGCTTTAGGGGGATCTAGCGAGCTGCAGCAAATACCCACAATCATGGTTGAAAATTCCGGATATGAATGCAGAATATATGAATTTTCATTGCTCTTTAATGAAATTCTGACGTGAGATCTATGGTTTGGAAATACATCGCGTTACCTAAACTAGCTAAAGAATAACTTTCCAGCAGGTTTTGGTGCAATAGGTCTGTGTGGAGTCAAAGTATATATGACTTGGAAATTTTTCGTATTAGTAGAGGAGGGTTGGATTCGTAACTCTTCTACGACGGACTTAACGATAGGGCAGGTTATACTGCGGGAGCACGATATCGAATAAACTGATTTAAAAGTGTATATAAAAATTCTTAACTAGATTGCGAAAATAATGATTCCAATAACATTACTTCAAATTTATAAAACTGGGGATAGTCCTTTTTTAGAAGGAGTTACCTGAACGAAGAGGTATAATATCGAGAACGACGGGGAATACAATTTTAAAATTTTTAATGGTATTTGAACGTAAAAGGTCTTTAGATTTTGCAGTAAGTCTAAAATTTCAAAACACCTAAATGAGTTTGCTATGTAGATACTAGTGGTTCTATATGAGTTTCTTAGTGAAATACTTCCTAAAATCAAAGGTAAAAAAATTAAAAAAATTTTGATTGGTTTGATTGGTTTGCTTGGCTTTATGAACATATTACAAACTATCGTGTCAGGAAAATGTTCACAGAAATAATTTGTTTGCCAGAGTTACAAGGTCGCACTATGAAAAATTTAAAACGGAAGAATTTCTTAAAATTTGAAAGAAAGATACTATGTGCTGTTTGGTTGGCAGTCACAATATGGATCAGAGAAGGCATATCAAAATTCTGCGTCATCCACTTGAAAGGTGACATAATTTTCCGCATGCTGCTGGTTGTTTCATTTGGTTCCAAAAATAATAAATTTAGGGTACCTGCGTTTGTAATTTTCTCCGGTAAATCCGGAATTGTTGGACTAATTTAATTCAAAATATAATACTTCTTCAATTGGCGATTTATAAAGTGCACTAAATGCCTTTGAACTTTGGGAAATATTAGATTTACGTCTTGGCCGCTGTGTCGAGTTGGTAGCGGTGCGTGCTATAACTTGATATGCCGGTGAGTTCGAGGTTCGAATCTCAGTCAGGCCAGCAAAATCTTATTAATAGAAAAAGTTGTTTCTAATAGCGGTCACCCCTCGGCAGGCAATGGCAAACCTCCGAGGGTATTTCTGTCATGAAAAAGCTTCTCATTAAATACATCTGCCGTTCGGAGTCGGCAAAATATTGTAGGTCCCTCCATTTGTGGTATAATATAAAAGACGCACACCACAAATGGTAGGAGAAGCTCGGCCAAACACTGAGCTATTTGGTGTACGCGCCAAAATTTTATATATATATATATATATACATATATAAATGCCTTTATATGAATGTATGTACATAGGTCTGAACTTGCTGACATTCACATTAAAGCAATCAACGAGGATTACAAAAGGAAAAACAGACTAATATAATACTCAATTCTTGATTGTATAGCTATGCAACAATAGCCATGGCAACAGATCGCAACTCGTCGGTTGATGGTAGTCACCTAATAGATACGTTTGCCTTTATGTAGTATGAATTTTGATTTAAGTATTATATCGCGTTTACGATAGTTCAGATTTAAAGTTGCGTGCATTTAGAATCACAACTTGAATAACAATAAACACATAGTTGAAACATTGTAGTGGAGGGACTGGGTCACATTCACATGAACTATATAGAAAATGGTACACTTGTAAATATGTATGTATAAACATAAGTATAATAAGTTCCTTTAGTTTATTTACGATAGATTAGAGTTAACGCCGTTTTGCGTTTCAAGGAAAAGTTTTAAATATTATTATAAGTATTTATTTAAATACTCATGGTCTTAAAGTATGTATCTACAAATCTAACTGCTGAAACAACTTTGGAAAATACATTTTTTAACGACCTTGGCCATTGTTAACTCCAAATATAAACTAATGTTAATTACTTAACAAACAAAACTTTTCGAAATTAGGATTATAAATTTAATATGATTGTCTGATTGACTGCTAATATAATGTTGATCAAGCAAGTATGTGTGTGAATAAATTTATAAATGCTACAGTGGAAAAATGCAAGTGAGTGTATTTGTTTTATACTTATATGTGGTTGTCAAAATTAACATTTAATCTCAGTAGACTGTTAAGCATATCAAATGTAAAAAGATTTGATATTAAATATTTTTGAGCTTTAAGGCCGATTGGTTTATTGGAAAATTATTAGGAAAAAACAACAATACTCCAAGCGGTAGAAGTTATAGTACTATTTCGGAAATCACCAAATTTCCTCATCAGACTTCTTTCTTCTTGGCTTTTGCGGGAGTCGAACCCGCAACAACATGCGCAATACTTAAGCCGGCAGCTAAACGCATTCAGCTAAGCTTACGCAGTGTAAGCTGTTGTTATTTTTCCTGCTTTCCCTTCACAACTTATTTCAATCAAGTGCGGCTGTACTGCCGCTTTTCTACTTGACTATGTAGTTGTGGTTTGTACAATTTCTATTTTGTTAGAATTTTTTTTGTATAAGGCTGGCTCTTCCTTTTTATTCATTTTGTTTGTTATTGTTTGGCCATTTAACTATTTATTTTAAATATTTTTAAGCTTTAAGGTCGATTGGTTTATTGGAAAATTATTAGGAAAAAACAACAATACTCAAAGCGGTAGAAGTTATAGTACTATTTGGGAAATCACCACATTTCCTCATCAGACTTCTTTCTTCTTGGCTTCTGCGGGAGTCGAACCCGCAACAACATGCGTAATACCCAAGCCGGCAGCTAAACGCATTCAGCAAAGCTTACGCAGTGTGAGCTGTTGTTATTTTTATATTTGGACAATGTAGATATCAGTAAACAAATTATAAACCAGTAAGAAATAAAAGCCAAAACAACTGATGTAAGCAGAAGACGTTGCCATATCAGTGGAAACCAACCACGTAAACCTGTTTCAAGGCAATCCATTCCGCGTATCCGGGGATTCGGTGAACTCTGAAAACGTATTTGATATACTCTAAAAAGGGTTTTCAACCTTTGTTTTTGTTTTTTCGCGCACGCTTTTAGCAGTATTTCCAATTAAATTTCAAAGTACTATTTGTTGTTGGAAAATACTTAATTCCTCTCCTCCCCTTCCTCTAAATTTATTTACAAATATTCATACTTGAAAATTTACAAAGTTTTATGTATTGTGATAAAAAAAAATTGTTTTTCCTTTGCTTAATTATTTATGCATATAAAAAATGTTATTGACAAATTATAAATATATATATATATATTTGTATATGTTTAATTAAGTAAGGGCCATTTTTTCAGTGCTGGTTTAAACTAAGTTTAGTTAAACTCAGTTCAAATTTAGACTTAGTTTCCTTACGCTCAATTTAATTTGTTGCAAAAAAACGATGTAGTCAGCAAACAGCTGATAAGTTAAACTAAGTTTAACCGTGCGCGAACGGCCGTTTAATCTTAGTTTAAACTCAGTGTAAAGTTGACTGAAAAACTGTATATTGAGTTTAAACTTTGTTTAAAGGACAAACGGATTTCAACTTGCACTGAAAAACTGGCCCTAAGAAGAACACAGAATCGGACGGTAAATATAAAGAAAAATCAAGTAAAAATTAAATGCATCAACCATTCCATTTTGAGTGAGGCAGAATTATTAGAAATTAAAGCATTGAGTGTGTTATCCTCCAACCTGGACTTCAATTTATTGCCTATAAAACCTGTATCGCCCCCATTATAATAATTTATTTTACCAAACCTTCTGAACAATTGTATGCCATTATATTGTTGGACACTCGCTCGTTAAAACATGATGAAATTTATTTTTGAGACTCACTGCCTTATCCACCCAACCACCTCTTCGTTAGTGATTTTAACATCGCTTTCATAGTAAGGCGCTTTTTCTATGTACATCAAGAAGAATATTATCCAGCTCCTTTAATAATAATAATAATTTGGCGCTTACACTTTATAGCTCAGTGTTTGGCCGAGCTTCTTCTACTATTTGTGATGTGCGTCTCGTATGTTGTGCCGCAAATGGAGGCACCTATAGTTTGTGCCGACTCCGACCGGCAGATGTATTTATGATAAGCTTTTTCATGGCAGAAATACCCTCGGAGATTTGTCGTTTGACTGGGCGGAGCTGTTTATCAAATTGTGTTACAAATAATGCTTTGTTTCGCCCCTGAAAGGAAGATACTTTAACTTTCTTTTAAATTAATTGCTTTTAACAATTCCGGGATTTGAATAGAGTAGTCCCGGGATATTCGGGAGTTAAAAAGACCGGGATACCGGGAATGACATTCATAGTACATATATATGTACATGAGATTAACAGTTAGAATGTCAATTATTTTATTTCTTGGTACAGTAATAAGAACTCCATCCGCTATTAGAAGAAAAACCTAAAGCTTTTTGTACTTCAACAAAATTCTTTATTTGCGAGCAACACACACTGTTTTCAAGGAAAACTGTTCCTCTTTTTGCAAATATGTACTCAATGTGCAGCCACAAAAACTTTATTTTTAAAATAAATGCACATGTTCTCTTATGATTTTCAGCGCGGTAGCAGTACTTTACAAGTACATGTGTTTTTCCCCTCGGAATTGAATTATGCATTTGTTTGACATACGTGTACAATGAACATTCATCAGTACTCATTTAGCACTTTCCTAATATTAAGTAATACATATGTAGGTATGTGTGTATTTACGAGGGAGCAACAAGTATCAGAACTCATCATAAAGTTAATAAAAACGGGTTGTACAACAGCATTTGTGAGTATTGAAGCAGAACACTTTTTACATAAATTGTATTATTGTTCAAATGAATTCGACAGCATTTTCTTACATATGGACTAGGGATGTCAATTGTGGGCATTTTATTGATCCCGGAAATTTCGAGATCTGAAAACAAAATCCTGAGACAATCCCGGAATCCCGAATTTCACGAAGTTTTGATTCGTAAATCTTATGTTGTCAAAAATGTAAAACGTCTGTAACGTTTGTATTATAGAATTATGCAAAATAACATTAATAGAACAAAAAACGATTTGTTTAAATTCATGTACATATGTATTTATTGGTCTTTTCAAAAATAAAAAAGAAATAAACGTAAAAATTGACACACACAAAATAATTTATACTTCAAGTACAAATATACATATTTGGTGCAGAAGCAAATTGCACCTACATAAAGTAAAACTATTTTTAATCACTGTTTTAGAACAATATTAATATATTACCATTCAGTAAATAAACAAATACATGAAATAAAAATTAAATACATCACCCATTCCATTTTCAGCGAAGCAGAATTATTCCTTATTTTGATCAAAATGCAATCTTAAAGAAATAAATCTTAAAGAGAGGCTAATTTTCTACTCAAGGAGTATATTTTCCAGCTCATTTATAATGGCAAGGGCAAAACTAAGCCTTTAGGGAGTTCACAAGCCG
This sequence comes from Philophylla caesio, assembly GCA_963971545.1. Classification (NCBI taxonomy): domain Eukaryota; kingdom Metazoa; phylum Arthropoda; class Insecta; order Diptera; family Tephritidae; genus Philophylla; species Philophylla caesio. Next base: position 5,954,841 of record OZ020605.1, read on the forward strand.
TGTTATTTGTCGTATTGTGTTATCGTAATACAACAGTTAAAAACTTGTTAGGTTGAAAGGTATGTTTAGTGTTTAATTTGTGTGTTTTATTCGATCTGCCCTTTCTATTTTAAATCATTTGAGGTTTATTTTTGTTTGTAAAAATTTAAATTAAAAATTTAAAAAATTAATGGCTATAAAATTCACTGTTTTTTGCAATTACGAGATTTGAATATACTAATCCCAGGATATTCGGGAGTTGAAAGAGGCCTGGATCCCGGGATTAATATGGCTTATATGTACATATCGTTAGTATACTATGGAAAGGGCGTATCTCATATTTTTTAGAAATCGGATTTTTTGCATTTTCTGGTTGGCCGCTCTCAAATACACATTGCCAAAAAAATTGGTTATTCTATGATCAAAAATGACGAAGTTATAGCCAATTTAAGAAAAGCCCTAACTCATAACATGCACTACGTTTAAGAAGGTTTTTCCTTCTCCTGTAAAGTAGCGAAAGTGCGAGTTACGCCCTTTCCATACAATACTAACGATATGTAAGTACACTTTTAGCAGTTTCGAGAAGTGATCACGCAGTGCTTGCTATTTTCGATTAGGGAGGGATGGGATGGGCACCAACGATACAGCAGCGCAGGCAAATTTTATTTTACGTTCTTTTTGACAACAAATTTATGGGCTCCTAAACCACAAAAAAGAATTGCGCAAAGCGCGACATATGTATGTATGCAACTAAATTTTGTAGAAATTTCTACATACTTACATGAAACTGCGCAATATTTATTTGGAAGTAAAGGTTACTTCAGGGAAGATGTGCTCGGATTGTGACTTTGCGTTGTATATTTGTTGACTCTATTGATATAATTCGCAATTTTGTCGTTTTTGTTGTTTTATTTTTATTACCAAAGGCAAATAATATATGTAACTCCGACTCTTTGTCTATAAAAAAGTACTTAATAGTTTTTTTGATAAAATAAATATTTAGCGAGCTATACCGTGATCACCAATGGCTTTCGCCGTAAAACCTAACAGTTTTGAGGCTGCAAGATTGGTGAACATTTTTTTTGCTCTATTTTGCGTCTGCAACGTGTCGGAACTTCGCGCAAAAGTAGTTTATAACCAATGGAAATAGTGTAAAATGCAACATGTAGTGCGATTCAGTAACTTTTAACAACACGACATGCGTTTAGTTCATCATCATTCTCCGATAAATTATAAACCAGCAATTTAAAAGCCATTTAGGTTTTATTTTAAAAATTTACACAAATGAATTAACTATCGCGCTTCTAACAACACAAAACTAATGCCGCTAGCTTAACAAAACTGATTTTGCAATAACGTATGTTGTCCAAAAAAGAGTTACTGAATAGCAGTATTGTTAACTTCTGTTGTTTACCTTATTTGGCAACTTCGAGTGTTGTTAAAAAAGTTACAGAATCGCACTACTGGTGCAGGCTTTGTCTTATATTTGAGTTATACCCGAATTCAGTAAACAGTCTCAGTATCTAATCGAGACAAAAGTCACAATTTTAAAGTCTAAAAGCAGGTCACAAAAAATTACAATAAAAACAGAAAAGAAAAGTGTATAAGCAAGGAAAGGCAATACTTTTTAGCTCATGGTCTAAAATTTTAAAACTTGAGTTTATACCAAATTACTGAATTCCGGCATTAAAAAGAACTCAGATGGACTATAATAAAAATTCGTTCGTGTTGAAAAAAAAAATTAAAGAAAGTTTGCCATAAACATTAAAATAATTAAAAAGTGTTTAAAAGTAGTAGAATACTTTGAAATTTTCAGTTCATGAAACTGTTTAAGCCTCTGCAGCTGACCTCGTAGTCTCACAGACATCGCAAACGAAATTTTCGTGCATGCCTTTTTTAAATTTTAAGTTATATCTACGCTCTCGTTACCTTTTTTATTTAACGCGTTCAGTATGAAAATAGCAGTCGAGAGTAACGTACGTGTGCGGCGCCGCAATAAAGTGTTTGTAATACTCCCACGTTAGCATTAGTGTCAAAAGATCTAAGTATTTAGCAAACCACCACGTCAGTATTGTGATATTTCACAGTGTCCTGGAGACCTCAGGTCAGTAAAATCGTAAAATTACCTTAGTGTCTATTAGATCTCTTGACAGTAAAACTGGTTTGTGTCTGATGTTATCGCCTATTTTTTCAGGCAATAAGCTCGGAATACTGAAGAAAAACAAGAGAGAGAGAGATTCCTGGAAAGCCTTTTGTCAAACAAATAAAGATAAGTTGGAAGTTCACTTTATGGTTAACGTTATTATCTTTCGCTTCAAAGAAAAATAGAGCAGTCATTTTAGTATCATCACATTCGAGAATCCAATAGTGAGTCAGCCAAACCACAAATGATTAAGGACTTGAGCAAAACTCGTCGTTGGCCGATGGCAATTTTTTATAGAATGTTGGATATAATAGGTATAAATTGTTTTGTTGCTTACCAAGCGTGTAAAAAAATGAACTCCAAAATGAGAACAGGCACATTTTTATTTATATTGGCTTGAGATATGGTGACAGATAATATGAAAGCACGAATATATAGCCAAAGATTACCAAGAGAATTGCGCATGATCATCAGCCGAGTTTTGGTAAAAGACTTGCCTCCTCCATCTCCAAAAACTTTAATTGAGGCAAGAGTCATGTATGTATGTCCACAGAAAATAAAAAAAGTCAAACTACATGCCTTAAGCCTATTTTTTTGCACTGTTCCAAACCTCTCTGTAAAAATGCCTAAAAAAATTTAATACTTTAAGCCTGTATAACAAATGATCTGACCATATGATTTTACTAAAAATCAGAACCGAATTTACTTGATAAGTTTTTCAAAAAGGCCAACAAAATAATTTTAGAACTTGTTTGAACTTTTGTTAATTTCTTGTTGTTGTTGAGGGAATAGTACTTCAATAAACAATATCTTTTCAAAAACGCATTTTATTTAAAATTTGTTTCGATGTTTGTTTACCAATAAGTTACTGTTATAATACATTAGGTCAAAAAAGTTCCATCTAAAAATTAAAAACAGGAAATTTGTGTAAAATTGAGATCTGGTAGACCCCACGTCAGGTATATTGGTAAAATTGGTGCACGTCAATTGCAGAGGGTTAAGTCTATTTTTATGATTTGGCAAATGTGCGGGAATAGTCATTTCTTATACATATGTATCTACATATCATAGCAAATGCATATTTATGTCTATGTATGTGCATGTATTGCTATCGAATGATGACCTTCAACCTGTTGCTCTGGAAGCTGGCAAAAAGCTAAAATTTAGCAAACGATTATATTAATAAAGTCGCTCGTAAATACTGCGAGTGCTCTAATTGAAATCAAAACATCCGCTTGGCGTGTGCTGCGGTAATGTACATTTGTGTAGTACATTCGTATGTATGTATGTACATGTGTACTGCAAGACGGATATTTAAATACTCGTAGTAGGGAAATTCAGTATCTTGCACAAATGCATGTGTACATACATATGCGTATATGTATACATCAAGATTGATATATTCATCATTCATCAATCTTGTATATACATACATACATACATATTAATATGTAACTCAAAACATAATGGAGCAGTAGCGTAGTGGCTTATCAGAATCTTGTGAAAATGTAATGATGCAAGCAGTTTTCTTTATAAATGATTGGTTGGATTTTAAATAATACTAAAATGCTAAATTGCAAGTTGCACATACATACATACATATGTATGTACATACATACTTTCAGGACAGGGCCAGCCGCAGGATTTTATTTTGGGGGTTTTATGTAAAAAAAAAACAAAAATATCATTGTTTTACTTAGAGTATTCAGTTTATTGTATTTAATTGCTTAATTATTCTGCTTTCAAATATGCAATTCGCCAAGGCACAGCTTCAACATTCACATTCACATTGCGATGAATATTGGGAAGAGCTAGCACATTGAGACGATCTTCTTTAAATTTTTAGGCGGCGCAAAGTTGAAAAGGTTTTTTTAATTAGCGGAAGTCATAACAGGAAAAACAGCTATGATTCTAAGTACTTGATGAACATTTGAAAAAGCATCGGAGTTGCAAATATCCAAAGCTTTAAAAGAATTTTGAACAATTCAGGGCGAGGAGAAGCGGGTCTGTTTTAAAATCGATATTGGTTTCCCTTCACAGAGTTAATATTCCAAATTCCCATAATTAAACTAAAATATAACCATTATCGAAATTAAAATGAACTCGTCTATAATTACCTAAGTAAGTAAAAAAAAAATTCAGTAACACTACCAGTAGTAAAAATTTCGAAATTACCGTTATTACGAACAACGCTAAGCGACGCGACACTCACACGAAACAACTCATCACCGCGAAATATGGAGATAAACGAGATTTCAATGAGATGGTTTTAGTTATTAAGTATGTGACATTTCATCATAAATTTTATAAAAAAAAAACAGTTTCCTTGTAAAAAATAATTGCAAAGATTATCAATTGATGCTGAGGTAACAAATTTTTTTGCTTATCCAAAAATACCGTTCTATGGTAGGCAACCGTAGTTTCGATTTGGATACACCGATTTTCATACTTCTTAAGGGCAGGCCATAGGGGGCTAAGATTTCCTTTACGGAACCATTCGCGATTTCAGCGAAAGTAGAAGGAATTTGGCAACGAAACTTGGTGGGAATGTTGGGGTAGGCCCTCTTTACCTAAATTTATCACTGTTTTAATTTTATTAATATTACTATTTAAGAAATTTGTTGTTAAATTTTCTTCACTACCACCAGCAAATGTTCAGTCAAAATTACACTTATCACGTATATTTTGTGCAGTGTACAAAATTTGGTTTATTTACGTGCGTGTATAGTACTTAGTTCAAATTTTTCATATATATTTAACTTAATAAACTCTTTTTTAAATGTGTCTAGAATGTTTACCACTTTTCACAAACAAAAATAAATAAAAATGGCCGACAGTATGAGCTAAAGTGTGCTGCCACACGTTTCAAAAGTAAATACACCACAATTAAGGCCTGTCGCGTTTTTCCTTACTAAATCAATACTTCGTAATATAACATGCGGCGCTTTTCACAAATAAACCTATATTTCAAAATATATTGAAAATTTATAATTAAAAATCGCGAGATTTCTTAGTTTAAAATCGCTCCAACTACCCAATTTCACTCAATTTGCTGTAATAGATACCGAAAAAACGGAGTTTTTGCATTTTTCAAAAATTTCTGCTATATGGGAGGTGGGCGTGGTTATTGAGCGATCTAGACCATTTTCAATACCAACCTACCCTGTCCAAAGAGATATCTCAATTTTTACTCAAGTTATTGTAACCACGGACAGACGGACGGACGGACAGACAGTCAGGGTTAAATCGATTCCTCTTTTCATTCTGATCATTTTAGTATACGAGTATATATGTATGTTTATATCTATCTCGATTATTTTTTGCTGTTACAAACAACCGTTATGCGAACAAAGTTATAATACCCTTGTATACAAGTACGCTCGGGTACAAAAATTGTGATCATAAATTTGTTTCAAGTATGCAGTTTTACTCTTACTTAATTGGAACTATAACCGCCTAGGCGAATCGCCAACTAGCGGCAATTTAAAACACCCGTGTTTCCAGTATAAATAAAGCCTCTGAATTACAGACATTTATAGCTCGAAATCACTAAATTCATGTTTAGAATGAAAAATCTCATTTTACCGCGCTCCTGCGTCGTTGCTGCCCATTCCTCCCTAGTCGACAATAGCAAGCACTGCGCGAAAATGTACATTCCCTAAATAAGCCGCATGAACGCTCATCGTAAGATCTCTGTTCGAAACTGCTAAGAGTGCACTTACAAATGTACATGTGTATGTAAATGCTGTCGAATTCATTCGAACAATAATATATTTATGGGAAAGCGTTCTGCTTCAATTCCCATAAATGCTGTAGTACAATTCGTTTTTAATAACTTTATGATGAATTCTGAAACTCGTGGAATATCCTCGTATATACTCGAACACACAAGTATATTTCTTAATATTAGGTAAGTAAGTGTTTAATGATTATTGGAATATCTACATATGTATGTACAACATGTATGGCAAACAAATGCATAATTCAAGCACGAGGGAAAAAACCCATGTTGATGTAAGGAGCCCTGTTCGCGCGTATTTGTGTCTGTCCATCATACAAGAACATGTGCATTTATTCTGAAAATAAAATCTGCATGGCTGCAACTTGAGCACATATTAGCATAAAGAGGAACAAATTACCCTGAAAACATTTTGCGTTGCTCGCAATTGAAGATTTCAATGCCTCTAATTTTTGTTCAGGGCACTTAGACTATTTCCTATTAACGGATTGATATCTTATTTACATCTACATATGTATATAAGTACATACTACTGCAGACTGGCCCCAAATTGATTAAAAATAAATGAAAAACTTAAAAAGTATACATAAATAGGTTGAGGGAATAATGCAAATCAATAAATCAATTCAAAGCTTTGTGGTAAACTAAGTTCTTCGCTTTGTTTTCTTGCGTGTCGCTTTCCAACATGCGAACATGCCACATACAATTGCCCATGTGCGAAGCATTGGGAATTTAATATTGATTCCACATTTATTGTCATGGCGAATGCTAGAAGAACTGGAAACTGTATACGGACAAATCGGTTCGAATCATTGGTATTTTCGGAATGAGCACTTCCTTAGAAGTCGCCAAAAATTTATAAACTCCATGCTAAATTTAACACAGGAATCACTTTTTTATACCCAACATCTTTAAATGGTTTGGTATTAGAGGTTCGAATCTCAATCAGGGCAAGCAAATCTTAATGATAGAACAAGTTTTTTCTAATAGCGGTCACCCCTCGGCAGGTAATGGCAAACCTCCGAGGGTATTTCTGCCATGAAAAAGCTTCTCATTAAATACATCTGCTTCGGAGTCGGCACTAAACTGTAGGTCCCTCCATTTGTGGTTTAATATAAAGACGCACACCACAAATGGTGGGAGAAGCTCGGCCAAACACTGAGCTATATAGTGTAAGCGCCAAAATTATATTATATATATTAAAGGGTAAATGCATATTCTGATCCTCATGTCACTAATGTCGTAACACCAATTTTCCATTTCGCAAGCCGTCATCACAACGTCTGTGCATCCACTTCGCTCCCAAAACTGATAATGATTATTTGTTCGAATTGAAAATTTAATTTCCTTGTGATCTTGTGCAGACGTGTTGTTCTGGTGCTAGTCAAAAATTTTGTTTTCACCCGGTATAAACATTGTCAATTTATAATTACATACCTTTTGCTAAGGCCTTGTGAGTTTAGTGCGAGAAATTTTGTCATTGGGCGTTTGTTTGCTGAGTCACCAGAGTGTTTTATTTGGTTTTGTAAACCTACCACCTGTTACTAATGGATTCTGGTGGTAAGCGAAAGGCCACGACAACAACCTTAATCAAAGAATCTCCAGCAACGAAATATCAGAATGCTGTACTGAAGGCCCTGAAGTCAACTGAGGAGAAAGTCTCTTTGAGACTTAACTGACAGAGCAGAAATTGACCGCTAACTTATAGGAGAGCTTGGAGGCTGTGTTACACCATGTTGATACGGTTGAGCGCAGGTGCAGTAAACTTGAGGAAGACTCTACCTATATGCTCTGTCTCTCTGCTGAACTTAATTTCAGTCATAGACGAGTTAAATAAACTAATACAAGAGAAGGCGGTGAATCAACTGATGCTGTAATATTTGGTTTTCCCTTTGTAAAAGAGGATAATTTAAGAGATATCTTCGGCTGTGCCTGCAAATCGGTCGACTTCCCCACTCCCCCGTTTCGTGATATTTTTGCGCAAGACGTACAGCTGAGCATCCAAACAGTACTGTTATTGTGAAATTCTATTCCCAACACGATCGTGCTGTCTGTTAGGATAGCAGGTTTTGACTCTAATATTAATTTTTACATTTATGAGAGTCTCAACACTGTGAAAAGAAAATTTTGCAAGCCGCAATTAAGCTGAAAAAAACTAAAAAAACTTCATAGTGTGTTTTCACGACGAGGCGAGGTTTTCGTATGTATGTACATACATATGTCTGCTGATAGTGAGCCGATTGCTATACCCAGTTGCACGGACTTATTTAACATAATTAGTTGTAACACAATAAGTGATGTCTAACATAAACTGTTATTCTGCTTTTATGCATACTTATGCTGTTTGTAATTCTCCCTTCCCTCTGTTTTCAATCACTGTAAAGTTTGTCATAACCACACATTCTCTACAATAGGATTATATTTTGAGGTTGTCTCTCCCAGATGTTATTCGTATGTTGGTGGAAAATTAATTTTCCAGGGTTAACCGCATAACAAGGTGATGGTTTAAATGTTGTACACTTCAATGCTCGTAGCCTTAATAATGAAAAATTGGACTATGTGAGGCACTTATTTGAAAACTCGTCTGTCGAAATGATTTGTGTCTCTGAGACCTGGATCAATGCAGATTAACCTGACTGTTTTTATTCCATTCCAAATTACACTTTATATCGAAATGATCGTCTGGGTAAAAAAGGCGGCGGGGTAGCTGTGTATACTAAATGCGTTTTAGACGGAAAAGTTGTAAGTTGCTCGTCTACGTCTGAAATTGAGTATTTGTCTGTTCTATTGTTCGATGCCAACACTTAAGTATTAGTATCGTGTGTGTATAATTTCAATAGGCATTCTTCTTTAGAACCATGTCTGACTTGTCAGCCAGGTTTCTTAATTCTGTTGCATCTACTGGTATGTCCGTTGTTAAAACCCTTTTGCCTGCAAGATTTTCTTGTAATCATCGTCCTAGCTTAATAGATGTGCTTATTGTCCCTTTCGCGTTCGTCTTTTTGATCAAATCACCTTCATTTCTGATCATGACATTATTTTTTGCAAGTTTTACTTCAAATTAACTAGTATAGAGGATGCAACAATGAAATTATTTTTTCGCGATTATAACTCAATTGATTCTGATGCTTTGTTCACAGAAATTAATTGCTTCAACTGGAACTATTGTTGGAATCCGGACACTACTGACGAGAAACTTGACTTTTTGCAGAATAAGATTCTCCTTTTTTTTAACATATATGTGCCTCTTCGGCAGGTTACATCCCGATCCTGCTCTTGTCCGTGGTTTAGTCAAGAAGTAAATTCGGCTTAAAAAAAACGAAATATATTGTCCGGAAGTTGAAAAAGAAATCCATGTGATGAAACTTGGAATGCCTATAAATATGCTCGGAACAAGGCTTCTGTTTCAGTTCGCCAGGCTAAGATGAGTTACTTTGGAACAAAACTCAACACTCACTTACCTCTTAAGCAGTTGTGGTCAATCGTGAAAAGGTTGGGTGTGCGTGCTATCTCTGAGACCCCTTGCCAACTCGATGCCGACCTAATGAATGAGTTCTTTGTATCCAAAGACTGTACATCGGATATTAGTGCATCGTTTTCGAGGAGAATCTCTGCTAATTTTCACTTGACCAATAAATTTCAATTCGATTCTGTCTCGGAAGATGATGTAGCTAAGTGTGTTCTGCGATTAAGATTGAATGTCGTGGATGCAGACGAACTCCCTATTAAATTCATTAAACTTATCTTGCCATATATACTTAGTAGTCTTACCCATACCATTAATCACTGTATTATCACCTCATCTTTCCCTGCTGCATTGATAGAAGCCATTGTTACACCTATAGCTAAAAACCCGTGTGCTTCTTCCCCGTGTCAATTCAGGCCCATTAGCATTTTACCTGTACTCTTCAAAGTGTTCGAAAGGTTAAAAGCTCAACAGATTATGGACTTTATTGAGTCAAACAAGCTGAGTCCACTTCAGTCTGGCTCAAGCTCCACCATAGTTGTTCAAAAGCAAATATAAAAGATTTGAATGACGTTCGTAAGCCCTTTGATCAAGGCCATCTTATTTTTCCAAAGACTTTAATTCAGTTAATCACAGCTTGCTATGTAATAAATTAGCTTGTTACTTTGGTTTTAGTGAAAGTGCAGTAAGGTTGCTAGAAAACTACTTAAGTAATAGACTTCAGAGAGTTAAGGCTGGTACTCATCTTTTCAGGCGTACCACAAGGGTACATTCTTGGCCCTCTGCTATTTAGTATATTAGTCGCGATGCTTAAATGCCCAAATGCATGCATATGCGGACGACATTCATCTTTAACTTTTAGACTGCTATTCTGTACAGTGTTTGTGGAAAATTATTAGAAATTTCCTTATTTTATAAATTTTTTTTTTCGCCCATCACAATACCAAAATTGAAGGGATTATCTTTTCGTCTCATGTACCAATATATCCTCTCTTATTTCCAAAGCCTCTAATTAGCTTGGCCATTAAAAAAAGTATGGTCAAATCGAAATCTTAATACAATTTGCTCATTGTGATTTACGATTTGTACAAGTGATAAGGAGCTAATTTTTTTAATATTTTTAACTCCTTGGGACTCATTTGGGAAACATCGCTTGAATACTCTCAGTTGACGTTTTTAAGAGGCATCCTAATATTTCTTAAAGTAAGTATATGTATATATTTGCAATATCTTCAACAGAATATTATAAATGATTTCTACAAACCTCGGTGGTACCAAAAATGCTGGCGTCAACAAGTTATACGATTATGGCGAACTATACTCTGTGGTTTATTGCTAATAAATTTGGTCATCTCTCTCCAAAGTGCGGATGCTGAAGATTATCCACTCGCAACTCCAGACCTAAGCTCTCACTATGCCGTCCCTGGATTATATGATGGTGGCTCAATGGGAACAATGAATTGGCATCACTTCAGTAATGATGAGGCTCCAGTAAATTACTTCATTAACGATGTAAAATGTATATCCATAATTCAAAGCTTTGCATTGATACTAAGGGAATCAGTAACGCAACTTGCTACCAAAAATTTTACAAGCCTTACAAACAGCAAATCAGGGGTGCAAATAATTTCTGGGATAGCAAGAGCAGTTTTGTCCCCAAAACAAAAAAACACATGGTATGTTGGCCCTAAATATTTAAGTCGCGAAAATCTCCTAAATAGGCACCAAAATACTGTGCACAATTTCGATAAAAATGCAGCACAGAGTTTTTTTGCTTCCACCTCAAGAACATCAATGCTTCACGATAACTTTGATAGTTGTCAGTCGTGCCAAATGCGTGAAAAAGCAAAACTCAGAAGCTTGGAATCAATTAAAAATCACATAATAATGCGTTTGGGATTGCCCAAATTGCCAAACATTACAAAGCCCATACCTGTACCACATAACATAATTGACAAGTTTTACAAAAACCTTAACGGCATGTTGGCAGGAAATAGAAGAAATGCCGCCATGTACGATGTGGGGTCTGCTGCTGAGATAAAAAAAAATAAAGCTGATAAAGTTTCTTTCACGCATATGAATGCTCCGACGAAATCAGAAAAAAATGTACCCTTCTTGCGCCGCGACTCCAAACACACTGTGGATGCAATGTCGAATGAACGTTATTTCCAATTCGGCCACCAGCTGCACTATCAATACCCATTAAATAAACCCAAATATGAAACATTCAGCAACTCACCCAACCAACCGTCGCAAGACCCTCGTGTAATTAAGGCCAAGGGCAAAGATTCATGGTCTGATGTTCAATATGATCAACATGATGATGTACAAAACGACGAAAGCGAACAATATAGCAGAAACCAAAATTTTTTAAGCAGAAACAAGCAAAAGGATCTGGCAAATCATGATAAAAGACAAATGTTTAATACGAGTATTGAAGAAAGCGGCATCATAACTTCTGCGTTTAAGGATGGGAGTTATAGTATAAGTTACGAGCTAATAAGAGACATCGAAGACGATCATTACACACATGTGAACAGTATATATATTTTTGCAACTAGTAAGTAAAACTTTTTTTCAACATTTATATTCACAAAATTGCACGCATCGTGTTTTTTGCAATAGTGGTAATATTTTAAGAATTCCACATTCACGAAAAACCGATTCACTACTTCTCTTCACCATAATATCTAATTTTGTTTAAGTGATTCTTTTAAACAAACTTTTCTATACGATTATTTGCTTGCTCTTGCATGTTTAATTAATTAAATTGATTTTCTCTAACATGTAAAAATATATCAAGTAAGAATTTACGAATTTCTCCTCTAAATGCAACATTATTTTACCATCTTAATTTTTATATACCCTCGCGATGTATTTTTGTATGAGCGGTGCCCATAATATCATAAAAACCCTGTTTCTTTGTTTCAAATCGCAGCTAGTATTAAACTTTACTCAATTTCTTCCAATAAATACTGATTTCAAAAATTATTGACGGTAATGCTAATGGTCTCAAGGACAATATGTTCACCAAATTTTGTGACGACACCTTACATCGTTATTGAAATACATACAGATTTTTTTATAAGTGGGCGTGATAACGCTAATTTTTCAAAATTTCATAAAAATCAAGCTTATAAGTTAACTATCTCTAAATAACAAATTTGAATTAATATGTTCCAACAGAAAAAGAAAAAACGAGAATTTAGCATTTTCCAAAACTTCCGTTATATGGGAGGTGGGCGTGGTTATAATCCGATTTCAAAAATTTTCTACGATAATAATAGCGATATCAAGGAAAATATGTCCACCAAATTTTGTGACGATACATTACACCGTTATTGAGATACAGAAATTTTTCCCTAAGTGGGCGTGGCAACGCCCATTTTTGAAAATTACATAAATACCTAATTTCTGAGTTCAAAATTGCTCCAAATACCGAATTTCACTCAATTCGTTTTAATAGATACAGAAAAAATAAAGTTTTTGCATTTTCCAAAACTTCCGTTATATGGGAGGAGGTCGTGGTTACGATCCGATTTCAACAATTTTCTACGATAATAATACCGATATCAAGGAAAATATGTCCACCAAATTTTGTGACGATAGCTTACACGGTTATTGAGATACAGAAAATTTTTTATAAGTGGGCGTGGCAACGCCCATTTTTCAAAATTTCATAAATACCTAATTTCTTAGTTCAAAATATCTCCAAATACCAAATTTCACTCAATTTGCTTTAATGGATACCGAAAAAACGGAGTTTATGCATTTTTAAAAAACTTCCAGTATATGGGAGGGGGGCGTGGTTATGGACCGATCTTGTCCATTTTCAATACCAACCTACCCTATCCGAAGAGCAATCTATGTACCAAATTTCATTGAGATATCACAACTTTTAGTCAAGTTATCGTCTGCACGGACCGACGGATGGACGGACGGACAGACAGACATCGCCTTCTCTTTTCATTCTAAGCATTTTGGTATATATATGTCTATATCTATCATAATTCCGTTATGCTGTTACAACCAACCGTTATGTAAACAAAGATATAATACCCTTGTGTACAAGTACGCTCGGGTATAAAAATATTATATACTATTGACTTCGACTATTTACTTGTTATTAATATCTGCCTGTGCAATAATAATTTGGGGCTTATACTCGTACTATATAGTTGATCAGTGTTTGGCAACACAAAACAAAACAAAACAAATCAAATCAAAAACAAAAACAGTCTAAAAAACCAAATAAAACAAACAAAAAATCAAAACACAAACACAAAGCAAAACAAAAACAAAACAAAATAATATAATATTAAATTAAATAAAACAATACAAACCCCAACAAATCAAATAAAAAAAAGCAAAACAACCAAACACAAAAACAAAGCAAAACAAAAACAAAACAAATCAAACCCAAAAGGAACAAAAAAAAACAAATAAAATAAAACGAAACAAAATAAAACAAAAGAAAACAAAATAAAATAAAGTAAAATAAAATGAAGTAAAATTAAATAAATTAAAACAAAACAACTGAAAAGAAAACCAAACAAACCAAAGCAAAATAAAACAAAACAAAAACAAAACAAAAGAAAAACAAAACAAAAACAAAATAAAACAAAACAAGGCAAAACAAAACAAAATAAAACGAAACAAAAAAAACCAAATAAAATGTTATTTAAAATAATGCAATATAATGTATTTTCATTACGGCTCCGAATTTCGCCATAATCGTTGGTGGGAAATAACAAACTTAAAATTTGACCATAGTAATTTGAAAACAGTTCGTACTATTATCCATCTTTATATAAGTGGTCATGTCAATCAAAAACAAAACAAGTCTAAAAAAACCAAATAACACAAACAAAAAAACCAAAACACAAAAACCAAGCAAAACAAAAACTAAACAAAATTCAATAAAATTAAATTAAATAAAACAAAACAAAACCGAACAATTCAAATCTAAAAAAAAAACAAAACAATCAAAAACAAAACAAATCAAATCCAAAAAGAACAAACCAAATAAAATAAAACAAAACAAAAGAAAACAAAATAAAATAAAGTAAAATAAAATGAAGTAAAATTAAACAAATTAAAACAAAACAAAAGAAAAGAAAACCAAACAAACCAAAGCAAGATAAAACAAAACAAAAACAAAATAAAATAAAATAAAAAACAAAAACAAAATAAAATAAAACAAAACAAAAAAAACCCAATAAAATGTTATTTAAAATAATGCAATATAATGTATTTTCATTACAGGCTCCGAATTTCGTCATAATCATAGATGGGAAATAATAAACTTTAAATTTGACCATAGTAATTTGACAATAGTTCGTACTATTATCCATCTTTATATACGTGGTCATGTCTGGATGCGTGAGCATTATCCCGACATTTCTGAAAATAAGGGCACCGATGGAAAGTCGAGAAGACCGCGTGATCTTATCATTATGATTCATCATGTTATTCGACGTCCAAACAATGAAAACCTTACACACACGATGGAACTTTTTGAGTCTCGCCATCGAATACCGTCCGGTTTAGGGAAGTGGGTGCAATTCGAAGTGAAACATACATCACCAAATTGGATGAACCAAAATACTGCTACAATGACTTTTGCTATTAAAACTCAAGAATCTTGGATGAGGCCATTTTTAGTGATCGACACCGAAGATGGTCTGAATAAGCAATTTGTAAGTATTGTTATCACACATACATACATATGTACTCGCATAAAAAAATGCAAGCCTGTAAGGAACAGAGCTAAAATAACAAGCTGCGTGAAATTTTATTTCGCTTTTGTCGTTGGAATGCTAAATCTAATTTGTCAAGTGTCAATTTGTCAATTTGTCAATTAAGTACTTTAGCTCTGTCGATTTTCTGAAGAAGGAAAAATTGTGAAGTGAAACAAATATTTAAATTGTTCAAAATAATGTTTTAAATTAAAACAAAATGTTTTTGATTTTATTTAACTTATATTAATATATATTGAGTCAAGTTTTCGGAAGTTGACATATTCAAAATCAACTTGTTCAACCGCCCCCGGATACTTTGCCAAAATTTGCAGTGTGAGTGTGCCTTAATCATGACATAGAGGCGCATATAAACATTTATAAAATCAAGATTTAAAACTAAGTATTCATCTAATTTACGTACATACATATACATTTTGCTTCTTGCAGCCTATTCACATCGAAGCTTTTATCAAACAACCACGCCGAAGTAAACGGAGCACATCGCTGGATTGCCAAGAGAGCGATCATGAAGTACGTTGTTGTCGATATCCGTTAAAAGTGAATTTTACTAATTTTGGTTGGAACTTTGTTGTTGCGCCGACTTCTTTCGATGCATACTTTTGCAATGGGGAATGTAAAGTTGGATACCTTGAGCAGTACACACATACGCACATCGCATCACTAACCACTTCAGCGACTCCTTGCTGCTCTCCAACAAAAATGAGTCCCTTAAGTTTACTTTATTTCGATCAAGACCATAATTTGGTTTTAAGCAC
This sequence comes from Philophylla caesio, assembly GCA_963971545.1. Taxonomy (NCBI): domain Eukaryota; kingdom Metazoa; phylum Arthropoda; class Insecta; order Diptera; family Tephritidae; genus Philophylla; species Philophylla caesio. Next base: position 5,970,685 of record OZ020605.1, read on the forward strand.
TATTCCTAATATGTCTGTCGAGAAATGTAGCTGTGCTTAATTAACTGAATTATATAAAAAAAATGCGCATTAACGAGCAGAAGTTAAAAATTTTATAAAGCAATAAAATAGAATACATACATATGTGTACACTTTTTAATTTTGGGCTATGCCTATGCATACATAGACATAATGCAGCGGATTAAGAAGCAGCGGCTCCCCTCGCTAGGCTCCAACCTCCCTATAGCTCCAACCCTGAAGGTTTGTGACACAGTAACCGCTGGCGGTGGCATAGGAAACGGAAGAACTCTTCTGCGTTGGAAAGACCAAATGGAAAAGACTTGGCTAAACGTGGGATTTCCAATTGGCGCCAGTTAGCCAATTAAGTAAGTACCTGAGTATGTTAATTTCATAAGCTTGAGAAATAAATAAAATAGTGTTCTTCTACTAGATTCAGTTCTGATTTATTTTACAAAACTCAAGTCTATTTACATATGAGTCAAAATTTCTTAAGCGGGCCACGGTTTTTTAATTTTTTTTTCTTTAAATTTATGAGCGATTGAAAATTTTGGGTACCTTTTTTTAAAATTAAATATATTTGCGGATAATTGGTGAATTTCAATGAAAAATGGATTGTATATTTTAATAATAGTAGCGGAACGGAAAAATAAATAATTTACGTAAAAAAAATTTGATTTGTTTATAAATAGTTAATTTTACAATAAACAAATAATAATTTAACTAACTTCTCGGTGTTGTAGGAGAAACCTTTTTTACAAAAATATTCGTTAAACTATCAACTAAATGAATGCACAAAAAAATGTAGTGCTTTCTTACCAAACAAAAAAAATTTCATATTCAAAACTTTAATATTCATCTTAGTAGACGAAAAAACAAATGACAATCGTTCACAAATAACACGCGTTCCTCGCTTTTGTCATTTCGCTTGCATTAATTGATTTGTTGTTATAATGGCGCCACCACATAAGTATTGTAATCCTTTCCAAAAAAAAACCCCTAATTGTGTAAGAAACAGATTGCATTTATTGTCTGGAAATTGTGATAAAAGATATAGTGGCTCTACATGGTTCGTTCGCCTGTGCTTCGTGTAAGACAATTGTATAAAATGAAAGATGCGACTATATTTGAAGATGTAAATAAACAAGGACAATATGTACAAAACTTTAATTTGCAAAGTAATAGCATTGTCAAATGTGTCAACACGAAAGGAAAAAATTATTTTATTTACAGCATTACCAATAAAGTGGTCAACTAGAAAAATAGCTAGAGAATTTGGCGTGAACAGACGTTTAGTTGTTTCTGCTAAAAATTTAAAAAAGACAGAGGATACTGTAATAACTCTGATAAAAGAATACGCCGAGGTATGAGCTCGGATCTGATCGAGAAAGTGAAACACTTTTACTTGAATAATTTAGTTGCGATCTTTTTTTACCTTTCTGACAATGTCAGCAGAGTAATGACAGGTATAAAAGATTTTAAGTCGATTAAAGTTGATGGGAAACGTCAACACGAAACAGTAAGCAGTACCAAATATTTTTATATTAATTTATAAATTTATAAATTGTTTAATATTTCAAAAATAATATTTTATCATAATTTATGTTTACTCCTTTATTAGGCATTGTATTCGTTATTATTTTCAATCTTTCATTTATTGTTTATTATTAAAATTTATTTTTAATAATTTTATTTTTTAGAAACGTTTGCTGTTGGGAAATCTCCATGATTTACACGCTAATTTTATAAAAGAAAATCCTCATTTTACGATTTCCGTGTCAGCTTTCGGAGCTTTAAGGCTTGAGCAGTGCATCCCAGCGGGTGCCAAAGGTACACACATAGTTTGTGTGTGTAAAATACACGGCAATATTCATTTACAAAGAGAGGGTTGAAAGAAGAATTTATTTATTTTAAATAATACATTTTTACAGATGCCAATTGCTCCGTAGGACGGAAAATGTTGATGATTTTTAAAAAAATTAAAAAAAACTTTTCCAGATGTTTTAAAACACGGTTTCATTGCTGAATCGCAAGGAAGTTATTTGAAAGACGTTAAAAATTCTCTTCAACGCGGTGAATTTTGGTCATCCTTGACTTCTCTGAGAATTACTCATTCCATGTTCAGAATGCGATACAATCTCAACATTGGCGTAAAGATCAAGCATCATTGCATGTAATGATGCCTTGCGTTATCTCAATTTTTTGTGTGTGGAGTGCACTTATATAATTCGAAACTAATTAAATTTGGGGAACAAATGGTTAAAAAAATTATATATTTTTCTGATGGAGCTGGGTCTCAATACAAGAAAAGATTCAATCTTTTAAATTTATTATTTCACGAAAAAGATTTTCATGTATCACCAGAATGGCATTTCTTCGCAACAGCGCACGGTAAAGGTGCTTGCGACGGTATATGTAGGTGGTTGAGTAAAAAGAAACGCATACCGCGCCAGCTTGCAAGACAAAACTATTGTTACAACGCAAGAACTTTTTGAATGGGCAAAATCATATTTTAATAAAATTGAATTTAATGTTTGTTCTTTACATAGATGAATATAAATCGCATGAATAATATTTGAAGGAACGGTTTTCTACAGGTAAAACATTAAAGGAACCCGTGCTTTACATTCGTTCAAGCCATGTAATGATAATTCTCTTGAGTGTAAACTTATTTCAAATTATAGCAAAAGCTCTGTAATAAAAGCCTGTAATTTAGCCTGGAAAACTGCAGAAAGAAGAAGTATGTACTCGTATGTTTAGATGCTCGGTATCAGGCGCAGCGCTCGGCGTAGCGCGTCCACCTCGTCCTCCTCCACTTATGTGGTGGCGCCATTATAAGAACAAAGCAATTAATGCAAGCGAAATAACAAAAGCGAGCAACGCGTGTTATTTGTGAATGATTGTCATTTGTTTTTTCGTCTACTAAGATGAATATTAAAGTTTTGAATATAAACTTTTTTTTGTTTAGTAAGAGAGCACTAAATTTTTTTTGTGCATTCATTTAGTTGATAGTTTAACGAATATTTTTTGTAAAAAAAAGTTTCTCCTACAACACCGAGAAGTTAGTTAAATTATTATTTGTTTGTTGTAAAATTAATTACTTATAAACAAATACAATTTTTTTTACGTAAATTATTTCTTTTCCCGTTCCGCTACTATTTTTAAAATATACAATCCATTTTTCATTGAAATTCAGCAATTATCCGCAAATATACCCAAAATTTTCAATCGCTCATAAATTAAAAAAAAAAGAAATTAAAAAACCGTTTAAGGGTATTACTTTGAACCTATTAAGCTACCAAAATATGCTAACAGACATACTAAAATCCAATTGTCGATTTTTAGTGGCCCGTTTAAGTAGTTTTGACTCTATATAAAAATATCACTGAAACTCATTTCCAGAACTCCACCTCTAGTTCTAATATTGATATTCAAATGGAAGGGCAACCAATCAGAAGCGTGCGTTCAGTTATTTATGCACAACGCATCACCGAAATATTCTGCTGGCGCAGTGATGAATGCGCTAAGCTATTTGTTTACATTGCTGGGTTGTTGGGACAGCAAGAATACAATTGCATTTATGCATTTGGTGTATGTATGTATGTATGTAGGTCACTACAGCCTACAGCTCCCGGAGAGATACTTCATTTAGATACTCGCATATACGAGTACACTCTGTTCAGAAATTATAGCACAAATACCTTTGGACACTTTATTGATCCTCCAATTGTTAGCATTTTTTTCAATTAAAACATTGGTCATTTTCTAACAAACACCTATAAATTTTTTTTTTAATTCTATAAAATATGAGAGAATTATATAAGAGATTTATCAAAATTCGATCAAAATTTTGAACTTTAAAAAAAAAGTTTTAAGAATTTTTTGTGGTATATTATTCAATTTATGTACAACAAAGTGCAATTTTCTAGGGGCTACAATTACCACTGATTTTTGACAATTTTATACTGACGCTCTTCCACAATTCCTTCCACCTAAAATAATAATCGCGGTTTTGCGTTGTATGGAGGAAACTGCTAATAAAAAAAATTGTCAAAAATCAGTGATAGTTTGTAGACGCTTGAAGCAAAAAACTGCATACTCAAAAAATTTTTTTTAATTTGTTTTCAAAAGTTTGAAATATTTCTTGAAATTTTGTTAATCATTGTACATTTTGTAAAAAGTTTAAAAAATGTGTGCTTATGGATTTTCTTAGAGAATGAACCATGTTTTATTTAAAAAACAATTTTAATTAATAAGGAGAAAAATAAAGTTCACAAATCTGTCAATATGTGATTGTGCTATAATTTGTGAATAAGGTATTATTTACAGAAGGGAAATGGTTTATTACATGTAAAGAAAAATTTGCAAAACTCGCTGTCGTAAAGAATACTGCGTTGTGCAATACAATTGACGTAAAAAATCCACATATTGAAATTATCTCGTCGCAATTTAACGACATTTCACAGATTATCACTGATAATGATGAAGCTTTCACGTCAAAAACTGTGCAGTCTTCTACAAATTCAACATATAAATAGTTTACAGTTCCAGGACTTCACAGTCGAACTAATGGCCAAGTGAAACGCTTCCATTCCATTCTTGCCGAAATTGCAAGATGCATAAAGAGAGATTCTTACTATAAATATTCAATAATTTTTTTAAAAAGCAAACAAGACTGAGTTTTGTTTATGCAGCCGTTGTTTCATTTATTGCATCTCTTCTGCAGACTGACCTACAAAATGGTTCATTACTTATATTTATACTATTCTTAATGTTGATGTTGCATATTGCAACTAGCACGCATCGGAAATGAATTTGCAGACAATTATAGCTGATAGTTAAATTCTTGTTATGAATTCGCGAAATTGCCAATTCAGGTGAAATGACATATGTACATATGTATGTATGTTGCCGTACAATTCCGCTAATAGTTGATATGAGTTTATGAAAGTGCATATTCAGACATGTGTACGTATGCATATATATAGCCAGGTGAAATGTGAAATGCGAATTCAGCTATAAATTATATTTTTCTAATTACATTTATTATATTACATATGTATATATGTATACCGAATGTGTAGACGAAATAATTGTATTTTTAAATATGAGGGTGTTCGAAGCTTAACAAAAAAAAAATTTCGATTAAATAATATAGGAAAATAGATTACGCATAGAAACCATTTTTACATTAAAAATGTATCGTAAAATATCACATATTTTTGTATAAACATATTTTAGAGGGCATAACCACTCAATACTGATATAAGTAGTTGTCAGACGCACAGACTCTATGCTTCCAAAACTATCCTTTACCAATATCACAAGGTACAACTATCGCATTACGATAGCGAAAGCAATCAACAAAGAACTTCAGGTCTGGTACGCTGACGGATTCAAACTTATCAACGGCGGCACTGGTACCGGGGCATTCGGTCCTAAATAGATTTCAGAACAGTGTCCCGATTGATGTATACCCAACCATCTTACAGGCGCAAGTTCATGCAATCAAGTTGCACGCTCACGAATGTCTTCTCAGAAGGACTACTGGAGCCATAATTAACATCATGTCAGACAGCTAGGTAGCCCTAAGGATACAAAACTCCTTCAAGACGGAGTCAAAGCTGGCAGATAGTTGCAAAACGCTACTAGACTTATTAGCATCCGACAACAGAGTTACTCTGTGGTGGGTTCCAGGTCACGAGGGTTTCGATGGCAACGAAAGGGCGGATTAACATTGCTAAAAGAGGGGCATAACGGAGTTTATATGGCCCTCAGCCGATCTGTGGTCCTTCCAAGGGATACACGGAAGAGCTCAAGAATGTAAGCCTAATGGCGATCGTAATAGACAATCCAAGAGGTTAATATGTCCTATATGACAAGCACAATAGAACGTGATAAGTCGCAGCGCTCCTGTTCCTTTATAATAATACAAATAATATTAACAAGTAAAAAAAGGCTGTCGAAGGCTACATACCCTTCTTGAATGGAAGAATTGTATGATAGCCATATGTTTTATTTATTCGATATTATTAATTTTGATTGCTATAATAGTCCCAATAACAATTAATATTTGAGGGAAATTCCGTGTCTTTAGCTTATTAAATGAAGGAGTTACTGCCCAAAATGCAATATCTGAACTATCGGTTGTATGGCAGCTATATGTTATATATATCCGATCTTAATGATTTTCACTTTCTTTTTCTTTTCACTATTTCTTTGATCTATATTATGTACTGCTTATATAGAGCTAATTAAAGCGGACCTTCTTACAAAATTTAAAGCAGCTTGATCAAAACTTGACAGTATTATATTAAAAGATGGCCGTTAAGAGCAGCAGTAATGAGTTTAAACTTTCTGCGAGGGAAATACAAAAAGTCCCTGACTTATCAAACTGCCCTCGTAAATTGAGGAAAGAGATAAGGCGCAATTGTAGAGTCATAGATTGCCATAGCCAATGGTCCTTCAACACCTTTGACAAACGAACCAACCAACCGAACACCAAAACACCTGCATACATTCATCATTTCGACGTCAACGTGATTAATTGTACATACATAAATCTCTCCAGCAAATATACCAACACGAGAACATGCATTTACAAACATACATACTATACTTAAAAACCAAATTGCATTTCTGCGATAATAATTCCATGAATATTTGTGCGCAAGTGTGTTTGTGTAATATTTCAAGGTGCACTATTGTTTTCATAATACAATTCTTTACGTATTTCGCTAAATGCATTTGTATGTGAGTTGGAAAGATCAACAACGGATGCAACAAAAACAAAGCAACAATTGATACTTCCAAGTTAGAAGAAGTGTTTGTGACTTGTTCCTTCAATTTATTAGTTTTCACTTCTCGCCAGGTATTGATACTTCGGATTTAGATTGTGCTGTTAGAGTGGATATCGTATTGTTCGGCAATATTAATTGCATAATATATTCAAAGACTTTATAGAACATAAATATTTGAATTGATTTGGTTTTCACAAGAACACTTTCGCGAAATTTACAGGTGAAGAAAAATATAAAAAAGTGACGAAATTTACTATGTTCACATTATTAAAGTACAATCACATATTGACGGATTTTGAGAACTTTTATATTTCTTTTAATTAATGAAAATTGGTTTTCAAGGAAATTTTGGGAAATTTTTTTTGACATTTTGATAAATATTTTCTAAATTTTTATAAGATTTAAAAAAAAGTTTTAAATGGCGTTTGATTGACAAATAGTTTAAAATCATTGGAGGATAAATAAATTGTCCAAACGTTTAAATATATGTTTGAGATATAATTTGTGATCAGTACTAATTCATCACGTCTGCAAGTAAATTTATTTAAATAAAAAAAAATGTTCGGTACAATTAGTAAGAAATCGTTACGAAATCCGTAGAAGATAAAAAATATTCTCTTAAGCAGTGTAACTCATATGATGTGCAACCAAATAAAAAATAAAATTGTGTGCTAGGCGTAGGTTTTACTTATCATGAAAATATATTAAAATTTTAGAATTCTTAATGTGACTTATCATGTCGGTATTTTTCGTGGACGCCTTTTTTTTCGTAGCTATCGGGACACTGGATGTTGGAACTGCCTTATTTGAAGTTTTTGATGTCTTCTTCAGACTGGCTGCAGTTTGTTCAACTTGCTTAACGCCTCGTCGTGCAATAAATCGGTCAGGCGTTTGAACCATAGTGATTCCTGTTTTGTCCATGTTCCATTTAGAATGACCCATGAAATTGTTTTTATCCAGAACTTTTTTCAGAAGTATGAAAAAGTTGTTACCGTTAGTACGATTGAAGCTGGTAGCACGCGCTAGACTTGTAGCCACCGGTTTCCTGATGGACAAATTTGTATGCGTTTTTAAAAATCCACACAGCCAGTCTTCACTTGTACTCTTATGTATTGCCCAAGCTGGTGGGATTTTTATGTTCAGTTAACCTGCAAAATCGAACGCCAAGCCAAAATACATATCATTGCATTGTGTTAAATAGCGAACCAGAGTTAATTCTGCTTCTTCGGTAAAAATCTAAAATGGAGCGAAAATAATAATTTTTCTTATAAAGATGTGCGCGGTAAATAAGCTTGTATTAGCTTCTATTTGCTCATCGCTATTCGTTTAAGATGACGTTGAAGCGTTGTTTTTGCCACTTTAAAATATTTAGCTGCTTCGTCATTTCCCTAAAATTTAATGATTGTATCTAAATTAACGATGTATAATGAATTAACACTGATAAATAGCGAAAATCCTCTGGTCCGCTTAGCCCCGAATGTATTTGAATACTATAATGACTTGCAAAGTATGAAAAAGTACAATTATGCAATATTCAACAACAAATATTCTTTAGCCATACCTTGCTTGATTAAAATAACTTACTTGAAAAGTTCAAAGTCGAAAAATATAAACTTGAGAAGATATCTTATGAGCCCTGCGAAAGTAATTTTTGGTGTCTGAAAACACGTTTGGTTCTGTCAAAAGAAAAGCGTTGCTCTTAACCTCACAAGTTTTCGTCGGTAAAACAGGTACATACATCTATGCAATGAATGGCTTGTTTCTATGACAGAACTGTTAAAAAAAAGCGGGGTGGTCCGCTTAGCCCCGGTCTCCCCTATATTTAAAAACCATATTTCCTTATATAAAAGAATATTAAATAATTTCGTAATTTCATAAAAAAGGAATAAATCATATAAAAAAAATAATAATAATAAACTATTAAATAATTGTTTAAAGTCATGTCTCCATTACAACTACATATATAAAGCAATAAAAATTCCTGCATTTTATGATTTTACAAACTGAAATAAATATCTTCACAATTAGAAATTAAACTTAACCCATCTTAACCTAATAAATGTCTACTTAAATAAAGGCTAATAATTAATAATTTAATTTTAAGATATAAAACAGAAAAAATAATAAAATTGAAAGAATAATAGTTTAATAATTTTATATATATATCTTTCTGTAACACATAACTAAAGAAGAAATTTATATAAAACAAATATTATAAAATTTAATCTTATAACTTCAAATTCAAAGAAAAAATGTATTCTAAATACTTATAATTAAAATTGAAAATCGAATTCTACAAATTGGTAAACAATTTCTTTTCATAATCTAATATGGCTAAAATCATATCATTGATATCACAAATTCATATTTTATAATAAACTATTTAAATTAAAGTCAAATATATGTTTATATATAAAATTTAAAAATTCAATGAAGAAATAATAACGAATTTCCCTCAATGGCAAAACAGGAAATTCGCAACATTGCTTTTAACCCGAACACCAAAATTTAGATATATTTATTGAAATTTTGTGGAAATGTATGTGCTCCTATTTTTTATTGCGTACAAACAGAAATTTAATAGAGAGGCAATTAGCAAATTGTCCTCGTGTATTTTGAGTGGACAAAATTTGCTATTTGACTCTACATATTAAGCGCTGTTGGACGGCCTCAATTAATGAATCTCATTTATCCTCTAAAATAGCATGCACGATTCAAAGAGAAAGGAGAAATTCGACAATGTCAAATGTGTCGAATATGAACACCATATGACGTACACGTTGCAGACCGATCGTCGCATTATGAGTTTTATCGATTCACGTTGGGGCATCGAAGTAACTGGTGGTACCGATCAATATGAGCCTCTAACCATTATTAATATTACATCAAATGGTATGGCACGTAGAGTTGGCATGCTTGTCGGCGATGGGATTACGCAAATAGATAATACACCGACATTTAATTTAACTTTTAACGAAGCTTTGGAGCTGTTCCGTAAAAATAGGCGTTACGTACGGATATATGTTAGAGGGTAAGGAGGATTCTGAGCGATTTTTTGATGCTGGGGAAAACTTAAATTTACTCTATAACTTGCTTTTCAGCGAAATGGATGACGACAATACTTGTCACTTTTTGTTTAAGCCACGTAAGTGTAGTGAAATAAATAAGAATATAATGTAATTAAAGTTCTTCAACTTTTGCCTAACGATTAATTAATGATTTATGTGCTTTGTGAACTTCCAGGCAAACCTTGGCGTCGTGATTTCAACCCTGTTCAATGGAACTTTCCATGGAACGATCGTCCCAAACCGATCTTACGCGAGTCCAATTGCTTCATGGTGCCCAGCAAGATGGAGGAAAAGATACGCAATCATCAGGCAGCCAATTCCGCGGTGCACAAATAGGAAGAACTCGCAGAATTTACTTGCGCGTCATCACTTCGTCCCAAAATTCAGGAAAAATTCGATACGCATATAAGCGCCGACAGTTTTTTATTCCAGTTCCACAAGTTATTAAATCATTCAGGCGTCTGTATGTCCTGCCACATGTTTGTATAATGCTCACAAAAACGTAAATAGAGTTGATGGTGATCGAAGAGAGTATTAAATTCCAAAGAGAAGGTTTTGTGAAGTTATAAAAAAAAATGTATGTAAGTATCTATCGTCCAAAAAAAGCCATTTGTTAAAATTTTCAAAAAAAATTATTAGTCTCACTAACTACATATGTATATGCGGCGCATGATAGATGTTAATCCAAATTTTCTAACCAGGCGTCTGCGTTATATTCCATTGGCGAATTATAATTGTCAACGTCGACTTCTATTATCAATTTTAGTTCAGCTATTAATTGTGAAATTGCTGATGGTAAATCCTCATTTGTAGTGTGACCTTCTCCCAAGCACTAGAGCTGCAAAAAACAATCGAAAGCCTATCGATAGTATCGATAGTTTTAATTTATAGAAACTATCGATGGTTTTAAGCACTATCGATAGTCTTTCAATGTTTTCTTACTATTTAATTGGAATTGAAGCCGACGTTTCGCGTAAGTTTCATCTTTTTTATGGACGAAAATTTATATGAAAAATTGCTCAGCACAATGAAAACCATAAAATTACCAAAAATTAATAGTATTTCATAAACATTTCAAACTTGTACTAAAATGGAGATATAAAGGTACCAACACTTTTCCGGGTTTGCTTTAGAATAGTTATCCACGAATTTATGGGTTAAAAAATTAATTCAAATAAAAAAATGATTAAAAAAAAAATTTAAAATCAATCAATTCCAGAGGCGTATATGCTTTAATAACTATTGCGGGTGTTTAATTCCAATTTTATATACATTTTTGTATTCATTTTTATATACTACATACATACATACGCGTATGTAGCACATAAGTTGTAGCTTAGTATGATCTCCAGATATATGATACATAATTACGCAAATCTACTGTATACCATCTCGTTTACTAACATAATATGTGTGAAAAATAAAATTGTAAAAGTTCACGTTTATTGTTAGAATTCGATGGTACCAACGATAGTATCAGAACAAGTAAAGACTAGAGCCCGTTGAGATAGGAAGAAATAACAAATTCGGCGTGGTCACCGTGGGAGGAGTAAAAGGGGAGTTTTCAATATTTTTAAAAGCATACATTTTAAGGTAATTAAGATACCATTTTACCTGATATGTATATTTGTATATATATTATATATTTATATATATACATATATTTCGAGAATAACAAAAAATTAAGTTGTGCCCATTAAAAAAAAATGCTTTATTTTTCTTAAAAAATGGCATGAAGTCCGAATTAAATCTATTAAATAGAATATAAAATTACCATTCATTCAATTTTGGTACAAAAAGTAAATAATCGCGGTGTTGCGTTTTATGAAGAAACTTCCACTTAAATTGAACGAGTCAACAAACTGCGTCCTCAAACAAATTCTAAAAACATTTTTGAGCTTAAGGCCGATCGTTGTTGCGGGTTCAACTCCCGCAGAAGCCAAGAAGAAAGAAATCTGAAGAGGAAATGTGCCGATTTCCGAAATAGTACATACTATAACTTCTACCGTTTGAGTATTGTTGTTTTTTCCTAATAATTTTCTCAATAAACCGATCGGCCTTAAGCTCAAAAATATTTAAAATAAATAGTTATATGGCGAAACAATAACAAATTCTAAAAACATTTTTTATAAAAAGTCCGAATTTTATATGAAATTTTGTTACATTTGGTAAATAGTTTAAAAAATAGATGGCGAGAAGTATGAGCAAGCTTGCATCGCATACTTTTACATCGTACAATGGTTGCATATAAATATTGCCGTGTGAAGGCACCTTATCCACCGTTCGCGGCTTCCTCTTTTTTTACCAATTCTTCTTTGCTCTCCCATTCTGAGGATACTATTGCGTCACTGATTTTTGCTCTCAGCTCGATTGTCGCAATCTTGTTTTCTAGTATTCTTGCACCAAAGACATCCACCTATATATGTGGCGGCACCCAGATTAACATTTCTGCCAATATGAATTTATCTTATTTTATATGAATTGCATTTAAAGGTTAATATTAAGTTCGTTAATATTAGTCCAACTAAGGGTTTAGTTATCACACATTTTACTTTGCATTATTAGTACATTAATGCTATCTCTATTACTCCTACCAATTAAGCTATTGCTGAAATACATTTAATTGGTGAAGAATATCACCTGATCGTGTTCGCTTAAAACTACTATAAGAACAGAATTTGGAAACGTAAGGAGACAGTTGGATTTTGTTTGCCACGTCTTACAGACGCGTTATAATAAAGAACCGTCATCCCCACATTGGTGACCCCGACGAAGAACAAACAACCACAAGGACTTTAGCGGTCACGTTGTCGCAGCCTTCAATTTTAAAACAAAGGAATAAATCCAGTTACCAGTGGTCACGACACTGAAGCTGACACCAACCAAAAAGAAAAAGTCACACCACGCAACTGGCCGTGTACAAAGACAATACATGGGAAACATAACCTTATACTGCCCCTTCGTACAACAGCATCCAAACACAATTTTTGCAAACCATCATTGGCATTTTTCATTTTCAATTAAATTTTGCAAAAATTTTATCGAAATGCCAGCCGACGACGACACACCGCGGCTTCCAAAACCAACAATGTTCTTGGGTAGCAACGTTAATTCTGCAGCAATCCTTGTTCCAAGCTTTAATCAAGACAGGCCGTGGCTCTGGTTTGCGCAATTAGAATCCCAGTTTCGTAACCATAATGTCTCAAACGAGTTTTACAAATTCCATCATACGATTCCGCTCATAGACACACGCATAGCCGCCGACGCCGAAGCCATTATTTTGAATCCACCGGCGGACAAACCTTATCACAAATTGAAGACTGCGCTAATAACATGGTACTCAAAGTCTAGAGAAGTTAAACTCCTTCAGCTACTGGACGGCGAGAGTCTCGGTGATAAAACGCCTTCCCAACATCTTCGGCATCTACGTAGTTTAGTTCTTGACATCAACGAGGAGGTATTAAGAGCAAGGTGGCTCTCACACCTGCCCAACCAAATGCGCGCATGTTTAGTTGCGCACCATACTGCCGACCTACAAGAATTATCCGAAGCCGCAGACCGTTTGCATGATGTACTTAAGCCGTCTCCTGGTCACGTAGCTGCAACATCCTTCGCAAATGCTCAAAGTGCTGCACATTCAGACGTAGAGCAGCAATTAGCGCACATTACAAAATGTCTGCAGAAGCTTTTAGATAGTCGATCAACGACTATGCGAAAACGTTTCCGTGCACAAAATACCAACAGGAGTAAATCTGTTTCTCCAGTAAGCTCAGCCGGCAACATCTGCTGGAATCACAAAAAGTTTGGTACCCTCGCTCAAAAATGCGCACGTGGTTGCAAACTAGCGGAGATCGCCTCTCCTCCACCATTTACCGCCTCTTCAATTCAGACCGAGTCTCTTTCATCCAGTTTTTAGTGGTCGTCTCCACTACACCTCGCACCAAAAAAGAGTGGCGAATGGCGCCTGTGCGGGGACTACCGCCGCCTCAACAAGCGTAATATTCCAGACCGGTATCCAGTCCGATGCCTTAAAGACTTCACCGCTAACTAAAATGGTTCGTCATGCTTTTCAACCATCGAATTGATCCGTGCTTTCAACCAAATTACCGTAGTGGAGGAGGACGTACAAAAAACTGCAATCATCACACCGTTTGTCCTATTCGAATTTCCGTTTATGGCATTCGGGCTTCGAAACGCGGCTCAAACGTTCCAACATTTCTTCTATGAGGTCACGCGCGACTTGCCGTTCGTTTTCGCATACATCGACGACTTACTGGTGGCATCCGCAAATGAAACCGAGCACCAACAACACTTGCGTATATTATTCGAGCGCCTTCAACGCTATGGTCTCGTCATAAATGCAACAAAAATTAATTTAGGTCTTGAAGAAATCGAATTCCTCGGGCACGCAATTGCGGCACGTGATATAAAACCACTCGCAGATCGAGTTAAAGCAATTTTCGATTACCCTCGCCCTACAACCATTACAAAGCTACGCAATTGCAAAGGCACCATAAATTTCTACCGCAAATTTATGAAGCATGCAGCAGATCTACTAGCTCCACTAAATAAGCTACTAAAAGGTCCAAAAATTTGTGGTTAAAATCCAATAATTTGGACTCCATCACTGGAAAACTCATTCGCAGAGTGTAAAAAAGCCCTCGCTAATGCAACACTCTTGGTACACCCAGATCACAATGCTGAGTGGGCTATGTTTTCAGATAATCTGAATGCGGGATAGGCGCCGCACTCCACCAACGTACTGGTGAACACTGGCAACCACTTGCGTTCTTTAGTCGCAAGCTTTCATCGTCGGAACAAAAGAGATCGACGTACGATCGGGAACTGAGTGCAATTTACGAAGCCGTTCAACATTTCCGGAACAAAAGAGATCGACGTACGATCGGGAACTGAGTGCAAATTACGAAGCCGTTCAACATTTCCGCCACATTTTTGAGGGCCGGCATATCGTTATATACACGGACCACAAGCCCATTATGCACGCATTCAAACATAAGCCTGAACGTGCCTCACCATGGCAGTTCCGAAGACTGGATTTTATTACTCAATTCACAACTGATGCGAACAACATTGTTGCTGACGCGCTATCACGAGTTGATGCAATTGACTCGGCAATTACAGCTGAAGAGCTCGTACTTGCCCAAAACGACGACGAAGAGCTTCAGCAACTGCTACGCAACTCCGGCACTCCACTGGAACTACGAAAATTTAGAAATAATAATGCAGATATCGCTGTATACTGCGACATTTTAACAGGTACGGCCATTCGTACCTCAATCACTGAGACGAAGAATATTCGACACTTTTCATTCAGTTTCGCATCCAGGCCGTCGAGCTTCAAGGCGGCTAATAGCTAGCAAATACGTTTGGCCATCAATCAACAAGGATTGCATCAGTTGGGCCAAAAGTTGCATCCAATGCCAGCGTTACAAAATTAGTCGCCATACAGTTTCACCAACTGCGCCGTTTTAACTACCATGCCGTTTCGAGCATGGTCATATAGACTTGGTGACGCTTCCGTTGTCAAAAGGACACACCAAATGCCTCACAATCATTGACTTTTTTACACGCTATCCAACTGCCGCACTACTTATTGACGGCACGGTCGCCCGAGTAGTACACGCACTCATGCTAACATGGATATCATAGTTTGGAGTCCCTCTGCGGATTTCTAGCGACCTTGGAGGACAATTCGAGTCAGACCTTTTTAACAAACTCGCTGACCTCCTCGGTTTTAAACATCAACGTAGAACGAGTTATCATCCACAATCCAACGAACTCGTTGAACGCTTTCACCGGCAATTAAAATCCTCTCTTCTTTGCCACGGTGAGAGTTGGTACGACGCACATCCCGCAGTTCTTCTCGGACTTCGAGCTGCTTTTAAAGAAGACGTCAAAACCACACCAGCAGAAATAGTTTTTGGTGAGCCAATTCGATTACCAGGTGAATTTTTAGCTCCATGAACTCAAAACATTGAAGCACCAGAACTCGTGAAAACGCTAAGACTATTACTCCTACCAATTAAGCTATTGCTGTAATACATTTCATTG
Source organism: Philophylla caesio (assembly GCA_963971545.1). Classification (NCBI taxonomy): domain Eukaryota; kingdom Metazoa; phylum Arthropoda; class Insecta; order Diptera; family Tephritidae; genus Philophylla; species Philophylla caesio. The sequence goes on from OZ020605.1 coordinate 5,986,622, forward strand.
GTGAATAATATCACCTGATTGTGTTCGCTTAAAACTAATATAAGAACAGAATTTAGAAATGTAAAAAGACAGTTGGATTTTGGTTACCACGTCTTACAGACGCGTTATAATAAAGAACCGACATCCCCACATATATATATATATATACATGAGTTTTCGGATTTTTACGTAGGTGAATTCAAATCAGTTTTTTATTTAAGTTTGTATGTATGTACATATGTATGTATGTAAATTGTACATAAATATATGAAAAATATTGATAATACTGATAAATTACAATTTTCGTCTCAATTCATGCAAATTCCTACTGGGATGCTTATGCGGTGTAATTCTCTTGCTAGAACGATAGATTACAAGAGCACGCATTCCCGCAGAATTTGACATTTCTGGATCAAAAATAACAAAGAATATAATAATCCCAACGGTTTTATCCCTCCATACCCGCCCGACCGACGCGAATGGCGCATCCGCATGACGCACGGATATATAAAAAAAAAGTTTTTTATTTGTTTTTTTTTCATATAGATTGCGCCGAGTCATGAAAGGCAGAGGTTTGTTAAGTGTCGAGATCTAAAACTGTTCAGCTACAGAACAAATGCTCATCAGCTGATCGAATAGTAATATACATATGTATATGTATGTATGTATCAATTATTGAGAGCATTGAGTATATTTTTCTTTATGTAAAAAAGTGAGTCTGAAATATCAAAAGAACCGGAGTGAGTGTTAAAATCCTGACACAAACTACGGAGTGGCTCATTTAACTCAAAATTACTTTTACATGGCTTCAGAAAGAGGGGCCGGAAATGTCTTGAAATTCTGGAGGGAACGTTTAGTTTTATTTCGCTAAGAAGAGATGGGCTAGAGATCAAGCCTGGCAGTAACTTGACCAAAAATACAATGCCTAGCATTTCTCTGCGACTAGCAAGTGTAGGAAGATTAATGAGTTTTAAACGACTTATATATGGCGGCAGGTTGTACTGAGAATCCGAACGAAAATTCCTTAAAGGAAAAAGCAGAAATTGTTTTTGAATTGACTCTATTCTGTCGGAATGAACTTGATAGCGCGGGTTCAAAACAACAGATCCATATTCCAGTATGGGCCTCACTAACGTTGTGAACAGAGCCTTCGTGATGTAAGGGTCATTGAATTCTTGACCACCGTTTACGTTTACCGTTTTACAAATGCAAAAACACCCTTGGCTTTATTAACTGTAACATGTATGTGAAGATTAAAATTAAATTTCGGGTCCATTGTAATTCCAAGATCAACAAAGTTAAACACTTGTTCGAGGTTATGGTTACATATTTCATAAGAAGCTGGTTGAACTGCTCTGCGAGAAAAGCACATTACTTTACATTTTTTAAAGTTTGGTGGCATGTAATTTATTTCACACCAGTTAGTCATGGTATTTAAATCTGCTTGAAGTAAGGACCTTTCCTCAACAGAATGACACGATCTAAAAAGCTTTCCATCATCAGCATACAATAAAATTTTTGAATAATTTATAACAGAAGGTAAGTCATTTATAAAAAGTAAAAACAGAATCGGACCAAGGTGACTTCCTTGCGGGACCCCTGAAGAAACATGAATATTGTTTGAGGTACTATTTTTAAAGAGAACTCGTTGTGTTCTGTCAATGAGGTAAGAAGACATCCAACGAAGGAGATTAGGTTGAAAACCATGGAGATCGAGTTTATGGATCAGTAAAGAGTGACTTACTCTGTCGAATGCTTTCCTAAAATCAGTGTGCATAAATTCTCTGAATCCATTTGAAACATGAGTTGTGAACTCAAGCAAGTTTGTAACGGTAGATTTACCCTTAGAGAACCCGTGTTGTATGCTAGAAATTGTAGAGGATATGGAATACGTTAAATGGTCAACAATAATAGCTTCGAATAAATTAGGAATAGCAGAAAGCTTAGCTATATTCTTATTTTTTAAATTTTTTAGTTCTTTAGTAAACCAAGGTTGTGATTGCTCCTTTTGTACGCAAACCCGTTTTGGTACAAACTTTTGAAATAAGCTAAATATAATGTTATTAAAATGCTGGACGCAACGTTCAACATCATCTTTATACGTCGGCCATGATAATTTTGATAATTCTCGATCTAATTTCTTGAAATTGGCTTTCGCGAAAATAAAACGAGCGTTTGAGCTACTTGATTTATCAACAATATTACCAAAATCACCAATAACTTCGTAATTTACCTCAATCGCAGGGTGATAAGAGTCCTCTGGAATAACCAAGGGTTCGCACATCTTCATAGATGACTTAGATACGTCATCAATAAAAACAAGATCCAGAATGGTGCCAAATTATTTGGAGTTAAATTGATCTGATTTAGACAGAGCTCAGCCATATCTTCTAAAAACACATTGTATCTATCCTTTGATGATATTGGAACGATAAAGTCGTCTATAAGAGTCCATGATATGCCTGGCATATTAAAGTCATCAAGTACAATCATCGAGTCATGTGCAGTAATCATTGAACTTAAAGATCTAAGTAACGCAATATGTTGAGAATAAACCGATAAGTCAGAGTTAGGAGGGATGTAGCAAGCAGCTAAATAAAATAAACCATATTCTACCATAAATCGTATTGCTTTAAATTCGATTGACTCGATGAGGGGGATATTAACATCTTCGGATGGTATTGAAGAATGAACTGCAAAAAGAACACCCCCACCGATTCTGTCCTTACGGTCATTTCTATAAATTTGATATTGATTAGAAAGGATCTCTGAATTAAAAATATGTGGTTTAAGCCAGGTTTCAGTAAAGCAAACTACGTTATAGTTACAGTCTAAGCCTTTTAAATATAAATCGTTCAATTTAGTATTTAAACCTCTAACGTTTTGGTAGAAAATACTTAAAGTAGAATTTAAAATTAGTTTTTTGGCTCAGTGTCACGATTAGGAATTGAAGCTAAGTTATTTATTTTATTTTTATTTTTATGTGGCTTGTATTCAAATTCGCGAACAAATGCCCCGGTTGGCTAAAAAGAATTGTTAAGCAAAGTATCAAAAACTTCAGGTGCCAAATCAATTTTAAAAGATGATACGTGATACGTTACGTTCGTATTTAAAGTTAATTTTTCGGATTGCAAAGTTACAAGTCTTAATTTTTGATGAAATGTTAAACTCTATATCATCAGAAGAAGTGGCCCTAGCAAATCTAGAAACAAAAATCGATTTTCTCAAAGGAACCACAACCAGCTTCTTTGCAGAGCAGTCGGTCTCATCCAATGGTGCTACAGTTTTTGCAACAATAGAAGCAGATTGGGATGGTGGAAGCGATTGAGGCGGTGATTTACCCACTTCAGATGAAGATGCCTGTAAGCTCTCATGATCAGAATTGCTTTTATTAGAGGAAGAAGCGAGCGCAGATAGCTCTTGATGAAGTTGAAGAAGACGGGCCCTGAGGCGGAGGGACAGGAGACAAGAGATTAATTAGCTCAATTTGTTGGGGTTGAGGCACAATAATCTTTTGAAGTAATGTAAGAGGAGCCACAATACTTTCCTTGGGTGGACTGTGTGTCCGTTTGCGTTTGGTCTCTCTTACAGGTTGCGAAGTTTGTTTATCTAGGCACTTAAATGATTTAAACACGTTTTCATAACGTTTAAATTTATCATTAAGTGCCCGAAGGTCTTTGCCCATTTTCGAAAAATCCATTTCTGGTTTCTCTAAAAAATTGGAAAAGTTCAACCTCAGTTGATCTGCATTTCAAACAAGACCAACGAATACCTCTTCCTTCATTTATTAAGTCTAGGACTCTACCAGTCAATCCGTCACATTTTATATGAGCAATCCCATCGCACAACCAGCATGCAACAGAGCGTTGCTCATTATCGCTTTTATTTTTGCAGTTCTCAAATATGCAAGACATAATATAAACAGTAAAATTCAATATGAGTAAAAACTAAAATTGTATTAATAAATCAAAGAAGAAAGCAGTTTGTAAGGTGGGGCAAGTTTTATAATTATTTAAGGTTTGAGAGCTATTTATGCAACGAACAGTTTTAGATGCACAGTAATAGACATCTTAAAAACTAAACGCAAACATCTGTTTAAAGAATGAAAATCAAAAAAGAGAAAAAAAAAAATGCGCGCAAACTTAAACAAATACACAAAATTTAAAGCAAAAACAATGTAAATAAGAAACAATAACAATGCAAATCAACTAATGACTCGGCAATTGAAAACTAAATTAAAGTGTAATAAAATCAATGCAAAAAATGCTCAACATATATTATACTTAGCTTTAAATGCGCACAGATAAATCTCCAAAACTTTTATCACTAAATTATTAACTTTTATACAAAGAAATAAAGAAATTTCAATATGAAAAAAGTAACACAGAGAAAACACAACTATACAGCTTGACGTTTGCAATGAGGAGAAAAGAAGCTGATTTTTCGTAATAAACGTGTTTTGCTGTGAAAAAATGTTAAAATGTACATACGGGTTTTGGCACATGCGCGTTTTGGCTCTCTCCGGGAAGAAAGCGTAAACTTTAAACGCGTTTTTCTCAAAATGACAGTGGATAGTTAATCTCCGGATTGGGTGGACCGAAATCTAGGTGCGTTTTATTTGTTATTTATTTACCACAATTTGACGAAAAATTAAAAAATAAATATTTTTAACCATGAAAAACAGAAGAAATTTTTTCACTTTTTTTTTTAAATGTCCGCCATTTTTTTTAAGACGCGACTTTGGCGCCGTCTATAATATGACTGTTAATGTATAATTATAAATTTTTTATTACTCTCTAAAACTTAAATATTAATGAGATCCCAATCCTGAGATTAACTGTCCGCAATCGGAACTACTTTTTTCGATGACTCGACTTTGGCGCCCTCTCTAATATGACTGTAAGTGTATAAATGAAAATGTGTTAGTACTCTCTAAAACTTAAATATTAATGTGTTAAAAAATTCATATTCGTATTTAATAAAGGGGCTGAGAAAAAATTCTTCAAAATACACCTATTTTTGGCCTTCTAAAGTGTACTTGTACCTTAAATAGCCAAAAAAACTAGAAAGAAATGTGTTGTGTTAGCCGTAACATCGATTTTTAGTTTTTTAAAAATTGCCAGAAATGTCAAAGGCGGCAAAACCAAAGTAGCGGTACCCCGGAATGCATCATCTCTGGTTCGCTGCATTGTGCTTCTCTTGTGCTCACCAACACATTCACAATTTAACTTTTGACGACCCCTGACATATGTACGTATGCACATTTAAATATTCTAAACATCGCATACAGGGTCCAATCGACAATACTGTGTGAAAGAGTGTACGGCTATGTAGAATGACGTTGAGCGCAACTTTTAGCTCCGTCCAAGTTGGGAAGGACCTCTCCGAGCCGTTCGAGGCCAAACGAGGTTTTAGAAAAGGCGACTCGCTTTCGTGCAACTTCTTTAGTCTGATGCTGGAATCCGTAATTACAGCTGCCAATCTGAATCGCAGTGGCACTATTTATAACAAAAGTACGATGCTGCAAAAGAGGTTGGTCTTCCAGTAAACGAGTACAAAACCAAGTATCTTGTGGCAACAAACAAAAAATCCTCGCATATTGGGACCCACGTCACTGTTGGCAGTTACAACTTTGAAGTAGTCAAGGACTTTGTATACAGCATTAATACCACCAATAACGTCAGCCTCGAAATCAAGCGAAGAACGAAAATTGACTCTGAAGATGGCACAACGTCGAAACCGGTTTGTCTCCAAACCAAACTTGACAAGGGATGACGGAAAATCGTTCCAACAAATAACGAAGAATAACCCTTGCCAACAGGTGCTACTTTGGGCTCGGTAGGCAATGGAAAAGCAGAGTCCTTTTTCGACGAACGAAAATCTCGCTCTACAAATCCCTCATCATGCCCGTCCTTTTATATGGCGCAGAAACATGGACGATGCTAATAAGCGATGAGAATGGTTTGGATTCTTTCGAGAGAAATGTTCTACGCAAGATTTATGGTCCTGTTCGCGTTAACGACTGGTACTGAAGAAGATGGAATGATGAACTGTATGAGCTGCATAATGATATGGACATAATCAAGCGCATAACGAATGTGATGGGTTGGCCATGTCGTTAGTATGGATGATTATGCTCCGGTGAAAAAATCCTTCGAATCGGCACCCATGGGTGGACAACGGAAGCAAGGACGCCCACAATACACTGGAAAAAGCAAGTGCAGAAGGACCTGTCTTCACTTGGTGTGAGTAATTGGCGCAGTCTAGCGAATGAGAGAGGGAACTGGGGAAGTTTTTTGGTCTCGGTCCAAGCTGACACACGGTTGTAGCTCCAGAAAAAAAGAAGATTAATAATAAAAATAATTTGGCGCGCAATTCGCATCGATTTTAGAAACTTACCTTCAATGAAAAAAATTCTTAAGTTAGTTTTAGGTTTGAAATCCTTCGCAGCGTCTCTTTGAAAAATGCAATACAAATCATTTTGAGTTTTGGTCCGCAATTCTGCTAAGTTTTTCGGTTTCTTTTGTTCGACGTGATGCTCTATATCATTCCACAAATTCTCAATTGGGTTGAGATCAAAAGACTGAGCTGGCCACCCCAACACATCAATTATATTGCTCTCTAAGCAACTCTTCACCAACCGCGAAATATGCTTAGGCTCATTATCATGCATACAATTCCATTTTAAAGGCAAATACTCCTCAGCAAAGGGTATCATTTGGCTCTCAATTATATTTTTACGCAGATATTGGTCCATTTTACTGTCAGTTATCACCTTGGGGCCTACATCGTGTCAGGAAAAGGCTCCCCATACCATTACCTGTCCCCCACCATGCTTAACGGTTTTGATGATGTACCTCGGACCGTGCTGCTTGTTTTGTGGACATATTTTTTTCCATCAGAGTCTAATATACAAAACTTTGATTCATCGCTCCAAAGCACATTTTTCCAAAATCTAAATTGTTTTTCCTTGTCCTCCTTTGCGAACGATAACCTGACATTTAAATTCTTTTTTGAAACAAGAGGCTTTCGCTGTACTATACACCCCAGCAATTTTCGGGCATTAAGTCTTCGTCTAACCGTTCTGGAGGATACAACAATATGGTAATTGGCCTCTAATTCCTTTTGTATATTGAAACGATTTTCCGTCATCCCTTGTCAAATTTAGTTTTGTGACATACCGGATTCGGCGTTGTGCTTAAGCCTTCGTCTAATCGTTCTGGAGAATACTACAATATGGTAATTGGCCTCTAATTCTTTTTGTATATTGGAGCGATTTTCCGTCATTCCTTGTCAAACTTGGTTTTGTGACATACCGGTTTCGGCGTTGTGCCATCTTCAGTGTCGTTTTCGTTCTAAGTAATTAGTGTTGGTTGTGCTGTATTTATTGCTGCCCATTGATTTTCAGGTATTGGATGGAGGATACAACAATATGGTAATTGGCCTCTAATCCCTTTTGTGTATTGAAACGATTTTCCGTCATCCCTTGTTAAATTTAGTTTTGTGACATACCGGTTTCGGCGTTGTGCCTAAGCCTTCGTCTAATCGTTCTGGAGAATACTACAATATGGTAATTGGCCTCTAATTCTTTTTGTATATTGGAGCGATTTTCCGTCATTCCTTGTCAAACTTGGTTTTGTGACATACCGGTTTCGGCGTTGTGCCATCTTCAGTGTCGTTTTCGTTCTGAGTAATTAGTGTTGGTTGTGCTGTATTTATTGCTGTCCATTGATTTTCAGGAATTGGATTCAGTTTTGCGAGATGTTTGCAATTTTGGTGTTTTATGCTTTTTGGTACCTGAATTTTTGTCTGTATAAAATTCTGTTGAGTGAGTTTTTTATTCTTCGGTTCACTTCGGGTTTCCTTTATACAGGTAGAAGTCGGTAATTTTAGTTTTGTGCAACATTATGTTCTCGTTCTATGTGTTGTTGTCTGTCTTTTACCTATGTTATTGTTCTGTCCTTTGTATACCAACCTAAGCGGTTCGAAAATTGCGTCGGAATAGGTATGTGTTTGCTCGTTTATCATCTGGTGAGTGTAATGAGGAATATCCCATTGGTGTGGCGCAGAGCCCGGGTTATATTCATCCCCAAAATAGGAAAGATAAATTATTCTGAAGCAAAATCTTTCAGGCCGACAAGCCTTACCTCCTTCGTTTCTCAAAGAATGGAAATTATTATTGATCAAGAGATAAGGGGGAGAGTTAATGATTTTCCGTCCGCAATGAAATATTAAAATTTCGTGTCAAGTGACAGTCAATTATTCTATCAACTCGCCTACAAACAAGGATAACCCATATTAACTCTGTCCGATGACCACCGCTATCATTCCTGCTATATATATTTGATCTCAGCTTGCTTTCTTAAAAACTGTCTGAATATCTACATGAACCCTTAAGTTAATTATTCGAAAGAGTAAATCAATCCTTACTTATACATAAATTGGATCTGCTCGGTTTTAAACCTGATCTTCTTCGATGGAGATCTTCTTACCTGAACTACAGAACACAACAAGTCCTTTCTAAAAATACTTTTTCGAGCGTTAATAACGTATCTTCAGGGGTTCCGCAAGGAAGTCATCTTGGTCTTCTGTAGTAACATATTCAAAAATTTTGTTTTATGTGGATGATGTAAAACTTTTAAGATCTTTAAACGCTGTTGATTAAAGGTATTTACTACAAGCAAACTTAAATAGCATTTCTCATTGGTGTGAAGTAAATAATATGCCACTAAACCTTAAAACATGTAAAGTACTGTGCTTTTCCCGAAGGGCGGTTCCACCGACTTCTTATGATATATGAAACTAAAGCCCGGAACATGTATTAAATTTTGTTGACCTAGGAAACACAATGGACCCAAAACTCAACGTCAATCATCACATCAATGCTAAAGTCAACAAAGCTAAGGATGTTGTTGCGTTTGTAAAAAGATGGCCAAAAGAATTCAGTGAACCCTAAATGATGAAGGCTCATTTCACAACGTTGCTAAGGCCAATACTAGAATATGGCTCCACCGTTTTGAACCCGCGCTATTAAGTTTACTCAGCCAAGATTGAGTCTATTCAAAAACAATTCTTGATTTTTTCCCTAAGAAATGTTTCGCTGTGATTCCCAGTATAACCTGCCACCCTACATTAATCGTTCAAAACTTATTAATCTTTCTACCCTTGCTAGTCGAAGAGAAATGTTAGGCATAACATCTTTGGTAAAGTCACTGACAGGCTTGACATCTAGCTCACCTTTTCTGGTCAAAGTGAAGTAGAACGTTACCTCCCGAGTTTCCAAACATTTCCGGCCTCTTTTTCTGAAGCTTTGCAAAATTAATTGTGTATTAAACTTTCACTACGGTTCTTTCGATATTTCAGACTCACTTTTTTACATAAAGAAAACTATATCTTGTACTTTCAATAAATGAATAATTACGCTTTATAACAACTTTTACTATCCAAAATAATTTAAATTTAAAATCAGCTGATGTATTTTTTTTTCTGTAGCTGAACAGTTTTAGAATCTCGTAACCCAACAATCTCCTGCCTTTCATGACTCGGTACCCTCAGCAAATAACACAAAAGCAAGCAAACAGCTATTAAGAATGGTAATTATACAATCTCTGGTGTAAAATCTTTGAAAATATAAGGTCTAATTTTTGATAATAGGTAAACATATGAACGACAGCCTTTGGGTTGCAGATACACTTCAGGCAACTCCGCGCAAAAGTATCTCGACCATGCATACTCGTATATAAATGTTGCCCAGCATGGATGGAAGGGTAACTATTTACCATGATACATGAGTCTAGCTACATACATATGGGTGAGCGTATCCGTATGTGAAGGCATGTTGATGTATGTGTGTGATGTTTGAGTGAAAGTATAATAAAAGTCCGTTGATATTGCAAATCGGGGCACAATCGCCAATGTAACTGATTCTAAAGAGCAAATCTAAAGTTTTCTTACAAGCGAGTGAACGCGTAGTGAGCAATCGTGAAACTTAGTACAAAAAAAAAAAAAAAAAAAAACCGAAAATCCGTGACTTTACAGAAAGCCGTTGTGTGTCCTGCTTACGGTAAGCTAAATTTTATGAAAATAAGCTAAGATTTTTAGTTCGAGTTTGGCTTAAGACATTTCTGTAAAGTGCTTTAAGGGCGCGATTAAATCCTTAAAGTAAATATCAATACAATGATATATAACTTAAACATGTTTAAAATTGATTCAGTTGTATTGGCCATAATTATATAAATTATATATAGATTTATAAAGAGCTCAAGGCCGGAAAAATAAAACAATTGAATAATATATAAATTATGTCTACCAGGCGCAGCCGACAGTTCCTGATGATGACTTCAGACTGAAGTCGAAATATTGACGAATAAATAAAATAATTTACATATTATTCAATTGTTTTATTTTTCCGTCCTTGAGCACATTAAAAATCTATACATGTTTAAAATTGTGTTAAATTAAGATAAAAGACAACTAAAATAAAATAAAGAAAGCAAAATAAAATAAATTCAATTAATATAATTACTCAAATGAAACAAACAAAGTTAAATCAAAAGAAACAAAGTGAATTGCCTATATAAATGCAAGTGGTCATGTGTGTGAATGTGTGCACAGTTATAACTAAGCAAGTTCATCAGTTGAACAAATAAATATGCCCATATCACTAAATTAAGTAAAGAAAATAAAAAATACAAATAAAAATATAAAAAAATTCATAGAGATCAAAAAAAAAAAAACAAAAAAAAAAAAAGTACCTAGTAGTAAGAATAGTTTCAAGAATGGCATATATGTACATACATGCACACATATTTAAAGTACGTACTAACTGTTTAATAACTACAATGACCGGATATATTCGCTTTCAGCAATACGAGTTTTTCAAAAGAAAAGTTCGTCAAGCGACCCCGCCTTGGACTATTAATAATACCCGCAAAGGAAAATAGTCGCTCCACAGGGCCTGAAGACGTAAGCGGTGTGTTGCAAAATAGTGCTATTTCCTTTAATGTAGGATATTTGCACCATATATTGGAAGTTTTATCAGCATCATTCAAATATTGATGCATCATATTCGAAATAAAATGCAGGCTTTCAGCCTCCTCAGTCAATTTTGACAATAAATCAGTACTTTCTTCTGCAAAATGTAATCTGATTTACTAAAAATACCATATATACATATGTGTCATTTGTGCAGAACTTACCATTATTACTGAAATCATTAAAGGTCGATTCAGCATACGAACCCTCACATTTATGATTTTCGGTTGTTGCAGCAAGGTTCTCCTGTATGTTTGCACATACAGTGACTTACGACAGTATTCGTTCACTTCAATAATTCTTCGAAAACCATTTCTTTTTATCGAAATAATTGATTCTAATTCAAGGTAATTGAATATCTTATTTCATTAGAAGAAGTCAATTATATTTCTAATTGTAAAGGTAAACCATATTTTTTTGGTAATGGCAACTAATTGCAATTAGATTTAACATTAGAATAAAAATTTCAATTATCTAATGGGAATTAGTTGAACTAATTCTAATTGTTTAATTATTTAGAGAATTTCACAAAAGAAGGTTAATTAGCAATCATTAGCATTATCTAATCATTACTTAACATCTATGCTTTGGAGTTACACCGGTAGGTGAGAAACCATCACTTTGCACACACAAACGGAATTAAGGGAACAGCTATAAGCTACATATGTACATACATAAATGTTCACAAAACGGGCGATGACCGAGGATCCACCGAGAAAAGAACAGACAGGAGAGAGCCAGCCTAAAAGAGAAGTTCAGAGTGACAAACTCCAAAGCGAATAGTCTCAACGGCGACTTGGAGACCTTAAGAAGAAGGCGCCGCTTTACAGACAGCGTGAAAATCGGAGCAGCAAAAGGGCAGCTCGTAGCCGCCCAACGTCATCAACGCCGGCGCTTACCGCGACAGCACCAGAGGAGCAGCGCAACCAGAGCAAAATTCCATATCTACTTATGTAGTAATTTTTTTTTTATTTTTGTTGGCGTAGAATGGGGTATAATGGTTTTCTTTCGTGAAACAACCCTAACGTCAGTTTATTAATACATACATATCGTTTATGAACATTTAACCTTTTAGCACATGTTTGCCTGCAAATTAAGCCCTCCGGTCCCAATCCTGCATTACATTTGGTTTATATACATACATACATATGTGGATATAAGTATGTACAAGATTTTTTTTTCTCACTCACTTATTAATTCGCAAATATTCTTTTTCTATCACGGTTTAATTTTTGCACAACAATCTTTTTTTATTACGTTAAACATTAATATTAATCATATTTATTAATTTCCTTTTTTTTTGTTAAATTCTGTATTTTAAGTACTCTACATGGTTGCTTATTTTTTTTTTTTTGATTGCTTACTTAGAGCTTACTCGTAAAATTAAAATTCAGCAAACTGACCCACTCGTCGCATGATTAGTATGTCTAAGGGCCAGTTTTTCAGTGCTGGTTTAAACTCAGTTTAAACTGAGTTTAACTAAACTTAAACTTAGTTTTCTTGTACTCAATTAAATTTGTTGCAACCAAAACGAAATAGTCAGCACGCAGCTCATAAGTTAAACTAAGTTTAACTGTGCCCAATCGGCCGTTTAAACTCAGTTTAAACTCCGTTTAAAGTTGACTGAAAAACTGCATACTGAGTTTAAACTTAGTTTAAACGACAAACAGAGTTCATCTTGAACTGAAAAACTGGCACTAAGTTTTGCATTTTTTTTTTACATATATTGGTTTTTATATTTGCCATCATAATTTTGTTTAGATATAACATCTACAGTAAAATAAATACATTCACATTTGAAATCAATTTAATTGAGGAATTATTATGTTTGGATTTGAAATCAATTTAATTTAGGAATTATTATGTTTGGATTTTTGAGGGTATAAAGTCAGAAATTTAATTATAAATTAAATTCGCCATTTACAATTAAGAAATAGTTATATATATACATATATATATATATATATATATGTTTATAGAAAAAAAAAACTTTTTTTGGATTAGTTTAGAGGTGTAAGGAATCTTATTTAATTGTAAAGGAATAAAGACAAAAAAAAAATGTTTATTTACAATATAAATTCTAAGGGTTGAAACACTTTAGCTTAATGGAGGGCTAAGTACAAATTCCTTTGGCGGAAGCGGGGCGTTGCGCACTGTGTCAGAGAGCAGAGGGAATGACTACAAATAGACGTGACAGACGTCGACCGATGAACGACTAACCAACGGACCTAAGTCAGGCATAGGGGACATCACTAAAGGTGAGGAGTCAGTGTGAGGTCCAAGGTTTGGCAGAAGGTGCTGCTAAAGTGGGCGGGCGACTCCACCTGACCGGACGGGTTCTTCTTCTTCTTACCCTTCTCCTACTTCTGCAACTCTTCTCTAACCTATGCGTCTTCTTTCGCTTTTCTTATCAAATTGGCATGAATCCAAACTTTTTGTTAGTGTGACTGTAAGGCAAGTGCATGCGACCCCCCCAACCGACGAGCTAGGCCAGGGCACGCTAACATGCCTACAAGCCACTTCGCCCAATATCAAAAATACAGTCACGCAACAATGGCGCCCAACGGTATTGCACGATTATCTTTATTTTTCCCAATACTTTCATATCTTTCTATGTATATTCGGAAATTGTATTTCTTGTTACTATCAATCTAATTATTTTTTTATATCCTTACTCGCTTTTCGGACAGTTTCAGGTTTCATGACAGCAACATCGTCACCGACCAGTCTAAAGCGATATGTGCTATCGTGAAGAGTGCTGGGGGGATGTACCTACCAACTTACAGTGTTCCTTCTATAGACTTTAGGGTATGTTTAAGTGGTACCTGGTGGTAGTAGTTGTATAATAGAATATTTTTTGTTACGGTGGTGGCTGTTGTACAAGCTACCAGTCGGTCGCTCTAGCAGTAATCGTAAGTGAGGATTGCAACAGTTCACTACAAAGGGGGTAATTATAGATAAGGGTGTGAAGGGAAAAGTGTTGCATCCATGCTTATGTATCATATATAGAGCCTGAAATTGCATGCTTTATAGAAAGTGGGGAATTAGTTAATTGACTTGACATTGGACGGGTGACTTTAGAACTGAACACTCCCAAAATGACTCCTGCAAGGCAACGCCAAAGTAACAAAATACATACATGTGTATATTTCTGCATAGATGCAGCATTAAGGTATTGTTCCTTTTTTTACACATACAAGTATATGTGCACATGTGCATATAAGAAGAAAAAAAAAACAAAAAAGGGGGAAACTCTGGTGAATTTACTTTTTATTTTTCAATGCAGTTCTTAATACACATTTATTTTAGTTTTTTGTTGTTTTTTTACTCCGACAAGGTTGAAAGTTGATGTATTTTGGAACGATTTTCCGTCAAACCTTGTCAAATTTGGTTTTGAAACAAACCGGTTTCGGCGTTGTGCCATCTTCAGTGTTATTTTTCGTTCTGTTTAGTTTACGTCTGGCGGTCCCTATTTATTGTGTTTTGTCCTTCGTAGGTATCGGTATCTGTCTGGATGTCTGAAGGGAATCGAGAGGAAGGGGTTTCTGATGGCCTGGGACTATGTGGCGTAGATAGGCCGGTCACGCGTAGCGTCACACGGGCTCTTGAAAATCAAGTAGTTGGTGCGATATTTAATCAAATTGATACAGGGATTCAGCGACCGGTAGATTTTCTTTCCACAGATTACTTCAGTCGGTGCGCGGCCCGAATATTAAGCTCTATTGAAGGAGGAATTGAACGCGAAGCTAGTGCGTCCTTTTCAGCCCAGTATTCGACGAACCAATCCGAAGATAGTTTAAGTTTTTCAAAGAAGATCGACGAGGTACTGCAAATGTCGCAAACTAATGGTGGTGTTGAGGGGAGCGCTGACCCCGTGAGGAGGTTGCAGCTTGGGGGCTCGGAAGCTGCTGGTCCTAGGGCTCAAAGAAGTGGACCGACCTACACTGACGCCAACGTCGAGCAACTGAGCCGGTTAATGGCGATGATGGCGCAACAAGGCGATTTGATGGCTCAGTGCGCAAACGAGGTCAGGAGCATGAAAGCTTACGTAGCTAACCTCAGCGGACGAGTAACCGAAATAGAAGCATCAACTACACAGACGCTGGGTCACCGCTCCAACCATGCATCAACACCAGAGAGCAGGGCTCGTGTTAGCGAAGCAGGGAGAAGAGAAGAGGGTGAACGCCGAGCAGGTGAAGAAGAACAAAGTGAAGTTGAGCCACCCAGATGGACCTAGAAAAATGGCACATCAAGTTTGATGGCACATATATGGGAATTACGGTGGAGAGTTTTTTGTTCCACATTGAGAAAATGAGAGCACAGCACCAAATCTCTCATAACCAGCTGACTTCCACTGTCTCGTGACGGGCTCAGCGTTGAAGTGGTATTGGCGGGTGCTAGAGGATCATGCGGATGATCCAAATTTTGGATATTTAGATCTAAAGGCAGAGCTGCTGGCCCTTTTCAAAGCCGCGGAGTCTGATTACGAAATAGTTCGGCAAATCATGGAGCGTAAACAGTTGACACAAGAGGGATTTGATGATTTTTACGGAGATGTACACAATTTAACTTTTAGACTTCGTAAGAGGATCCCGGAGAAGCAACTCGTGGGGATTATAATGGGCAATTTGAAACCCTACTTGGCGAAACTAACTCTTGCGTCTAAGATGGACACACTAGCGGAGCTGAGGGTAGAATGTAGACGAGCAGAGAAATTGATTAGGGAGAACAGAAGTAGGGTTAAGAGCGTCAATGAGATCGTGTATCCAGGTGTAAGTTGTCCCGACGAGGCAGGCAATCCGAAACCAATAGAAGCGATAGGAAATCCACTCAGAAACAGAATAACTGGTGGTCCGCTGCCTGATGGCAGAACACAAAATGTGACGCAACGTGGTGTGACTTCTGCTCCGGCGCTTACAGGTTCCAATCCGACTATTGCTTCATTCTGTCCCTCACCATTTCACCTGATGTTGTGCTTCGCTTGTGGGATGCCGGTGGATCATTTTGCGAAGAATCCGTCGGAAGCAAAGAAGGAAAGGCGATGCAAGTCCAGCTTCCATGATATAATTTGTTTTTCGTGTGGGGGAAACAATTCATTTCGTGTTTTTAAACCAAGGAAGGAAAATTGCAAGCTGACCGACATGACCGGGACTCTCAGCCAGGAGGAGGTGCACCCGGACAACAAGTAATACAGATTTTAAAGAACGAGGCAAGGAGTAAAGTTGAAGAGAAGTTAGAGTTGGGAACGAAACGAGAATTGAAGAGTTTGCATGTTAGGAAGTTAGAATATGAAGAAGCCAAGAAGAGGATTTTTTGTGAAGCTATAATAGGTAAGAAGAGAAATAGGAATTTTAGGAAGATTCAAGCGATGCGAGAGAAAAAGAAAATATACAAAAGAGTTCATGATAAGATAGTGTCCACGATTGTTACTTTGAAAGGAGACAACAGATTTTTTGCGCAAACGAAGATTGGCGGTAAAGACGCATTAGCGTTACTAGACTCAGGGGCGGGAGCTAGTTGTCTGGGAAATAATGTGAGCAAATTTTTAGAAGGTAATGAAGACAAAATCCTTTTAATTAATAATCAGAACATCAAAACCGTGAACGGAGGAGAAACCCTAGTAACAGGCGTGATAACGTTACCCGTGATATGGGATGACATGAGTAGAGACCTAGAATTTTTGATAGTACCAGGCCTTCAACAAGAAGTGTATTTGGGTATCGATTTTTGGAAAGCATTCGACCTAAATGTTGTGAGTAGAGGAGCGATGGTACGAGCGGGCCACAACACGGTAGCAGAGCTCGCGCCAGCTGATGGTGACCTGTCTTTCGACGCGGTACAACATGTGTTGACACCAGACCAGATAATTGCTCTTGAGAGGGTAAAGGCACAGTTCCCGTCTTTTGCTGTCTTGGGGTTAGGCCGAACTGATATAGAAGAACACGCGATAGAAGTGCAAGACGAGAATCTTCCCGTGGTATATCTCAGCCATAGATTTAAAATACGCTTTTTGGCTGATTCCTCTGGAGCCGAATTCAAGAGCAAAAACTGCATTTACGGTGCCAGGGAGACAGCTCTATCAATTTACGGTAATGCCATTCGGGCTATGTAAAGCGGCACAGATAATGTGCCGACTTATGGACAAGGTTATACCCGCTTCGTTACGTGAATGTGTGTTTGTGTACCTTGATGATTTGTTAGTATGTTCTGAAGACTTCTCGTCTCATATATGTTTGTTAGAAAAGGTCGCTTGGTGTATACGCGAGGCAAAATTAACGATAAATGTAGAGAAGAGCAAGTTCTGCTATAGAGCGGTCCGATATCTGGGGTACGTAGTAGGGGATGGCTGTATTCGGACGGATGCCAACAAGGTAGCAGCTGTGAGAGACTTTCCAGAACCGAGGACCCCGAAATAGTTACGACGGTTTCTAGGCATGTCAGGCTGGTACCGACGTTTTATTCAGGACTGCGCGACCATTGCAGCTCCGCTGCACGACTGCCTTACCAAAAAAAAAATTAGAAAATTTGCAATGACTGACGACGCCAGAAGATCTTTTGAACTATTGAAGCAAAGCTTAATATCAGCGCCCGTACTCACACATCCGGACTTCAATAGACGATTTTACATCCAGTGTGACGCATCGACTGACAGAGTGGGCTGGGTATTATTTCAACTGGACGACGACAATAATGAGAGACCAATCGCGTACATGTCAGCGAAACTTAATAAAGCTCAAAGGAATTACAGCGTTACAGAACTTGAATGCTATGCCGCTGTTCTTAGCGTTAAAAGATTCAGGCCATATGTGGAAGGGCTACCATTTACGATCATAACCGATCACGCTAGCCTCAAGTGCCTTATGAATCAAAAGGACTTGTCTGGTAGACTCGCGAGATGGAGCCTAAAGTTGCAAAGTTTTGACTTCAATATCGAGCATCGCAAAGGCTCGCAAAATGTTGTTCTTGACACCCTTTCCCGGAGGGATATGGAAGAGATAAAACCAAGCGAGAGAGTAGTTGACATTTGTTTAGAATCACCATATTTCGAATCTGACGAATATGAATAGTTAAAAAGGACAGTGACAGAAAACGAAAACAAGTTACCGGACCTACACGTATCTGACGGATACGTATACAAAAGGACGCTTTTCGACAGGGGAGACCGGCTTCAAGCGGACCAGACCTGGAAGCTTTGGGTTCCGTCGGGGTTACGACCGGGGCTGGTAGCGGCGTCTCATAGCTCGCCTTCCGCAGGCCATGGCGGCATCCATAAGACTTTGTCACGAATACGCGAGAAGTATTATTGGCCGGGTATAGTGACTGATGTATGTACATATATAAAATAATGTGAAGTCTGCACGATGAACAAAACACAAAACGTCTTTCACAAACCTCCAATGGGAAAACCACACATAACCGAACGGCCTTTTCAATGTCTTTTTGTGGATTTATGGGTCCTTATCCTCGTACGTGTGATGGTAATGTCTATGTGTTTGTTTGTCTAGATCATTTTTCAAAATTCGTATTTTTGAAGCCCATGAGGAAAGCAACTTCAGCGGATGTCATAAAGTTTCTTGAAAGAGAAATCTTCCATATATTCGGCGTGCCCGAATATGTCCACTCAGACAACGGAAAACAATTCGTTTCTGAAACATTCAACAGCTTCTTGTATAAATATGGAACGAAGCACGTCTTTTATTCACCGCAAGGGTAATGCGGCAGAAAGGGTCAATAGGTCGGTATTACAGATCCTACGATCATTCATAAAAAACAACCAAAAGAATTGGGATTATCACATAAGTGATGCAGCTTTCGCGCTGCCCAGTGTAGCTCACTCTGCCATTAATATGTCGCCGTATTATGCCACTTTCGGTATGCCTATGATACAGCGTGCTGCATCATATGAACTTTACCGAAAGTTGGGATCACTGAAGGATGCAGATTGTGAGAGTGGGACTACGAATGATAAGATGCGTCTGATACGCAGCAAAATTGAGAAGGATTTTAAGCTGGCACACGAGCGAAGTAAAAGGGTTTACAATACGAAGAGTAGAGAAGTTAAGTTTCAAATCGGACAAGTGGTATACCGCCGGAATTTTAAGCAAAGTTCGCAAATCGACCATTATAACGCCAAGTTGGCTCCGAAGCAAGTTAAGGGCATAGTGCTGAAAGTCATAGGAAATTCTATGTACGAACTCGGCGATACTGGTTGAAAAAAGATCGGGGTGTACCACGCTAAGGATATTTTGCAAAATAAATTTTTGTCTTTGGTCTCGTAGCGCTATGTTCAATGTTAATGACGTGTACTGGGCCTGACTATTTCCTTATTTTTTTTGACTACATTGTTGTTTGTTAGTTGTATAGTTATATTATTATATAGTTGTATGTTTTTTTAAATATATATTTATATATATTTAATTATTTATTCATACTTGATTTCAGTTCGTAATTATCTGACCATTTATTTATACGCCGTATATACCTTTTTTGTTATTGTTATCCATTCAATTACTTATTTATGTATGTACATTGAATTGTGGAGAAGTAATAATATCAAAAAAACAACTCAGAAAATATTTAAATATTCAAATTATCTTTGAGGATTATTTGGATAATTTAATGAAGTCAAATGTCCACTAATATTTTATTCACATCAATATTAATAATAATAGTATTGTATAAATAACATGAGTTAAAAGAATTTTATAATCAGTTATCCATCCGCTTTAATAACAAAGTAGTAAGCATAAGCGAAAACAACGCATATGCTAAGCGTTGTTACGTACACACATAATAACAGCCATCGCTAGCTGCGTCTTGCATATGTATGTATGTGCCTTTGGTGGCGTCTCCCTGCGCAACGTCCGCCACATTCGTGCAAAATCCGGACAGGCCGTGAATGCATGAATGATCGATGACTATAAATGAGCGTAGCGAAGAGAAAAATTTGTACATCCCTTAAATCATAAGCAGAGAGTACCCATATTGGTCTCTTTTTTCTCTGTAAGTACACATATTTATGATCGCATGAGTGCCTGAGTTGAATGAGCATCGCATTCACATTCGTGTAATCCGGCTAACAGAAGAAATGAATGTGCTCATGCAGCCCTCTATTATGCATGTATATATTTACTTATTTATTTGAAGTATATGTTAAGTATGTACTTCAATACCCAGTGGACTTCACAAAAGGATACCAATGAGTAAACAACAATGAGGCCCGGCTTTAGGTCGAGAGTCGAGGCCACACATTGGGCGAAGAAGAATAACATAAGTATGCGACATAGGAAAAGGCTGTGTTTGAAATTTTTACGCATACGCTGCATGAGGCAGGCACCATCGGCGGGTGCGAGCCTGTAACGACAGCCTTTGGGTTGCAAATACACTTCAGGCAACTCCGCGCAAAAGTATCTCGACCATGCATACTCATAAATAAATGTTGCCCAGCATGGATGGAAGGGCAACTACCATGATACATGAGTCTAGCTACATACATACGGGTGAGCGTATCCGTATGTGAAGGCATGTTGATGTATGTGTGTGATGTTTGAGTGAAAGTATAATAAAAGTCCGTTGATATTGCAAATCGGGGCACGATCGCCAATGTAACTGATTCTAAAGATCACATCTAAAGTTGTCTTACAAGCGAGTGAACGCGTAGTGAAGCAATCGTGAAACTTAGTACAAAAAAAAAAAAAAAAAACCGAAAAATCCGTGACTTTACAGAAAGCCGTTGTGTGTCCTGCTTACGGTAAGCTAAATTTTATGAAAATAAGCTAAGATTTTTAGTTCGAGTTTGGCTTAAGTACATTTCTGTAAAGTGCTTTAAGGGCGCGGTTAAATCCTTAAAGTAAATATCAATACAACGATATATACATAACTTAAACATGTTTAAAATTGTGTTAAATTAAGATAAAAGACAACTAAAATAAAATAAAGAAAGCAAAATCAAATTAAATTCAATTAAAATAATTACTCAAATGAAACAAACAAAGTTAAATCAAAAGAAACAAAGTGAATTGCCTATATATGTAAATGCAAGTGGTAATGTGTGTGAATGTGTGCACAGTTATAACTAAGCAAGTTCATCAGTTGAACAAATAAATATGCCCATATCACTAAATTAAGTAAAGAAAATAAAAAATAAAAATATAAAAAAATTCATAAAGATCAAACAAAAAAACACAAACAAAAAAAAAAGTACCTAGTAGTAAGAATAGTTTCAAGAATGGCATATACATAATGATAAGTAAAATTATTAATTGAGTATAATCCTTTTTTTCAGACATTTATGTGGCAGGACGATGAGAGGGACGTCAAAACTGACTACTTTGGAGTTACACCGGTAGATGAGAAACCATGACTTTGCACACACAAACGGAATTAAGGGAACAGCTATAAGCTACATATGTACATACATAAATGTTCACAAAACGGGCGATGACCGAGGATCCACCGAGAAAGGAACAGACAGGAGAGAGCCTGCCTAAAAGAGAAGTTCAGAGTGACAAACTCCAAAGCGAATAGTCTCAACGGCGACTTGGAGACCTTAAGAAGAAGGCGCCGCTTTACAGACAGCGTGAAAATCGGAGCAGCAAAAGGGCAGCTCGTAGCCGCCCAACGTCATCAACGCCGGCGCTTACCGCGACAGCACCAGAGGAGCAGCGCAACCAGAGCAAAATTCCATATCTACTTATGTAGTAATTTTTTTTTTATTTTTGTTGGCGTAGAATGGGGTATAATGGTTTTCTTTCGTGAAACAACCCTAACGTCAGTTTATTAATTCATACATATCGTTTATGAACATTTAACCTTTTGGCACATGTTTGCCTGCAAATTAAGCCCTCCGGTCCCAATCCTGCATTACATTTGGTTTATATACATACATATGTGGATATATGTACAAGATTTTTTTTTTCTCACTCACTTATTAATTCGCAAATATTCTTTTTCTATCACGGTTTAATTTTTGCACAACAATCTTTTTTTATTACGTTAAACATTAATATTAATCATATTTATTAATTTCCTTTTTTTTTGTTAAGTACTCTACATGGTTGCTTATTTTTTTTTTTTGATTGCTTACTTAGAGCTTACTCGTAAAATTAAAATTCAGCAAACTGACCCACTCGTCGCCATTATCGCGAGTGAGTGAGCGCGGTATTGATTGTCTAATTCCGCTCAACCTCAGCTTAGGCAGTGTATGTATGTATTTGTGTATGTAAACTCCTTCTCACAGGTTAGCGACGGCATGCTGGTACCATCATTGCTGGAGTGACCAGGTAAGTGGTTTTGTCAAATTAATATTTTTTTACGTACCGATAATGTATTTTTAAAATCACCGCGGTTTACGCACATATCAATACCCGTGCGACAGACACACATATAGATACATAAAAATAGCCTGGCTTAGGGTCGTGGTTTTGTTATTGATTTTTTTATTTACAAATGATGAAGTTATAGCTTGAAGTAAGCATGATTAGTATGTCTAAGGGCCAGTTTTTCAGTGCTGGTTTAAACTCAGTTTAAACTAAGTTTAGTTAAACTCAGTTTAAACTTAAACTTAGTTTTCTTGTACTCAATTAAATTTGTTGCAACCAAAACGAAATAGTCAGCACGCAGCTCATAAGTTAAACTAAGTTTAACTGTGCCCAATCGGCCGTTTAAACTCAGTTTAAACTCCGTTTAAAGTTGACTGAAAAACTGCATACTGAGTTTAAACTTAGTTTAAACGACAAACAGAGTTCATCTTGAACTGAAAAACTGGCACTAAGTTTTGCATTTTTTTTTTACATATATTGGTTTTTATATTTGCCATCATAATTTTGTTTAGATATAACATCTACAGTAAAATAAATACATTCACATTTGAAATCAATTTAATTGAGGAATTATTATGTTTGGATTTGAAATCAATTTAATTTAGGAATTATTATGTTTGGATTTTTGAGGGTATAAAGTCAGAAATTTAATTATAAATTAAATTCGCCATTTACAATTAAGAAATAGTTATATATATACATATATATATATATATATATATGTTTATAGAAAAAAAAAAACTTTTTTTGGATTAGTTTAGAGGTGTAAGGAATCTTATTTAATTGTAAAGGAATAAAGACAAAAAAAAAATGTTTATTTACAATATAAATTCTAAGGGTTGAAACACTTTAGCTTAATGGAGGGCTAAGTACAAATTCCTTTGGCGGAAGCGGGGCGTTGCGCACTGTGTCAGAGAGCAGAGGGAATGACTACAAATAGACGTGACAGACGTCGACCGATGAACGACTAACCAACGGACCTAAGTCAGGCATAGGGGACATCACTAAAGGTGAGGAGTCAGTGTGAGGTCCAAGGTTTGGCAGAAGGTGCTGCTAAGGGGGCGGGCGACTCCACCTGACCGGACGGGTTCTTCTTCTTCTTACCCTTCTCCTACTTCTGCAACTCTTCTTTAACCTATGCGTCTTCTTTCGCTTTTCTTATCAAATTGGCATGAATCCAAACTTTTTGTTAGTGTGACTGTAAGGCAAGTGCATGCGACCCGCCAACCGACGAGCTAGGCCAGGGCACGCTAACATGCCTACAAGCCACTTCGCCCAATATCAAAAATACAATCACGCTACACATAGTTTTAAGTTACGTTCTGTTAATCTAACAAGCGAACTATAGTGGTGGCCACGAATTTAGCACACACCATAATGTTTTTAGTAGGTTTCCATTATTTCGCCACAGTTCCAAAATCTAGCGTTAAAATCCCAGTTACTAGTTGAAACTTTCTAAATTGCCATACCCCGTTATGGCATTCGGGCTTCGAAACGCGGCTCAAACGTTCCAACGTTTCTTCGATGAGGTCACGCGCGACTTGCCGTTCGTTTTCGCATACATCGACGACTAACTGGTGGCATCCGCAAATGAAACCGAGCACCAACAACACTTGCGTATATTATTCGAGCGCCTTCAACGCTATGGGCTCGTCATAAATGCAACAAAAATTAATTAAGGTCTTGAAGAAATCGAATTCCTCGGGCACGCAATTTCGGCACGTGATATAAAACCACTCGCAGATCGAGTTAAAGCAATTTTCGATTACCCTCGCCCTACAACCATTACAAAGCTACGCAATTTCAAAGGCACTATAAATTTCTACCGCAAATTTATGCAGCAGATCTACTAGCTCCACTAAATAAGCTACTAAAAGGTCCAAAAATTCGTGGTTAAAATCCAATAACTTTTACTCCATCACTGGAAAACTCATTCGCAGAGTGTAAGAAAGCCCTCGCTAATGCAACACTCTTGGTACACCCAGATCACAATGCTAAGTGGGCTATATTTTCAGATAATCTGAATGCGGGATAGGCGCCGCACTCCAGCAACGTACTGGTGAACACTGGCAACCACTTGCGTTCTTCAGTCGCAAGCTTGCATCGTCGGAACAAAAGTGCAATTTACGAAGCCGTTCAACATTTCCGCCACATTTTTGAGGGCCGGCATATCGTTTTATACACGGACCACAAGCCCATTATGCACGCATTCAAACATAAGCCTGAACGTGCCTCACCATGGCAGTACCGAAATCTGGATTTTATTACTCAATTCACAACTGATGCGAACAACATTGTTGCTGACGCGCTATCACGAGTTGATGCAATTGACTCGGCAATTACAGCTGAAGTGCTCGTACTTGCCCAAAACGACGACGAAGAGCTTCAGCAACATTGCATCAGTTGGGCCAAAACTTGCATCCAATGCCAGCGTAACAAAATTAGTCGCCATACAGTTTCACCAACTGCGCCATTTTAACTAATATGCCGTTTCGAGCATGTAGTTAGTTACCCTTCCATCCATGCTGGGCAACATTTATATACGAGTATGCATGGTCGAGATACTTTTGCGCGGAGTTGCCTGAAGTGTATCTGCAACCCAAAGGCTGTCGTTCATATGTTTACCTATTATCAAAAAACACCCATTACATATAGACTTGGTGACGCTTCCGTTGTCAAAAGGACACACAAAATGCCTTACAATCATTGACTTTTTTACACGCTATCCAGCTGCCGCACCACTTATTGACGGCACGGTCGCCCGAGTAGTACACGCACTCATGCTAACATGGATATCATAGTTTGGAGTCCCTCTGCGGATTTCTAGCGACCTTGGAGGACAATTCGAGTCAGACCTTTTTAACAAACTCGCTGACCTCCTCGGTTTTAAACATCAACGTAGAACGAGTTATCATCCACAATCCAACGAACTCGTTGAACGCTTTCACCGGCAATTAAAATCCTCTCTTCTTTGCCACGGTGAGAGTTGGTACGACGCACATCCCGCAGTTCTTCTCGGACTTCGAGCTGCTTTTAAAGAAGACGTCAAAACCACAACAGCAGAAATAGTTTTTGGTGAGCCAATTCGATTACCAGGTGAATTTTTAGCTCCATGAACTCAAAACATTGAAGCACCAGAACTCGTGAAAACGCTAAGACTATTACTCCTACCAATTAAGCTATTGCTGTAATACATTTCATTGGTGAATAATATCACCTGATTGTGTTCGCTTAAAACTAATATAAGAACAGAATTTAGAAATGTAAAAAGACAGTTGGATTTTGGTTACCACGTCTTACAGACGCGTTATAATAAAGAACCGACATCCCCACATATATATATATATATATACATGAGTTTTCGGATTTTTACGTAGGTGAATTCAAATCAGTTTTTTATTTAAGTTTGTATGTATGTACATATGTATGTATGTAAATTGTACATAAATATATGAAAAATATTGATAATACTGATAAATTACAATTTTCGTCTCAATTCATGCAAATTCCTACTGGGATGCTTATGCGGTGTAATTCTCTTGCTAGAACGATAGATTACAAGAGCACGCATTCCCGCAGAATTTGACATTTCTGGATCAAAAATAACAAAGAATATAATAATCCCAACGGTTTTATCCCTCCATACCCGCCCGAACGACGCGAATGGCGCATCCGCATGACGCACGGATATATAAAAAAAAAGTTTTTTATTTGTTTTTTTTTCATATAGATTGCGCCGAGTCATGAAAGGCAGAGGTTTGTTAAGTGTCGAGATCTAAAACTGTTCAGCTACAGAACAAATGCTCATCAGCTGATCGAATAGTAATATACATATGTATATGTATGTATGTATCAATTATTGAGAGCATTGAGTATATTTTTCTTTATGTAAAAAAGTGAGTCTGAAATATCAAAAGAACCGGAGTGAGTGTTAAAATCCTGACACAAACTACGGAGTGGCTCATTTAACTCAAAATTACTTTTACATGGCTTCAGAAAGAGGGGCCGGAAATGTCTTGAAATTCTGGAGGGAACGTTTAGTTTTATTTCGCTAAGAAGAGATGGGCTAGAGATCAAGCCTGTCAGTAACTTGACCAAAAATACAATGCCTAGCATTTCTCTGCGACTAGCAAGTGTAGGAAGATTAATGAGTTTTAAACGACTTATATATGGCGGCAGGTTGTACTGAGAATCCGAACGAAAATTCCTTAAAGGAAAAAGCAGAAATTGTTTTTGAATTGACTCTATTCTGTCGGAATGAACTTGATAGCGCGGGTTCAAAACAACAGATCCATATTCCAGTATGGGCCTCACTAACGTTGTGAACAGAGCCTTCGTGATGTAAGGGTCATTGAATTCTTGACCACCGTTTACGTTTACCGTTTTACAAATGCAAAAACACCCTTGGCTTTATTAACTGTAACATGTATGTGAAGATTAAAATTAAATTTCGGGTCCATTGTAATTCCAAGATCAACAAAGTTAAACACTTGTTCGAGGTTATGGTTACATATTTCATAAGAAGCTGGTTGAACTGCTCTGCGAGAAAAGCACATTACTTTACATTTTTTAAAGTTTGGTGGCATGTAATTTATTTCACACCAGTTAGTCATGGTATTTAAATCTGCTTGAAGTAAGGACCTTTCCTCAACAGAATGACACGATCTAAAAAGCTTTCCATCATCAGCATACAATAAAATTTTTGAATAATTTATAACAGAAGGTAAGTCATTTATAAAAAGTAAAAACAGAATCGGACCAAGGTGACTTCCTTGCGGGACCCCTGAAGAAACATGAATATTGTTTGAGGTACTATTTTTAAAGAGAACTCGTTGTGTTCTGTCAATGAGGTAAGAAGACATCCAACGAAGGAGATTAGGTTGAAAACCATGGAGATCGAGTTTATGGATCAGTAAAGAGTGACTTACTCTGTCGAATGCTTTCCTAAAATCAGTGTGCATAAATTCTCTGAATCCATTTGAAACATGAGTTGTGAACTCAAGCAAGTTTGTAACGGTAGATTTACCCTTAGAGAACCCGTGTTGTATGCTAGAAATTGTAGAGGATATGGAATACGTTAAATGGTCAACAATAATAGCTTCGAATAAATTAGGAATAGCAGAAAGCTTAGCTATATTCTTATTTTTTAAATTTTTTAGTTCTTTAGTAAACCAAGGTTGTGATTGCTCCTTTTGTACGCAAACCCGTTTTGGTACAAACTTTTGAAATAAGCTAAATATAATGTTATTAAAATGCTGGACGCAACGTTCAACATCATCTTTATACGTCGGCCATGATAATTTTGATAATTCTCGATCTAATTTCTTGAAATTGGCTTTCGCGAAAATAAAACGAGCGTTTGAGCTACTTGATTTATCAACAATATTACCAAAATCACCAATAACTTCGTAATTTACCTCAATCGCAGGGTGATAAGAGTCCTCTGGAATAACCAAGGGTTCGCACATCTTCATAGATGACTTAGATACGTCATCAATAAAAACAAGATCCAGAATGGTGCCAAATTATTTGGAGTTAAATTGATCTGATTTAGACAGAGCTCAGCCATATCTTCTAAAAACACATTGTATCTATCCTTTGATGATATTGGAACGATAAAGTCGTCTATAAGAGTCCATGATATGCCTGGCATATTAAAGTCATCAAGTACAATCATCGAGTCATGTGCAGTAATCATTGAACTTAAAGATCTAAGTAACGCAATATGTTGAGAATAAACCGATAAGTCAGAGTTAGGAGGGATGTAGCAAGCAGCTAAATAAAATAAACCATATTCTACCATAAATCGTATTGCTTTAAATTCGATTGACTCGATGAGGGGGATATTAACATCTTCGGATGGTATTGAAGAATGAACTGCAAAAAGAACACCCCCACCGATTCTGTCCTTACGGTCATTTCTATAAATTTGATATTGATTAGAAAGGATCTCTGAATTAAAAATATGTGGTTTAAGCCAGGTTTCAGTAAAGCAAACTACGTTATAGTTACAGTCTAAGCCTTTTAAATATAAATCGTTCAATTTAGTATTTAAACCTCTAACGTTTTGGTAGAAAATACTTAAAGTAGAATTTAAAATTAGTTTTTTGGCTCAGTGTCACGATTAGGAATTGAAGCTAAGTTATTTATTTTATTTTTATTTTTATGTGGCTTGTATTCAAATTCGCGAACAAATGCCCCGGTTGGCTAAAAAGAATTGTTAAGCAAAGTATCAAAAACTTCAGGTGCCAAATCAATTTTAAAAGATGATACGTGATACGTTACGTTCGTATTTAAAGTTAATTTTTCGGATTGCAAAGTTACAAGTCTTAATTTTTGATGAAATGTTAAACTCTATATCATCAGAAGAAGTGGCCCTAGCAAATCTAGAAACAAAAATCGATTTTCTCAAAGGAACCACAACCAGCTTCTTTGCAGAGCAGTCGGTCTCATCCAATGGTGCTACAGTTTTTGCAACAATAGAAGCAGATTGGGATGGTGGAAGCGATTGAGGCGGTGATTTACCCACTTCAGATGAAGATGCCTGTAAGCTCTCATGATCAGAATTGCTTTTATTAGAGGAAGAAGCGAGCGCAGATAGCTCTTGATGAAGTTGAAGAAGACGGGCCCTGAGGCGGAGGGACAGGAGACAAGAGATTAATTAGCTCAATTTGTTGGGGTTGAGGCACAATAATCTTTTGAAGTAATGTAAGAGGAGCCACAATACTTTCCTTGGGTGGACTGTGTGTCCGTTTGCGTTTGGTCTCTCTTACAGGTTGCGAAGTTTGTTTATCTAGGCACTTAAATGATTTAAATACGTTTTCATAACGTTTAAATTTATCATTAAGTGCCCGAAGGTCTTTGCCCATTTTCGAAAAATCCATTTCTGGTTTCTCTAAAAAATTGGAAAAGTTCAACCTCAGTTGATCTGCATTTCAAACAAGACCAACGAATACCTCTTCCTTCATTTATTAAGTCTAGGACTCTACCAGTCAATCCGTCACATTTTATATGAGCAATCCCATCGCACAACCAGCATGCAACAGAGCGTTGCTCATTATCGCTTTTATTTTTGCAGTTCTCAAATATGCAAGACATAATATAAACAGTAAAATTCAATATGAGTAAAAACTAAAATTGTATTAATAAATCAAAGAAGAAAGCAGTTTGTAAGGTGGGGCAAGTTTTATAATTATTTAAGGTTTGAGAGCTATTTATGCAACGAACAGTTTTAGATGCACAGTAATAGACATCTAAAAAACTAAACGCAAACATCTGTTTAAAGAATGAAAATCAAAAAAGAGAAAAAAAAAATGCGCGCAAACTTAAACAAATACACAAAATTTAAAGCAAAAACAATGTAAATAAGAAACAATAACAATGCAAATCAACTAATGACTCGGCAATTGAAAACTAAATTAAAGTGTAATAAAATCAATGCAAAAAATGCTCAACATATATTATACTTAGCTTTAAATGCGCACAGATAAATCTCCAAAACTTTTATCACTAAATTATTAATTTTTATACAAAGAAATAAAGAAATTTCAATATGAAAAAAGTAGCACAGAGAAAACACAACTATACAGCTTGACGTTTGCAATGAGGAGAAGAGAAGCTGATTTTTCGTAATAAACGTGTTTTGCTGTGAAAAAATGTTAAAATGTACATACGGGTTTTGGCACATGCGCGTTTTGGCTCTCTCCGGGAAGAAAGCGTAAACTTTAAACGCGTTTTTCTCAAAATGACAGTGGATAGTTAATCTCCGGATTGGGTGGACCGAAATCTAGGTGCGTTTTATTTGTTATTTATTTACCACAATTTGACGAAAAATTAAAAAATAAATATTTTTAACCATGAAAAACAGAAGAAATTTTTTCACTTTTTTTTTTAAATGTCCGCCATTTTTTTTAAGACGCGACTTTGGCGCCGTCTATAATATGACTGTTAATGTATAATTATAAATTTTTTATTACTCTCTAAAACTTAAATATTAATGAGATCCCAATCCTGAGATTAACTGTCCGCAATCGGAACTACTTTTTTCGATGACTCGACTTTGGCGCCCTCTCTAATATGACTGTAAGTGTATAAATGAAAATGTGTTAGTACTCTCTAAAACTTAAATATTAATGTGTTAAAAAATTCATATTCGTATTTAATAAAGGGGCTGAGAAAAAATTCTTCAAAATACACCTATTTTTGGCCTTCTAAAGTGTACTTGTACCTTAAATAGCCAAAAAAACTAGAAAGAAATGTGTTGTGATAGCCGTAACATCGATTTTTAGTTTTTTTTAAAATTGCCAGAAATGTCAAAGGCGGCAAAACCAAAGTAGCGGTACCCCGGGATGCATCATCTCTGGTTCGCTGCATTGTGCTTCTCTTGTGCTCACCAACACATTCACAATTTAACTTTTGACGACCCCTGACATATGTACGTATGCACATTTAAATTTCACTGCAGTAGATTTGTATGTACACATCAGAGAACGGCATTGAGTGCGCTCGAGTATGCATATTCATCATCCCTAAATTTGATACAAGCACGCACAGCCGTCTGCTGCAGTGCGCTCATTCATGCTCACTCATAAACATAAGGCAGACATGTGCGGGATATATCATTACATTTTCGAGTGTGGTAGTTCACATGATTGGCCGTGCATGTGAAGGCGCAAACTTGCGCATGTACACACTCGAGTGCACTCGGGCATCTACTAATGGCGATTTCTTTTCCACAAAAAATGTTGCACTTCATTGCCCCGCTCTTGTGTGTACGTGCGCAGAGGGCAATGTTAAGGCAACATTTTCTCAGTGGCCTCTTTTTTTATCTAATTCTGTGACTGGTTTGAAAACTTGTGATTCCTTAATTTTTTTGCAGCATTTATGGCGATTCAAATTGGATGTCTGGCTATGGGTATACTTTAGAACTTGACAACAAATGCGGCAGTAAACAAATCCAGCCACAACAGTTTCGTCTGGCTGTAAGATTTCCGAAATCACACCCCATACAAAACTTTTCCCTTTACGTTTTCTGGACAAAGTGTAATTCCCACTAAGGATTTGTTCAGAAACAATATCTGCAGTATCTGCCATCTCACGTAAAAAAAACAATACAAAAAATATGATAGAAAACACACGCTAATCAACTGCTGCTTGCAAAGAAAAATATTGTTACGGGTAACCCGAGTGGCTCGCAAACAACACTTGAGTGTCGCGAGCGTTTGTCGCCGGCGAGTGTGTTACATACATGCACCTTTGTATGCTGACGCAAATTTGTCCGACGGATAATGTAGCGAGCATGTATGCATCGTCATGATCGTATTGATCTATGAGCAAACAGACAAGCGACGGTTTGTACACGAAAACAACAAAGCATGCAAAATACGGCTACATGCGCGAGTATACACACAATTTCTGCACTCGTTGCAGTTCTCTGGTACACATGTAATCATATAATAAAGCTCCACCCCTTTGTTCACTCGCATACAGCAAGTAAATTAAACAAACTTAAATTAAAATAAATAGGTAGTTATATTAATCTTACACGAATCTTGTAGCTATTATAATTTTTTATTAATATGTTAATATATGTAAGTAATTAAAATTACAAAATTGACATATTATTGCTAGATATAAGGGCTATCGGCTTAGTCTTGAAATAACATTAAATATGGAAGATGTTTTGTTGCTTAAAAAAAATTGGATGTTAATACGATATTTGGCTCCGTTGGGGTGGAGAGAATCTAGAGTGGACGTTTACTTATCTTTGGATTTTTTGTGCGTATTGCGGCGAGTGCTAGACAATGTAATATATAGGCGTATGTTCAAGTGGGTGCATTTGCAGAAATCGCTTAGAAAGTATTCGAGTGTGAAGATTGTGTGACCTAATCTTACGCGAACGAAACTTCTGTTCATCCATATCGAGTAGTGGTTGTCAGACGGATATTTACTTATTTATGTTCATGTTACCTAATCATGTAGCCAATTCGACGATACTGTGTGAAAGAGTGTACGGCTATGTAGAATTACGTTGAGCGCAACTTTTGGCTCCGGCCAAGTTGGTAAGGACCTCTCCGAGCCGTTCGAGGCCAAACGAGGTTTTAGAAAAGGCGACTCGCTTTCGAGCAACTTCCTTAGTTTGATGCTGAAATCCGTAATTACAGCTGCCAATCTGAATCGCAGTGGCACTATTTATAACAAAAGTACGATGCTGCAAAAGAGGTTGGTCTTCCAGTAAACGAGTACAAAACCAAGTATCTTGTGGCAACAAACAAAAAATCCTCGCATATTGGGACCCACGTCACTGTTGGCAGTTACAACTTTGAAGTAGTCAAGGACTTTGTATACAGCATTGATACCACCAATAACGTCAGCCTCGAAATCAAGCGAAGAACGAAAATTGATCACTTTGTGTCCCCCACCATGCCTAACGGTTTTGATGATGTACCTCGGACCGTGCGGCTTGTTTTGGGGACGCCACACATATTTTTTTCCATCAGAGTCTAATCTACAAAACTTTGATTCGTCGGTCCAAAGCACATTTTTCCAAAATCTAAATTGATTTTCCTTGTGCTCCTTTGCGAACGATAACCTGACATTTAAATTCTTTTTTGAAACAAGAGGCTTTCGCTGTACTATACACCCCAGCAATTTTCGGGCATTAAGTCTTCGTCTAACCGTTCTGGAGGATACAACAATATGGTAATTGGCCTCTAATTCCTTTTGAATATTGAAACGATTTTCCGTCATCCCTTGTCAAATTTAGTTTTGTGACATACCGGTTTCGGCGTTGTGCTTAAGCCTTCGTCTAATCGTTCTGGAGAATACTACAATATGGTAATTGGCCTCTAATTCTTTTTGTATATTGGAGCGATTTTCCGTAATTCCTTGTCAAACTTGGTTTTGTGACATACCGGTTTCGGCGTTGTGCCATCTTCAGTGTCGTTTTCGTTCTGAGTAATTAGTGTTGGTTGTGCTGTATTTATTGCTGTCCATTGATTTTCAGGAATTGGATTCAGTTTTGCGAGATGTTTGCAATTTTGGTGTTTTATGCTTTTTGGTACCTGAATTTTCGTCTGTATTAAATTTTGTTGAGTGAGTTTTTTATTCTTCGGTTCACTTCGGGTTTCCTTTATACAGGTAGAAGTCGGTAATTTTAGTTTTGTGCAACATTATGTTCTGGTTCTGTGTGTGTTGTCTGTCTTTTACCTATGTTATTGTTCTGTCCTTTCATAAAAACTTAAGCGGTTCGAAAATTGCGTCGGAATAGGTATGTGTTTGCTCGTTTATTAGTCTGGCTCTTTTGAGCTCTGCGAGGCCCCGGGGGTCGACGGGATCAGTCGAGTGATGCTGAGGCAAGGACAAGGAGCATCTCACCCCTCATTTGGTGAGTGTAATGAGGAATAGCCCATTGGTGTGGCGCAGAGCCCGGGTTATATTCATCCCCAAAATAGGAGAGATAAATTATTCTCAAGTAAAATCTTTCAGGCCGACAAGCCTTGCCTCCTTCGTTTCTCAAAGAATGGAGAATATTATTGATCAAGAGATAAGCAGGAGAGTTAATGATTCTCCGTCCGCAAAGATATATTAAAATTTCGTGTCAAGTGACAGTCAATTATTCTATCAACTCGCCTACAAACAGGATTATCCTTATTAACTCTGTCCGTTGACCACCGCTATCATTCCTGCTATGTATATTTGATCTTCATTTTGCTTTCTTAAAAACTGTCTGAATATCTACATGAACCCTTAAGTTAATTATTCGAAAGAGTAAATCAATCCTTACTTATACATAAATTGGATCTGCTCGGTTTTAAACCTGATCTTCTTCGATGGAGATCTTCTTACCTGAACTACAGAACACAACAAGTCCTTTCTAAAAATACTTTTTCGAGCGTTAATAACGTATCTTCAGGGGTTCCGCAAGGAAGTCATCTTGGTCTTCTGTAGTAACATATTCAAAAATTTTGTTTTATGTGGATGATGTAAAACTTTTAAGATCTTTAAACGCTGTTGATTAAAGGTATTTACTACAAGCAAACTTAAATAGCATTTCTCATTGGTGTGAAGTAAATAATATGCCACTAAACCTTAAAACATGTAAAGTACTGTGCTTTTCCCGAAGGGCGATTCCACCGACTTCTTATGATATATGAAACTAAAGCCTGGAACATGTATTAAATTTTGTTGACCTAGGAAACACAATGGACCCAAAACTCAACGTCAATCTTCACATCAATGCTAAAGTCAAAAAAGCTAAGGATGTTGTTGCGTTTGTAAAAAGATGGTCAAAAGAATTCAGTGAAACCTAAATGACGACGGCTCATTTCACAACGTTGCTAAGGCCAATACTAGAATATGGCTCCATCGTTTTGAACCCGCGCTATTAAGTTTACTCAGCCAAGATTGAGTCTATTCAAAAACAATTCTTGATTTTTTCCCTAAGAAATGTTTCGCTGTGATTCCCAGTATAACCTGCCACCCTACATTAATCGTTCAAAACTTATTAATCTTTCTACCCTTGCTAGTCGAAGAGAAATGTTAGGCATAACATCTTTGGTAAAGTCACTGACAGGCTTGACATCTAGCTCACCTTTTCTGGTCAAAGTGAAGTAGAACGTTACCTCCCGAGTTTCCAAACATTTCCGGCCTCTTTTTCTGAAGCTTTGCAAAATTAATTGTGTATTAAACTTTCACTACGGTTCTTTCGATATTTCAGACTCACTTTTTTACATAAAGAAAACTATATCTTGTACTTTCAATAAATGAATAATTACGCTTTATAACAACTTTTACTATCCAAAATAATTTAAATTTAAAATCAGGGATCTGAAAAGCCAAGGGAAATCTATTGCAGAGATTACTCGCTTATTGAAGTGTTCGCGTAAAATGGTGTATAACTCTATACAACACGTAACAACATTTGGAACCACAAAAAACGTAAAGCACGAACGATAACCTGACATTTAAATTCTTTTTTGAAACAAGAGGCTTTCGCTGTACTATACACCCCAGCAATTTTCGGGCATTAAGTCTTCGTCTAACCGTTCTGGAGGATACAACAATATGGTAATTGGCCTCAAATTCCTTTTGTATATTGAAACGATTTTCCGTCATCCCTTGTCAAATTTAGTTTTGTGACATACCGGTTTCGGCGTTGTGCTTAAGCCTTCGTCTAATCGTTCTGGAGAATACTACAATATGGTAATTGGCCTCTAATTCTTTTTGTATATTGGAGCGATTTTCCGTAATTCCTTGTCAAACTTGGTTTTGTGACATACCGGTTTCGGCGTTGTGCCATCTTCAGTGTCGTTTTCGTTCTGAGTAATTAGTGTTGGTTGTGCTGTATTTATTGCTGTCCATTGATTTTCAGGAATTGGATTCAGTTTTGCGAGATGTTTGCAATTTTGGTGTTTTATGCTTTTTGGTACCTGAATTTTCGTCTGTATTAAATTTTGTTGAGTGAGTTTTTTATTCTTCGGTTCACTTCGGGTTTCCTTTATACAGGTAGAAGTCGGTAATTTTAGTTTTGTGCAACATTATGTTCTGGTTCTGTGTGTTGTTGTCTGTCTTTTACCTATGTTATTGTTCTGTCCTTTCATAAAAACTTAAGCGGTTCGAAAATTGCGTCGGAATAGGTATGTGTTTGCTCGTTTATTAGTCTGGCTCTTTTGAGCTCTGCGAGGCCCCGGGGGTCGACGGGATCAGTCGAGTGATGCTGAGGCAAGGACAAGGAGCATCTCACCCCTCATTTGGTGAGTGTAATGAGGAATAGCCCATTGGTGTGGCGCAGAGCCCGGGTTATATTCATCCCCAAAATAGGAGAGATAAATTATTCTCAAGTAAAATCTTTCAGGCCGACAAGCCTTGCCTCCTTCGTTTCTCAAAGAATGGAGAATATTATTGATCAAGAGATAAGCAGGAGAGTTAATGATTCTCCGTCCGCAAAGATATATTAAAATTTCGTGTCAAGTGACAGTCAATTATTCTATCAACTCGCCTACAAACAGGATTATCCTTATTAACTCTGTCCGTTGACCACCGCTATCATTCCTGCTATGTATATTTGATCTTCATTTTGCTTTCTTAAAAACTGTCTGAATATCTACATGAACCCTTAAGTTAATTATTCGAAAGAGTAAATCAATCCTTACTTATACATAAATTGGATCTGCTCGGTTTTAAACCTGATCTTCTTCGATGGAGATCTTCTTACCTGAACTACAGAACACAACAAGTCCTTTCTAAAAATACTTTTTCGAGCGTTAATAACGTATCTTCAGGGGTTCCGCAAGGAAGTCATCTTGGTCTTCTGTAGTAACATATTCAAAAATTTTGTTTTATGTGGATGATGTAAAACTTTTAAGATCTTTAAACGCTGTTGATTAAAGGTATTTACTACAAGCAAACTTAAATAGCATTTCTCATTGGTGTGAAGTAAATAATATGCCACTAAACCTTAAAACATGTAAAGTACTGTGCTTTTCCCGAAGGGCGATTCCACCGACTTCTTATGATATATGAAACTAAAGCCTGGAACATGTATTAAATTTTGTTGACCTAGGAAACACAATGGACCCAAAACTCAACGTCAATCTTCACATCAATGCTAAAGTCAAAAAAGCTAAGGATGTTGTTGCGTTTGTAAAAAGATGGTCAAAAGAATTCAGTGAAACCTAAATGACGACGGCTCATTTCACAACGTTGCTAAGGCCAATACTAGAATATGGCTCCATCGTTTTGAACCCGCGCTATTAAGTTTACTCAGCCAAGATTGAGTCTATTCAAAAACAATTCTTGATTTTTTCCCTAAGAAATGTTTCGCTGTGATTCCCAGTATAACCTGCCACCCTACATTAATCGTTCAAAACTTATTAATCTTTCTACCCTTGCTAGTCGAAGAGAAATGTTAGGCATAACATCTTTGGTAAAGTCACTGACAGGCTTGACATCTAGCTCACCTTTTCTGGTCAAAGTGAAGTAGAACGTTACCTCCCGAGTTTCCAAACATTTCCGGCCTCTTTTTCTGAAGCTTTGCAAAATTAATTGTGTATTAAACTTTCACTACGGTTCTTTCGATATTTCAGACTCACTTTTTTACATAAAGAAAACTATATCTTGTACTTTCAATAAATGAATAATTACGCTTTATAACAACTTTTACTATCCAAAATAATTTAAATTTAAAATCAGGGATCTGAAAAGCCAAGGGAAATCTATTGCAGAGATTACTCGCTTATTGAAGTGTTCGCGTAAAATGGTGTATAACTCTATACAACACGTAACAACATTTGGAACCACAAAAAACGTAAAGCAGACTCCACGAGCGTTAAAAACGTCCCCAAAGGTAGACCAAATATTGCGAAGAATGTCTGTTAAGGATCCGTTTAAAAGCTCCAAGAATATACAAAAGTATTTTGATTTTCCGACAGGATGGAAATTTGATGTATGTATATTGGAACGATTTTCCGTCATCCCTTGTCAAATTTGGTTTTGTAACATACCGGCTTCGGCGTTGTGCCATCTTCAGTGTCGTTTTCGTTCTGAGTAATTATTGTTGGTTGTGCTGTATTTATTGCTGTCCATGGATTTTCAGGTATTGGATTCAGTTTTGCGAAATGTTTTTGCAATTTTGGTGTTTTATGCTTTTGGTACCTGAATTTTCGTCTGTATAAAATTCTGTTGAGTGAGTTTTTTATTCTTCGGTTCTCTTCGGGTTTCCTCTATACAGGTAGAAGTCGGTAATTTAAATTTTCTGCAGCATTTTGGTTTGGTTCTGTCTGTTGTTGTCTGTCTTTTACCTCTGCTATTGTTCTGTCCTTTGTATACCAAATTAAACGGTTCGAATATTGCGTCGGAATAGGTATGTGTTTGCTCGTTTATTACTCTTCCATCAAAGGTGTTTTGCCTATAGATCTCCATGTTTTCGAGTACGTTTAGGCGGCGTCCCTTGTGTTGCACATGAAGTAGTTTGGCTGTCTTTTTAATATTTGCTGGCGGACATTTATTGCTGAACATGTTGTTAGCGAAGTTCGACTCAGGTACAGTGGTCGGCTTTCGTACCTATATATTCGTGGAATCTTGTTCTTTTTTCCGCCCTGTTTGTGCTATGTACTGTAATGGCATAGTCAGGTCATATGACAGGTCAGCATTTTTTCTAGGTTATTAGTTGTTTTAATTGCTGTCTGAATGTTTCGTTTTTTTTTTTTAAAGTTTGTCATTTGTATGTGTCTGTCCCAGTATAAGTTAGTACTGCCTATTTTCTTTTGTCTTTCTCTTCGTCGTTTTTTTTATCTGTCTGCCTTTATTTTGTCGAATTTTATTTACAACATTCTTTTTGTATCCGCTATTCTCAGCTATATTGTATATTGTTCTTAGTTCCTTCATGTATCCTTCATTTGATGAAGGTGTTTTTTTCCAGTCTATTAGTTAAATATCTTATTGCGGCCATTTTATGCTGTTGAGGATGGCTTGAGGTATTGTGAATGATGGTTGTGCAATTAGTGGAGGTGCCTTCTTTCGTTGTAATAATATTGTGGCTAGTTAGTTTTCGTTTTAATTGCCTTACGACTTTTTCCTCTACATTGTCTTCTGTTTTGTCGTTTTTAACTTGCTTTTCAATTATTGTCATCCA
This sequence comes from Philophylla caesio, assembly GCA_963971545.1. Classification (NCBI taxonomy): domain Eukaryota; kingdom Metazoa; phylum Arthropoda; class Insecta; order Diptera; family Tephritidae; genus Philophylla; species Philophylla caesio. The sequence goes on from OZ020605.1 coordinate 6,025,589, forward strand.
CATGTGCCTCGCATGCTCTTGCTCTTCGCTTGGTAATAGCTGTATTGTCACCTCCGTGTCTATAATTGCTAGCTCAGTATTTTTATACCCGAGCACACTTGTATACAAGGGTATTATAACTTTGTTCGCATAACGGTTGTTTGAAACAGCAAAAAACAGCAAACTAAAATGATCTGAATGAAAAGAGTAATCGATTTAGTCCTGACTGTCTGTCCGTGATTACAATAACTTGAGTAAAAATTGTGATACATATCTCAATGAAATTTGGTACATAGATTGCTCTTTGGACAGGGTAGGTTGGTATTGAAACTGGTCAAGATCGGTCAATAACCACGCCCACCTCCCATATAACGGAAGTTTTTGAAAAATGCAAAAACTCCGTTTCTTCGGTATCTATTACAGCAAATTTAGTGTATTTGTATTTGAAGTATTTGGAGCGATTTTGAACTAAGAAATGAAGTATTTATGAAATTTTGAAAAATGGGCGTTGCCACGCTAACCTATGAAAAATTTTCTGTATCTCAGTATTAGTATTAGTACAGTATTAGTTATCGTCACAAAATTTGGTGGGCTTATTTTCCTTGATATCGCTATTATTATCGTAGAAAATATTTGAAATCCGATGATAACTACGCCCACCTCCTATATAACGGAAGTTTTGGAAAATGCAAAACTTCATTTTTCCGGTATCTATTAAAACAAATTGAGTGAAATACGGTATTTGGAGCGATTTTGAACTAAGAAATAAGGTATTTATGAAATTTTGAAAAATAGCGGTGTAAGGTATCGTCATAAAATTTGGTGAACTAATTTTCCGCTGGCCGCTGTGGTCGAGTTGGTAGCGGTGCGTGCTATAACTTGATATGCCGGTGAGTTCGAGGTTCGAATCTCAGTCAGAGCAAGCAAAACCTTAATAATAGAAAAAGTTTTTTCTAATAGCGGCCACCCCTCGGCAGGCAATGGCAACCCTCCGAGGGTATTTCTGCCATGAAAAAGCTTCTCATTAAATACATCTGCCGTTCGGAGTCGGCACAAAACTGTAGGTCCCTCCATTTGTGGTATAATATAAAGACGCACACCACAATTGGTAGGAGAAGCTCGGCCAAACACTGAGCTATATAGTGTACGCGCCAAAAATTATATTATTATAATTTTCCTCAATATCGCTGTTATCGTCGTTAAAAATTTTTTAAATCGGATCATAACCTCGCCCACCTCTCATATAACGGAAATTTGTATACTAGTATTTTTCTTTCTTCTGTGTTGATAGCGATATCTGTTAGGTTTACAAGCCTTGAGTGCAATGTATTTTCTTTTTCCTTGTTTTTTACTCCTTGAAACTCTGTTAGCTTTTTGAGCTTCTTTTTCATACAACACGTAACAACATTTGGAACCACAAAAAACGTAAAGCAGACTCCACGAGCGTTAAAAACGTCCCCAAAGGTAGACCAAATAATGTCTGTTAAGGATCCGTTTAAAAGCTCCAAGAATATACAAAAGTATTTTGATTTTCCGACAGGATGGAAATTTGATGTATATTGGAACGATTTTCCGTCATCCCTTGTCAAATTTGGTTTTGTAACATACCGGCTTCGGCGTTTTGCCATCTTCAGTGTCGTTTTCGTTCTGAGTAATTATTGTTGGTTGTGCTGTATTTATTGCGAAATGTTTGCAATTTTGGTATTTTATGCTTTTGGTACCTGAATTTTCGTCTGTATAAAATTCTGTCGAGTGAGTTTTTTATTCTTCGGTTCTCTTCGGGTTTCCTCTATACAGATAGAAGTCGGTAATTTATATTTTGTGCAGCATTTTGTTTTGGTTCTGTGTGTTGTTGTTTGTCTTTTACCTCTGCTATTGTTCTGTCCTTTGTATACCAAATTAAACGGTTCGAATATTGCGTCGGAATAGGTATGTGTCTGCTCGTTTATTACTCTTCCACCAAAGGTGTTTTGCTTATAGATCTCCATGTTTTCGAGTACGTTTAGGCGGCGTCCCTTGTGTTGCACATGAAGTAGTTTGGCTGTCTTCTTAATATTTGCCGGCGGACATTTATTGCTGAACATGTAGTTAGCGAAGTTCGACTCAGGTACAGTGGTCGGCTTTCGTACCTATATATTCGTGGAATCTTGTTCTTTTTTCCGCCCTGTTTGTCCTATGTACTGTAATGGCATTGGCAGGTCAGCATTTTTCCTAGGTTATTAGTTGTTTTAAATGCTGTCTGGATGTTTCGTTTTTTTTTTTTTAAGTTTGTCATTTGTATGTGTCTGTCCCAGTATAAGTTAGTACTGCCTATTTTCTTTTGTCTTTCTCTTCGTCGTTTGTCCACATCATTCTTTTTGTATCCGTTATTCTCAGCTATATTGTATATTGTTCTTAGTTCCTTCATGTATCCTTCATTTGATGAAGGTGTTTTTTCCAGTCTATTAGTTAAATATCTTATTGCGGCCATTTTATGCTGTTGAGGATGGTTTGAGGTATTGTGAATGATGGTTGTGCAATTAGTGGAGGTGCCTTCTTTCGTTGTAATAATATTGTGGCTAGTTAGTTTTCGTTTTAATTGCCTTACGACTTTTTCCTCTACATTGTCTTCTGTCTTGTCGTTTTTAACTTGCTTCTCAATTATTGTCATCCACATGTGCCTCGCATGCTCTTGCTCTTCGCTTGGTAATAGCTGTATTCTCACCTCCGTGTCTATAATTGCTAGCTCAGTATTTTTATACCCGAGCACACTTGTATACAAGGGTATTATAACTTTGTTCGCATAACGGTTGTTTGAAACAGCAAACTAAAATGATCTGAATGAAAAGAGTAATCGATTTAGTCCTGACTGTCTGTCCGTGATTACAATAACTTGAGTAAAAATTGTGATACATATCTCAATGAAATTTGGTACATAGATTGCTCTTTGGACAGGGTAGGTTGGTATTGAAACTGGTCAAGATCGGTCAATAACCACGCCCACCTCCCATATAACGGAAGTTTTTGAAAATTGCAAAAACTCCGTTTCTTCGGTATCTATTACAGCAAATTTAGTGTATTTGTATTTGAAGTATTTGGAGCGATTTTGAACTAAGAAATGAAGTATTTATGAAATTTTGAAAAATGGGCGTTGCCACGCTAACCTATGAAAAATTTTCTGTATCTCAGTATTAGTATTAGTACAGTATTAGTTATCGTCACAAAATTTGGTGGACTTATTTTCCTTGATATTGCTATTATTATCGTAGAAAATATTTGAAATCCGATGATAACTACGCCCGCCTCCTATATAACGGAAGTTTTGGAAAATGCAAAACTTCATTTTTCCGGTATCTATTAAAACAAATTGAGTGAAATACGGTATTTGGAGCGATTTTGAACTAAGAAATAAGGTATTTATGAAATTTTGAAAAATAGCGGTGTAAGGTATCGTCATAAAATTTGGTGAACTAATTTTCCGCTGGCCGCTGTGGTCGAGTTGGTAGCGGTGCGTGCTATAACTTGATATGCCGGTGAGTTCGAGGTTCGAATCTCAGTCAGAGCAAGCAAAACCTTAATACTAGAAAAAGTTTTTTCTAATAGCGGTCACCCCTCGGCAGGCAATGGCAACCCTCCGAGGGTATTTCTGCCATGAAAAAGCTTCTCATTAAATACATCTGCCGTTCGGAGTCGGCACAAAACTGTAGGTCCCTCCATTTGTGGTATAATATAAAGACGCACACCACAATTGGTAGGAGAAGCTCGGCCAAACACTGAGCTATATAGTGTACGCGCCAAAAATTATATTATTATAATTTTCCTCAATATCGCTGTTATCGCCTATGTAACCTCGCCCACCTCTCATATAACGGAAATTTTGAAAAATGCAAAAATTTCGTTTTATCTTTATCCCTTGGAACATATTAATTAAATTTTGAAAAACGCCCGTTACCACGCCCACTTATAAACAAACGTCTGTAGATATGTCACTAACACTGTAAGGTATCGTCACAAAATTTAGTGAACATATTGTCCTTTATATCATCGTCAATAATTTTTGAAATCGGACCATAAGCACGCCCCAATTTCTTATAACGGAAATTTTGAAAAATGCAAAACCCTCGTTTTTCAGTATTTATAGGAACGAATTGAGTAAAGTTTAAAACTAGCAGCGATTTAAAACAAAGAAACGGGGGTTTCGCCCATACCAAAATAAATCACGAGGGTATATAAAAATTGGTTTCGCCCGAAATTAGATTTTCTTACTTGTTTTATTATGTTTTTTTTCTCTAATGCTATGTTTGTGACCCTTCTCTAGTATTTTTCTTTCTTCTGTGTTGATAGCGATATCTGTTAGGTTTGCAAGCCTTGAGTGCAATGTATTTTCTTTTTCCTTGTTTTTTACTCCTTGAAACTCTGTTAACTTTTTGAGCTTCTTTTCCATACAACACGTAACAACATTTGGAACCACAAAAAACGTAAAGCAGACTCCACGAGCGTTAAAAACGTCCCCAAAGGTAGACCAAATAATGCGAAGAATGTCTGTTAAAGATCCGTTTAAAAGCTCCAAGAATATACAAAAGTATTTTGATTTTCCGACAGGATGGAAATTTGATGTATATTGGAACGATTTTCCTTCATCCCTTGTCAAATTTGGTTTTGTAACATACCGGCTTCGGCGTTGTGCCATCTTCAGTGTCGTTTTCGTTCTGAGTAATTAGTGTTGGTTGTGCTGTATTTATTGCGAAATGTTTGCAATTTTGGTGTTTTATGCTTTTGGTACCTGAATTTTCGTTTGTATAAAATTCTGTTGAGTGAGTTTTTTATTTTTCGGTTCTCTTCGGGTTTCTTCTATACACGTAGAAGTCGGTAATTTAAATTTTCTGCAGCATTTTGGTTTGGTTCTGTCTGTTGTTGTCTGTCTTTTACCTCTGCTATTGTTCTGTCCTTTGTATACCAAATTAAACGGTTCGAATATTGCGTCGGAATAGGTATGTGTTTGCTCGTTTATTACTCTTCCATCAAAGGTGTTTTGCTTATAGATCTCCATGTTTTCGAGTACGTTTAGGCGGCGTCCCTTGTGTTGCACATGAAGTAGTTTGGCTGTCTTTTTAATATTTGCTGGCGGACATTTATTGCTGAACATGTTGTTAGCGAAGTTCGACTCAGGTACAGTGGTCGGCTTTCGTACCTATATATTCGTGGAATCTTGTTCTTTTTTCCGCCCTGTTTGTGCTATGTACTGTAATGGCATAGTCAGGTTATTCTCAGCTATATTGTATATTGTTCTTAGTTCCTTCAAGTATCCTTCCTTTGATGAAGGTGTTTTTTCCAGTCTATTAGTTAAATATCTTATTGCGGCCATTTTATGCTGTTGAGGATGGTTTGAGGTATTGTGAATGATGGTTGTGCAATTAGTGGAGGTGCCTTCTTTCGTTGTAATAATATTGTGGCTACTTAGTTTTCGTTTTCATTGCCTTACGACTTTTTCCTCTACATTGTCTTCTGTTTTGTCGTTTTTAACTTGCTTTTCAATTATTGTCATCCACATGTGCCTCGCATGCTCTTGCTCTTCGCTTGGTAATAGCTGTATTGTCACCTCCGTGTCTATAATTGCTAGCTCAGTATTTTTATACCCGAGTACACTTGTATACAAGGGTATTATTACTTTGTTCGCATAACGGTTGTTTGTAACAGCAAAAAATAATCGAGATATATATAGACATATATAACTAAAATGATCAGAATGAAAAGAGTAATCGATTTAGTCCTGACTGTCTGTCCGTCCGTTTGTCCGTGATTACAATAACTTGAATAAAAATTGTGATACATATCTCAATGAAATTTGGTACATAGATTGCTCTTTGGACAGGGTAGGTTGGTATTGAAACTGGTCAAGATCGGTTAATAACCACGCCCACCTCCCATATAACGGAAGTTTTTGAAAAATGCAAAAACTCCGTTTTTTCGGTATCTATTACAGCAAATTGAGTGAAATTTGGTATTTGGAGCGATTTTGAACTAAGAAATTAAGTGTTTATGAAATTTTGAAAAATGGGCGTTGCCACGCTCACCTATGAAACATTTTCTGTATCTCAATAACAGTATTAGTTATCGTCACAAAATTTGGTGGACTTATTTTTCTTGATATCGCTATTATTATCGTACAAAATATTTGAAATCCGATTAAAACCTCGCCCACCTCCCATATAACGGAAATTTTGGAAAATGCAAAACTTCATTTTTCCGGTATCTATTAAAACAAATTGAGTGAAATTCGGTATTTGGAGCGATTTTGAACTAAGAAATGAAGTATTTATGAAATTTTGAAAAATAACGGTGTAAGACATCGTCATAAAATTTGGTGAACTAATTTTCCTCAATATCGCTGATATCGTCGTTAAAAATTTTTGAAATCGGACCATAACCTCGCCCACCTCCCATATAACGGAAATATATAAATAAAATTTTGATATTTAGAGAGATATTTAATTAAGAAACTTGATTTTTATGAAATTTTGAAAAATGCCCGTTACCACGCCCACTTATAAAAAAACGTCTGTAGATATGTAACTAACAATGTAAGGTATCGTCAATTTAGTGAACATAAGCACGTCCAAATTTCTTATAACGGAAATTTTGAAAAATGCAAAACCCTCGTTTTTCAGTATTTATAGGAACAAATTGAGTAAAGTTTAAAACTTGCAGCGAATTAAAACAAAGAAACGGGGGTTTCGCCCATACCAAAATACATCACGAGAGTATATAAAAATTGGTTTCGCCCGAATTTAGATTTTCTTACTTGTTTTATTATGTTTTTTTCTCTAATGCCATGTTTGTGACCCTTCTCTAGTATTTTACTTTCTTCTGTGTTGATAGCGTATCTCTTAGGTTTACAAGGGTTGCGGGCAATGTATTTTCTTTTTCCTTGTTTTTTACTCCTTGAAACTCTATTAACTTGTTGAGCTTCTTTTGCATTATTTTATATTTTCCCTGCATTTGCTGGTCTATTTCTTCCCTAATCTTATCGAAGATATTCATTCAAATGTCTGCTATATTTCTGCTAAACGTAGGTGTATGGATAGGAGTTCTGCGTTTGTTTGGTCGTTCTTTGCGTAAAGATTTCGAAGATCGTTCTTAAGCAGGTATAAGTTAACACCGACAAACGCGTTTCCGGCCAACACTCCACTCCCCCCGAAATCGCTGACGATGCGTCGGCAGGTTTGAGTGTGAAAATAATTTAAATACAAAAACCAAGTACTCCACTCCCACCGATATTGCTGACGATGCGTCGACCGGGTTGCGCGTGGCAACAACAAACAGCTATCGCTGCGGCAGGAAAACCAATAGCGGGACAGAGTGCTAGTGCAAGCGGTAAATTGCCGAAACATGTGCAGCAACTGGTAGGGTTATTATAAGAAGGTGTTAGGTATTTAGGCGTAGTCGCCGCTATAATTCATTTATCAAAATCAGTTGTATTAACTCACCCGAATAAACCGGCTGCTTTTGCTCGCAAGGGAAATAAAATAAATTAAACAAACACTAGTGTTTAATAATTGGCGCCCAACGTGGGGCTGTACTGTAATGGCATTGGCAGGTCAGCATTTTTCCTAGGTTATTAGTTGTTTTAAATGCTGTCTGGATGTTTCGTTTTTTTTTTAAAGTTTGCCAATTTGTATGTGTCTGTCCCAGTATAACTTAGTACTGCCTATTTTCTTTTGTCTTTCTCTTCGTCATTTTTCTCTGTCTGTCTTTATTTTGTCGAATTTTATCGACATCATTCTTTTTGTATCCGTTATTCTCAGCTATATTGTATATTGTTTTTAGTTCCTTCATGTATCCTTCATTTGATGAAGGTGTTTTTTCCAGTCTATTAGTTAAATATCTTATTGCGGCCATTTTATGCTGTTGAGGATGGTTTGAGGTATTGTGAATGATGGTTGTGCAATTAGTGGAGGTGCCTTCTTTCGTTGTAATAATATTGTGGCTAGTTAGTTTTCGTTTTAACTGCCTTAAGACTTTTTCCTCTACATTGTCTTCTGTTTTGTCGTTTTTAACTTGCTTTTCAATTATTGTCATCCACATGTGCCTCGCATGCTCTTGCTCTTCGCTTGGTAATAGCTGTATTGTCACCTCCGTGTCTATAATTGCTAGCTCAGTATTTTTATACCCGAGCACACTTGTATACAAGGGTATTATAACTTTGTTCGCATAACGGTTGTTTGAAACAGCAAAAAACAGCAAACTAAAATGATCTGAATGAAAAGAGTAATCGATTTAGTCCTGACTGTCTGTCCGTGATTACAATAACTTGAGTAAAAATTGTGATACATATCTCAATGAAATTTGGTACATAGATTGCTCTTTGGACAGGGTAGGTTGGTATTGAAACTGGTCAAGATCGGTCAATAACCACGCCCACCTCCCATATAACGGAAGTTTTTGAAAAATGCAAAAACTCCGTTTCTTCGGTATCTATTACAGCAAATTTAGTGTATTTGTATTTGAAGTATTTGGAGCGATTTTGAACTAAGAAATGAAGTATTTATGAAATTTTGAAAAATGGGCGTTGCCACGCTAACCTATGAAAAATTTTCTGTATCTCAGTATTAGTATTAGTACAGTATTAGTTATCGTCACAAAATTTGGTGGACTTATTTTCCTTGATATCGCTATTATTATCGTAGAAAATATTTGAAATCCGATGATAACTACGGCCATCTCCTATATAACGGAAGTTTTGGAAAATGCAAAACTTCATTTTTCCGGTATCTATTAAAACAAATTGAGTGAAATACGGTATTTGGAGCGATTTTGAACTAAGAAATAAGGTATTTATGAAATTTTGAAAAATAGCGGTGTAAGGTATCGTCATAAAATTTGGTGAACTAATTTTCCGCTGGCCGCTGTGGTCGAGTTGGTAGCGGTGCGTGCTATAACTTGATATGCCGGTGAGTTCGAGGTTCGAATCTCAGTCAGAGCAAGCAAAACCTTAATAATAGAAAAAGTTTTTTCTAATAGCGGTCACCCCTCGGCAGGCAATGGCAACCCTCCGAGGGTATTTCTGCCATGAAAAAGCTTCTCATTAAATACATCTGCCGTTCGGAGTCGGCACAAAACTGTAGGTCCCTCCATTTGTGGTATAATATAAAGACGCACACCACAATTGGTAGGAGAAGCTCGGCCAAACACTGAGCTATATAGTGTACGCGCCAAAAATTATATTATTATAATTTTCCTCAATATCGCTGTTATCGTTGTTAAAAATTTTTGAAATCGGACCATAACCTCGCCCACCTCTCATATAACGGAAATTTTGAAAAATGCAAAAATTTCGTTTTATCTTTATCCCTTGGAACATATTAATTAAATTTTGAAAAACGCCCGTTACCACGCCCACTTATAAAAAAACGTCTGTAGATATGTCACTAACACTGTAAGGTATCGTCACAAAATTTAGTGAACATATTGTCCTTTATATCATCGTCAATAATTTTTGAAATCGGACCATAAGCACGCCCCAATTTCTTATAACGGAAATTTTGAAAAATGCAAAACCCTCGTTTTTCAGTATTTATAGGAACGAATTGAGTAAAGTTTAAAACTAGCAGCGATTTAAAACAAAGAAACGGGGGTTTCGCCCATACCAAAATAAATCACGAGGGTATATAAAAATTGGTTTCGCCCGAATTTAGATTTTCTTACTTGTTTTATTATGTTTTTTTCTCTAATGCTATGTTTGTGATCCTTCTCTAGTATTTTTCTTTCTTCTGTGTTGATAGCGTATCTGTTAGGTTTACAAGGCATTTTTTTTTCCTTGTTTTTTACTCCTTGAAACTCTATTAACTTGTTGAGCTTCTTTTGCATTATTTTATATTTTCCCTGCATTTGCTGGTCTATTTCTTCCCTAATCTTATCGAAGATATTCATTCAAATGTCTGCTATATTTCTGCTAAACGTAGGTGTATGGATAGGAGTTCTGCGTTTGTTTGGTCGTTCTTTGCGTAAAGATTTCGAAGATCGTTCTTAAGCAGGTATAAGTTAACACCGACAAACGCGTTTCCGGCCAACACTCCACTCCCCCCGAAATCGCTGACGATGCGTCGGCAGGTTTGAGTGTGAAAATAATTTAAATACAAAAACCAAGTACTCCACTCCCACCGATATTGCTGACGATGCGTCGACCGGGTTGCGCGTGGCAACAACAAACAGCTATCGCTGCGGCAGGAAAACCAATAGCGGGACAGAGTGCTAGTGCAAGCGGTAAATTGCTGAAACATGTGCAGCAACTGGTAGGGTTATTATAAGAAGGTGTTAGGTATTTAGGCGTAGTCGCCGCTATAATTCATTTAGCAAAATCAGTTGTATTAACTCACCCGAATACACCGGCTGCTTTTGCTCGCAAGGGAAATAATTATATACTTATAAATAGTGAATAGTTATATACTTATAAAAGAACAAATTCGGTGTGTGGCCGTGGTTCGAACCCACCCGGCAATTGTTAAAGTAAACAGCAAAACCCACGTTTTTCAGTATTTATAGGAACGAATTGAGTAAAGTTTAAAACTAGCAGCGATTTAAAACAAAGAAACGGGGGTTTCGCCCATACCAAAATAAATCACGAGGGTATATAAAAATTGGTTTCGCCCGAATTTAGATTTTCTTACTTGTTTTATTATGTTTTTTTCTCTAATGCTATGTTTGTAACCCTTCTCTAGTATTTTTCTTTCTTCTGTGTTGATAGCGATATCTGTTAGGTTTACAAGCCTTGAGTGCAATGTATTTTCTTTTTCCTTGTTTTTTACTCCTTGAAACTCTGTTAACTTTTTGAGCTTCTTTTCCATACAACACGTAACAACATTTGGAACCACAAAAAACGTAAAGCAGACTCCACGAGCGTTAAAAACGTCCCCAAAGGTAGACCAAATAATGCGAAGAATGTCTGTTAAGGATCCGTTTAAAAGCTCCAAGAATATACAAAAGTATTTTGATTTTCCGACAGGATGGAAATTTGATGTATATTGGAACGATTTTCCGTCATCCCTTGTCAAATTTGGTTTTGTAACATACCGGCTTCGGCGTTTTGCCATCTTCAGTGTCGTTTTCGTTCTGAGTAATTATTGTTGGTTGTGCTGTATTTATTGCGAAATGTTTGCAATTTTGGTGTTTTATGCTTTTGGTACCTGAATTTTCGTCTGTATAAAATTCTGTCGAGTGAGTTTTTTATTCTTCGGTTCTCTTCGGGTTTCCTCTATACAGATAGAAGTCGGTAATTTATATTTTGTGCAGCATTTTGTTTTCGTTCTGTGTGTTGTTGTTTGTCTTTTACCTCTGCTATTGTTCTGTCCTTTGTATACCAAATTAAACGGTTCGAATATTGCGTCGGAATAGGTATGTGTTTGCTCGTTTATTACTCTTCCATCAAAGGTGTTTTGCTTATAGATCTCCATGTTTTCGAGTACGTTTAGGCGGCGTCCCTTGTGTTGCACATGAAGTAGTTTGGCTGTCTTCTTAATATTTGCCGGCGGACATTTATTGCTGAACATGTAGTTAGCGAAGTTCGACTCAGGTACAGTGGTCGGCTTTCGTACCAATATATTCGTGGAATCTTGTTCTTTTTTCCGCCCTGTTTGTCCTATGTACTGTAATGGCATTGGCAGGTCAGCATTTTTCCTAGGTTATTAGTTGTTTTAAATGCTGTCTGGATGTTTCGTTTTTTTTTTTAAAGTTTGCCAATTTGTATGTGTCTGTCCCAGTATAACTTAGTACTGCCTATTTTCTTTTGTCTTTCTCTCCGTCGTTTTTTCTCTGTCTGTCTTTATTTTGTCGAATTTTATCCACATCATTCTCTTTGTATCCGTTATTCTCAGCTATATTGTATATTGTTCTTAGTTCCTTCATGTATCCTTCCTTTGATGAAGGTGTTTTTTCCAGTCTATTAGTTAAATATCTTATTGCGGCCATTTTATGCTGTTGAGGATGGTTTAAGGTATTGTGAATGTTGGTTGTGCAATTAGTGGACGTGCCTTCTTTCGTTGTAATAATATTGTGGCTACTTAGTTTTCGTTTTCATTGCCTTACGACTTTTTCCTCTACATTGTCTTCTGTTTTGTCGTTTTTAACTTGCTTTTCAATTATTGTCATCCACATGTGCCTCGCATGCTCTTGCTCTTCGCTTGGTAATAGCTGTATTGTCACCTCCGTGTCTATAATTGCTAGCTCAGTATTTTTATACCCGAGTACACTTGTATACAAGGGTATTATAACTTTGTTCGCATAACGGTTGTTTGTAACAGCAAAAAATAATCGAGATAGATATAGACATATATAACTAAAATGATCAGAATGAAAAGAGTAATCGATTTAGTCCTGACTGTCTGTCCGTCCGTTTGTCTGTGATTACAATAACTTGAGTAAAAATTGTGATACATATCTCAATGAAATTTGGTACATAGATTGCTCTTTGGACAGGGTAGGTTGGTATTGAAACTGGTCAAGATCGGTTAATAACCACGCCCACCTCCCATATAACGGAAGTTTTTGAAAAATGCAAAAACTCCGTTTTTTCGGTATCTATTACAGCAAATTGAGTGAAATTTGGTATTTGGAGCGATTTTGAACTAAGAAATTAAGTATTTATGGAATTTTGAAAAATGGGCGTTGCCACGCTCACCTATGAAACATTTTCTGTATCTCAATAACAGTATTAGTTATCGTCACAAAATTTGGTGGACTTATTTTCCTTGATATCGCTATTATTATCGTAAAAAATATTTGAAAATCGATTATAACCTCGCCCACCTCCCATATAACGGAAATTTTGGAAAATGCAAAACTTCATTTTACCGGTATCTATTAAAACAAATTGAGTGAAATTCGGTATTAGGAGCGATTTTGAACTAAGAAATAAGGTATTTATGAAATTTTGAAAAATAACGGTGTAAGACATCGTCATAAAATTTGGTGAACTAATTTTCCTCAATATCGCCGATATCGTCGTTAAAAATTTTTGAAATCGGACCATAACCTCGCCCACCTCCCATATAACGGAAATTTTTAAAAATGCAAAAATTTCGTTTTTTCTTTATCTATTGGAACATATAAATGAATTTTGATATTTAAAGAGATATTTAATTAAGAAACTTGATTTTTATGACATTTTGAAAAATGCCCGTTACCACGCCCACTTATAAAAAAACGTCTGTAGATATGTCACTAACAATGTAAGGTATCGTCAATTTAGTGAACATAAGCACGTCCAAATTTCTTATAACGGAAATTTTGAAAAATGCAAAACCCTCGTTTTCCAGTATTTATAGGAACAAATTGAGTAAAGTTTAAAACTTGCAGCGAATTAAAACAAAGAAACGGGGGTTTCGCCCATACCAAAATACATCACGAGGGTATATAAAAATTGGTTTCGCCCGAATTTAGATTTTCTTACTTGTTTTATTATGTTTTTTTCTCTAATGCCATGTTTGTGACCCTTCTCTAGTATTTTACTTTCTTCTGTGTTGATAGCGTATCTGTTAGGTTTACAAGGCATTTTCTTTTTCCTTGTTTTTTACTCCTTGAAACTCTATTAACTTGTTGAGCTTCTTTTGCATTATTTTATATTTTCCCTGCATTTGCTGGTCTATTTCTTCCCTAATCTTATCGAAGATATTCATTCAAATGTCTGCTATATTTCTGCTAAACGTAGGTGTATGGATAGGAGTTCTGCGTTTGTTTGGTCGTTCTTTGCGTAAAGATTTCGAAGATCGTTCTTAAGCAGGTATAAGTTAACACCGACAAACGCGTTTCCGGCCAACACTCCACTCCCCCCGAAATCGCTGACGATGCGTCGGCAGGTTTGAGTGTGAAAATAATTTAAATAAAAAAACCAAGTACTCCACTCCCACCGATATTGCTGACGATGCGTCGACCGGGTTGCGCGTGGGAACAACAAACAGCTATCGCTGCGGCAGGAAAACCAATAGCGGGACAGAGTGCTAGTGCACGCGGTAAATTGCTGAAACATGTGCAGCAACTGGTAGGGTTATTATAAGAAGGTGTTAGGTATTTAGGCGTAGTCGCCGCTATAATTCATTTAGCAAAATCAGTTGTATTAACTCACCCGAATAAACCGGCTGCTTTTGCTCGCAAGGGAAATAATTATATACTTATAAATAGTGAATAGTTATATACTTATAAAAGAACAAATTCGGTGTGTGGCCGTGGTTCGAACCCACCCGGCAATTGTTAAAGTAAACAGCAAAACCCACGTTTTTCAGTATTTATAGGAACGAATTGAGTAAAGTTTAAAACTAGCAGCGATTTAAAACAAAGAAACGGGGGTTTCGCCCATACCAAAATAAATCACGAGGGTATATAAAAATTGGTTTCGCCCGAATTTAGATTTTCTTACTTGTTTTATTATGTTTTTTTCTCTAATGCTATGTTTGTGACCCTTCTCTAGTATTTTTCTTTCTTCTGTGTTGATAGCGTTAGGTTTACAAGCCTTGAGTGCAATGTATTTTCTTTTTCCTTGTTTTTTACTCCTTGAAACTCTGTTAGCTTTTTGAGCTTCTTTTCCATACAACACGTAACAACATTTGGAACCACAAAAAACGTAAAGCAGACTCCACGAGCGTTAAAAACGTCCCCAAAGGTAGACCAAATAATGCGAAGAATGTCTGTTAAGGATCCGTTTAAAAGCTCCAAGAATATACAAAAGTAAAGTTGTCAAATTTGGTTTTGTAACATACCGGCTTCGGCGTTTTGCCATCTTCAGTGTCGTTTTCGTTCTGAGTAATTATTGTTGGTTGTGCTGTATTTATTGCGAAATGTTTGCAATTTTGGTGTTTTATGCTTTTGGTACCTGAATTTTCGTCTGTATAAAATTCTGTTGAGTGAGTTTTTTATTCTTCGGTTCTCTTCGGGTTTCCTCTATACAGATAGAAGTCGGTAATTTATATTTTGTGCAGCATTTTGTTTTGGTTCTGTGTGTTGTTGTTTGTCTTTTACCTCTGCTATTGTTCTGTCCTTTGTATACCAAATTAAACGGTTCGAATATTGCGTCGGAATAGGTATGTGTTTGCTCGTTTATTACTCTTCCATCAAAGGTGTTTTGCTTATAGATCTCCATGTTTTCGAGTACGTTTAGGCGGCGTCCCTTGTGTTGCACATGAAGTAGTTTGGCTGTCTTCTTAATATTTGCCGGCGGACATTTATTGCTGAACATGTAGTTAGCGAAGTTCGACTCAGGTATAGTGGTCGTCTTTCGTACCAATATATTCGTGGAATCTTGTTCTTTTTCCGCCCTGTTTGTCCTATGTACTGTAATGGCATTGGCAGGTCAGCATTTTTCCTAGGTTATTAGTTGTTTTAAATGCTGTCTGGATGTTTCGTTTTTTTTTTAAAGTCTGCCAATTTGTATGTGTCTGTCCCAGTATAACTTAGTACTGCCTATTTTCTTTTGTCTTTCTCTTCGTCGTTTTTTCTCTGTCTGTCTTTATTTTGTCGAATTTTATCCACATCATTCTTTTTGTATCCGTTATTCTCAGCTATATTGTATATTGTTCTGAGTTCCTTCATGTATCCTTCCTTTGATGAAGGTGTTTTTTCCAGTCTATTAGTTAAATATCTTATTGCGGCCATTTTATGCTGTTGAGGATGGTTTAAGGTATTGTGAATGTTGGTTGTGCAATTAGTGGAGGTGCCTTCTTTCGTTGTAATAATATTGTGGCTACTTAGTTTTCGTTTTCATTGCCTTACGACTTTTTCCTCTACATTGTCTTCTGTTTTGTCGTTTTTAACTTGCTTTTCAATTATTGTCATCCACATGTGCCTCGCATGCTCTTGCTCTTCGCTTGGTAATAGCTGTATTGTCACCTCCGTGTCTATAATTGCTAGCTCAGTATTTTTATACCCGAGTACACTTGTATACAAGGGTATTATAACTTTGTTCGCATAACGGTTGTTTGTAACAGCAAAAAATAATCGAGATAGATATAGACATATATAACTAAAATGATCAGAATGAAAAGAGTAATCGATTTAGTCCTGACTGTCTGTCCGTCCGTTTGTCCGTGATTACAATAACTTGAGTAAAAATTGTGATACATATCTCAATGAAATTTGGTACATAGATTGCTCTTTGGACAGGGTAGGTTGGTATTGAAACTGGTCAAGATCGGTTAATAACCACGCCCACCTCCCATATAACGGAAGTTTTTGAAAAATGCAAAAACTCCGTTTTTTCGGTATCTATTACAGCAAATTGAGTGAAATTTGGTATTTGGAGCGATTTTGAACTAAGAAATTAAGTATTTATGGAATTTTGAAAAATGGGCGTTGCCACGCTCACCTATGAAACATTTTCTGTATCTCAATAACAGTATTAGTTATCGTCACAAAATTTGGTGGACTTATTTTCCTTGATATCGCTATTATTATCGTAAAAAATATTTGAAAACCGATTATAACCTCGCCCACCTCCCATATAACGGAAATTTTGGAAAATGCAAAACTTCATTTTACCGGTATCTATTAAAACAAATTGAGTGAAATTCGGTATTAGGAGCGATTTTGAACTAAGAAATAAGGTATTTATGAAATTTTGAAAAATAACGGTGTAAGACATCGTCATAAAATTTGGTGAACTAATTTTCCTCAATATCGCTGATATCGTCGTTAAAAATTTTTGAAATCGGACCATAACCTCGCCCACCTCCCATATAACGGAAATTTTTAAAAATGCAAAAATTTCGTTTTTTCTTTATCTATTGGAACATATAAATGAATTTTGATATTTAGAGAGATATTTAATTAAGAAACTTGATTTTTATGACATTTTGAAAAATGCCCGTTACCACGCCCACTTATAAAAAAACGTCTGTAGATATGTCACTAACAATGTAAGGTATCGTCAATTTAGTGAACATAAGCACGTCCAAATTTCTTATAACGGAAATTTTGAAAAATGCAAAACCCTCGTTTTCCAGTATTTATAGGAACAAATTGAGTAAAGTTTAAAACTTGCAGCGAATTAAAACAAAGAAACGGGGGTTTCGCCCATACCAAAATACATCACGAGGGTATATAAAAATTGGTTTCGCCCGAATTTAGATTTTCTTACTTGTTTTATTATGTTTTTTTCTCTAATGCCATGTTTGTGACCCTTCTCTAGTATTTTACTTTCTTCTGTGTTGATAGCGTATCTGTTAGGTTTACAAGGCATTTTCTTTTTCCTTGTTTTTTACTCCTTGAAACTCTATTAACTTGTTGAGCTTCTTTTGCATTATTTTATATTTTCCCTGCATTTGCTGGTCTATTTCTTCCCTAATCTTATCGAAGATATTCATTCAAATGTCTGCTATATTTCTGCTAAACGTAGGTGTATGGATAGGAGTTCTGCGTTTGTTTGGTCGTTCTTTGCGTAAAGATTTCGAAGATCGTTCTTAAGCAGGTATAAGTTAACACCGACAAACGCGTTTCCGGCCAACACTCCACTCCCCCGAAATCGCTGACGATGCGTCGGCAGGTTTGAGTGTGAAAATAATTTAAATAAAAAAACCAAGTACTCCACTCCCACCGATATTGCTGACGATGCGTCGACCGGGTTGCGCGTGGCAACAACAAACAGCTATCGCTGCGGCAGGAAAACCAATAGCGGGACAGAGTGCTAGTGCACGCGGTAAATTGCTGAAACATGTGCAGCAACTGGAAGGGCAATTGTTAAAGTAAACAGCAAAACCCTCGTTTTTCAGTATTTATAGGAACGAATTGAGTAAAGTTTAAAACTAGCAGCGATTTAAAACAAAGAAACGGGGGTTTCGCCCATACCAAAATAAATCACGAGGGTATATAAAAATTGGTTTCGCCCGAATTTAGATTTTCTTACTTGTTTTATTATGTTTTTTTCTCTAATGCTATGTTTGTGACCCTTCTCTAGTATTTTTCTTTCTTCTGTGTTGATAGCGATATCTGTTAGGTTTACAAGCCTTGAGTGCAATGTATTTTCTTTTTCCTTGTTTTTTACTCCTTGAAACTCTGTTAACTTTTTGAGCTTCTTTTCCATACAACACGTAACAACATTTGGAACCACAAAAAACGTAAAGCAGACTCCACGAGCGTTAAAAACGTCCCCAAAGGTAGACCAAATAATGCGAAGAATGTCTGTTAAGGATCCGTTTAAAAGCTCCAAGAATATACAAAAGTATTTTGATTTTCCGACAGGATGGAAATTTGATGTATATTGGAACGATTTTCCGTCATCCCTTGTCCAATTTGGTTTTGTAACATACCGGCTTCGGCGTTTTGCCATCTTCAGTGTCGTTTTCGTTCTGAGTAATTATTGTTGGTTGTGCTGTATTTATTGCGAAATGTTTGCAATTTTGGTGTTTTATGCTTTTGGTACCTGAATTTTCGTCTGTATAAAATTCTGTCGAGTGAGTTTTTTATTCTTCGGTTCTCTTCGGGTTTCCTCTATACAGATAGAAGTCGGTAATTTATATTTTGTGCAGCATTTTGTTTTGGTTCTGTGTGTTGTTGTTTGTCTTTTACCTCTGCTATTGTTCTGTCCTTTGTATACCAAATTAAACGGTTCGAATATTGCGTCGGAATAGGTATGTGTTTGCTCGTTTATTACTCTTCCATCAAAGGTGTTTTGCTTATAGATCTCCATGTTTTCGAGTACGTTTAGGCGGCGTCCCTTGTGTTGCACATGAAGTAGTTTGGCCGTCTTCTTAATATTTGCCGGCGGACATTTATTGCTGAACATGTAGTTAGCGAAGTTCGACTCAGGTACAGTGGTCGGCTTTCGTACCTATATATTCGTGGAATCTTGTTCTTTTTTCCGCCCTGTTTGTCCTATGTACTGTAATGGCATTGGCAGGTCAGCATTTTTCCTAGGTTATTAGTTGTTTTAAATGCTGTCTGGATGTTTCGTTTTTTTTTTTAAAGTTTGCCAATTTATATGTGTCTGTCCCAGTATAACTTAGTACTGCCTATTTTCTTTTGTCTTTCTCTTCGTCGTTTTTTCTCTGTCTGTCTTTATTTTGTCGAATTTTATCCACATCATTCTTTTTGTATCCGTTATTCTCAGCTATATTGTATATTGTTCTTAGTTCCTTCATGTATCCTTCATTTGATGAAGGTGTTTTTTGAAGTCTATTAGTTAAATATCTTATTGCGGCCATTTTATGCTGTTGAGGATGGTTTGAGGTATTGTGAATGATGGTTGTGCAATTAGTGGAGGTGCCTTCTTTCGTTGTGGCTAGTTAGTTTTCGTTTTAATTGCCTTACGACTTTTTCCTCTACATTGTCTTCTGTTTTGTCGTTTTTAACTTGCTTTTCAATTATTGTCATCCACATGTGCCTCGCATGCTCTTGCTCTTCGCTTGATAATAGCTGTATTGTCACCTCCGTGTCTATAATTGCTAGCTCAGTATTTTTATACCCGAGCACACTTGTATACAAGGGTATTATAACTTTATTCGCATAACGGTTGTTTGAAACAGCAAAAAACAGCAAACTAAAATGATCTGAATGAAAAGAGTAATCGATTTAGTCCTGACTGTCTGTCCGTGATTACAATAACTTGAGTAAAAATTGTGATACATATCTCAATGAAATTTGGTACATAGATTGCTCTTTGGACAGGGTAGGTTGGTATTGAAACTGGTCAAGATCGGTCAATAACCACGCCCACCTTCCACCTAACGGAAGTTTTTGAAAAATGCAAAAATCCGTTTTTTCGGTATCTATTACAGCAAATTTAGTGTATTTGTATTTGAAGTATTTGGAGCGTTTTGAACTAAGAAATGAAGTATTTATGAAATTTTGAAAAATGGGCGTTGCCACGCTAACCTATGAAAAATTTTCTGTATCTCAGTATTAGTATTAGTACAGTATTAGTTATCGTCACAAAATTTGGTGGACTTATTTTGCTTGATATCGCTATTATTATCGTAGAAAATATTTGAAATCCGATGATAACTACGCCCGCCTCCTATATAACGGAAGTTTTGGAAAATGCAAAACTTCATTTTTCCGGTATCTATTAAAACAAATTGAGTGAAATACGGTATTTGGAGCGATTTTGAACTAAGAAATAAGGTATTTATGAAATTTTGAAAAATAGCGGTGTACGGTATCGTCATAAAATTTGGTGAACTAATTTTCCGTTGGCCGCTGTGGTCGAGTTGGTAGCGTTGCGTGCTATAACTTGATATGCCGGTGAGTTCGAGGTTCGAATCTCAGTCAGAGCAAGCAAAACCTTAATAATAGAAAAAGTTTTTTCTAATAGCGGTCACCCCTCGGCAGGCAATGGCAACCCTCCGAGGGTATTTCTGCCATGAAAAAGCTTCTCATTAAATACATCTGCCGTTCGGAGTCGGCACAAAACTGTAGGTTCCTCCATTTGTGGTATAATATAAAGACGCACACCACAATTGGTAGGAGAAGCTCGGCCAAACACTGAGCTATATAGTGTACGCGCCAAAAATTATATTATTATAATTTTCCTCAATATCGGTGTTATCGTCGTTAAAAATTTTTGAAATCGGACCATAACCTCGCCCACCTCTCATATAACGGAAATTTTGAAAAATGCAAAAATTTCGTTTTATCTTTATCCCTTGGAACATATTAATTAAATAAAATTAAACAAACGTCTGTAGATATGTCACTAACACTGCAAGGTATCGTCACAAAATTTAGTGAACATATTGTCCTTTATATCATCGTCAATAATTTTTGAAATCGGACCATAAGCACGCCCCAATTTCTCATAACGGAAATTTTGAAAAATGCAAAACCCTCGTTTTTCAGTATTTATAGGAACGAATTGAGTAAAGTTTAAAACTAGCAGCGATTTAAAACAAAGAAACGGGGGTTTCGCCTATACCAAAATAAATCACGAGGGTATATAAAAATTGGTTTCGCCCGAAATTAGATTTTCTTACTTGTTTTATTATGTTTTTTTTCTCTAATGCTATGTTTGTGACCCTTCTCTAGTATTTTTCTTTCTTCTGTGTTGATAGCGATATCTGTTAGGTTTACAAGCCTTGAGTGCAATGTATTTTCTTTTTCCTTGTTTTTTACTCCTTGAAACTCTGTTAACTTTTTGAGCTTCTTTTCCATACAACACGTAACAACATTTGGAACCACAAAAAACGTTAACAGACTCCACGAGCGTTAAAAACGTCCCCAAAGGTAGACCAAATAATGCGAAGAATGTCTGTTAAGGATCCGTTTAAAAGCTCCAAGAATATACAAAAGTATTTTGATTTTCCGACAGGATGGAAATTTGATGTATATTGGAACGATTTTCCGTCATCCCTTGTCAAATTTGGTTTTGTAACATACCGGCTTCGGCGTTGTGCCATCTTCAGTGTCGTTTTCGTTCTGAGTAATTAGTGTTGGTTGTGCTGTATTTATTGCGAAATGTTTGCAATTTTGGTGTTTTATGCTTTTGGTACCTGAATTTTCGTCTGTATAAAATTCTGTCGAGTGAGTTTTTTATTCTTCGGTTCTCTTCGGGTTTTCTCTATACAGGTAGAAGTCGGTAATTTAAATTTTCTGCAGCATTTTGGTTTGGTTCTGTCTGTTCTTGTCTGTCTTTTACCTATGCTATTGTTCTGTCCTTTGTATACCAAATTAAACGGTTCGAATATTGCGTCGGAATAGGTATGTGTTTGCTCGTTTATTACTCTTCCATCAAAGGTGTTTTGCTTATAGATCTCCATGTTTTCGAGTACGTTTAGGCGGTGTCCCTTGTGTTGCACATGAAGTAGTTTGGCTGTCTTTTTAATATTTGCTGGCGGACATTTATTGCTGAACATGTTGTTAGCGAAGTTCGACTCAGGTACAATTGTCGGCTTTCGTACCTATATATTCGTGGAATCTTGTTCTTTTTTCCGCCCTGTTTGTGCTATGTACTGTAATGGCATAGTCAGGTCATATGACAGGTCAGCATTTTTTCTAGGTTATTAGTTGTTTTAATTGCTGTCTGGATGTTTCGTTTTTTTTTTTAAAGTTTGTCATTTGTATGTGTCTGTCCCAGTATAAGTTAGTACTGCCTATTTTCTTTTGTCTTTCTCTTCGTCGTTTTTTATCTGTCTGCCTTTATTTTGTCGAATTTTATTAACAACATTCTTTTTGTATCCGCTATTCTCAGCTATATTGTATATTGTTCTTAGTTCCTTCATGTATTCTTCCTTTGATGAAGGGGTTTTTTCCAGTCTATTAGTTAAATATCTTATTGCGGCCATTTTATGCTGTTAAGGATGGTTTGAGGTATTGTGAATGATAGTTGTGCAATTAGTGGAGGTGTCTTCTTCCGTTGTAATAATATTGTGGCTACTTAGTTTTCGTTTTCATTGCCTTACGACTTTTTCCTCTACATTGTCTTCTGTTTTGTAGCTTTTAACTTGCTCTTCAATTATTGTCATCCACATGTGCCTCGCATGCTCTTGCTCTTCGCTTGGTAATAGCTGTAATAATTGCTAGCTCAGTATTTTTATACCCGAGTCCACTTGTAAGTATACAAGGGTATTATAATTTTGTTCGCATAACGGTTGTTTGTAACAGCAAAAAATAATCGAGATAGATATAGACATATATAACTAAAATGATCAGAATGAAAAGAGTAATCAATTTAGTTCTGACTGTCTGTCCGTCCGTTTGTCCGTGATTACAATAACTTGAGTAAAAATTGTGATACATATCTCAATGAAATTTGGTACATAGATTGCTCTTTGGACAGGGTAGGTTGGTATTGAAACTGGTCAAGATCGGTTAATAACCACGCCCACCTCCCATATAACGGAAGTTTTTGAAAAATGCAAAAACTCCGTTTTTTCGGTATCTATTACAGCAAATTGAGTGAAATTTGGTATTTGGAGCGATTTTGAACTAAGAAATTAAGTATTTATGGAATTTTGAAAAATGGGCGTTGCCACGCTCACCTATGAAACATTTTCTGTATCTCAATAACAGTATTAGTTATCGTCACAAAATTTGGTGGACTTATTTTCCTTGATATCGCTATTATTATCGTAAAAAATATTTGAAAACCGATTATAACCTCGCCCACCTCCCATATAACGGAAATTTTGGAAAATGCAAAACTTCATTTTACCGGTATCTATTAAAACAAATTGAGTGAAATTCGGTATTAGGAGCGATTTTGAACTAAGAAATAAGGTATTTATGAAATTTTGAAAAATAACGGTGTAAGACATCGTCATAAAATTTGGTGAACTAATTTTCCTCAATATCGCTGATATCGTCGTTAAAAATTTTTGAAATCGGACCATAACCTCGCCCACCTCCCATATAACGGAAATTTTTAAAAATGCAAAAATTTCGTTTTTTCTTTATCTATTGGAACATATAAATGAATTTTGATATTTAGAGAGATATTTAATTAAGAAACTTGATTTTTATGACATTTTGAAAAATGCCCGTTACCACGCCCACTTATAAAAAAACGTCTGTAGATATGTCACTAACAATGTAAGGTATCGTCAATTTAGTGAACATAAGCACGTCCAAATTTCTTATAACGGAAATTTTGAAAAATGCAAAACCCTCGTTTTCCAGTATTTATAGGAACAAATTGAGTAAAGTTTAAAACTTGCAGCGAATTAAAACAAAGAAACGGGGGTTTCGCCCATACCAAAATACATCACGAGGGTATATAAAAATTGGTTTCGCCCGAATTTAGATTTTCTTACTTGTTTTATTATGTTTTTTTCTCTAATGCCATGTTTGTGACCCTTCTCTAGTATTTTACTTTCTTCTGTGTTGATAGCGTATCTGTTAGGTTTACAAGGCATTTTCTTTTTCCTTGTTTTTTACTCCTTGAAACTCTATTAACTTGTTGAGCTTCTTTTGCATTATTTTATATTTTCCCTGCATTTGCTGGTCTATTTCTTCCCTAATCTTATCGAAGATATTCATTCAAATGTCTGCTATATTTCTGCTAAACGTAGGTGTATGGATAGGAGTTCTGCGTTTGTTTGGTCGTTCTTTGCGTAAAGATTTCGAAGATCGTTCTTAAGCAGGTATAAGTTAACACCGGCAAACGCGTTTCCGGCCAACACTCCACTCCCCCCGAAATCGCTGACGATGCGTCGGCAGGTTTGAGTGTGAAAATAATTTAAATACAAAAACCAAGTACTCCACTCCCACCGATATTGCTGACGATGCGTCGACCGGGTTGCGCGTGGCAACAACAAACAGCTATCGCTGCGGCAGGAAAACCAATAGCGGGACAGAGTGCTAGTGCAAGCGGTAAATTGCCGAAACATGTGCAGCAACTGGTAGGGTTATTATAAGAAGGTGTTAGGTATTAAGGCGTAGTCGCCGCTATAATTCATTTAGCAAAATCAGTTGTATTAACTCACCCGAATAAACCGGCTGCTTTTGCTCGCAAGGGAAATAAAATAAATTAAACAAACACTAGTGTTTAATAATTGGCGCCCAACGTGGGGCCATAGCGCAGTGAATAGTTATATACTTATAAAAGAACAAATTCGGTGTGTGGCCGTGGTTCGAACCCACCCGGCAATTGTTAAAGTACAATTAAAAACCGTGAACAGTAAACAAAAAATATCCAGAAAGTAAAAGCACTACATAGTTAGTGAAGGCTGTGAATATTATATATTTAAAGGATAAAAAATTAAACACCTTATAAAAAGTGTGAACTCAAAGCTTCAAGCAGTAAACTGCCAAATAAACCATCATAATCATCATCATAAATGATCATTATCCAATCGTCCTGCTGAGTTGATTATCCTGCGGAGTCATCATCTGAATTCATCATAATCCGATCGTGCTGCTGTATTAATCATCCTGCCTATTATAATATGGAAATATTCATGTAAGTAGAGTGATTCAAGCAATTAGCGTTTATTTAAAAAAAATAATATATTAAAACAAACAATAGATACATTTTCTTAATTGGAGAACGGTTGTAAAGGGAAATCCTTGTATCTAATTAAACTTATCTAGTTAGAAAGAATAAATATGGATGTACATACTTTAGAAGCTCTCCTTAATTCAGCCATTCGTACCGCAACCGTGTTCCCGGCGGAAATTTCAGTCTCGACTTTACGAACTGACAAGTAGGTTAGCAAGGATTGAAACACCGATTCGAATTACTCAATACGAACCAGTAAACATTCAGCCCAACATTAATTGTGACGAATCCTTGGACCTAGTTAAAACCTTGCCAGAATTTAAAGGCGACCCGACCCGTTATGTCTCTTGGAGGCAAGCAGCCCATACAGATTACAGGGTATTTGAGACGTATCAAGGCAGCTCAAGGCGCTAGCAAGCGGTAGGCATAATTAGAAATAAAGTAGTAGGAGCAACCGATAGTGTTTTGCCCTCTTTTAATACCATCCTAAATTTTCATGCTATCATATCTCGACTTGACTTTGCCTATGCGGACAAGAGGCATATACATTTAATTGAACAATAACTATCAACCCTTAGGCAAGGAAAGGCATCAGTGGTGGAGTTCTATGATGCAGTGGGACGGAAATTACTTTGATAGTCAACAAAACGATAATGACCCACGGTGAGAACACCACATTGATAGAATCACTTAATAAAAAATATCGGGATGATGCGCTTCGCGTGTTCATTTCGGGACTCAATCGTTCTTTGTGCCATGCCCTCTTCTCCTCCAGACCTGCCATCTTCCTTCAGCACTTGCCCTAGCTCAGGAGCTGGAAGTAAACCAAGCTAGATCGATGTTTGCAAGCTCCTTTAACAGGCAGACACTCCATAATTCAGATCCTTATCATTATTCACCACCCCAATACCGTAGAGTAGCACAAGACCTACATACGAGGACAACCTCGAACCCAGCAAACTCCAGTACCGATGGACATAGAACAGACCCAAGCAATTCAATGGAAATGACGAGAGGTACCGTAATCAAGGAGCTTACCCTAAGGCAACTCGATAACGGGCGGTATATTCAATCGCCAACAACCCGTATTAACAGGCTTAAGTAAAGAAATAGCCGAAAGACACCGGTGCTACGTAAAACACTTTAAGGCTCTAAAAGCAATCAAGGCGGTGAATAGTCCTTTTACTGTCAAATCAATTCACGGTACATACATAATTAACAAAAAATGAAAAATTAATATATTCCATAAAAATGCTAAGTTCTTTGTTCTACCCAGTTTAAACACATTTGACGGCATTATAGGCTTCGATTTACTAAAGGATGTCAACGGCGGTATCGACTTGAAGAGTGGTACTTTGAGTTATAACGGCGGTAAGGAAAAACTCTTGTACTACTATTGTTCGGACGTAACAAATTAATAGAAACAAAATCAGAAACGAACGATTACAATACTGATATCTCAACATTGCTTAAGCATCGTGCTAAAGTTTTCGCTGACCCGAATGAAGCGATTCCCTACAATACCAGCGTTGTTGGTACGATTAGGACCGTAGACAATTTACCCGTCTACTCGAAAAGTTTTCCGTACGCCATCGCTTCAGCGGAATTCGTCAATAAGGAGATATCAGATCTGCTGCGTGATGGAATCATTAGGCCATCCCGTTCCCCTTATAATAATCCAATTTGGGTTGTTGACGATGTCCTTAGAGATGAAAAGTAAAAACTTGTCATGTTTACATAGACGACGTTATAATTTTTTTCTAGAACCGCGGAACAACATGGATGGACATCCACCGGATCTTGACAAAATTTTTCGGTGCTAAAATGCGCGTTTCTGTTGAGAAATCAAAGTTCTTTCAGGAAAGCGGCGAATTTCTTCACAGTGTCCAAAGAGGGAATAAGAACATGCCCTAATAAAGGGAAGGTCATTTTAGAATTTACGATTCCAAAATCGTTACGAGCTTTACGCTCATTCTTAGGTTAGCCGGATATTATCGACGATTTATAAAAGACTACGCTTCGATTGCGAAACCACTTACGAAATACTTAAGGGGGGAAAACGGAAACATAGGCGCTAACCAGTCGAAGAAAATACAAATTAGTCTTGACGAAGAAGCGCTTAAAGCATTCAATAAAATAATAAATATTCTTGCGTCGGAGGACGTACTCCTTCTCTATCCGGATTACATGACATGGACTCGGTAAGCATTGCTGCGAATAGCGAAGAGTCGTTATCTCAAACAATTCCCACAGTGAAAAATCCCATAAATTGTTTCCGTAATCAATTAGTCCTTGAAGAGGCAAAAACGCCTACACTTAGCTATAAAATTATATTTAAATCTCGAATAATTTAAATTTAAAATCAGCTGATGTATTTTTTTTTCTGTAGCTGAACACTTTTAGAATCTCGTAACCAAACAAACTCCTGCCTTTCATGACTCGGTACTTTCAGCAAATAACACAAAAGCAAGCAAACAGATATTAAGAATGATAATTATACAATCTCTGGTGTAAAATCTTTGAAAATATTAGGTCTAATTTTTGATAATAGGTAAACATACATACGTTCTGTTAATCTAACAAGCGAACTATAGTGGTGGCCACGAATTTAGCGCACACATGTTTTTAGTAGGTTTCCATTATTTCGCCACAGTTCTAAAATCTAGCGGTAAAGTCCCAGTTACTAGTTGAAACTTTCTAAATTGCCATACCCCGTTACTTTTATAGTATTATTTTCCACCAATTATAAAATAAACGCGAGCTTAATAACCAGTTCGCGTTTAAAGCTGGACACGAATTTAGCACATTTTAAAGCTTGGTGATTTTTAAAATTTTATTTTAAGTCTGGATTTTAAAATTCGATATAATTGTGTATAAAAGTTGATAGAGAGTAAAAATGGTTAAAAATATTAGTTGATTGAAATTTAATATGGCGAAGAAGGAAAGAGGGATCTAAAAAGCCAAGGGAAATCTATTGCAGAGATTACTCGCTTATTGAAATGTTCGCGTAAAATGGTGTATAACTCTATACAACACGTAACAACATTTGGAACCACAAAAAACGTAAAGCAGACTCCACGAGCGTTAAAAACGTCCCCAAAGGTAGACCAAATAATGCGAAGAATGTCTGTTAAGGATCCGTTTAAAAGCTCCAAGAATATACAAAAGTATTTTGATTTTCCGACAGGGTGGAAATTTGATGTATAATGGCACGATTTTACGTCATCTCTTGTCAAATTTGGTTTTGTAACATACCGGCTTCGGCGTTGTGCCATCTTTAGTGTCGTTTTTGTTCTGAGAAATTAGTGTTGGTTGTGCTGTATTTATTGCTGTCCATTGATTTTCAGGTATTGGATTCAGTTTTGCGAAATGTTTGCAATTTTGGTGTTTTATGCTTTTGGTACGTGAATTTTCGTCTGTATAAAATTCTGTTGAGTGAGTTTTTTATTCTTCGGTTCTCTTCGGGTTTCCTCTATACAGGTAGAAGTCGGTAATTTAAATTTTCTGCAGCATTTTGGTTTGGTTCTGTCTGTTCTTGTCTGTCTTTTACCTATGCTATTGTTCTGTCCTTTGTATACCAAATTAAACGGTTCGAATATTGCGTCGGAATAGGTATGTGTTTGCTCGTTTATTACTCTTCCATCAAAGGTGTTTTGCTTATAGATCTCCATGTTTTCGAGTACGTTTAGGCGGCGTCCCTTGTGTTGCACATGAAGTAGTTTGGCTGTCTTTTTAATATTTGCTGGCGGACATTTATTGCTGAACATGTTGTTAGCGAAGTTCGACTCAGGTACAGTGGTCGGCTTTCGTACCTATATATTCGTGGAATCTTGTTCTTTTTTCCGCCCTGTTTGTGCTATGTACTGTAATGGCATAGTCAGGTCATATGACAGGTCAGCATTTTTCCTAGGTTATTAGTTGTTTTTTTTTTTAAGTTTGTCATTTGTATGTGTCTGTCCCAGTATAAGTAAGTACTGCCTATTTTCTTTTGTCTTTCTCTTCGTCGTTTTTTATCTGTCTGCCTTTATTTTGTCGAATTTTATTTACAACATTCTTTTTGTATCCGTTATTCTCAGCTATATTGTATATTGTTCTTAGTTCCTTCATGTATCCTTCCTTTGATGAAGGTGTTTTTTCCAGTCTATTAGTTAAATATCTTATTGCGGCCATTTTATGCTGTTAAGGATGGTTTGAGGTATTGTGAATGATGGTTGTGCAATTAGTGGAGGTGTCTTCTTCCGTTGTAATAATATTGTGGCTACTTAGTTTTCGTTTTCATTGCCTTACGACTTTTTCCTCTACATTGTCTTCTGTTTTGTAGCTTTTAACTTGCTCTTCAATTATTGTCATCCACATGTGCCTCGCATGCTCTTGCTCTTCGCTTGGTAATAGCTGTAATAATTGCTAGCTCAGTATTTTTATACCCGAGTCCACTTGTATACAAGGGTATTATAACTTTGTTCGCATAACGGTTGTTTGTAACAGCAAAAAATAATCGAGATAGATATAGACATATATAACTAAAATGATCAGAATGAAAAGAGTAATCGATTTAGTTCTGACTGTGGGGTCGAGCGGAAGCAGGGTGTGGATGAAGCGTAACACAGTGCATAGGACATCCGGTGCACCTAGCCTATCCCACATCAAGACCGTAGTGCACGATGCGGAATCGTACCCTTCAAGAGGTGACCCTGTTTTCACTGAACACTATGGATCTAGATCCGGAGGGTATCGAAACAACCCTTCCCCCCTAATCCAGGGTGTCATGCGTCACCGTGCCCATGGATGGTTTGCAGTCAGGGGGCTTTCCGACTGTATTCGAACGGCGCCTCCCGGTTACCGGTCCGCCTCCGGGAGTAACGGTGGACTTACTGCGGCATGGGGCTCTGCCGTAGTCGACCGTTTCATTCCCCTTTCCTTTTATTCCGGCCACCGAACGGTCTCGGCTCATTAGGTGGCCAAAGAACCAGTATGCAAATGAACCCTTATCGAGAAGCCTCGGAACCCTGCACGGGTAGTGCCGCCACTGGACAAGTCGAAGAAAAGTCCCCAAAACCTTCGGGAACCGCATCGACGGTGCCGAAAGGGCCTCAACGGCCCAAACCACACACTCGGTCCCCCACAGCGACTGGAGGAGTGGTTATGCCTCTAAAGGGAAAACCACCCTCTATTGAAACCGGAAGCACTAAGCCCCCCGAGGGAAAGTCGTTTCCGGTGGAAAAGCCAAGGGCGACCAACCCCCATAGGCCTATCAAGGCCCCCTCCTCTATGCAAAGTATTGTGGTCGAGCAGGAGTCCTCCACGAACAAGAAAGCGACCACCACTGCGCAGAACAAAGGCATGAAAGCAGCTGAGCCAAATGACACAGATCAGAGCCCCAGCTGCTCAAAAGCCATCAGGCCCCACGTCAGGGCCCAGCGCGATCGTAGGGCAGCACCGAAGGTCATAAAACGGCTGGAGGCTATGCAATACGACAAATTGACGGAGACACAGAAAGCCTCACTCGAGTGGGCTAAGGGAGTCATGGCCGCAAGCGAAAAGCGCCCCTTGGGGAACGGCGGAAAAGACAAACCACCCACTCGACTGGACCACCGGAGAGAATTAGCCTCAAAGAGACAGCGATCTCTCGAGGAGACTCCGAGTGGTTCAAAAAGGTATAGAACGTCCTCCCCTCCAAACCGTCGGTCGATGGCCGTAGCCACAAAGCCGTTCAACGAGGCTGCCAAAGAGCACCTCACACTGGCCGTGCTGGACAAGAGCCATCCCGACGGACACATAAGCACTGACAATTGGAAATCCGTGCTGATGGGTCTCTGCAGGGTCTACAAGGGCATACTCGAGAAGTATCCCGGCCCTTCACCAGTCGTCCGTGACGCCGGATGGCATCAAGGGCGAATCAAACTCGTCTCATGCGCGGACGATCGCGCAGTACGGCTCTACAAGGAGGCAATCTCATCGGTGGGAGAGCTGTGGCCCGGGGCCGACCTGAAAGCCGTCCACAGGGAGGAAATCCCCAAACGGCCACGAGCCTGGGCCTGGGTCCCAGCGGAACCATCAGAACCGAAAGAGATCCTGGAGCTCATCCGCCTTGGCAACGCAGAACTACCCACCAGCGATTGGAGGATAGTGCGAGTTGGCGAGACCAAGGAGAAGCAGCGTTACGTTGACCTGGTCATCAACGATGCTTCCATGACAGTTCTTGCGGATTGTGGTGGGGTTATAAGCTACGGCTTTTACTCCATCACGGTTAAAATCCACAAGAAGGCGGAGGTTAGAGAAACCGAGAATGCAGGCAACGCTTCAAGCGGACCAGCGACTTCTTCTGTCAGCGAAGAGGTCAGCAAAGTAGGAGACGCCGCGAGCGCCCCTACTGACCTCGAGCCGATTTCAACGGAGGCAACCGGGGGCGTCCCATTGGAGGTATTGGACACCGCGTCAGATGCCGAGAGCGACGCGGGCTCGGCGTCGGTATACGTGGGATCTGTGTACAGCCAATGGGTAACGCAACTCGAAGAGGACCAGCTTCTGGCTTCGGAACCTGAGGAGGCGGATCACGACACCACGGTCGTAGCCGCCGCCGAGAGGGTAGAGCAAGAGGCAATGGACATCGCAGACTGCGGAGATGGTGCGGATTCTGCAAATTAATCTGCACCACTCCAAAGCAGCCTCGGCTGCTCTTCTTCTTCGTCTCAGCGAAAAGGTTGAAGACGTTATTCTTGTTCAGGAGCCCTGGATCGTCAGGAACAGGGTTTGTGGATTAAACTCTGACGCCTACCAACTAGTAACGTCTCCAGTGACAGGTAGGATCAGAGCATGTATTCTTATAAAAAAAGTATATTCTTATTTTCTCCTCTCTCAATACAGCGACGAAGACACCGTTAGCGTAAGCGTACAGCTGGAAGAGAGCGTCGTCTGGCTCTTGGCGAGCTACATGGCCCACGACGGCCAATCTCTTCCTCCTCCAAGACTGAAGGAAGCCATCAAAGAGGCTAACAAGGAAAAATTCCCGGTCATAATTGGAGCCGACTCAAACTCGCACCATGAAATATGGGGCTCAAACGACACCAATCCTCGAGGTGAGTGTTTACTTGACTTTATATTAGCAAATAATCTATATATATGTAACCGGGGGAACGATCCCACCTTCATCACCTCTGTCAGAAGAGAAGTGCTGGACATCACCCTCGCCTCAGGCTGCCTCTCGGACCTGATAAGCGACTGGCAAGTGTCCAAAGAACACTCCTTTTCTGACCACCTCTACATAACGTTTAAGATAAATCTCAATCCCTCTACTCTTACAGCGTATAGGAATAAGAGGCGGACGGATTGGCAGAAATATAAAAGCGTCCTCTCAGCCTCTTTGTCCAGACACGTTTATCACGATAGGCTAGGCCTATCGCAAACACCTGATGAAGCGAGTCCCTTAAACACGAAGGTCGTTTCTCTCGGTGAGCTGGACTCACCGTCAAAAATAGATGAAGCGGTAGACCTCGTAACAAACGCATGTAATTCCGCTTTTAGAGTCTCCTGCCCTAAGACCCTACCGAAGGGTAAAAAGAAACCCCAGTGGTGGAATCTAGAGATTTCAGCACTCAGGAAAGAGAGCAGGCGACTCTTTAACCAAGCCAAGAGGACGGGTCTTTGGCAACCATACAAAGACGCTCTTAAAACTTTCAAGAAGGCCATTAAGACAGCACAACGCAAATCTTGGCAAAACTTCTGTAATAACATAGAAGAAAACTCCGAAGCCAACAGGCTGAGGAAGGTTCTCTCGAAAAGTGCTCCAACGATAAATTCTATTCAAAAACCAAACGGAGAATGGACATCTACAGCCGACGAAATGCTGGAGTTACTAATGACCACCCACTTTCCTGGGTGCTCTGATGACCCCAACATTTTGCCAGGTCACCAAACCAACTCACTCTTAGGGAATACCGCAGGGGATATAGTGAGGTACGAAAAGGTGGAATGGGCAGTAATGTCCTTCGAACCTTACAAATCCCCAGGACCTGACGGAATTTTTCCCGCACTACTACAAAGAGCGAAGGACCTTCTTTGTCCACTTCTCACACAGATTTTTACAGCATGCCTTACCCTCACCCACATTCCTAATGTGTGGACGAAGGCGAAAGTCGTCTTTCTACCGAAGGGAGGCAGGACTGCTCACGCAAAACCCAAAGACTTCAGGCCCATAAGCCTCACCTCATTCCTTATCAAAACTCTTGAGAGGCTCATAGACGAGCATATTCGGCGTAATATAAGGAAAGAAAAACTCTCCCCGAACCAACACGCATACTCTAAAGGCAAATCAACGGAGACTGCTCTCCACGACATCGTCTCAACGATCGAGAAAGGATTGGCCATAAAAGAGTACACGCTGGGGATCTTTATTGACATCGAGGGAGCCTTCAACAATGTCTACCCCGAATCTGTTATCAAATCACTCCGTATGGTGGGGGTACAGCAGGGACTGGTGGATTTTGTGGGGCTCCTACTCAGGAAAAGATCGATTTTCTCAACAGTAGGGGATAGCTCTAAATCCAAACATGTGGCTAGAGGTACACCCCAGGGAGGGGTCTTGTCACCTTTACTCTGGAACCTTACCGTAAACGACTTACTCTTAAACCTGAAGGGCACTGGCTGCAAGGCCGTGGCATATGCTGACGACTTGGCAATCATAGCCACTGGTAAACATCTTCAAGTCATTAGTGATCTACTGCAAAACGCTCTAAACATTGTTACCCGCTGGTCTGTGGAGTGCGGACTTAACGTCAACCCTACTAAGACCGAAGCAGTGCTCTTTACAAGGAAATACAAAATCCCCGACTTCAAATTACCATCTGTAAACGGAATGGTACTTAGTCTCTCAACCGAGGTAAAATATCTCGGAATCGTACTAGATAAAAAACTCGACTGGAGGCGGAACATTGAAGACCGCTCCAAGAAAGCAATTGTTGCTCTTTATGCCTGTAAGACGGCCGTGGGGAAGAAATGGGGAATAAAGCCACACATTGTACACTGGATGTACACAGCTGTGATAAGGCCCATTCTCTTTCACGGGGTCGTCGTATGGTGGCCGGCACTGAGCAGGGCTCTAACTAGAGCCAAGCTTGAACGGGTGCAGAGGGCGGCCTCAATGCTCACCACGGGAGCACTGCCCTCTACACCCACCAAATCTCTAGAGATAATGTTAAATCTTCCACCGGTGGATCTCTACGGCAAATTTCTGGCGGCCTGCAGTGCTGCCAGGCTAAATGCGATCCTTCCGTGGAGAAATCTTGACTATGGGCACTCAAAAGTCCTGGAAACTCTGCCCGACAAGAAGTTGGATTATACCCTACACCCTTCTTTCTCTGCAAACAGGTTCTCCATAAGAATCCCAGAGAGAAACGAATGGATAGGTATCGTGGACCTGGATCCAGGATCGACGGCTGTGTACACAGACGGCTCCAAGTTAAACGAAAGAGTAGGCAGCGGGATTCACTCAAGCGAACTCGATCTAAACCTCAGCCTTCGTTTACCGGACCACTGTAGCGTTTTTCAGGCCGAACTAAATGCAATAATGGAAGCAGCTCGTGGCCTGACAACGTGTACCTCTTTAGAACGAGGCATCACCATTTATTCTGATAGCCAGGCTGCTATCAAATCTTTAAACTCCTACGGTACAACCTCCAAGGTAGCCATTGAATGCAGAGCGGCTTTAAACCATCTTGCAGATATGTGCTCCGTATGTGTTGTGTGGGTCCCTGGCCATAGAGACATTCCTGGCAACTGCCTGGCCGATGAACTAGCTAGGAAGGGGACGGAACTACCCGTAATAAACTCTGCTGAAGAGGTGGGTTTACCCTTAGCATCATATAAACACAGACTAAGATCTGAGCTTATGGATAGGGTAAATTTAAGGTGGGCATCGGAGCCTACCTGTCTCATTACCAGACAAATCTGGCCGGAAGTTGATGGGAAGCGCTCCAAAGCTCTCATTATGCTTGGTCGCTCCTCTCTCAGATTAGTAGTTGGGGTGATAACCGGGCACTGCCTTATGGGCACGCATGGGGAAAGACTAGGTTACCCAACAAATGATTTTTGCCGCAGCTGCCGAAACGAGGAGGAGGTGGAGAGCACTGAGCACTATCTCTGCCACTGCCCCGGCCTGGCCAAGACGCGCAGAAAATTTTTCAAAAGTTACTTTTTGGACTGTCTAGCCGATTTGAACTCGGCAAGCATCTCTAACTTTATACTCTACATCAAGCGCACAGGATGGTTCAATTTTTGAGAATAAGGGAGGGAGGGAATGCATGGCCTACGCCATTGGTATCACAATAGACTTCTTACAGCCTAAGTGTGCCACCGTGCTTTGTGCGGTGGCAGCCACTCTAACCTAACCTAACCTAACCTAACCTAACCTAGTTCTGACTGTCTGTCCGTCCGTTTGTCCGTGATTACAATAACTTGAGTAAAAATTGTGATACATATCTCAATGAAATTTGGTACATAGATTGCTCTTTGGACAGGGTAGGTTGGTATTGAAACTGGTCAAGATCGGTTAATAACCACGCCCACCTCCCATATAACGGAAGTTTTTGAAAAATGCAAAAACTCCGTTTTTTCGGTATCTATTACAGCAAATTGAGTGAAATTTGGTATTTGGAGCGATTTTGAACTAAGAAATTAAGTATTTATGAAATTTTGAAAAATGGGCGTTGCCACGCTCACCTATGAAACATTTTCTGTATCTCAATAACAGTATTAGTTATCGTCACAAAATTTGGTGGACTTATTTTCCTTGATATCGCTATTATTATCGTAAAAAATATTTGAAATCCGATTATAACCTCGCCCACCTCCCATATAACGGAAATTTTGGAAAATGCAAAACTTCATTTTTCCGGTATCTATTAAAACAAATTGAGTGAAATTCGGTATTTGGAGCGATTTTGAACTAAGAAATAGGTATTTATGAAATTTTGAAAAATAACGGTGTAAGACATCGCCATAAAATTTGGTGAACTAATTTTCCTCAATATCGCTGATATCGTCGTTAAAAATTTTTGAAATCAGACCATAACCTCGCCCACCTCCCATATAACGGAAATTTAAAAAAATGCAAAAATTTCGTTTTTTCTTTATCTATTGGAACATATAAATAAAATTTTGATATTTAGAGAGATATTTAATTAAGAAACTTGATTTTTATGAAATTTTGAAAAATGCCCGTTACCACGCCCACTTATAAAAAAACGTCTGTAGATATGTCACTAACAATGTAAGGTATCGTCAATTTAGTGAACATAAGCACGTCCAAATTTCTTATAACGGAAATTTTGAAAAATGCAAAACCCTCGTTTTTCAGTATTTATAGGAACAAATTGAGTAAAGTTTAAAACTTGCAGCGATTTAATACAAAGAAACGGGGGTTTCGCCCATACCAAAATACATCACGAGGGTATATAAAAATTGGTTTCGCCCGAATTTAGATTTTCTTACTTGTTTTATTATGTTTTTTTCTCTAATGCCATGTTTGTGACCCTTCTCTAGTATTTTAATTTCTTCTGTGTTGATAGCGTATCTGTTAGGTTTACAAGGCATTTTCTTTTTCCTTGTTTTTTACTCCTTGAAACTCTATTAACTTGTTGAGCTTCTTTTGCATTATTTTATATTTTCCCTGCATTTGCTGGTCTATTTCTTCCCTAATCTTATCGAAGATATTCATTCAAATATCTGCTATATTTCTGCTAAACGTAGGTGTATGGATAGGAGTTCTGCGTTTGTTTGGTCGTTCTTTGCGTAAAGATTTCGAAGATCGTTCTTAAGCAGGTATAAGTTAACACCGACAAACGCGTTTCCGGCCAACACTCCACTCCCCCCGAAATCGCTGACGATGCGTCGGCAGGTTTGAGTGTGAAAATAATTTAAATACAAAAACCAAGTACTCCACTCCCACCGATATTGCTGACGATGCGTCGACCGGGTTGCGCGTGGCAACAACAAACAGCTATCGCTGCGGCAGGAAAACCAATAGCGGGACAGAGTGCTAGTGCAAGCGGTAAATTGCCGAAACATGTGCAGCAACTGGTAGGGTTATTATAAGAAGGTGTTAGGTATTTAGGCGTAGTCGCCGCTATAATTCATTTAGCAAAATCAGTTGTATTAACTCACCCGAATAAACCGGCTGCTTTTGCTCGCAAGGGAAATAAAATAAATTAAACAAACACTAGTGTTTAATAATTGGCGCCCAACGTGGGGCCATAGCGCAGTGAATAGTTATATACTTATAAAAGAACAAATTCGGTGTGTGGCCGTGGTTCGAACCCACCCGGCAATTGTTAAAGTACAATTAAAAACCGTGAACAGTAAACAAAAAATATCCAGCAAAGTAAAAGCACTACATAGTTAGTGAAGGCTGTGAATATTATATATTTAAAGGATAAAAAATTAAACACCTTATAAAAAGTGTGAACTCAAAGCTTCAAGCAGTAAACTGCCAAATAAACCATCATAATCATCATCATAAATGATCATTATCCAATCGTCCTGCTGAGTTGATTATCCTGCGGAGTCATCATCTGAATTCATCATAATCCGATCGTGCTGCTGTATTAATCATCCTGCCTATTATAATATGGAAATATTCATGTAAGTAGAGTGATTCAAGCAATTAGCGTTTATTTAAAAAAAATAATATATTAAAACAAACAATAGATACATTTTCTTAATTGGAGAACGGTTGTAAAGGGAAATCCTTGTATCTAATTAAACTTATCTAGTTAGAAAGAATAAATATGGATGTACATACTTTAGAAGCTCTCCTTAATTCAGCCATTCGTACCGCAACCGTGTTCCCGGCGGAAATTTCAGTTTCGACTTTACGAACTGACAAGTAGGCTAGCAAGGATTGAAACACCGATTCGAATTACTCAATACGAACCAGTAAACATTCAGCCCAACATTAATTGTGACGAATCCTTGGACCTAGTTAAAACCTTGCCAGAATTTAAAGGCGACCCGACCCGTTATGTCTCTTGGAGGCAAGCAGCCCATACAGATTACAGGGTATTTGAGACGTATCAAGGCAGCTCAAGGCGCTAGCAAGCGGTAGGCATAATTAGAAATAAAGTAGTAGGAGCAACCGATAGTGTTTTGCCCTCTTTTAATACCATCCTAAATTTTCATGCTATCATATCTCGACTTGACTTTGCCTATGCGGACAAGAGGCATATACATTTAATTGAACAATAACTATCAACCCTTAGGCAAGGAAAGGCATCAGTGGTGGAGTTCTATGATGCAGTGGAACGGAAATTACTTTGATAGTCAACAAAACGATAATGACCCACGGTGAGAACACCACATTGATAGAATCACTTAATAAAAAATATCGGGATGATGCGCTTCCCGTGTTTATTTCGGGACTCAATCGTTCTTTGTGCCATGCCCTCTTCTCCTCCAGACCTGCTCATCTTCCTTCAGCACTTGCCCTAGCTCAGGAGCTGGAAGTAAACCAAGCTAGATCGATGTTTGCAAGCTCCTTTAACAGGCAGACACTCCATAACTCAGATCCTCATCATTATTCACCACCCCAATACCGTAGAGTAGCACAAGACCTACGAGGACAACCTCGAACCCAGCAAACTCCAGTACCGATGGACATAGAACAGACCCCAGCAATTCAATGGAAATGACGAGAGGTACCGTAATCAAGGAGCTTACCCTAAGGCAACTCGATAACGGGCGGTATATTCAATCGCCAACAACCCGTATTAACAGGCTTAAGTAAAGAAATAGCCGAAAGACACCGGTGCTACGTAAAACACCTTAAGGCTCTAAAAGCAATCAAGGCGGTGAATAGTCCTTTTACTGTCAAATCAATTCACGGTACATACATAATTAACAAAAAATGAAAAATTAATATATTCCATAAAAATGCTAAGTTCTTTGTTCTACCCAGTTTAAACACATTTGACGGCATTATAGGTTTCGATTTACTAAAGGATGTCAACGGCGGTATCGACTTGAAGAGTGGTACTTTGAGTTATAACGGCGGTAAGGAAAAACTCTTGTACTACTATTGTTCGGACGTAACAAATTAATAGAAACAAAATCAGAAACGAACGATTACAATACTGATATCTCAACATTGCTTAAGCATCGTGCTAAAGTTTTCGCTGACCCGAATGAAGCGATTCCCTACAATACCAGCGTTGTTGGTACGATTAGGACCGTAGACAATTTACCCGTCTACTCGAAAAGTTTTCCGTACGCCATTGCTTCAGCGGAATTCGTCAATAAGGAGATATCAGATCTGTTGCGTGATGGAATCATTAGGCCATCCCGTTCCCCTTATAATAATCCAATTTGGGTTGTTGACGATGTCCTTAGAGGTGAAAAGTAAAAACTTGTCATGTTTACATAGACGATGTTATATTTTTTCTAGAACCGCGGAACAACATGGTATGGACATCGACCGGATCATGACAAAATTTTTCGGTGCTAAAATGCGCGTTTCTGTTGAGAAATCAAAGTTCTTTCAGGAAAGCGGCGAATTTCTTCACAGTGTCCAAAGAGGGAATAAGGACATGCCCTAATAAAGTGAAGGTCATTTTAGAATTTGCGATTCCAAAATCGTTACGAGCTTTACGCTCATTCTTAGGTTAGCCGGATATTATCGACGATTTATAAAAGACTACGCTTCGATTGCGAAACCACTTACGAAATACTTAAGGGGGGAAAACGGAAACATAGGCGCTAACCAGTCGAAGAAAATACAAATTACTCTTGACGAAGAAGCGCTTAACGCATTCAATAAAATAAGAAATATTTTGCGTCCTTCTCTATCCGGATTACATGACATGGACTCGGTAAGCATTGCTGCGAATAGCGAATAGTCGTTATCTCAAACAATTCCCACAGTGAAAAATCCCTTAAATTGTTTCCGTAATCAATTAGTCCTTAAAGAGGCAAAAACGCCTACACCTAGCTCCAAAATTATATTTAAATCTCGAATAATTTAAATTTAAAATCAGCTGATGTATTTTTTTCTGTAGCTGAACAGTTTTAGAATTTCGTAACCCAACAAACTCCTGCCTTTCATGACACGGTACCCTCATCAAATAACACAAAAGCAAGCAAACAGATATTAAGAATGATAATTATACAATCTCTGGTGTAAAATCTTTGAAAATATTAGGACTAATTTTTGATAATAGGTAAACATAGTTTTAAGTTACGTTCTGTTAATCTAACAAGCGAACTATAGTGGTGGCCACGAACTTAGCACAGGTTTACATTCTTTCGGCACAGTTCTAAAATCTAGCGGTAAAATCCCAGTTACTAGTTGAAACTTTCTAAATTGCCATACCCCGTTTTTTTTATAGTATACGCGAGCTTAATAACCAGTTCGCATTTAAAGCTGGACACGAATTTAGCACATTTTAAAGCTTGGTGATTTTTTAAATTTTATTTTAAGTC
Organism: Philophylla caesio; assembly: GCA_963971545.1. Taxonomy (NCBI): domain Eukaryota; kingdom Metazoa; phylum Arthropoda; class Insecta; order Diptera; family Tephritidae; genus Philophylla; species Philophylla caesio. The sequence continues at coordinate 6,065,922 of OZ020605.1, forward strand.
TGGATTTTAAAATTCGATATAATTGTGTATAAAAGTTGATAGAGAGTAAAAATGGTTAAAAATATTAGTTGATTGAAATTTAATATGCCGAAGAAGGAAAGAGGGATCTAAAAAGCCAAGGGAAATCTATTTCAGAGATTACTCTCTTATTGAAATGTTCGCGTAAAATGGTGTATAACTCTATACAACACGTAACAACATTTGGAACGTGTAAACGTAAAGCAGACTCCACGAGCGTTAAAAACGTCCCCAAAGGTAGACCAAATAATGCGAAGAATGTCTTTTAAGGATCCGTTTAAAAGCTCCAAGAATATACAAAAGTATTTTGATTTTCCGACAGGGTGGAAATTTGATGTATGTTGGCACGATTTTACGTCATCTCTTGTCAAATTTGGTTTTGTAACATACCGGCTTCGGCGTTGTGCCATCTTCAGTGACGTTTTTGTTCTGAGAAATTAGTGTTGGTTGTGCTGTATTTATTGCTGTCCATTGATTTTCAGGTATTGGATTCAGTTTTGCGAAATGTTTGCAATTTTGGTGTTTTATGCTTTTGGTACCTGAATTTTCGTCTGTATAAAATTCTGTTGAGTGAGTTTTTTATTCTTCGGTTCTCTTCGGGTTTCCTCTATACAGGTAGAAGTCGGTAATTTAAATTTTCTGCAGCATTTTGGTTTGGTTCTGTCTGTTCTTGTCTGTCTTTTACCTATGCTATTGTTCTGTCCTTTGTATACCAAATTAAACGGTTCGAATATTGCGTCGGAATAGGTATGTGTTTGCTCGTTTATTACTCTTCCATCAAAGGTGTTTTGCTTATAGATCTCCATGTTTTCGAGTACGTTTAGGCGGCGTCCCTTGTGTTGCACATGAAGTAGTTTGGCTGTCTTCTTAATAAATATTTGCTGGCGGACATTTATTGCTGAACATGTAGTTAGCGAAGTTCGACTCAGGTACCGTGGTGGGCTTTCGTATCTTTATATTCGTGGAATCTTGTTCTTTTTCCCGCCCTGTTTGTCCTATGTACTGTAAAGGCATTGGCAGGTCAGCATTTTTCCTATGTTATTAGTTGTTTTAAGTACTGTCTGGATGTTTCGTTTTATTTTTTAAGTTTGCCAATTTGTATGTGTCTGTCCCAGTAAAAGTTAGTACTGCCTATTTTTTTTTGTCTTTCTCTTCGTCGTTTTTTATCTGTCTGTCTTTATTTTGTCGAATTTTATCCACAACAATCTTTTTGTATCCGTTATTCTCAGCTATAATGTATATTGTTCTTAGTTCCTTTATGTATCCTTCCTTTGATGAAGGTGTTTTTTCCAGTCTATTAGTTAAATATCTTGTTGCGGCCATTTTATGCTGTTGAGGATGGTTTGAGGTATTGTGAATGATGGTTGTGCAATTAGTGGAGGTGCCTTCTTTCGTTGTAATAATATTGTGGGTACTTAGTTTTCGTTTTCATTGTCTTACGACTTTTTCCTCTACATTGTCTTCTGTTTTGTCGTTTTTAACTTGCTTTTCAATTATTGTCCTGCACATGTGTATCGCATGCTCTTGCTCTTCGCTTGGTAATAGCTGTATTGTCACCTCCGTGTCTATAATTGCTAGCTCAGTATTTTTATACCCGAGCACACTTGTATACAAGGGTATTATAACTTTGTTCGCATAACGGTTGTTTGTAACAGCAAAAAATAATCGAGATAGATATAGACATATATAACTAAAATGATCAGAATGAAAAGAGTAATCGATTTAGTCCTGACTGTCTGTCCGTCCGTCTGTCCGTGGTTACAATAACTTGAGTAAAAATTGTGATACATATCTCAATGAAATTTGGTACATAGTTTGCTCTTTGGACAGGGTAGGTTGGTATTGAAACTGGTCAAGATCGGTAAATAACTACCCCCACCTCCAATATAACGGAAATTTTTGAAAAATGCAAAAAAATTGAGTGAAATTCGGTATTTGGAGCGATTTTTAACTAAGAAATAAGGTATTTATGAAATTTTGAAAAATAACGGTGTAAGGTATCGTCATAAAATTTGGTGAACTAATTTTCCTCAATATCCATAACCTCGCGCACCTCCCATATAACGGAAATTTTGAAAAATGCAAAAATTTCGTTTTTTCTTTATCTATTGGAACATATTAATTAAAATTTGATATTTAGAGAGATATTTAATTAAGAAACTTGATTTTTATGACATTTTGAAAAATGCCCGTTACCACGCCCACTTATAAAAAAACGTCTGTAGATATGTCACTAACAATGTAAGGTATCGTCACAAAATTTAGTGAACATATTGTCCTTTATATCACTAGCATCACCGTCAATAATTTTTGAAATCGGACCATAAGCACGTCCAAATTTCTTATAACGGAAATTTTGAAAAATGCAAAACCCTCGTTTTTCAGTATTTATAGGAACAAATTGAGTAAAGTTTAAAACTATTAGCGATTTAAAACAAAGAAACGGGGTTTTTATGAAATTATGGGCTCCGCCCATACCAAAATACATCACGAGGGTATATATAAATCGGTTTCGCCCGAATTTAGATTTTCTTACTTGTTTTATTATGTTTTTTTCTCTAATGCCATGTTTGTTACCCTTCTCCAGTATTTTCCTTTCTTCTGAGTTGATAGCGATATCTGTTAAGTTTACAAGCCTTGCGTGAAATATATTTTCTTTTTCCTTGTTTTTTACTCCTTGAAACTCTGTTGACTTGTTGAGCTTCTTTTGCATTATTTTATATTTTCCCTGCATTTGCTGGTCTATTTCTTTCCTAATCATATCTCGACTTGACTTTGCCTATGCGGACAAGAGGTATATACATTTAATTGAACAAGAACTATCAACCCATAGGCAAGGAAAGGCATCAGTGGTGGAGTTCTATGATGCAGTGGAACGGAAATTACTTTGATAGTCAACAAAACGATAATGACCCACGGTGAGAACACCACATTGATAGAATCACTTAATAAAAAATATTGGGATGATGCGCTTCGCGTGTTCTTTTCGGGACTCAATCGTTCTTTGTGCCATGTTCTCTTCTCCTCCAGACCTGCTCATCTTCCTTCAGCACTTGCCCTAGCTCAGGAGCTGGAAGCAAACCAAGCTAGATCGATGTTTGCAAGCTCCTTTAACAGGCAGACACTCCATAACTCATATCCTTATCATTATTCACCACCTCTATATCGTAGAGTAGCTCAAGACTTACGAGAACAACCTCGAACCCAGCAAACTCCAGTACCGATGGACATAGAACAGACCCCAGCAATTCAATGGAAATGACGAGAGGTACCGTAATCAAGGAGCTTACCCTAAGGCAACTCGATAACGGGCGGTATATTCAATCGCCAACAACCCGTATTAACAGGCTTAAGTAAAGAAATAGCCGAAAGACACCGGTGCCACAAAGAGCTACGTAAAACACCTTAAGGCTCTAAAAGCAATCAAGGCGGTGAATAGTCCTTTTACTGTCAAATCAATTCACGGTACATACAAAATTAACAAAAAATGAAAAATTAATATATTCAATAAAAATGCTGAGTTCTTTGTTCTACCCAGTTTAAACACATTTGACGGCATTATAGGTTTCGATTTACTAAAGGAGGTCAACGGCGGTATCGACTTGAAGAGTGGTACTTTGAGTTATGACGGCGGTAAGGAAAACTTTTGTACTACTATTGTTCGGACGTTAACAAATTAATAGAAACAAAATCAGAAACGAACGATTATAATACTGATATCTCAACATTGCTTAAGCATCATGCTAAAGTTTTCGCTGACCAGAATGAAGCGCCTCTTACAATACCAGCGTTGTTGGTACGATTAGGACCGTAGACGATTTACCCGTCTACCTTACGCCATTGCTTCAGCGGAATTCGTCAATAAGGAGATATCAGATCTGTTGCGTGATGGAATCAATAGGCCATCCCGTTCCCCTTATAATAATTCAATTTGGGTTGTTGACTTTAAGAAGCTTAATACTAAAACTATAAGCGATAAGTATCCAATTCCGGACACTACAGTGATTTTAGCAAACATGGGAAGTGCAAGATTCTTCTCGACAATAGACCTTAAATCAGGTTTCCACCAAATCAAACATGCCGAAAAGGATAGAAAAAAAAACGTCCTTGAAGCGACAAAAACGCCTACACTTAGCTCCAAAATTATATTTAAATCTCGAATGAGGCACCGAATATCATTCAATAAAGTATGAGAACTAGTAAACACCTTAAAGCATTTTAGGAAAGATTCAAAATGAGCTGCTCATGGCGTTTCCTGCCGTCAAGTTTCGTCACGCTACCAAGCAGGCAACAGACATTTTTAACACAGATGACCAGTGGGAAATTCTTCAGACTGAGCATAACCGAGCTCATCGATCATTCCGTGAGAACCAGGAACAAGTCCTTGAATGTTATTATTTTCCTGATATAAGGAAACTTTTAAAGGAAATAATTTCTAACTGCAAGATATGCCACGGGGCCAAGTACCAGCGGCATCCCCCAAACCCGGAAATATGGTCGACTCCTTTACCTACTTAGCCAGGAGAAATCCTTCATGTTGATATTTATTTAACGGATAATACACATTTCCTAACATAAACAGACATTCCCTATCAAATCTAGGGCCATAATTGATGTTAAAGAACCCATATACGAACTTCTAAATTTCTACAAAAATACCAAGGTTTTAGTCTGTGACAATGAGACATCGTTAAACTCAGAAACCATCAAGTACATACTCAAAAATCACTTTATATAATAATAACAATAATTTTTGCACTTACACTATATAGCTCAGTGTTTGGCCGAGCTTCTCCTACCATTTGTGGTGTGCGTATTTATATTATACCACAAATGGAGGGACCTACAGTTTTTGTGCCGACTCCGAACGGCAGATGTATTTAATGAGAAGCTTTTTCATGGCAGAAATACCCTCGGAGGTTTGCCATTGCCTGCCGAGGGGTGACCGCTATTAGAAAAAACTTTTTCTATTATAAAGATTTTGCTTGCCCTGACTGAGATTCGAACCTCGAACTCACCGGCATATCAAGTTATAGCACGCACCGCTACCAACTCGACCATAGCCAAATCACTTTGGCGTCGAAAAATACAACACCCCTCCCGCCCACAGCACGACCAACGGCCAAGTGGAAAGGTTCCATAGTCCCCTTACGGAAATCGCCCGTTGTTAGAAGCTTGAGACTGGTATTTCCGACACAATTGAGTTAAGTACAACCGCACAATTCATTCAGTTACTAATAAAAAACCCATAGACATAATACACACAAGACCGGACTAACTAATAAATAATAAAGGAAATAGGAACCAGACTGGCACGTATTCAGCAAAAAGACATAATGCAAAAATACAAACACGACAGTATAGCCCGATACAGTTTTCGTGAAGCCTTATAAAAGAATTGGGAACAAGTTCCAAAACTATATCCCGAAAGAGTTATTCAAAAGGACCTTGGTACCTATGTTATAATTTATGAACGAAAAGTACATAAAAACAATTTAAAACAATAACAACTTCTCCTTTGTCGTTCCTGGGGTAATTTTGCTTTCGTTAAGCTTTCGAGCTAATGCGGGAATTCTTTATTACACCAGCTCTTACTACATCACAATAACATCCGGAACAGTAGCTGTGTATGAACAGAATGATTTCCTGCTACACAAAACTAATTTGTCAGAATTCGAGGCAATAGCTAAGGAGACAGAAAGACTGCTGAACGAATTTCCACATGTTAAACGACTACTAGAAAATGACGCTAATGAAATATTGCCACTTTTAGGCGCGATAAAGATACAGCACCGGTACCCTAGAAGTATTAACATTCTGGGGACTGCCTTGAAGTACATAACAGGGACTCCAGACCATGATGACTTTCGAATGCTCGAGTCCGATACCAATGCCCTTTTAGAAGCAAATGGACAACAAATAACGGAAAATTCAGCTAAGCAAAAGAAAATCGACGATTTGACATTTATTCTCATGCATAAAACGTGAGCTTGAGCTCGGACTCGATTTTTTGAGTAAAAGGTGCTTGTCGTATGCATAATAAAACTTGATGTATTTGCTTTTACTCACTGCTCACGTTTGATCTCGTCTTGCTCAGTTTGAACTAAGTTAGATGAGCTAGTGCTCATTTTTATATGCATAAAAACAAGCTTTTACTTTCTTTTGTGAGCTCTTGCTCAAATTGTGTTGAGCCTGCCTTATAAATAGTTGACTCGCGCACACTAAAAAGGAATCATGGCCGAATATTTCGTGCCACAAAGAAATACAAAATGTTATCAACAGCGTAAAACAAATTTAGCAAGTGAAGATAAAAAATATACAGGTTTGTATTCTTAATTATTAATTTTTTTTTTATATAATTAATAATAAAATGATAAATACATTGGTTTGATGATAGTAGCATCTGCTGGTTGGCTTGTGATGGAAAATAACTTTTTACAAGCGTTGACATATCCTGGCCTGGTTCAGTTCATGACTCACGCATCTTACGAAACAGCGAGGTATGTAGAATAATACAAAATGCAGCGAACGATGCATTTCTTCTCGGGGATGAGGGCTATGGAATAGGCCCATGGCTAATGACACCATTCCGGAACCCAACAACTGACATAGAAAAAACATTAAACAAAGTGTTTACAAGGGAACGTGTCATTATAGAACGGTGTTTTGGGCAATTGAAGCAAAGATTTTCGATACTTCAATACAAAATCCGTGTATCGACAGAGTTAGCGCCCCACGTAATAGCCAGTTGTTTCATTTTGCATAACGTAGCTAAATTTTTAAAAGACGATTATATCCTTATCAATGACGATTACAACAATAATGATGTATTGCAATTAGGAAATGATATCGAACAACAGCAAGAAATTCAGAAGCAGGGAAAAACAAAAGGAGAATGATCGCAAATTTGTTATCAAATTAGTTTATAATAAAAATAATTGAAATAAAAATATTAAATTTTTTTGGTTTATAAAAACAATAAACGTAAATACAATTCACTTTTTTATACAAAAATAAAATTAATGTAATTCACTATTTTATTTATAAAAATAATAATAATATATGTACAAAAATATAATCCTTTGTTTCATATAAAAATAATTTTCCAATAAACCAATCGGCTTAAAGCTCAAAAATATTTAAAATATACATAAATGTAATTCACTTTTAGGCATTAAATATTAATTAATTACATATTAATAAAATTCAAAATTCATGGAACTGCAAGTTTCTTTCCACAAGTTTTTCTGCAAAATCTGCATTTTTGTAGAAAGCACTTTGTTTTGCTTAAACAAAACAAGCCTCTGCAGACTTTGAAAATTCAACTCCCTTGTCTCATCAGTTTCATAACGACTCAAAACAGCTGTTGAGTTTTTGTCAACCTTCAAAAATAAACAACATATTGCAAAATGTAAAAAAAATATAAAAAAATTACAGGTTGATCATCATTATCAGTGCAACGGCGCTTTTTTTTTGCTGTGTTGCTACTGATGCTGCTGTTGTTTTTGTTTCTGATGTTGTTGCTGATGTCTCTTCTAATGTATCAAACGTATAGTTGTGATCATTGGTTCCAAGAGAGCGATGAACTGTAAAAAAATAAACGAAGAGCGAAATCAACAAAAAAATTTGAATTCGATAACGGTACACTTTGGAAGTTTGTTTGTTGAGGGATTAGAATTAGCACAAAGCAATTGTGACAAATCAGTTTCCCAGTTTTTTTAAATAATTTTTTTATTGCCTGATTTATTCATTTCATTTTTTATGCGACATTTCATGTTAGCTATTTTTTTTATTATATTCCCCGGTAATTTAATGCCAATTTTTTGCTTAATTTCTGTTACACATTTTTCTTTTGTTTGTTTATTTTTATTTTTAATGCTGGGTAATTGACCCTTTTCTATTAAATATTTATTTTGTTTTTGTTTTTATACTAAAAATTTAGAAATGTCGTTAGTTTCTATTTTATTATTATTATTTGATTCTACTTCACTTTCACTTGACGACATGTTTGCACTTCAATAACAATTATACGTTTGATCTCCCTTTGCTCAAGTAATTGCATTTGGTTTAAACTCATTTTTATGCAAACGAAATTGAGCAAAAGCTGTTGCTGTTTGATCGAACTCGACTTACGAGCAATTGCTCATATGCCTCAACTCAGCCCTTTTACTCGTTTTTATGCATGAGACCCATTGACAGTAAATAAGTTATTACTAGAGAACGACCGAACATGGATTTTCAAGGCCGAACCAATTTTGGCCGAAGCCGAACCGAAGCCGAACCGAACAGTTTCCAGGTCCAAAATAATAAATAATCACGAGTTTTAAAAATTCTATATTTATACTTTTATTTTAATTTTTAAAAAAGGTACATTGGTTAAAATCACAACCATTTCAGTTCATAACTTAAACATACTAATGTATCATAGTAAAGTTAACAAAAACCTTAAATTGCTAATATTTGAAATCAAATAGTTTTATATTGTAATGCAAAAATAATAGCCTATCGGCATTTTCACCTTGCAACCGATTCCGTCTATCGGTATAAAGCTGACCTGCAGCACTAAACAATTGCTCACTAGACACACTCGATGGAGGAGCAGACAAATATTTTAAAGCAATTTTTTTCAACAGAAAATATGGGCTTTGATACCAGTATTCAAAGATATTACAATTTCTTGGCAGTAAATGTTCATTAAGATAAGTTTCCAATTCGTGATTTAATGAATAATTTCTTTCAGTATTATTACTGCACAGCATATCAGTATCATGTAAATCCCAAAGGCTGTCCGGTAAAACATCAATCACTTTTTGTGAAAAAATGTCTGGCAATGTCGGTTGTTTATTTGCTTTATCTTCTAAGTTTTGTTTTTTATGCATCGTTTTATCTTGAAAGTCATTCCACTCCTTGTGGTGGCACTTCTCAAGGTGGCGTTTGAGGCTGGTAGTTGTTTGTTGCTTTGGTGAGAAATGGCCCAGTGAGTATATCTTGTTGCATATTTTACATGCCGCTGTTCGTTCCTTTCTAGAAAAATAGTTCCAATGAGCTCCATTCGACTCCATCATTCCCTGCAAAAAATTTTCATTAATTCATTCCAAACTATGTTTAATACAATTTTTTTTTTACCTTGCTTATTCTGCAGCCATTAATATTCATATTTTTTTGCAAGAATAAAAAAGTTAGTTTTTGATTTCATTCTGTAATTTTGAAAATGAAAATGAAACACAGGGTTACATATTTAAATAGAAAGATATTAAAACTAAAACTTTGTACAATTCTTAAATTATTAAAAATTGGCATATGTTCGGCCAAAGTTCGGTTTTTTTTGGCCGAAGCCGAACCGAAACCGAACCGAACTTTTGTGGCCGAACATGGCCGAAGCCGAAGCCGAAGCCGAAGCCGAAGTTCGGTCGTTCTCTAGTTATTACGTAATGCAAAAGACATTCAAATAGATACGGGATATATCTTTTCTCTGGCCTCCACCAGAAATAGAGCAGTGATAATGGAATTGGAAACTATTATAACATCAGTCACGCTAGGCAGGCTTAATATTATCAACCCCATCCCACTAAGTGGTATGGAGATCAATGGTTTGTTAGCTACAAATATTAGCATAAGTGATTTAGTATCCATTTCTAAAATTAAGATTCTTCAAGATATGAATTACATTTACTTTGTCATTAAATATCCGAAAATTGATAGATTTTGTAATACTGTAAAGTGGCTGCCAGTGATCCATGACGGGAAAATTATTTCGCTAGAAACTGATATTATAGCTGAATGTAACGGGAAATACATCCCACTCTACAACTGCCAAGAAGTCGTAACAGCAAACTTTTGCCAACCGCTGAAAGAAAGCATATGTGCGCTACAATTGCTTAACCAACACTCTGCGAAATGTAGGTCAAAATCCGCTGATTTGTCGCCATTGAGAAAGTTGACAATGGCATAATTGTAATCAACGACCAACCAGCATCGATTCAAACCACGAACCTTACAAAGCTGGCGAAAGGGACCTTCCTCCTTACATTTGATGGAGAAATTACAGTAAACGCAACGACCTATATTAATTGGAGGAAACTTGTTTGTTCGCATCCTGAGCATGTGCTTGCACAGAATGTAAATTTCACCAAACATATTGATTTTCTATCAATACCATACCTGGAAAAAATAAATATGAGGAACCTTAAACACATAGCTAGGCTACATAATCTCGTTAACACCCGTTCGTTACAATCAGGGGGCGCACTTATCTTGCTCCTTTTTGTGATCGCTGTGACTGCAGAGACGGAGGCGAAATAGCATGGTGATATTGAATAAGGGCATCAAGGAAGCCGAGGACGCCTTCACTTCAAGAGGGAGGGTAGTTTTAACACCGACAAACGCGTTTCCGGCCAACACTCCTCTCCCACCGAAATTGCTGACGATGCGTCGGCAGGTTTGAGTGTGAAAATAATTTAAATACAAAAGCCAAGTACTCCACTCCCACCGATATTGCTGACGATGCGTCGACCGGGTTGCGCGTTACAACAACAAACAGCTATCGCTGCGCCAGCAAAGCCAACAGCGGGACAGAGTGCTACTGCAAGCGGTAAATAGCCGAATTGCATTTGCCAAGTCACAAGGCAAAACATGTGCAGCAACGGGTAGGGTTACTATAAGAAAGTGTCAGGTAAAGCGTTGGTCAAAGAAATTCCGAGACCCGTATATAACTAAAACACTTTTTACTTCATTGGTAAGACCAATACTGGAGTATGGTTCCATAGTTTGGATTCCCCGTTATCACGTCCACTCAGACCAACTAGAGTCAATACAAAAACAATTCTTACTTTTTGCTTTGAGAAATCTTTGATGGGATTCGCCATACAATCTTCCCCCTTACACTAGTCGTTTAAAACTTATTAATCTTCCTACTCTTTCGAGTCGCAGAGAAATGTTAGGTATAATATTTCTGGTAAAATTAGTCAATGGATGGATCTCAAATCCATTTCTTCTAGAGCAAATTAATTTGAATGTACCCTCTCGTGCAACGAGGAACTTTAAACCACTTTTCTTGAAACTATGCAGAACTAACTTTGAGTTGAATGAACCGTTTCGGGGTTTATGCCGAAACTTTAACAATCATTCCAGCACCTTTGATGTATCGGACTCACTTTTTATAATTAAAAGAACTGTTCTATCCTCTCTTAATAACAGCTAACGATCCAATTTTCTTACTTTGCATTTCTCTAACTTTGTATTCGGCTGATGAATTCTTATTCTGTAGCTGATCAGCTTGGGATCTCGACGCTTAACAAACGGTTGGGCGGGAAAGTGGGTTTCTGTTGGGTTATAATAATTTAGGCGTAGTCGCCGCTATAATTCACATAGAACTAAAACCAAATGTTGCCCAAAACTAAAATTACCGACAAATAATTGCTGGCAGGCTGTCCTGGTATTCCTGCAGAAACGATCTCATCCACAATAACCAAGTAGCCTTTAAAAAGGGACAAGGTCCCATCGACTCCCTGTTGCATCTTGATCAATACATCTCCAACGCTTTATCTAACAAAAACCACATTACCCTTATGTCCCTCGACTTCCTAAAAGCCTTTGATCGTATTGGTGTTCACATTGTTCTACGACAACTAAATAAATGGAAAGTTGGCACACAAATTTTCAATTTCATAAAATCCTTTTTATGCCATCGAAAAATAAGTGTACTTATCTCCTCCTCCCGTTCTCCCATTCTTCCCCTCGACAATGGAACCCCTCAAGGCTCTCCCCTGTCAGTGATCCTTTTCATTATAGCTTTTGATGAATTAAGTTTACTTATATCCGAATTCAGGTCTATTGATCACCAACTTTATGCTGATGACGTGCTAGTATACTCAAAAAACTCCGACCAAACAGCTGTTTTGAGAACTTTCACAGAAATCCTTTCCCGTATCTCCTCCTGGTCCCTAACTTCAGGCGCTTCAATATCTCCTGGCAAGTCGAAACTGTTACATATATGTAGGAAGCAAAATTGTAATATACCACCTATAACTTTTTCAAACGTAACAATAGCCTGTACAAATAGACTTAAGTTTTTAGGCTTAATAATAGATTCTAAGTATGCTTTTGTTCAACATTGTCAGTACATAAAAGATAGTATTAGCTCTAAACTAGGAATTGTTAAATACCTTTCGTCTAAGCGCTCATTTATCGGCTCGGCATTGCTTGTCAATTTAACAAAGGCTCTTATATTATCGAAAATACGATATGGAATAGAAATCTATGGACATCACGCTAAAAATAAACTGAAGTTACTGGCAACTCCTTACCACACGGCTATACGACGATCTCTACGCGCGTTTCCAACGACCCCTCTAAATAACATGTACGCTGAGTCTGGGTTAATGTCTATATCTGATGAAGCCGATGATAGTGTACTAAAAGTGTACTCCAAAATTTTGTTATCTTCGAATCCTATTCTTCATAAAGATGTGCAGCTGGTGCTCTCACGTAAGCGCCACCCTAAGGTACCATCAACCATTTATCTATGCATTAAATTTGCAAAGAATAATTGTTTGCCAATGCAAAAATGTCATAGACGTAAAGTACTGCACCCGCCATGGCTACTTAATGAGACATCATTTATCAATGAACTGGCTCACCTGCGGAAAGGGAATACTTCTAGTGAACTCTACTTATCAAACTACCTAGCTGTGTCTGATATGTACAAATCCAATGGCTGGCAACTTATATTTACCGACGGTTCTAAGTCAACTCAGACGTCCTATGCCGTTGTAACTGAGCAGGGTGAAGTAATCTCTCAAGGACTTCTATTTTCTGTCTGCTCAATATTCACAGCAGAAGCAATCGCGATAGACTATGCTATGCTTCACTCGATCCATACAAATGGGAAATTTGTTATATGCTCAGACAGTATGTCCTGCATCACCGCTATAAAGGAAAGTAGCCACGCAAATTATATAATTGACAACATCCGAGACACTCTTACTGGGCACCCTCAAAAAATTAAATTAATGTGGACTCCTGGTCACTCAAGAATACAAGGTAACATGTACGCCGACAAAACTGCTAAGGAAATGGCCACCACACCAACGACAACATCCAATGTTATCTTTAAAAATGACATCTATCGGGCTATAAAACAAAAAAGGCAGACCAAACTATTATCAGACTGGAGTCGTTTTAGCCACCACTACTCCTCAATAAATCACGGTCGTATCAAACCCTATTTTGCATCCTCTATACCGACGAACTATATTACGCCATACACTCGCCTTCGCCTAGGCCATACAATAATCACACATTCTCATCTACTTCAAGGCACTGAACGTAGCACATGCCCGTTTTGCAACCTTTCTCTTAGCGTAAATCATCTGTTGTCATCCTGCTCCGCACTCCAAACCCTGAGACAACAAACCTTTAACAACACAAATCCTATGCATTTGTTAAAAGACCCCACAGTCGATAACATAACAAGGATATACGAATATCTCAAAAACTCCGACCTTCTTCGACGTATATAACCTCGCTCTAAGCCACAAGCCAGCCGAAAGCCTCCGACGCTAGCGCTGCGATAGTTTGTAAGTTTATATAATAATTTATTATTATGTAATCTTTTGTAAAATAAAAATAAAATAAAAAAAAAAAAAAATTACCGACTTCTACCTGTATAGAGGAAACCCGAAGAAAACCGAAGAATAATAAACTCACTCAACAGAATTTTATACATACGAAAATTTAGGTACCAAAAGCATAAAACACCAAAATTGCAACCATTTCGCAAAACTGAATCCAATACCTGAAAATCAATACACAGCAATAAATACAGCACAACTAACACTAATTACTCAGAACGAAAATGACACTGAAGATGGCACAACGCCGAAGCCGGTATGTAACAAAACCAAATTTGACAAGGGATGACGGAAAATCTTTCCAATATGCATCAAATTTCCACCCTGTCGGAAAATCAAAATACTTTTGTATATTCTTGGAGCTTTAAAACGGATCCTGAACAGACATTCATCGCATTATTTGGTCTACCTTTGGGGACGTTTTTAACGCTCGTGGAGTCTGCTTTACGTTTTTTGTGGTTCCAAATGTTGTTACGTGTTGTATAGAGGTTTACACCATTTTACGCGAACATTTCAATAAGCGAGTAATCTCTGCAATAGATTTCCCTTGGCTTTTCAGATCCCTCTTTTCTTCTTCGCCTTATTTAATTTCAACCAACTAATATTTTTAACTATTTTTACTCTCTATCAAACTTTTATACACAATTATCTCGAATTTTACTATCCAGACTTAAAATAAAATTGCGAATAGCACCAAGTTTAAAAATATTCGTGTCCAGCTTTCAACGCGAACTGGTTATTAAGCTCGCGTATATTTTATAATTGGTAGAAAATAATACCATAAAAGTAACGGGGTATGGCCATTTAGAAAGTTTCAACTAGTAACTGGGATTTTACCGCTAAATTTTAGAACTGTGGCGAAATAATGGAAACCTACTAAACTACATAAAAACATTATGGTGTGTGCTAAATTCGTGGCCACCACTATAGTTCGCTTGTTAGATTAACAGAACGTAACTTAAAATAGTTTGCCCTGTATTTTTATAGCATCGCAAAAACTGACTGTTAATTTTGATCTCGGGCATAAACTAAATACTAAAGTACAAACTGTATGAAGTGCACCGGGGTTGATCTACTCTTACGAATTGCATTTCTCTTCTTCTCAAACACCGCAAATATATTCTCATTCGTTGTTGGCATCATTCAAGCTTTTGCGCCCAAGTGCAAGTAAAATGCGATCCTAAACAAAGCGCACGCAGTACTTTTCTGAAAAGAAGAGGCCAGTGAAGACGTTCATCATTTTCCTCACTCACTCAAACAAATACGTATATATTTTCATATTCAATATTTTGTCTACCACATCAAGAAAATGGATTCGTATAGAGCAGATTTAATTAATTTTTTTTTTAAGTCGGGAGATTACATATAAAAACAAAACAAAAATTAACCCCTCGTTTTAAGCCAATGCGCATTGCCACTCTCCTAATTAGTGTTTACTAAATATAATAGTATTTCCTGTGGCCAAATCAAATCAAATCCATTTTATGAACGCTTTACATAGAAGTTCAATCATGCAGCAGAATATCCAACAAATATCTGTGCCACTGAATTTCAATTATCATGCGATTTGTTTAATGTGCCAGTAGCCTGCCAAATTCATATCTCCTGCCAAGTTATCAGAATATCTACTCTGTCCTTTGACAGCATATTCTCTTATGTATCATTGTTTTAGCATATCCCATTCTTTTCCACTAAAGCCAACGTTGTTCACTGCTGTGTGGCGTCGTTTCAGTTTTCTTTTGCAACTTGCACCACTTGAACTGCGCGTATTTATCTTCGGTTTCTGTGTGTCTAGTAAGTGATGCAATGAAATTATGCCTTGTCCGCTTATTCGCTCTTGCGACATTTGACGTGTGGCACGTTGCGTGTGGCATGTGGCGTATTGTGCTGTGTTCTGTCGTGCCTCATTCGGTGTAATGGAATGGCTGCGAATACATATGTAGGTATGTATGTGTGTACATGTATCGCTCCTTAGCATTGACTGCGTAAATGAGTTCTTTGTTTGTTTATTTTATTGACTTTACCAGCAATTTGTGTACATGGAATCCATGTTGCTTTCGGATTTTTTTCTTTTCTCCAGCTTATGCCTAATTTACATTTGTATGTGTGCAATTCTCTGAAATGGGATTTAAAATTCAATTTATTTAGTTTACTTGCAACAATTTCAATTTAAATTCTTTTTTAAGAAACGCGCCTGCATGTTATATGAATATTTATTAGGGCGTCTCAGTAATAAAAAAAAATTAGATTTTCCTGGTGGTTTATTAAACACGCATACATTTTTTCGCAAATAATGGACGTCTCATAATATAAATAATTTCTTTAAGTATTCACACCAAGGCTGCAAGTAATTTTCTAATGTACTAAAAAAAATTGTTTCCATGCCATTTTTATCAAAATTAAACTAACTAATTTAATGAAATATATTCGCCCTCTCTCAATTCGAAAATTAACATTTCAATGAAATTTTTTTTTATGTTTCAATTAAAATACAATTACTTTTTTAATAGAAAGAAAAAAGCACACAAGCATCAAATTTTGCACACAATATATAAAAAATAAACGAACATACTCAAAAATATCACATTTTATTTACAAATATTTGCAATTGCTTGGAATATGCATTTTAAAGTATAATCGTTTTGTAATAGCAAAGTGGAAGTTGATTTAACCAAAGAATTTCATTTATTTTTGAAATTTGTTTTTCTTAGGGCCAGTTTTTCAGTGCAAGTTGAACTCTGTTTGTCGTTTAAACTAAGTTTAAACTCAGAATGCAGTTTTTCAGTCAACTTTAAACGGAGTTTAAACTAAGTTTAAACGGCCGATTGTGCTCGGTTAAACTTAGTTTAACTTATCAGCTGTTTGCTAACTACTTCGTTTTGGTTGCAACAAATTTATTTGGGCGCAAGGAAACTAAGTTTAAATTTAAACTGAGTTTAACTAAACTTAGTTTAAACTGAGTTTAAACCAGCACTGAAAAACTGGCCCTTACTGTGCTGTGCACATTTTTTCCAATTGGCAAAGCAAATCTTGCGTATTTCAATAAATTTCTAAACATTTTTTTTTAACAAATTCGCACTTTCTCGCTAGATACGTATCTTAATTGAGACAAAAAATCAAAAATTAGACCTAATATTTTCAAAGATTTTACACCAGAAATTGTATAATTATCATTCTTATAGCTGTTTGCTTGCTTTTGTGTTATTTGCTGAGGGTTCCGAGTCTTAAAAGGCAAGAGTTTGTTGGGTTACGAGATTCTAAAAATCAGCTGATTTTAAATTGAAATTATTTTGGATAGTAAATGTTGTATTTAAGCGTAATTATTCATTTATTGAGAGTACAAAAGTAAAAAAGTGCGTCTGAAATATCAAAAGAACCGAAGTGAAAGTTTAATACACAATTAATTTTGCAAAGCTTCAGAAAAAGAGGCCGGAAATGTTTGGAAACTCGGGAGGTAACGTTCTACTTCACTTTGACCAGAAAAGGTGAGCTAGATGTCAAGCCTCTCAGTGACTTTACCAAAGATGTTATGCCTAACATTTCTTTTCGACTATCAAGGGTAGGAAGATTAATAAGTTTTGAACGATTAAGGTAGGGTGGCAGGTTATACTGGGAATCATTTCTTAGGGAAAAAATCAAGAATTGTTTTTGAATAGACTCAATCTTGGCTGAGTAAACTTGATAGCGTGGGTTCCAAACGATGGAGCCATATTCTAGTATTGGCCTTAGCAACGTTGTGAAATGAGCCTTCGTCATTTAGGGCTCACTGAATTCTTTTGACCATCATTTTACAAACGCAACAACATCCTTAGCTTTGTTGACTTTAGCATTGATGTGAAGATTGACGTAGAGTTTTGGGTCCACTGTTTTTCATAGGTCAACAAAATTTAATACCTGTTCCAGGCTATAGTTACATATATCATAAGAAGTCGGTGGAACCGCCCTTCGGGAAAGGCACATTACTTTACATGTTTTAAGGTTTAGTGGCATATTATTTACTTCACGCCAATGAGAAATGCTATTTAAGTTTGCTTGTAGTAAATACCTTTAATCTACAGCGTTTAAAGATCTTAAAAGTTTTACATCATCCACATAAAACAAAATTTTTGAATATGTTACTACAGAAGACCAAGATGACTTCCTGGCGGAACCCCTGAAGATACATTTTTAACGCTCGAAAAAGTATTTTTAGAAAGGACTTGTTGTGTTCTGTTGTTCAGGTAAGAGGATCTCCATCGGGTTCAACACCGAGCAGATCGAGTTTATGTATAGGTAAGGATTGACTTACTCTTTTGATAATTAACTTATGGGTTCATGTAGATATTCATACAGTTTCTAAGAAAGCAAGCCGAGATCAAATATATATTGCAGGACTCATAGCGGTGGTCATCGGACAGAGTTAATATGGATAATCCTTGTTTGTATGCGAGTTGATAGAATAATTGACTGTCACTTGACACGAAATTTTAATATTTCATTGCGGACGGAAAATCATTAACTCTCCCCCTTATCTCTTGATCAATAATATTCTCCATTCTTTGAGAAACGAAGGAGGTGAGGCTTGTCGGCCTGAAAGATTTTGCTTGAGAATAATTTATATTTCCTATTTTGGGGATGAATATAACCCAGGCTCAGCGCCACACCAATGGGCTATCCCTTATTACTCTCACCCGTCAACCCCCGGGGCCTTGTAGAGCTCAAAAGAGCTAAGACCCTAGCCGACAGACCGCCAGTTGATTAATGTTCTGGATTATCTCCAGTCTGCCGGCGAGGTTCGGCCTCCCGGAACTCCACGATTCGTGAGCCTGGAGCAGGGCGAGTGATGTCTTCCTCTCGGATCCTGAATAGCTCCCATCAGGTAGCCTTATATCTAACTTGGTATCTAATCTTCCTTTCTCTAGGGCCTTGTAAGGTGGGTCGCCTCCTTGCGGTGCATCCTGGGTAACGCTAAATGACCTGCGGCCTACACGGCCACACCTGAACGGTAACGACCCCTGGCTTTTCCTCTGGACTTTCTTAGTTTATATGTTTTGGATCTGTTGATCTCGGCGCTGGTGGTTGCGGTATTCTGCCACCTGAGTATGTAGAGGTGACACTCTGCAGAAATGGCTGGTGGGCTAATGTCGCAACTGCCCCCGTCCCGTTAAAACCCTGGCAGGCCTCAGAGTACGTTCCGCTCCCCGTCACCGTTAGGTTGGTGGTGTAGGTGTTGGTTGAGCTTCGCTCCCGCTTTGCGCCGGTCGGCTCTGAACGCGTGACCCCATAAGGGCACGCGTCAACCCTCGCCATGGCCCCCTCGGGGACAACCATGGGACCTTCATAGGCGACTACACATCGGGGTGCGGATAGCGGCTCTGAGTGGGGACCCATATAGAATGAACAAAAACTCCAACAAACTAAACAATAAAATTTTTTCATCGGGCGGTAGAGGTGATCCGAAATCGAGCACCAACGCTGGCTCATCTGGGCAGGTAGCAGAATCTACTGCCGGCGAGGCGAAATCGTCTAAGCCTGCGGGCTTCATCTCCAGTGAGATCAGCATGACCGGCAGTAGGTCTCTTGATGCGGGGGTTGGAGGGTCGAGACCGAACCTCCCCATTGACTCTAGGCAGAAACTGGGGGACAGGGCTGCTGCGCCGAAATCGGCCGCGGCTACAACAAACCGAAGGATAGGGGGTGGGGAGTCGAGAACGAAACCGTCCACGGCTCAATCTAATGGGGCACAGGCTGAAGCAGCTAGCACTAGCAAAGGGGTGTCCAAGCCCAGCATAGAGAAGGCTGTATCGAGGCGGTCTAATAGGCGAAAGGCGCATTCCGACCGATGATTAGCGGTTAAAATCGTCAGTCATCACGGGGGGCAGGACGCAAAGCAGCTTTCCGAAAAGCATGCTCAGACGCTCGAGTGGGCTGGCAGCATGCTACGCAAAGATAAGGCGGAGGGTAAACTAGCGGCAGTCAAGGCTGCGGGCGCTCCTTCTTCCAACCAGCCACCAAAGAGACAAAGGTCTCTAGAAGGGAAAAACACTGCGGGGAAAAGGCCCAAGACGGGTGGCCCCCCCTTTTCTTTCAGCGAAATCGCTAAACGGGCGGGGTCGATAACTCTTGGAGTAATCGACAAAAGTAAGGAGGATGGAGCCATTCCCAAGGAAAACTGGAGGCGGGTGGCCGCGGCCATCACTACGGTCTTCATGAAAGTGGGCAGAGAAAACCCTGGGCCTCCTCCAAAATGTGAAGATGCCGGGTGGCACCATGGCATCCACAAAGGAATAGTTTGTGCCGACGAGCGGTCGGCGAACGTATATAAGGCTGCAGTGGCTCTGGTGGGGGAGGTCTGGAGGGGCGCCAAGCTGGAGGCCGTGAACGAGAGGGATCTACCCTCACGTCCGCGCGCGCGGGTCTGGCTACCAGCAGGGCCTTCTACACCAGAGGAAATGGAGGAACTTCTCCGATATTGTAACCCGCAACTCACGGCGCACAACTGGAAGGTGGTCAAGGTGGAGCGGTCCGAGGACCTGAATAGGCAGGCAGTGTTACTGCTGAATGCGGAGTCGCTCGTTCCCCTCTCCGAGTGCCAGGGGGTTGTCAACTACGGCTTCGAAAAGGTGGTCCTAAAGGTCTACCATTCCGATGCCGGGAGGGACGAACCCGGACTTTCAGTGGTGCGTGGGGCGGAGGAGCCTTTGAAAGCGGGCTCCATGAGTATGGAGGTGGAATCTGAGATGTCAGAGGCGGAAAGCGCTGGTGATGTTCCCTCTACGGCGGGTTCGGAAATTAGCATCGGACGCCTTTTTGACAGAGCAGGGGAGGACAGGTTACTGTCCGCGGTTGACGAGGGTGCCGAGTTGGCGTGGATGGAGGAATTACTGGATGAAGATCCTACAAATAAACCTCCAGCACTCTAAAGCGGCCTCCGCAAACCTAAAAATCCACCTGGAGCAAGGTGGAGCTGATATAGTCCTGATTCAAGAGCCGTGGCTGAGTAGTAGCGGAATCTCTGGTATCAGGACGCCAAACTATAACCTGATTATGCAGAAGCAAGTATGTAAGCCTAGATCTTGCATGCTCGTAAGAAAGGAACTAAAAGCATTTATTTTGCCCAATTTCAGCAATAATGATATTGTCACAGTAAGCCTGGAGGGCGGCGCTGGTAAACTCTGGCTTATTTCGGCATACATGGCGCACGATGACGTGGTGGAACCACCACCAACCCTACTTCGGGAGGTCACTGCCGAGGCGAAACGGCGAGATGTCGCTATCATCATTGGATCTGATGCGAACTCATGGCACACGCGCTGGGGAAGCTCGGACATAAACAAAAGAGGTGAGTCACTTTTTGATTTTATTGTTAGCGAGAATTTAGCTATCTGCAACAGAGGCTTTGAGCCTACTTTTATAACTGCGGTCAGGCGTGAGGTACTAGACATCACCCTGGCCTCTCCTTCCTTAATACCACTTATATCTGATTGGAGAGTTCTAGAGACTCATTCCTATTCAGACCATAGGTATATTGAATTCACCTTGAACGAGGATTGTCCCAAAAACAAACCCTTTAAGAATCTAAAGAGAACTAAGTGGGATATATACTGCAAGAAACTGCAGGAAAAGCTGACTGAACCCCCGGTTGGGAGCTCAGATCTTTCGGTACGTTCCATCGACGATATGGTAGAGAAATTTACCTCAGCATGCAATGATGCAATTAAAAGCTCGTGCCCCTTGAGCAGAGGTTCACGAAGGGTAAAACCGAGCTGGTGGACAGCGGAGCTGTCTGAACTTCGGACGGCGGGTAGACGTCTCTTCAATAAGGCTAAAAAGAGTAACCTCCAGCAGCACTGGGAACTCTACAAAGCTAGCCTCTCAATTTATAAATACGAAATTAGGAAGTCTAAACGCACATCATGGAAAAACTTCTGCGAGACCGTGGAAGGTTGCCATGAGGCTTCGCGTTTTAGACGCATCATATCTAGCAATCCTGTCCCAATGGGATACCTGAGAGCTGAATCGGGAGAATGGGCGACTAGTAGTGAGGAATCTCTCAGGCTGCTTCTGGGAGTCCACTTTCCTGAGAACCCCGCTCCGAATATGGCAACCGACATGGATTTCGGTGGCATCTCGGTCCCCTCTAGTGAAATACTGGGGGGACGCCGCCTGCTCTGGGCCCTGGACTCTTTTAAACCCTTCAAGTCGCCGGGACCGGATGGTATTATACCCGCGCAACTACAGAGGGCGAAAGATGTCTCATGTCAGTGGCTTGCCCCCATCTATGCGAACTGCGTGGATAGGGGTATGTCCCGAGGGCTTGGAGGCGGGTGAGGGTGACTTTTATTCCCAAGGCGGGGAAGAGCTCTCACGTGTCCCCCAAGGACTTCAGGCCAATCAGCCTCTCGTCTTTCCTCCTGAAGACCCTAGAGAGACTGATTGACCTATACATCAGAAATATAATTCCACGCGAGAAATTAAGCCTCTCTCAACATGCCTATATGAAAGGTAGATCTGTGGAGTCTGCTGTGCACTCCACAGTTAAAATAATCGAAGAGTCCTTCGAGCATAAAGAGTATGCGTTTATTGAAATTAAAGGAGCTTTTAACAATGTTCTCCCGAACGCGGTTATGCTGGCCCTAGGTCGGCTCAGGGTCGAGTCCAATTTAATTAGGTTTATCTCCAACATGCTTTGCGACAGAACTGTCGTGGCGGAATGGGGGAGTGCGTCGACTCATCAAAAGGTGAGCAGGGGCACTCCACAAGTAGGGGTTCTCTCTCCCTTTCTCTGGATAGTCGTTATTAACAAGGTCCTGGAAAAGTTGGAGGGGAGAGGATGTCAGGTTGTTGCCTACGCTGATGACGTGGCGCTTATAGTGAGAGGAAAGTTCCTAACTACGCTGTATGACCTCATGCAAGGTTACCTTAATCTGGTGACAAAATGGTCCACAAGCTGTGGGTTATCTATAAATTCCAACAAGACGGAGCTGGTCTTGTTCACAAGGAAGCATAGGGTCCCGGATGCACAATTACCCTCCATCGATGGCACTTCTCTTGTGCTTTCTGACAGAGTCAGGTACTTGGGGGTTATTCTGGACAGAAAGCTGAACTGGAGGCCGTACATCGAGGATAGGGTCAAGAAGGCGTCGGTGGCGTTATACTGCTGAAGGGGTGCCATCGGAAAGAGATGGGGTCTCTCTCCATAAATGGTCCTCTGGCTGTATGAAACAGTCATAAAACCAATTATGTTATATGGAGCCTTCATCTGGTGGAACGCACTAGACAGATCTACTCTAGCTAAGATCTTAGAACGGGTACAGAGAAGCGCCTTGATTGGCATTAGTGGGGCACTACGCACCACCCCAACACTGGCTCTAAACGTGATGCTTAGCATCATCCCCGTGGACTTGGCGGGTAAAGTTGCCGCCGCTTGCTCTGCCATCAGGTTGCGGAGTGCCGGGTTTTCTCTAACCCCGGTGACTGGGCACTCAGCGATCCTAAGACAATTCGAGTTCATCCCGGAGGAGGTAGACCTGTGCGCGCCGAAGATTGCCCCTAGAGGGTCCTTCACCACACACATCCCATCAAGGGAGGAGTGGAAGGGAGATGACCTCTGGTGTAAAGGCGCAGTGAACCTGTTTTCGGATGGATCGAAACTGGAGGGTAGAGTTGGAGGGGGTGTTTTCTGCGAGGAACTATCGCTCAGTAGTAAGTTCAGGTTACCAAATTTTTGCAGTGTTTTTCAAGCAGAAGTAGCTGCAATCAAAGCGGTGGACCGCCTGGGTGGTATAACCACACCTCGGGGGGCGGTGAACATCTACTCCGACAGCCAGGCCGCCATTAGAGCCCTGGGATCGCTGACGGTGAGGTCAAAATTGGTCGGCGAATGCTTGACCTCCCTTTCGGCCGCGTCAGAGGATTTCCACATCCGGCTAATCTGGGTCCCAGGACACAGTGACATAGCCGGAAACTGCCGTGCTGATGAGCTGGCCCGAAAGGGTACAACAGAGGATATCGCTCCGTTGAGGAAGGGCATTGGGATTCCCCTTTCCACTTGCGGTCTGCTCCTGGAAAATTGGGCCTTCGGTCGGCTCGGCAAACGCTGGGCGGAAACACCGACTTGCAAAGTTGCAAGGTCCTTTTGCCGGTGCTGGACCGCGGGCGGTCTGCGGAGTTACTGAGCACAACCAGGCCACTGCTCTCGGCTTTGATCGGCGTACTGACCGGGCACTGCGCAATGGGAATTCACGCCGTTAGGCTGGGCATTATCTCGAACCCGAGGTGCGGCAGCTGCATGGAGGATGATGAGGTGGAATCTTCTCAACACTACCTTCTCAGCTGCCCTGCCTTCGCAAGGCTCAGATTTAAGCACCTGGGATCGTGCTTCTTCGATGCTCCAGAGAGGCTCTGTGGGGTAAACATAAGTAGGTTGCGCACCTTCATTGCGAGCTCCCGGCGCTTCTTGTAATATATATATGCATCTTACGGTGGGTATCGTCTCTGTTCAGGTTAAAATAAAATAGGGTATAATTATACCAGTGGTACCACAATGGACTTTAAATCTAGTCTAAGTGAGCCCCATTATTGGAGCTACCACCTAACCTAACCTAACCTAGGGCCTTGTGGGGTCTGGCAGCAGTCGGAGTTGCCTTCACGCCCATGCAGAAGGTTCTGAAACTATCGCGCTTTGCTTTTCTGATCTCCTTACTGTATTTAGTCCTTTTTAAAAGCTTACGCACTTCTTTCCTGAGCACTGTGACCTCCCGAGAGCACTATGTGTACTGCGCTTAACCCTTTGGTTTTATTTCGTGAGAACTTTGGGTTAAGGCATCGACTATGACGTCATTTAGACTATGAAGCCAAACATCCAATATGTATATAGTAACCGCTGTTGGGCCTGGAATCTACCCTTGATAATTTTAAATTAAGAGCCTCTCTAAACTTGTCCCAGTTTGCTTTTCTTATATTCCTTCTCAGAAATCTCCACCCCCAGCTCGAATTTGATAATCCTATGATCCGAAAGTATGGCTACGATGAGATCTGCTACTGAGAGATCAGGGGAAATTTCAGTCCCCAGTTGAGTGTGATGTCCAGTACTTCCTCTCTTATTCTTGTAACATATGCCGGTTTGTTTGACACTAATAGACAATCATATCATTCTTATTTCATCAAGGGATATGTGTAATGTGTTTTTAGAAAATATGGCCTTAATCAAATTTAATCCCAAATAAATTGG
The DNA here is from genome assembly GCA_963971545.1 of Philophylla caesio. NCBI lineage: Eukaryota > Metazoa > Arthropoda > Insecta > Diptera > Tephritidae > Philophylla > Philophylla caesio. Next base: position 6,090,783 of record OZ020605.1, read on the forward strand.
GAGCGATGTTAGATCACCACTTCCAAAGCCTGGCCAGCCGGGAGCACTAGATGAGCATCGCCGCTCTGGTCTTAGCGGATCCGGAGCAAATGGTATCTACGACATCTAGAGCATGGCAAGGCTCCAGACGAAGCCCGAGCATTGGCCGGTGTGAGAATGGAGGTGGAGCAGAGAAGCAGACCAGAAGGAGACCGGTGTCGATTGCGTAGCTCAGGAGGAAAGTGGGGACATCGTCCCGGTGACATTCACAGTCCGGCTATTCGGACGCCCTCAAGGCCTTCCGTATATGATCGCACCCTCTCGCGTTCTGCGGGGTACACTTCCGCACAGGCATGCTCCTTGTAGACTGCAGGGATGCGTTGGGAGGGACCTGAGCTATACACCCGGAGAGGCAATGATATACCTCCGCTGCAGAATGTCTCCATCTTCCTCCCGAGGACAGACATGGCGTCACTGGACCACGCTAGGGACTTTCTCAAAGCGCAAAACGAAGGAGCTGCACACCACGGCGTGGCGAGTGCATTAAAAAAGCGCACTAGAAAGCGGATTCAGGGTCAATCTTTGCATTGACAAGACACCCTTCGACAGTTTGCGGAGGGTTGGATTCACCGTTAACTATCGGTACAGCGCCATCTCCGTACGTACGTGGTGGTACAAGGTGTCCGGCAGTAAGGTTTTCGGCGCCGCTGATCTCTCAAGGCACTATGGCGTCGGGACTAGCAGGTCATATTTCCTTTTTTATGAAAAAAATAAATCATTCGATATAAAAAAATATTCAATATCGCCAGCAAAAAGAACTTTTTTAAAACTTAACGAGAAATTTTAGCAACTTCAAATGCTCAATTCAATTTACAGAAAAAGTTTTGGAAATTAAAAATAAAAATTTGAAAATTTTTTTTACATTTTTTCGATATTTTTTCATATACATATCCGTCATGGCAGCTGCACTGCCCGTAAAAGCATCAATTTTTTTTAAACTCTCGGACATAACTTTCCCGCAAGGTCAGTGAACGTCTTAAAAACTATTTTTTACAGGTCGGCTTATAAATCCAGTGCTCCCTAGCTTTAAATCCACACTTGCCAATATCATCTTCTTTTTCGAGCAACCTATATGAAATGCTTTTTTTTATTGTATAGGTCTTCTTTCTTCACATGCCTCCACCAAATCCGCCCGTCTTTTGTCATCAATCTTTTCAAAATGATAGAAATATTTTCAATATTTTTCATAAATATTTTATATACTAGCAGATCCCGCGAACTTCGTCCCGGCCAAAATTTATTAAAAGTAAATGAAACATTAAAAGTAATTTGAACTCTGTTATACACGTATTTCATGCGCATTTTTTTATACTTATAGCAGATTTTCCCAGTTAAAAATGTAGCTCTGATCAATATAGAAGTAAAATTTCGTCGTCCCAGTTAATATGTATAGTTTTCTGTAATGTGTATAATTTTTCGCAAACCCATTTTTCTTCATGCAAGTTGAATACAACATTAATTCCATCAAAATCGGTCGGTTCAGAAATAATTAACTGATTGAAATCGGCATATAAATGCGAATTTTAGTTATAATCCATCACTAGCGCCACCTATCGAGGTTTTCTCTAAGTACAACTAAAAAATAACTACTTAAATCGGGCAATTCATTCTCAAGTTATGGGCGTTTATACGTACGCAACTTACTTTTATATGTAAACATACATATGTGTATATGCATATGTATGTAGGTATATTTCGTTGCGAAGTGAACAACTTAAAATTTAAACGCTTCTTCAAAATTGTCTCATAATTCGGGAAGAGTTCCCCTTTTGTCTTTTCGAATCGCATCGTCTTTTCGAATCGCATGTGATCATTTGAGGAGAGCTCCCTTTGTGTCTTTTGGGATCATTTTGGGAGCGTTCCCTTTATGTCTTTTATCACGACAAATAATTACACGTTTCCAAGTACACAATCACAAACTTTAACAATTACGAACAAAATACGATCACGAATCGATATGTGAGGCGTCATGTAAATTAGCACCCTGCCTTTTTCTTAAAAATGGCCTCCGTTAAGACCTTCTACAGGAATAAACGAATAACTGTGCAAAATATCACGTATTTCCGTGCAGTGGTTCGGACGTTATGCGTGGACATAACGAAAAATATTTATATATATAGATTGGTAAAATGATTACAAACTTTGTATTAAGTGTGAAAATCGGTTTTATATGGATTTTTTAAGAATTCTCTGCAGTTTAATTGAACAAATAAAAATAATAATAAAAATATATATGTACATACATACATACATATGTATATTGTCCGAATCTTTTTATACACATAAGTTAACACCAGTAATGTTGATAATAACAGCTTAGGCTAGCACAATAATTAGCCATAAACAATAACAGGCTAATAATTGAAGACGTCAGCTTAACAATAGTCACCGGTCGCAACACTACCAATATTGCTAATAACAGCCAGAATCAGCAAAACATTAACAACACATTGGGAAGTGACCCAGACGCTGATTCAACCAAAAATCGGGAACAACATCAGGCACACCCCGAGAAATGCAATGCTGACGCAAGTAGAAATAGTTTATATTAATAGTAGAATTAATATTGTAAAGAGTCTTAAGATAATTTTGAAGGAATAAAGGTCGGAAGACCAAAAATTATATTTTTTTCGGAGTTTTAATTAACAATCCGATAATTGGCGGCCGAGCTAATTATTCGGCACGGGAGTGAAAAGAAAAAGTGTATCATATGTAATACAAAAGTGACACAACCCAGCCGACACCATAACTGTTTGGAATTGGAGCACCATACGAAGTGCTAAACGAACAGCTTGGATAATTTTACCTTACCCTCACCTGAGGAAGGGAAGTGGCAACCAAGGAGCGAGAGGATTATCCTGAGTATCAGAAGAAAAACGGAGAAAATAATCATCGCCGGCCACTATGCAGTTGTTAATGTAAGAATTAGATTAAGAGTATTAAAATATTTTATAAAGAAAAGTTGTAATGACGAAAGATACAAATTGATAAGAAATTATCCAGGAAAATTGCAAAAATCATCCAAAAGATAAAGCAGCAATTGTGAATTAAATCAAATTTAAAACTTGAATTGAATTTGTGAAAGAATTTCATTTTAAAAGGAAAGTTTAACTTTAGAACTAAATTTGTGAAAAAAACACTATATTTATATATCAAACAATTTTCTTCTAAGAAAGGAAAAATTGCAAATTTAAAATTAAATTGGTGAAAATTTTTAAGCAAAAATTATATAAAAAAAAAATTTTTTTTTTTTAATTTAAAAAAAAATTTAAAAAAATGTTTACAAATTAAAATCGTGAAAACATAAAAGGAAACATGTATATATCTATGTATATATTTATTTACTAAGGCAAATTTCAGCAACCACTAAACAAACTGTTTAGTGATATTTATATAATTAATAAATTATAAAAAATAAAAAAAACGGCTTGTACAGCCCATATATTACAAAGAAACCTCACACTATAACATTGCTTAACTCTGCGATTCCGTAGCCAACTCAGGAGTTGACCGGGCCCTCTAGAGTAAAAAAGCCCCTTTCCCAGAAGGGATAACATAAAACATATCAAATAAAAAAATAAAAAAATTCTAAATGACGAATCAAAATAACTTAATTAGGCCTCCAATGCAAGGGAATGCAGCTCCCGCTGCACCAGCAGCAAATCCAGCTTCTCCTAACCAAATCTCGCCAGATTTGGCAAATCTAATTAGGACTATGGCAGCTCAAGCCATAGAAACAAACGGACCTGACTTAGTCCATAACGCACTTACCAACAGGACAAATCCCATTTTTACAGACCAAACAATAGACGAACGATTTCAAAATAACATGAGTGAAATGGACAAAATACCAGACGTAGTTCGATCGCTACGAGAATTTTCTGACAAAAGAGACATAGGTACGCTAGAGTATCAAATGACGTGCCTTGTACAAGGAAGATTGACAACCAATGAATTTTACCAAAAAGTCTATGCACATTTATCACTAATACTTAACAAAATAGGATGCATGGAAGTAGGAGAAAAAGCAGTTCACTTATTGACCGAAAACTATCGCGCTAAGGCCCTTGATACCTTCGTTAGAGGACTTTCTGGCGACCTTCCTAGGCTTCTTGGTATAAAAGAACCAAAAAGTCTCCCTAAGGCTCTACACCTTTGCCTGAAGCTCGAAAATCAAAATTTCAGAGCTCAACACACCAACAACCAAACCTTTAACGCCCTATCAGGCTCTCGCCAGCAAGGATATAACCAGCAACATTCCCGACAACAAGTTGCCCAACCAAGATATCCCCAACCATTAGCCCAACAATACCCAAAAATGAAATTCCACCCCGAACTGGCTCATATTCCACAACCCCTGCAAAATCCTTACCTAAACAATTATCAACGTGCTCAACAGAACTATAACCCAACTAACCTGCAGCAACTTACAAACGCAAATCTTAACCAATTTAACCAACATCGTAATTACCAAAACCATAACTATCTCAACCAGCCACAAAACTATCCCCCCCTAAACCACCCCAACCTATGGACGTAGACATGAGTGTGAGGACAAACGCCGTGAATTACGTAAATCGACCAAAACAACAGGACGTAGTTAAACGACCAATAAACTCATCCACAAAAAAACCTTCCCCCACCGAAAGTTCAAAGGAATTTTCATATAAATTCTGAACAAGCAGTAGAAGGACAAAACTACGAGGATCAGTATAAATATGATCAAAACAATTATGACCAGTACAACTATGACCCAAACACAACATATAGTGAAAATAACGAACAATCCCTTGACTTAACCGACATACATTTTTTAGACTAAATAGCTCTTCGCTACCCTACTTTAGATGCAGGACGAAGAGCGGAGAAGTTTTAAAAATTTTGGTTGATACCGGTTCCAATAAAAATTATATCCAGGCTAACTTAGTAGAAAATGCAAAAGAAAATGATATCAAATTTTACGCAAATTCAGTAGGTGGTAAAATAAAAATAACACACCACACATTTATTAATCTTTTTAACTTAGATGACTGTAAATTAAAATTCTTCCTGTTACCAACACTAAGCAGCTTTCACGCTATATTAGGAAACGACAGCTTAAAAGATCTTTCAGCAGTAATACACACTAAAGACAATTTTATGATCATTGCAAATTCAATAAAAATTCACTTACACCAATATTGCGTACAAAGCGTCAACGCAATACAAATCCGCGACGAGCACATGAGTTTAACAGAAAAAAACGAGATACGACAATTGGCTCAAAAACACCGCAATTTATTCTCAGAACCCGTCGAAAAACTGACATATACAACAAAAGTAGTAGCAGAAGTGAGAACCAATTCCGACAAGCCCGTATACTCCAAATCCTACCCCTACCCCATTAGCCTTAAACAGGAAGTCGAAAAACAAGTAAACAAGATACTCGAAGACGGTATAATAAGAAAATCAAGATCGCCCTACAACTCACCTGTCTGGATGGTGCCTAAAAAGGACGACGCGTCCGGCGAGAAAAAATTTAGAATGGTTATCGACTATAGAAAACTAAATACAGTGACAATTGCAGATAGATATCCAATACCAGAAATAAATGAGGTACTCTCTCAATTGGGAGAAAATCGAATTTTTTCTGTGATTGACTTAAAAAGTGGTTTCGATCAAATTCCTCTTAAGGAATCTGACGTGGAAAAAACAGCATTTTCAGTGAACAATGGAAAATATGAGTTGACAAGACTACCTTTCGGCCTGAAGAACGCCCCAGCCATATTCCAAAGGGCATTAGACGGCATAGGCAAAATATGCTATGTATACATAGACGACATAATTATATTCAGCACGGACGAAAAATCACATTCAGAACATAAAGACAAGATTTTTGATACACTAAACAAGGCAAATATGAAAGTACAAATGGACAAATGCGAATTTTACAAAAAACAAGTTGAATTCCTAGGATTCGTCGTTTCTTCCGATGACATTTCCACTAACCCTTCAAAAGTACAATCCATAGCAAATTTCCCATACCCTACTAATCTCAAAGATTTACGATCATTTTTAGGTATATCTGGTTACTATAGAAGATTCTTCAAAGACTACGCCAAATTAGCAAAGCCACTCACATCACTCCTTCGAGGTGAGGAAGGCAGAATGTCGAAAAATATGTCAAAAAAGACTAGCATTCAATTAAATGAAGAAGCTAAAGCGGCATTTAATAATATCAAAGCCACACTTACATCCAAGGATGTCATTTTACAATATCCAGATTTCAAAAAAGAGTTTGATCTAACTACAGATGCCTCCAAATATGCCATAGGTGCTGTTTTAGAACAAAATGGCAAACCAATAACCTTTATATCCAGAACACTAAGTAAAGCGGAAGAAAATTATGCAGTTAATGAAAAAGAAATGCTTGCCATAATTTGGGCATTAAACTGCTTCAGAAATTATCTCTATGGCACTGCAAAAGTTGTAATCCACACTGATCACCAACCTCTCACATACGCCTTAAGCAACAAAAACAATAACTCAAAATTAAAACGTTGGAAAGCCATACTCGAAGAATAAAATTACGAGATAAAATATAAACCAGGCAAATCCAATGTAGTGGCAGACACACTGTCCCGACCATTTGAGGTAAACTCCCTATCAGTCGCTACACATTCAGGCGGAAGTTCTTCGCACAACCTAATTCCTGCGGTAGAAGCCCCCATAAATGCCTTTAAAAATCAACTGTGGATCTCATTAGGAGACGAATGGAATTTGGATTGATAGCTGTAATCCAAATTCCATTCCCAACATACCATAGGCACTTAATCACAAAACCAAACTTCTCTTTAGAAAATTTAATTTTACTTTTAAAACGTTACCTTAATCCTTCAGTCATAAATGGTATATTTACTTCTGAAAACATAATGGGAAAATCCAAGAAATTTATCCTCTCCATTTTTCCAACTACAAGATCCGCTATACTCAGACAAAAGTAGAAGACATAACCAACGAAGACGCTCAAAATGAAGCAATACTAACAGAACACAAACGAGCACACAGAAATCGAGACGAAAATAAAAAACAGCTCATACAAAAATTGTATTTCCCAAAAATGAAAGCAAAAATTGAAAATATAATTAAACAATGCAAAATTTGCAAATTATATAAATACGACCGCCATCCCAACAAACCGCAACTACTTGAAACTCCCATTCCTGAATATCCTGGTGAAATAGTCCATAGAATCAGTCCATATAGACATATATAATACAGAAAAAAAGTTGGTACTCACTGCCGTAGACAAATTTTCGAAGTATGCTCAAGTCAAGCTAATATAATCAAAAGCAATAGAAGATATCAGAGAACCATTGCGACAAATACTTTTCGCCTTTGGTATTCCAAAAATAATAGTAATAGACAATGAAAAATCCCTTAATTCTGCTTCAACTCAATTCATGGTTGAAGATCAACTTGGTATTCGAATTTTCAAAACACCCCCATACGCAAGCAAAGTTAACGGACAAGTCGAAAGATTTCATTCGACATTATCCGAAATTATGCGTTGCCTACAAACCGAACGTACCCACCGTTCATTTCTTGAACTACTAGACCGATGCACATACGAATATAATTACTCCGTACATTCTGCAACAGGAAAAAGACCGATTGAGACATTTTTTGGCAGACGAATTTCAACAGACCCGGAACAATACGAAAACTCAAGACGAGAAAATATCGAGACTCTTAGGAAAATACAAGCAAAAGACTTAGAAATTCATAATAATAAAACACGGAAACCAACAAAAACTTATTCCCCCGGAGATATTATTTATGTTAAAATAGACAAGCGCGTAGGATCGAAACTCACAGCTAGATATAAAAAAGAAGTTGTGAAAGAAGATAAATCCAGCGTAGTTATTACCGAAAGAGGGCGGACAGTACACAAAAGCAACATAAGAACCTAGCCATAATTCCATTTTCAATTTTTTTTTTTCCTTTTTTTTTTACAGATTTTTCATACCTCTGGTATACGCAGAGTTCAAAACTATAGACTACACGAACTCTCAACTAGCAACTTTCAATACTGGACTAACAAAAATTCAAACTGGGACATACAGAATAATATGTACATAAAATAGACTTAGACGCTTGCCAGAAAACTTTGGACGAACTTAACTTTATAATCAGAACAAAGATCACAGAAGAAAATTCCCTCCTACCCATTCTCACTAACGAAATAAATCTCACTCAAACCTACCTAAACAGATTAAAACCGAAAATATTCAGAAAAGCCATAAATGAAATAGGAACTGTCTGGAAATGGATATCTGGAAATCCAGACCATGACGATTTGACCATTTTAGAAAAGCAAATTAATAACATAATAGAAAATAATAATAAACAAGTAGTTATTAATAGAATAACAGAATTAATAATATAACTACATTATCAAATAAAATTCTAAAAACAATACAAACAGATGAAAATATACAACATAACTTTGCAATTGAAATAAAATACAAATTAAAAATCATTAAGGAAGAAATTATTAATATAGACTATGCAATACATTGGGCTAAAGCCGGCATAGTCAATTCATATATTTTAGCAAACAACGAACTTAAACTAATAAAATCAATATTTGAAAAAAATAATTTTACGCTAAATAGTATAGAAGAATCTTTAGAACTTGCAAACATAAAAATTGCAACTAATGAAACGATGTTATTTTATATAATAGGAATACCGCTTACAAGCGAAGAAATTTGTTAAACTATTTTGATAAAAGCGATTAAAAATAAAAGAAACATTAACAAAATTCCCTATGAGGATATTGTAACTTGTAAAAGTAATACATTTTTTGGAATTAAAAATAAATGTAGTGAATATAATAATATAAAAATTTGTAGTAATAAGAATATTATAGATATTAGTAATACTACTTGCGTCCCAAGACTACTTAAAAGCGAACCAGCAGAATGCATTATAATAAACAATCAGCACATCCCTTCAGTAGAAAATATCTCACCTGGCATTATTCTTTTAAATCAATACAATGGCACAATAGAAATAAACGACCAAAAAATAAACCTTACTGGATCATATGCAGTACAATACCACAACTCCACAGTTTGCATCGACAACCAAAAATATTATTTTAATTAAATTTTTACCAACAAACCACTACCTGCAATCCTTCAACCAAATACCTTTTCTAATAAATAAGAGGAAATCCTCAGTTTAGAGATAATGAAAGAACTCCATGTGAACAACACCAACCACTTGGAAGCGCTACAAACAACCTATAAAGCAGCTTTGGTAACAAACTTTTCACTTTCAATAATCAGCATGATTTCGATTGCATTTTTAATCATTGCATCAGTCATAAAAAATAATTCTAAAAAGAAACCAGTCGAATTGTCAAGTTACAACGTTAATGTCAACGTGAACGACAGCCCGGCAACAACATCCGAAATACCCACATTTACAGAGCCAATAACCTCAACAGGCCAAATACAATAATCCAGCTAAACAAACGAGGACGTTCGTTTTTGACGGCGGAGGAGTTAACACCAGTAATGTTGATAATAACAGCTAAGGCTAGCACAATAATTAGCCATAAACAATAACAGGCTAATAAGTGAAGACGTCAGCTTAACAATAGTCACCGGTCGCAACACTACCAATATTGCCAATAACAGCCAGAATCAGCAAAACGTTAACAACACATTGGGATGTGACCCAGACACTGATTCAACCAAAAATCGGGAACAACATCAGGCACACGCCGAGAAATGCAGTGCTGACGCAAGTAGAAATAGTTTATATTAATAGTAGAATTAATATTGTAAAGAGTCTTAAGATAATTTTGAAGGAATAAAGGTCGGAAGACCAAAAATTATATTTTTTTTCGGAGTTTTAATTCATGGTTTAATCTACTTCTTAAGCTTTTTTTATTGGGTGAGTGAAACCATCTGCGATTTTTTTTTGCATACATGAAAACATTCGTACCTACATACATACATATGTACAAGAAACAGCCAGTGGCAGCATACATAAGTTGTTGTTCCACTTATTACCACTTATGAAAAATTTTCAACTCTTTCTTGGCTTTTCCAAATCATATTGAAATTTCATTTAAATTAAACATTCAGTTCCATTTCCGTATGTACGTATTATGTATGTGTGTGTGTAGGCAAAAGTATTCTTGGCAGCTTCTATCTCTTCTTCCCTTTTTCTTATGTGTATATATTAACCTGCTCTTTACTTTTACAGCCCTTAGGTGTGTACATACATTCATATATAAATACATTCAATATGTACATATGTTTGTAGATATGTACTTATATACAAACAAATATGGGCGCATCGTCTTTTTTCAACGTCTGTGGCTCTCTTTTCAAGAGCATTTGCATATAGTAAATCTCACTCGCTGTACTGAATTTTCGATTTCCATTTCAGTACGCAAATGTCATTATTTTTCGGAATTTTGTGCTGATTTGTACTGATGTTTTAACCTCGAAGTTTTTAAGAGCAAAAATTCTGAAGTTATTCCACATAATTAAAAAAAATTGTAAATTTTCTTGCTTACGGAGTCGCCCTATTTTGTTTTTCAAATGTTCTATTTCACTTCGTTCACATACGAGAATGGATTGCGAGAAATTTCTTGAATTTTTAAAAAAGTAATGACGACCAACAATGGCCAAATTTTATAAATTTAAAGCATTTCGTTTAGAAAATGAAATTAATTTCTCAAAATCCACGGAAACAATTAATGGTTTTTATATTAGAGATATGTATATGTAATGTATTTTTTTTACTTTTTGATGAATATGTATGTATTTTGGGAAAAAAATTTAGCAACCCTAAAGTACTTATACGTATACTGTATGAGTCATATGCCATGCGTCATGCATAGATATATTTGATTTTAATACATGTTTGCATGTATGTAAATGATTGTCCCTTGAAGTCAGATGTAAATGAATTTAAATTTTATACGCAGTTTGAAGCATAGACAATAGATACGAAACAAGAATGATAGATAAAAAGATTGCGCCCATTAGAGAGGATTTTTAAGAAATGCTTTTGCGTGACGTCACAAAAAAAATGGGAATAAAATGCAATTTAAGGTAAATGCACCACCCTTTTAGAATCCGGACATCTGTCTTTTTTTGAGGGTAATAAATAAAAAGAATTACATAGACGCTATATTATTAAAAAATATTTATACTCATACAAACAATAGAATTATTCGCAATTTGGCTTATAGCAGGACAATGAGCATCAAAGAAATACGTTGAGTGCCCAGAAATGGGTGCGTTTACCCTACAAAAAAAACCAGTTTCACCAGTGTGGCGCAGTGAAAACAGCTGATTCTGTCAAAATCACAATGAGAGTAATAGCGGAATAGAGATGGGCGCAACCATTGTTTCTCTCAATCGTGGATACAAAACTTTTTTCTTTTGCTTGCTGCGAGAGTCCATGATCTCTCATTTTGGGCTGGCAAGAAAGCCGGCATAAAGGTTTTGATTTATATACAAATATTGTATTTTATTTTGAAAAGATATCTCTAAAACTATTTTTTTTAAGTGAACTGGGTATATATTGCACGCTATATCTTAAATTATTTGTTTAATGCATATATACTTAAAAGCGGTTTTTACAAGTTTTTGAAAATATGAATTTCTGCGATATTTTGATTGTTTTCATCTTGATTTCTATATATGTGATCTTTTGGCATTAAGGTAAATAATATCTCTTATTTATTCTATTTTTATTGCATTTTCATTTATTCTGTTGGCAAACCTCAACGGTGGCGAAGAAACTACAAAATCTTAACAAAAATATGCAATAAAAATATGGAAAATTTTATAAAACATGCGCATTTTGACAGCGCTCTCACGAAACAAAGAGTTTCGTATCATATTAGGCCCGTTCGTCTAAGAGTTCAGCAAGAATTATCCAGCAACGAAATTTCTGAGAATTTTGGAATATTCTCTCCCTCAAAGAGAGATGCTTGCAAATTTTTACGCGAACGCAAAATTTGCAGAAACTTGCAAGTTTAACGAACAGCAGATTGAATTCTTGTCTGCGTCTATATATGCAAAATGACAAACATTGCATTGGTGTTTTCCTAAAACATTTCACTAACGACACTTAACTAAACGAACCTGCATCTTGCATGTTTAACACTCACATTTTATAATTTTCATCGTTAAAATTCTTAAACAAAAACTTCGTATTACAATAATCTGATTTTTATCAGCTGTTTTCTTAATTGCAAATTTGTGTTGGGTAAAATTTGTCTAGCAAGAATCTTTACTCTCTCAATTTCCCCTTCCTTGCAAGTTTTTTGGACACCGTGACAAAAATCGTGATATGTATTTCGTAACAATTCGTAACAATTATCAGCATCGCGAACACTCTTATTACACTTTACGACAGTGGTTGGTACACATGAGAAATGTTAACTGAATATGAAAATAGGCTTAAAATAAAGAAATACGTGTCTCGGCGTTTTGCTGTAGCAGGTTAGAATTTTAAGAAAATCGATTTTTAAACTTCAAAGGACCGTGGAGGTTCACTTCTAATGTAATACTATTATAAAATGTTCTATAAAAACATAATGAGTAAACCGGTTTTGAAAAGGTAATTCAATTTGGATTTTTGTTTTTATTAAGAAAACAATTTATTTTCGGTAGATGGCGCTTTAATTTTCATGTAAATTTCAAGTTAAAATCCTGAAGCTTACACACGAAAAAATATACGACCAACATTTTTAACACAAAATAATAGTTAAGATGTCAAATTCATTTTGGTATTTTTTTAATTTTTTTTTGTATTGTTAATGAATTTCGTAGATTTTTGGTTATTTTTTAACGTTACATGAAAATTAAAGCGCCATCTACCGGAGAAAAAATTGTTTTCTTTTGATTGTCGTACTGTGTTATCTATGGTTTGAAGTCAGTTGGTGCCTTCGTTACTTCTATCTGATTTTAAGAGCGATGGCGCTCTCGTAGGGTTTCTGAACATTTGTCGTACAAAGTCAAAGTAGCTTCATCATTTTCGATCATGAAGTTCAATTACGAATTTTAGTTAAGCAGCTGAATGTTGCCTAAAATATTTACAATATATTCAAAATACTCAAATTTTAAGGAGCCACCACTTATTTCCAATACCTACGGCTATGTTTTTTCCAAAAATAAGTTTACTTAAAAATTTGTTAAAGCTATTTTGCGACATACATATGTATGTTCAGATCGCCATTGAAATGTGCTCAGCTTTAAATACCAAAGCGAGCCGAAAATGTAACTTCGATTGGACGACCAATGCAAAGGAATTACATTAACAACAACGCCGGCAACCTGTTCCTGGTCAGTGGCAGCTATTTTCAGAAGCGGCATTCCAAATAATCAGTTACTTAATTTCATTTAACCAGAAATTTTTCTTGAAACGTTCCGCCTATCGTAAAAAGTTTTGCTTATGCCAATACGCTACATATTGTGCTACGCTAGCCGAGTTGGCTGTTGTGTTTATTTCATCTTTCTTAAACAAACCAACTACAAACAAGAGCAACTGATCTGCCGCTATTTAACTTGTTTGTGTGGTTGTTGTTGGTGTTTTTATTTGCAAATTCTGTATTCAAGTTATTTACTTTATATTAGAATGCATTTAAGGCGTGCTCATCCTTGCATATAAATGTTTGTTTATTTTTCTGTTGGCCTAGTAAATGTTAATTTTACAATTTGTATTGAGCTCAAGGCCAGTTTATGGAAGATTTTTGTGAAAAACAACAACAGTTTTTTAATGGTAGAAATTTTAGTACTATTTCGGAAATCATCACATTTCCTCATCAGACTTCATTTTATTAAATTAATTAAATTTATTTTTCATAACCACTTCTCCCAGGCTTTGAACCCGGGAGCTCGGAGTTGCAGAGCCAATATGCTATATATTGTGCTACGCTAGCCGAGTTGGCTGTTGTGTTTATTTCATCTTCCTTAAACAAACCAACTACAAACAAGAGCAACTGATCTGCCGCTATTTAACTTGTTTGTGTGGTTGTTGTTTGTGTTTTTATTTGCAAATTCTTTGTTCAAGTTATTTACTTTATATTAGAATGCATTTAAGGCGTGCTCATCCTTGCATATAAATGTTTGTTTGTGGCCGCTGTGGTCGAGTTGGTAGCGGTGCGTGCTATAACTCGATATGCCGGTGAGTTCGAGGTTCGAATCTCAGTCAGGGCAAGCAAAATCTTAATAATAGAAAAAGTTTTTTCTATTAGCGGTCACCCCTCGGCAGGCAATGGCAAACCTCCGAGGGCCATGAAAAAGCTTCTCATAAAATACATCTGCCGTTCGGAGTCGGCACAAAGTTGTAGGTCCCTCCATTTGTGTTAAAATATAAAGACGCACACCACAAATAGTAGGAGAAGCTCGGCCAAACACTGAGCTATAAAGTGTAAGCGCCACAATTATATATATATATATAAAGTAAATAACTTGAATACAGAATTTGCAAATAAAAAGACAAACAACAACCACACAAACAAATTAAATAGCGGCGGATCAGTTGCTCTTGTTTGTAGTTGGTTTGTTTAAGGAAGATGAAATAAACACAACAGCCAACTCGGCTTGCGTAGCACAATATGTAGCGTATTGGCTCTGCAACTCCGAGCTCCCGGGTTCAAATATAATGTATAATTTCTACCATTAAAAAACTGTTGTTGTTGTTCACAAAAATCTTCCATAAACTGGCCTTGAGCTTAATAAAAATTGTGAAATTAACATTTACTAGGCCAACAGAAAAATAAACAAACATTCATTTTTAGATAATTTATAATCTAAGTTGTATATTTGCCTCCAAAAAGCAACCATGTATGATAAGATTTTTACATTCACCCTTGGTAAACTTATCCCCGAACAAGGCATTTGCTAAAGGTTTTCTGTCAGACACACTATGCGTCTAACTAGTACGTCACGAATGGGCAAATAAGAGATATGTTCTTTCGCAATTCGAAACGTCTTATACCTAAACGCTCTCTAGTTAGTGAATATAAATTCCATACATTGAATTGTTTAAGGGGATCATTTAGAGGAATAAAAAAAAAAATTCAAAAAAAGCGACATTTTTCTTTTTTTGAATTTTTATTTTTAGAATAAGAAACATTGTAGACAATTCGTTTAATGAGCCTATTTTAGAGCATATCTGAAAGTTTTTTTTATTGACTAAACCAATCAAAAATGGTGAAAAATGGCGGAGGAATCCATGTTGCCGTGGAACGTGTCGCCGCTGATACCGTCCCTTGGCGTACAAAGTAGCGTCCATAATTCTTAACTGTAATATTAAATATAAATATCTTGTTAATTCGTATACTTTGAACTTTGAAAACGATTTTCAGCGTTAAATTTGTGCATATTTTCACGTATGAAAATCAATATAATTATTAATATATTTGATTCACAGTTTTTCATACTTTACCAAATAGAAGTTGAATCAGATTGTTAAGTGAGATAGATTGATAAAATGTTTGTCATTGGTTAATTGGTATTTAAGCACATGAGGTAGTATTTAAATGAGCTAGATATCATTCTAGAAATGTAAAGTATTAATTAAAACACACAAAAAAAATGATTGCTAAAATTAACATTTTATAAGTGAACAAGTTATAAACAATATATGAGGAATTTATTAGTTGCGCTTCAAAAAATTACTATCATGAATATCAAAATATCTCCCAATTTCTTATTTATTCCCCGTCTGCTTCGAATGAGCTTAAGCTTTAAGGTGCATATATCCTGTTATATTTTTCAACAATCAGTTCGGCCTTAGATGAATTAAAAACAAATATTTTTTGAATCACCCTGATGTATACACATGTTGATACATTTACGCATATAAGTCAGATATTTGTATATACATGAGATATGTTTGTTTTTTACTTTTTAATACTTTCCAATTTCCATAATATTCTTGCATTAAAATGCAGCCGAAAAAAATATTCTAAATAGTATTCTAACACTTGTTATTGTTGTCTTAATTGAAATTTTCTTTTCAACCTCAAATTTCATTCATTCGTACGTGTTCTAATTTAATGTCTATTCTATTTTAAATTTAGTTCGATGGATACTCACGTACAGAGTATGTCGTGAATCGTGCTACTGCTTAATAAAAAGTTCTTCGAAAATTATTATTGTGTTGCAGGAGAATGCAAAATTTTTGAGTAAGCAAACCTAAAAACTGTCTTCAAAAGAAAAAAATAATATAATAAATATACATAATTAGTTCAAATAAAAACCGCGCTTGAAATTTAAAGAATCATTACTCTTAACTGGCGTTAAAAATTTGGGAAGACTTTTTTCTTCTCTTAACTGTTGTACCGTACAGTTGCTGCTTTATAATCTTATAACGAAGTCGGTAACGAAACTCTGTCGGAAATTTTGGAAACACCCAAGTTGAGAAATATTGATCATTACTATTTTTAAAATAGAGTAAAATTCAATATATAACTCCCAAAAATGACAGTGTGTATGAAAATTTGTGTGCTTTAAAATTCCAGTGATGATATTTATATGCATATAGGAATGTTAATATGTATGCATAATTGCAATGAAAAAATGCTATTTAATTAGATATACGCTTGGTTTAAGCGAAATTTGACGCTAAAAATTTATTTTTTTGCCATTATTACAAAATTATCATTTTAAACGATTTTTGTTTAATTTTTTTTTTAATTTTTCACGTTTCTCCTTAAGTTATGCTATTGAAATTTGAGTACGTGCAAAAATAAGATTTCAATTCGTGCATAAATATACATACATACATATACGTATATTGTATATACATAGATACGTTCAAAACACGTACTTTTTTCTAATAGTTAAAATAAGTAATACGTTAACAAAGTAAAGGGTTATTAAGTTAAATTTTTTGTGCCACGGTTGTTATGGTTAATTGAAATTCTTGTTTAGAAACATCCATGCAAATACACATACATACATACATACATACATATACATATGCTTATACATATATATTTGTATATGTTTACATATAAATTGCATGTATTCACGTATTTCAAACATTTTTCGAATCGTGTTTTGATGAGAGATACTCAGAAAAATAAACCCGCCACCTTTCAATAAGAAGTACGTATAACAAAACAAAAAAAAGGAAAATTTAAATATTTATTTTTAGTCCGGCTGAGCAATGCATAAGACAATTTATTTACATTCAAAGTTATAAATAGACCACCGAAATTAGTAAGAAAATCAACTTAAAAGCTTTGAGCAGTAATAAGTAGCGAAACCCAAAAATAAGTGAAGTATATCAAATCAAACTTTGTATTCTGTGTGTGTGGCTAGATGTTTGCATACACATTCATACATACATTCAAATGTTCATGCATAGCTACCTTAAATCACACATATTTATGGATGTATACATATAAAAAACATATATGTATGTATGTATGTACATATGTATGTGACGACATAAATGCAAGATTCGTACAATTGAACGACTGAAATAGTTGAAATTCAAAAAAAATGACGTTAATAATCATAGTGCGTTAAACGATTATTACGAAATTTATTAAAACGATTAAAGGCTCGTGTGCAAATGTTAGCGATTTGGTAAGATGTTTTGTACATTCTAAAAAAAAATTACATTATTCAAAACGTTCAAATATTTTTCTATGCACGTCATCGCTTGTTCATTCGGTGCAGCACGTTAGCGCTAAATAACGGTAAACATTTAAACATTCGGTTATGAGTGAAAATTACTTAGAACTTAAAACTTGAAATAAATTTTTAAACTATAAAAAAAAATAAAAGGATATTAAATTTCGTCAAAAACCAACATTAAATTTTATTTATATGAACATGCATACATACATATATACCATACATATGCACATGTGCTTTTTTGTGATAATTGAAATAAAATTTGAGTTAAGTACGCTCTCCAACCTATAAATAATTTAAAGTTAAACGCAAAGCAATACCCGCAAGAAATATTTGCATGTGTACGAAAATCTCATAAGTGTATACATACAAAAATATATATACAAACGTATGTATGTATGTATATGTAATATCTTGCATACATGCAAATTCTAATTATGAGTAAATTTTAAATTTATACATACATTTACTTATATGTAGAAAAAATAATGTGTGTGCTTTTTAAATTCTGCCAAAGAAATGCAGTGAATATCGAGAAGGTGTGAAAATGGGCGTTTTCAAGAGGACAACTTTTTTCTATCATTCTTTACGACAAAAACAATAAGAGAGACCCGAAGCATCTCTCGTAAAAAAAGAACATTCGAGGCGTCTGAAATAATAGAACAAGTTGTCCAGTGTTTCAGACGATTTCTGGAGCATATCTTAGTTATATGATCAAGCACTTGCTTTCAAGTTAATGATACTAATTGATTGTAAATTGACTTGACTCGAAAGCTGTGAAGAAAGCAGCACGCAACTTGATAGTAATTTTTTTTTCAAGAAATCTTCGACAAGCAAATAACTTGAAATTTACACAATATTTCTCTATTTTTATACATCGTTTAATTGTGAAATAATCTTTTATGTGCAAACGAGTGAGGGAACTGGCGAAGTTTTACGGTCTCGGCCCAAACCGACACACATTTGCAGTGACATATGTATGTATGTATATGAAGAAAAAGTTTGACTTGACCGTCAAGTTTCCATTTGAAAACTTAAAGCAAAAGCGAATTTAAGTTCAAAAAGTGAGAGTATATCGGAAAATTGAAAGGAAATTTTAATAAAAACTTTTTCGTGTAACCGCCGGGTTCGCTTTTTATATTTGTATGGCTCCCGATGATTTTCGGGTAATCAAAAATCTTCCGAAGCGTGTTCGTTAACTATAGTATAGCTATAGATAGCTATCGGAAAAACCACTGTTTTTGACTTTGTTGCAGCATAAATCAATATGCAATCATTGCAATTTTGACAGTTCCAGACTGAATTTATATTTGTGCCGTTTTGTTAACGTATACGCAGTTCGAAATTTTAAACACTTTCCAACAACATCAACATACATCTCGTTACCTAAGATAGATATATTGAATAGGAGGAATGTACTGCGACCAATCGTTCTATTGTGCCCTCTAATCTGATCATAACATTTCAGCGAGCCCCAAGAACTCCAGAAAACCCAGAATGGTTGCCGAGAACAGTGAGTGTACATATGTGCCGCTTTCCGGCCACGGCCGTCCCCGTCTGCGCGCCCACAGCCTCCCTCCATGAGCAGGTGCTGTGGAGTCTCGTTTGCCGAGTCACAGAATCGACCAGATCCCCAGTTTCCCCTACATAAACCTTATAGTATGCAGTGACCCGCCAGAGTACCAGTAATGATTCTTCGCTGCTTCTAGGAAAGATCTAGCCTGCATCTTTTCAGGATGTGGATGTACCACCAAGCAGACTCTTGGCCTGCTGAAGACCTACTTTATTGTTCCAGTATGTAGGTTTTTCAGCCTTTTGGTCTCGTTCCAGAGAACCTCCCTTACGGTGCTAGGACCTACCGCAATAATTGGTTCTATTCCAACAGGAGTGGCCTCCACTCTGCCTTCCTGCAGCTGTTTCGTTGCCATCCCGCCCTTAATGCCTTGGTACCCAAGGAAGTAGGATACGCTTTCTCCCCTCCAAGGCGTTCAGTCTCGCTATACAGTCCAAAACTAAGGAAGATATTATTTCAAAAGAAGAGAGAGTCTGACTGTTACTCGAAAGTAGAATTCTCTCACTGCGATAGTTTCGTTATCTTTTTCATATATTTATTCCTTGAAACGTAGTTTGAAAATTTATCAGGAAGTAAAGCTACAATAATGCCGATTTTTATTAAGTGCGATAAATATTTTGAAGTTTTCAATCAAGTCTAGAAACTCGCGTCTGGGCTGCGCATGCGCAATGGCAGTTACTCACTCTTGAAAAGACGCTGAACGAACGCTACTGGCAACTGACATTCGCAGATGACACTGGCAAAGTGCAAATATCCTCAAAGCAATACAAATATTTGGAAAAATTCCTTCGAAATTTCCTTTATTTATTAATGGCTGTAATAATAATCGTATATAAGAACTTCTCTCTTCCTAGAATAGATCGCGTCCTTTAAAATTTCAGAAGATTCTCTAAAAATTATTTCAAAACTAAAAGTAAATTATTGCGAAACGTATTGTTGTTAAACAATTAAGAGCAGGGAAGGATTGTATAGAAGTTGGAGTTGTGAATACCGCCAGTTACATTATATTTTTTAGGACCATCATGACTTCTGTATATTAAAACTCTTTTTTCGAAGTAGGTAGCAATTATTCTAGAAAGATATGGGTCACTGAAAATTTATTTAGAGCTACCATGATTTTATGCCAAAACGCCGAATTGAAAGGATTTTGATGTCAAGGATTACCACTATATAGTACTTAATTGTATCGTTTCACTTTATTTCATCTTCCGCAAGCTTTTTTACAAGTCGTATTGCATCCACTGTCGATTTTTTTAACAGTTTGTAGTAAACTAACAGCGGAAGGGCCTCTTCCCTTTGGTACAGTCTTCTTGATGATGTGCGATTTGGTCATTCCACCAGAAAAAGGGGCATGGTGGCTACCCTTTTGGGATTTGAAATTTTGAGGGGTCGCATGCTCTCTTTAAATGCTTAATGATTTCTTGAGAAGAAGCAGTGACTGAGGCAGTTTTTTCAGGATTTTTCGCTGTGTTGAAACTTCTATAAACAATTCAGGGACAAAAGTTTTTGCCTGTCTCGACAAGACAAAGACAATTTCCATATTGAAGCCTTTTTCTTTAAGTAATTTGACCAGTTTCCACATTTATACTTTTCGATGAGAAAACTGCCGTTTGTTTCAATAGTTTAATGGCGGATTTACAATGGTTTAAGTTCAGCTGCAGAAACTTCTTCTTGTATGCCGGACACATGACTCCTCCAGTGAAGTGGCCATCATAAGTACTGGTTGCCTTTGTACCCAGGAGACATTTTGGTTCACTGGTGCAGTCTTTGGCCTGGTGTTTAGTACCGCTACACCTTCTGCAAAGTTTGGATCTATCATCACTGGTGCCGTTTATAGATACATATGTGCTCAAATTCTAAGCATCTATAGCATCGTTTAGGCTATCAAAAATGTCTAATTAAAATGTTTCGCGAGAAATATGTAAGAATTAGAGTTCGATTTCGGCGGCTTCCATAAAAGTTGTATTTGCATGAGATAACCGCTATTGAACTATAGAGAAACACTATTTGCGGTCGTTTTCTTAAGTTGTGCGGAATATAGGGGATATATATCTGCGGTGCCTGACCAGATTTATTGAAGTACTCTAAATGGCTCAACGAGTACTTTAAAGTTGTGGTAGTATGTCCTAAAATGCAGCTAAATCTTCCTACCTACTTGATATATTTTTTGTTTTCTTCAGCATTTGGTATGAACAAATTTAAAGACCGCTATCGTGATCTGCTGGTGATGTTTTAAATACGCACTAGAGCTGTTCATTTACATATATACATGCATACATACCTACATATATTAACTCAAACTTTCAAGCATTTCGATAAGTGCCGTTGTAATTTCAATTTTTCATTCCATCTTTCCAGGCAACGATAACGTCGGTACAAGAGAGTGAGAGAGCGTATATTTTAAGAGAAATCTAATTGTTATCTATAGTTAATTAAGCAAATTTACGTAACCACAGACTGAATTTTTACTTGCTCCATATAGAGTTCAAAAAAAAAAATAACTTACGAAAAAGTAGTAAACGCCTAAATTCACAAGCAATCATCCCAAAAAAAAAACTTTTTTATATCATTGTACACCATTCTGAGGGACAGATGGATTTTAATTAAACGCTCAGTGTAAAGGTGTTTGTGTTATTTTAAACGCTCAGCATGGGAGTTGCTGAAGAATTAGCTCCCAGCTTCGTAAAGAAGCCACAACTTCGCCAAGAAGATGATGGAAATCGTTTAATATTTGAATGTCAACTACTTTCATCGCCAAAGCCGGACATAGAATGGTTTCGAAGCGACAATTTGCTCACAGAAAATGAAAGAACTAAATTTAAAACTCAACCAATTGGCGATAACAAGTTTACAGTTATACTTGAGCTCGACGATGTTATTGAAACAGACGCTGGACTTTATAAGGTTAAAGCCAAAAACCAGTCAGGCGAAGTTTCCGCATCAATCAACTTAAATTTCAGACGTAAGTATTCGAAACTATTTAGTTATACTTTATTTATCTAATATAATTAAGACCATAAAATTCCTAATTTATGAAGCGTAATATTACCTATTTCTAGTATCTCAGTCAGGGCAAGGAAAATCTTAATAATAGAAAAAGTTTTTTCTAATAGCGGTCACCCCACGGCAGGCAATGGCAAACCTCCAAGGGTATTTCTGCCATAAAAAAGCTTCTCATCAAATACATCTGCCGTTCGGAGTCGGCACAAAACGGTAGGTCCCTCCATTTGTGGTATAATATAAAGACGCACACCACAAATGGTAGGAGAACTCGGCGAAAGACTGAGCTATATAGTGTACGCACCAAAATTATATTATATATAATATATAATATTACCTATGCACGGTAGATCCGCTCATTAGAAACTCGTAAAAAAAGGATTGTGTACAAAAATACCTAAAACATATGATAAATTATGGGCAATGCTCCACCACTTTAGAAAATCGTGTGAGATTAAATAAGTTCAAATATTTTGGCAAAATAATAATAATAACTTAGCCGAGCTTCTCCTACCATTTGTGGTGTGTGGGTTTATATTATACCACCAATTGAGGGACCTACAGTTTTGTGCCGGCTCTGAACGGTATTTTTTGAGAAGCTTCACATGACAGAAATACCCTCGGCGGTTTGCCATTTCCTGCCGCGGGGTGACCATTATTGAAAAAAAACGTTTTCTATAATTAAGATTTTATCTTGCCCTGGTTGAGATTCGAACCTCGCACTCAGCGGCATATCGAGTTACAGCACCCACTGCTATTCACTCGACCACAGCGGACACTCATATTTATATACTCGTATATGTAAAAATATATACAATAAATAAAATAAAAATAAGCATTTCATAGCAGTGATTAAAGAAAGCGAAACAAATTATTTTATACATACTCGTATATTAAATGATATTGAAAATATTTCAAATCACTTTACTTATCACCCTTTACATAAATTTAAATAAAAAAGAAGGAGGCTGTGTCAGAGACACGGCCATTAAGTTTAACGTAGAATACGCCATCCGATAAGACAGAAAACATATGTATAATGATAATTTATAATGATAAATAATGCAAGCAAATGAATTTCTTTATTTGATAGTTACTTTTGATGATATACATAAGCTTATGATAGGAAAATAGGATAAAAATGTTTTTAAATTATCAATTAAATTTCTCGCAAAAACGAAGTCAATGGTAGTTATCAATAGTAGAATATAATCCAAATTAAAATTTCGCCTAGTATTTGAAGTGATTTCTGTGTTAAAATCACCACCAATAAGCAGTAGTTGGCAGCGCTTTCTCTGCCTTTACTCTACTTTAACTTGCCCGCCTAAAATTATGCAATACAAAGAAAGGGCTGCACGAGTACATTTAAATCGCCCAACCGCAAACACTCAACCAAACACCACACACATATTTGTGTGCATGTGTTTATACAATTTTCATTTGAGAAATTTAAATATTAGGAAGATATCAACCAACATGAAATGTATGCGAAAGCTAACATCTTCATTTGACTACAAAAAAATTTTTAAAAAAAGTTACCGAGCCGTTTCCTTATAATTAAAGAAATAGAGATTACAACAATAAAAACCTGACATGGGTGCCCATACCGTAAGGTAAGACGTATTCTACGCCAAAAATATTAAAATAACTATTTTTAACGATAGACGGTATATAATTAAATTTCTTTCCCGAGTGATTTTTTTTTAAATTACATCCCATTTATGGCCTTGTTCCCGTCTCCCTGTATTATATTGCTTAACTGACAGATACATTTTAACTTGCATATTGACTGCCCTTTTCATTTTTTCGCCAATAAACACTTTATTAGGGGCTTGAGAAAAATAATTTTTGGCTTAAAGTGGATATAAATATTAACAAACAGTTGAGAAAACGCCTCACGAGCGAGCGCAGGGTGCTCTTAATGACAGGGCTATAAGATACGATAAGTTTCGCCTGTCCAAAAATAAGCAAAATACCTTTGAGAGACATTTAAATTTGAGTTTCGTTAAGTAGCTTGTCTTCAAGTTTCGCTATTTGCGCGCTCCAATGCTGCACTCTAGTTTATTTCACCGCGAACATTTCTCTGGTTCTCGCTCATTCTTTTACGAGTATTGTGAAACAGCGATTCTTCGGCTATATCTGATGTCAGTTGTGATAAAAGCAGGGAGCGAAAATAACAGTTTTTTTTTTCGTCGTTATAAAAGTCCACTATCAAAGTTCCTTTAATCCCAGAACCCCCTGGACAAGAATACTTGATTATTTTTATATTTCCAACTTTTTGGGAGAAAGTCCAAAAGTAACTGAAAGACTTTTATTTATTTAGTCCAGTAATAACAGTTAATTTGGCTAAATATTTTCTGAAGTCGAAATAAAAGTCCTTTCCTAATAATAAACAATAATACCAAAAACGATACAAAATTTGATCAATCGGTTGAATAAGCGATTTGTTTATTATTGGGAAAAACTTTTATTGCTGCCGTCCGTGTTGACCAAATAAAATAAAAGTCTAAAAATACATTTTGTCTAACGACTTTTACTATACGAGTCAAAGTTAGTTATGTCCGGGTCAATGGATAAAACCACATATAATGCATTATGAATTTTGAACTATTTATTAAATGATATTATCCGAGATTTGTTCTAAGCGTAAAGTTTTACAAATCTATTTTTTTGTTTTGTTAAATTAAGAAATTTAAACATATAAAAAATTTATGAATATGTTAGATTAATACTTATATTATTGATCATATATAAGCTCAAATGAATTAATGCACATTTCAATTTTCTCCTTGAACACAAAAAGCTGCTGACGAACCTAAAGAAAAGTAAGAGCTATTCATAATCGGTATTTGATTTGAAGCATTCAAATCGATTTCATACGCATAGCGTTTTTAACATTGCTGGCTTTTGTTGTTTTTGAAGCTTTTAATTAACTGAGTACTAAATATTTAATTATTAAAAACACAAAACTTTACTTGCCGAACCTGAAATTTGAACATAAAACAGATGAAAAAATGTTGACGTTCCATTTTTTTGACCCCATACAATATGAAATAAAAACAACCAAAAAGAAAATTAACTCGTTAGTTATGAAATCTTTGGACAATATAATTTTAAATTAACTACCATTAAAAGCATAACATATTTCGGCACATACATATGTATGTAATAAATTTTGTTGGTGATTTATATTGAATAAATATATATATGTATATTTAAAAAATGTTACTTTTTTGCAAAACCTAGTGATTTGATTTTTTTACAAATTTTACCATGCATTTGTTTTCTGCAATCATTTCGCTTATTTTCTTTTGCTTATTTTGCACGAATTTAACCATCAGTGGGCAAATTTGATGTCAGTGAACCAATGCGGTAAGTAAACTGCTTTGAAGTGACACATTTTTTTTGCTTTGCTATCGTTAATACCCGTTACAAACATTTATATGGTTGTATACTAAATATGTAATTTTGTCTAATTACGTAGACAAATCGACGGTTTCGCGCCGACATTCGCGAAAAAGCCCGCTATCCGACAGGAGGATGATGGAAAGCGTCTACTCTTCGAGTGTAGGGTCAATGCGGATCCTGTACCAAATATCACCTGGTTTCACAATGGCAACCCCGTCAAAGAATCATCAAGACACAACGTGAGTTCATGCAGTTACTAAGCATTAATATTTGGGCAAAAAATTTCTATACCAAACATTTTGATTTATAGAACAAATAACAACTCTTCGCCTGAACTGTTTTTTGACATTCAGTGTTCATACCTGAAGAATATATTTACTTCTGATTCATATCTTTAAGAATTAAAATTCAGTCAAATTTTTTAAAAAAGTTGTTTGATTATGCAGTTTTATAGTTCATTAAGTTTTAGTCTAACAATATGAAAGTTTTAAGTAGCTAGGAACTACCGTTGAGTTATAAGAATTTTTTTCGTCAAGGGTGTTGCGACTTTCTTCCATATAACGAAAAGCAACATTTATTTTTAATTCTAATAAATCAACGCTAACACATACATATGTATTTGAACTTAAATTTAATGAGCTATAAAACTGCATACTCAAAAAAAATTTAACACTTCTGAAAAAAAAATTGAAAATCTATATACAAATTTGTAAAACTTTATTTTATTTTCTACAAAGCTTAAAACTTTGATTTTTATGGTTTATGGTAAACGATAGACTGCATTTTTATTAAAAATTCTTAAAAATATATAAATAAATATACGTGGCAAGCTTTGACATTTTGACTGGTGTTGCTTTTGATACTCCCAATACTGTACATACATACATACTTTCCTATAAACTAATTGTAAAAATTTCGTCGCTCCCTAAAATGTTTAAACTTAAATAAAAAATCATTGCACTTTCATGAATAAAAATCTTTATAACATAGTATTAAGTTCAAAAAAAACTTTATTTCTTAGGAATGAAGTTTCTGGTTACTTTTATGTTAGGAAATTACCACTAAACAATAAACCAAACAAGTAAGAAAAGATAAATTCGGGCGAAACCGATTTTTAAATACCCTCGCGATATATTTTTGCATGGTCGGTGCCCATGCTTTTATAAAATTCCCGTTTCTTTGTATCAAATCTCTGCTAGTATTAAACTTTACTCAATTTCTTCCAATAAATACTGAAAAACGAAGTTGGAAGTTGGGCGTGGTTATGGTACGATTTCAAA
This sequence comes from Philophylla caesio, assembly GCA_963971545.1. Taxonomy (NCBI): domain Eukaryota; kingdom Metazoa; phylum Arthropoda; class Insecta; order Diptera; family Tephritidae; genus Philophylla; species Philophylla caesio. The sequence goes on from OZ020605.1 coordinate 6,117,758, forward strand.
AATTACTGACAGTAGTGCTAGTGATATCAAGGATAATATGTTCACCAAATTTTGTGACGATACCTTGCATCGTTGTTGAGATACTTACAGACGTTTTTTTATTAGTGGGCGGGGTTACGCCCATTTTTCAAAATTTCATAAAAATCTAGTTTCTTAATTAACTATATCTCTAAATATCAAATTTTAATTAATATGTTCCAATAGATATAGAAAAAAAGAAATTTTTGCATTTTTCAAAATTTCCGTTATATGGGAGGTGGGCCAGGTTATAATCCGATTAAAAAAATTTTTAACGATGATAACAGTGATATTAAGGAAAATTTGTTCACCAAATTTTGTGAAGATATCTTCCACCGTTATTGAGATACAGACATTTATTCCTAAGTGGGCGTGGCAACGCCCATTTCTCAAAATTACATAAATACCTAATTTCTTAGTTCAAAGTCGCTCCAAATAGCAAATTTCACTCACTTTGTTTTAATAGATACCGAAAAATTAAGTTTTTGAATTTTCCAAAACTTTCGTTACATGGGTAGAGGCGTGGTTATGATCCGAATTCAAAAATTTTCTACGATAATAATAGTGATGTCAAGGAAAATATGTCCACCAAATTTTGTGACGATAATTAATACTGTTATTGAGATACAGAACATTTTTCATAAGTGGGCGTGGCAACGCCCATTTTTCTAAATTTCATAAATACCTAATTTCTTAGTTCAAAATCGCTCGAAATACCGGATTTCACTCAATTTGTTAAAACAATAATAATAGAAATTTGTTTCTAAGTGGGCGTGGCAACGCCCATTTTTTAAAATACCTAATTTCTTATTTCAAAATCGCTCCAAACACCAAATTTCACTTAATTTTCTTTAATGGATACCGAAAAATCGGAGTTTTTGTATGTTTCAAAAACTTCCGTTATATGAGAGGTGGGCGTAGTTATCGACCGATCTTGACCATTTTCAATACCAACCTACCGTGTCCAAGAGGAATCTCTGTACCAAATTTCATTGAGATATCTCAATTTTTACTCAAGTTATTGTAACCACGGATAGACGGACGGACGGACAGAGAGTCAGGGATAAATCGATTCCTCTTTTCATTCTGATCATTTTAGTATATATATGTATGTCTATATCTATCTCGATTATTTCTTGCTGTTACAAACAACCGTTATGCGAACAAAGTTATAATACCCTTGTGTACAAGTACGCTCGGGTATAAAAATATTAAGCCAATACAATTTATAAATGGAAAAGAAAAACATAAAACTTCCTTAAGATTTCCAAATTCTTTATAAGTACAGAGGCCTACAGTAAATTTATGTTAGTTCATGCTTGGGGAGTAAGTGATTTAGAAAACATTATATATTTTATGTCGAGACAATTAAAATAAGTACCAGATTTCAATCCAAACATTTATCGACTTGATCATATCAGACATATTATGTGTCATCTGTTTCTCATCATTAATACGCCAAGTTTCATAGCAATAATGCTGTTTTAAATAAAAAAGTAATATTAAAATTTTATTCGTGCGAAATGTTATGTATTTCAGATGACAGTCCAAAAAGATGGCCAATCTTACTTTGCATCCCTAGAAATAAAAAATGTGACCGTCGAAGATGCTGGAAAATATAAAGTAAACGCCAAAAATGAACTTGGGGAAAGCAATGCCACTATTAGCCTTAATTTTGACAGTAAGTCATAACACATGTTATAAATTTCATTTGAAAAATTTTTGGTAATACGCGCTAAGCGCATAAAGGCTAAGGATAGGAATTGTTTAACAGTGAATTACATTTTTTTTTGCAAGATAATCGTTAAGAAATTTTTTGCATACAAACATTATTGGGGGTCTTCACACCGATCTTCGTACTAACTTTTTTAACAGTGAATTAAATTTTTTTCCACTATAATCATTGCCTTATTAAGAAATTTTTTGCATACAAACATTATTGGGGGTCTTCACACCGATCTTTGTGGTTATGCACTACATGGGAGTTTTTTTTTTTTTTTTGAAAATAAGGTTCACTAAAAATCAAGTTAGCAAGTTTGCCAAAATCATCAAAAATGGTGTGTAGATCCCTATTGACTATTCTTTTTACATGAAATCAAGAAATTTAATAAACCATTTGCGTTCTTTTTATATTTATATACTGCCGTACGTACTTTTTCATTTAAATTCACGCATTTTATGTCAATAATTTCAGTGTTTTGAGCTGTCCTTTTAACACAAAGTAAATTAAATAATGGGTGGTGTGAACGAATGTAATGTGTGAAAAGCAAAAACTTGAGAATTGCAGAAAATAATATGCCAACACTTGCTTATAGTCAATTAAAAAAATCATATGTAACGCTATTAAGCTTACATGACGTTTTTAGGACCGCTACTTAAAAGATCTCAAAACAAATTCTGGCCAATAAATGTTTCATATACGCTTTCTTAAACGATTCAAAATATTCCTGATAGAAAATAGTTCCAACACCGCTGACTTACATTTCGCTTATCTTTGAAACATTTACACCACCCAATCATTTACATAGATAGTTGCCTCAAAAAGGCGAACTGATTACTTTATTTTCCAAATCTTTACTTTAAAATTATAGGTAAAACGGCTCTAAAGAAATGTATTCATGAACAGAAAATCTTTCTAAAATCAATGTATTAATATGTTAAGATAATTTCGACACTCGCTTTTATATATATTTTTCTAGCATAATAAAATCCAATGTGTGTTAGATACAGCTTTTTAGGCCTTCATATAACTTCCGACAGTTTTTAAACATTCAACCATCATTCTAACTGCCGCTCAACTAAAACTTTACTAAATACTAAATATCGCACATTCAATGCGTCTAAAGGTAAACACCTGCAATTATGAAATTTTACAGATATATAAAACCATTTCACAATGCACAGAATTCTTAATTAACATATTAAATAACAATATTTTCAATTCAAGTCGAATCATTTTCTAGTGCCGATTACTATTATAACTGAACTTAATGGCGCTCAGCAAGCGCCTAAAGTTTGTTGTTGGCAAGCCAAGAACGATAGATTTGACATTTCTGGATCAAAGTAAACAAAGAATATGAGGAGAAGGAATACGAAGAGAGGTTGATTTTTAGTAAGAAACGTCGTAAAATTGTTGAAAGTACACGTTGTAGATAACGGTTTAGTTATTAAATAGCCAAAAAAAACTAGAAAGAAATGTCGACTTTTAGTTTATACTATTATATTTATAGTATCAGACTCAAAATCTCAAAAAAAAAAACTCCCGACGGCCAAAATTAGTTTTTAAGAAGAACAATTAATATTTGTAAAGGAAAATATTCCAAATATTAATTTCCGGACTACTAAGTAAGATCTTACATACATATGTATGCCGTCATGGTTTCTTTGGGAAATCTTGAAACAAAAATTCATCACAAAAGGAACCACAACCAGCCGCTTAGGCGTGGACTTTGTGGTTTTGCGATGATTTTTAGAAACAAATACTGTTCATGGGGCCTTAGATATTAATGACTCTTCTGAGTGTATCAACGGGAAAGAAAAATTAATTTGTTCGACTCTAGAAATCAGAAAGTTGTTTTGATTAGAAGCTTAGGATACTTTGTTAGACGGACCTCTGACAAGTTTACGCTTACTTTCTCTTCTCATTTCGTAAGATGGTAAGTTGCCCAAGCATTTGAAAGATTTAAAAATGTTCTCATAACCTCTCATTTAGGGTAAAAACTTCTTTACCGAGGGCAGAAAACCATTCCTTGCTTGAAAAAAAAGTTCCAGAAGGTTGACTTTAAATAAACCATCTAAATTATTAATATAAATTTTTGCAAGAAACCAATTGTCTTAACCATTGGCACAAAATATAAACGCAGTCGATGTAGGAAATGAGAGAACATGAACAGCAATGTTTAGTCGGCAGTTAAGTTGAAGTTGAAACGCGAAGCCGTCAAGTCGTCTGTGCTGAAGTTGCTGTCGCAGTCTAGTATATAGTATTTTCTTTTCTTAGCTCTAATTTTCTTATTTCCATTCAGTTAACAACAGAAACAGAAATTGAATTGTATTGAAATACATATCTTTAACTGAATAAAACAAAAACTACGATTCTACATTTGGGGGCTCAACCAAAGAGCTAAAACACAAACAAAACATCTGGTGAACAACAAGTACGGTTTGAAGAAATAGCAGTGTGTGTCAAATACAGTCGGTGAAGATACGGGTGTCATTACAAGATCAAAGGCAAAGCCGCAAAAGGACAGTGAATCCGAAGACGATTTCCAAATGGCACCCGAATCAAAAGACAAGGAATTAAGCGCGTTAATAAAGTTGCTCCCGGCAAAATTCGGTGATGAAGAAAAGCCAACATACGCGGTTGGGAAAGTGGAAACAGTTGTGCCGGAATTCGATGACGAAGTGGCGGTGAAGTTTTGTTACGAAAATTTCGAAAAAAAAATGCAGAAGCGTATAAGTGGTCTGAAACGCAAAAATATGTTTTCGCTATGAATAAAATGGTCAAAACGGCAAAACTTTTCTTGCAATCGGTGCCGGTAGCGGACTATAATGACGTAAAACTAAAACTAATGGCGGAATTCCATCGCCGAAATTCGTAAGCGGTTAAGTAAAAGACAAAAACAAAACGACGAAAGTGCACATGAATACATTTTGCATATGAGGCGAATTAGCGCGCTTGGCAATATAGACGACAAATCAATCATTTAATACATTGTTGACGGCGTGAAAGGCAAACCAGGGCTTAAGGTCGGTTTATATAGCGCAAAAAGCTTTGCCGAGCTAAAATACCAATTTGATATTTTCGATCGCCTTTCGAAGGAAAAATATGTTGAAAAGAAATCTTTCGCGGATAAACAACGAAAAAAGGAACATTGCTTCAATTGTGGTTCGGTCCAGCATAAAAAAGAGGATTACGAGGCTTCAGGTCCTAAGTGCTTTAAATGCAATCAGGTGGGCCACATATCGAAAGATTTCAATGAACGCGGTCGACGTGTTGAGCAAAATGTGATTGACAAAAGCGTGAACTATATGGCGAAAAACATGTCAAAAAAGGCTTTATAAACGAGCTGAGAGTTAACTTTTTAGTAGATAGTAGCGCTGAGATATCGTTAATTAAACAAACCATATTTGCTAGAAATTTTGAAAACGGGGTGAAAACCTGCGAGATGGAGTTAGTCGGTTTAGGCAGAACGGTTACGAAGCCAATTAGTTGTTTTATTTGCAAAGTGACATTGAACGGCATTTCATGCCAACATGAGTTAGCAGTAGTGCCCGAATTTCAATCGCTAGTTTCGGTACCGAAAGACGATCAAATGCATAATATAATGAACATAAGTGTGGTAAAAGAGAGCTGTGCAATAATTGCGCCAAAGAATTTCGTGAATAAAATTAAGGACTTAAAAGCGAATTATACGCCAAATGAAAACCCGAATTGTCCAATAAAAATGAAAATAGTCTTAGAAAAGCACGAACTAATCTACGCAACTCCGTCTAGGTTGCCAATTTTCCATCAAAAAGTGGTTGAAAAAATAGTTTCGGAGTGGTTAGAGCAAAAAATAGTAAGACCGTCGTGGTCGGAGTTTTGTAGCAGAGTTGTGTTGGCCGATAAAAAAGACGGCACAAAAAGACTATGTATCGATTATCGAAAACTAAATCGAATAGTGTTTAAAGATCGCTTCCCCGTATCAAATATGGAAGATATACTGGAAAAGCTAGAAGAAGCTTCAGTATTCAGCGTGCCGGATATAGAAAATGCTTTTCTACACGTGCCCATTGAATAAGATAGTCGTAAGTACACAGCTTTCGTTACCAAGCAAGGGGTTTATAAATTCAATTATGCGCCGTTTGGGTTCTGCAACTCGCCCGCAAACTTTATTAGATACGTTAATCTAATATTTAGTTGCTTGGTAAAGGAGTCCGTCATGGAAATCTATATGGATGACATTATTGTGTTTTCGAACATCGAAGAAGAAGTTGGAAAAAGTTCTAAAGTTGACTGCAGAATACGGTCTGAAACTTAAATAAGCAAATGTAAGTTTCTCCAAAAGCGCATTTAATTCTTAGGGCTAGTTATTGAAAATAATAAAATTTGAAATATTTTTGAGCTTTAAGGCCGATTGGTTTATTGGAAAATTATTAGGAAAAAAACAACAATACTCAAAGCGGTAGAAGTTATAGTACTATTTCGGAAATCACCACATTTCCTCATCAGACTTCTTTCTTCTTGGTGTCTGCGGGATTTCCGAAATAGTACTATAACTTCTACCGCTTTGAGTGTTGTTGTTTTTTTCCTAATAATTTTCTAATAAACCAAAGGGAAGGGTTTTTGCACTGCATAGATAAAGCCGACATTCCGCTTTGCACTCTTCACGTTGATCGCCTCGGGCCGATGGATGGCACGTATGGCTTTACCCTAGAAAATCCACAGGAGTTGAAGAAGTTTTGGGGAAGATGGAGGCTTGGAGTAAGATTTTCGGTAATCCACAACGCATTATAACCGGCATTTACTTCCAGCAGTTTTTCGGACTTTTGCAAACTGAAGGCATTGATCATGTACAAGTTACCACGGGCGAGCCCGGAGGAAACGGGCAAATCGAACGAGCAAATAGAACCGTTGTCGCGGTGATGGCAAAAATCTCTGCAGATAAACCAAACTCATGGTACAAGCATTTGGATGCCGTACAGCGCGCATTTGAAGCTCTCTTTGGAGCAAAGATAAGACACCCCAACAGCATACAAGGCATTTCGGAATTGCTCCTGCATCATTTAGCACAACAATTTAGCGATGAACGCGAAGCCCTTCGGGCCGTTCTATGATAAAAACGTAAAGCTACAGTGGGCTACGCACTAGGTGACCTCGTTGCTATCAAACGAACCCAATTTGTAGCGGGCAAAAATTTAGCCAATGAGTTCTTGGGCCCATATTAAGTGACCAAGGTGAAGCGAAATGGGCGATACGATGTCAGAAAAGCAGCTGTTTTCAATGATGGTCCCAGTGTAACTTTCACTAGCGAAGATTTCATGAAAAACTGGAAGTTGGCCGAAGTAGACATTGATTTCTCATCCGGGACGGATGAAGAATCGGATGGCCGATTGTTGGGTGGCAACACTATAGTATTTTCTTTTCTTAGCTCTAATTTTCTTATTTCCAATCAGTTAACAAACGAAACTAAAATTGAATTGTATTGAAATATCTTCAACTGAATAAAACAAAAACTACGATTCTACATTTGGGGGCTCAACCAAAGAGCTAAAACACAAACAAAACATCTGGTGAACAACAAGTACGGTTTGAAGAAATAGCAGTGTGTGTCAAATACAGTCGGTGAAGATACGGGTGTCATTACAAGATCAAAGGCAAAGCCGCAAAAGGACAGTGAATCCGAAGACGATTTCCAAATGGCACCCGAATCAAAAGACAAGGAATTAAGCGCGTTAATAAAGTTGCTCCCGGCAAAATTCGGTGATGAAGAAAAGCCAACATACGCGGTTGGGAAAGTGGAAACAGTTGTGCCGGAATTCGATGACGAAGTGGCGGTGAAGTTTTGTTACGAAAATTTCGAAAAAAAAATGCAGAAGCGTATAAGTGGTCTGAAACGCAAAAATATGTTTTCGCTATGAATAAAATGGTCAAAACGGCAAAACTTTTCTTGCAATCGGTGCCGGTAGCGGACTATAATGACGTAAAACTAAAACTAATGGCGGAATTCCATCGCCGAAATTCGTAAGCGGTTAAGTAAAAGACAAAAACAAAACGACGAAAGTGCACATGAATACATTTTGCATATGAGGCGAATTAGCGCGCTTGGCAATATAGACGACAAATCAATCATTTAATACATTGTTGACGGCGTGAAAGGCAATCCAGGGCTTAAGGTCGGTTTATATAGCGCAAAAAGCTTTGCCGAGCTAAAAGACCAATTTGATATTTTCGATCGCCTTTCGAAGGAAAAATATGTTGAAAAGAAATCTTTCGCGGATAAACAACGAAAAAAGGAACATTGCTTCAATTGTGGTTCGGTCGAGCATAAAAAAGAGGATTACGAGGCTTGAGGTCCTAAGTGCTTTAAATGCAATCAGGTGGGCCACATATCGAAAGATTTCAATGAACGCGGTCGACGTGTTGAGCAAAATGTGATTGACAAAAGCGTGAACTATATGGCGAAAAACATGTCAAAAAAGGCTTTATAAACGAGCTGAGAGTTAACTTTTTAGTAGACAGTAGCGCTGAGATATCGTTAATTAAACAAACCATATTTGCTAGAAATTTTGAAAACGGGGTGAAAACCTGCGAGATGGAGTTAGTCGGTTTAGGCAGAACGGTTACGAAGCCAATTAGTTGTTTTATTTGCAAAGTGACATTGAACGGCATTTCATGCCAACATGAGTTAGCAGTAGTGCCCGAATTTCAATCGCTAGTTTCGGTACCGAAAGACGATCAAATGCATAATATAATGAACATAAGTGTGGTAAAAGAGAGCTGTGCAATAATTGCGCCAAAGAATTTCGTGAATAAAATTAAGGACTTAAAAGCGAATTATACGCCAAATGAAAACCCGAATTGTCCAATAAAAATGAAAATAGTCTTAGAAAAGCACGAACTAATCTACGCAACTCCGTCTAGGTTGCCAATTTTCCATCAAAAAGTGGTTGAAAAAATAGTTTCGGAGTGGTTAGAGCAAAAAATAGTAAGACCGTCGCGGTCGGAGTTTTGTAGCAGAGTTGTGTTGGCCGATAAAAAAGACGGCACAAAAAGACTATGTATCGATTATCGAAAACTAAATCGAATAGTGTTTAAAGATCGCTTCCCCGTATCAAATATGGAAGATATACTGGAAAAGCTAGAAGAAGCTTCAGTATTCAGCGTGCCGGATATAGAAAATGCTTTTCTACACGTGCCCATTGAATAAGATAGTCGTAAGTACACAGCTTTCGTTACTGCAACTCGCCCGCAAACTTTATTAGATACGTTAATCTAATATTTAGTTGCTTGGTAAAGGAGTCCGTCATGGAAATCTATATGGATGACATTATTGTGTTTTCGAACATCGAAGAAGAAGTTGGAAAAAGTTCTAAAGTTGACTGCAGAATACGGTCTGAAACTTAAATAAGCAAATGTAAGTTTCTCCAAAAGCGCATTTAATTCTTAGGGCTAGTTATTGAAAATAATAAAATTTGAAATATTTTTGAGCTTTAAGGCCGATTGGTTTATTGGAAAATTATTAGGAAAAAAACAACAATACTCAAAGCGGTAGAAGTTATAGTACTATTTCGGAAATCACCACATTTCCTCATCAGACTTCTTTCTTCTTGGTGTCTGCGGGATTTCCGAAATAGTACTATAACTTCTACCGCTTTGAGTGTTGTTGTTTTTTTCCTAATAATTTTCTAATAAACCACTTTGCACTCTTCACGTTGATCGCCTCGGGCCGATGGATGGCACGTATGGCTTTACCCTAGAAAATCCACAGGAGTTGAAGAAGTTTTGGGGAAGATGGAGGCTTGGAGTAAGATTTTCGGTAATCCACAACGCATTATAACCGGCATTTACTTCCAGCAGTTTTTCGGACTTTTGCAAACTGAAGGCATTGATCATGTACAAGTTACCACGGGCGAGCCCGGAGGAAACGGGCAAATCGAACGAGCAAATAGAACCGTTGTCGCGGTGATGGCAAAAATCTCTGCAGATAAACCAAACTCATGGTACAAGCATTTGGATGCCGTACAGCGCGCATTTGAAGCTCTCTTTGGAGCAAAGATAAGACACCCCAACAGCATACAAGGCATTTCGGAATTGCTCCTGCATCATTTAGCACAACAATTTAGCGATGAACGCGAAGCCCTTCGGGCCGTTCTATGATAAAAACGTAAAGCTACAGTGGGCTACGCACTAGGTGACCTCGTTGCTATCAAACGAACCCAATTTGTAGCGGGCAAAAATTTAGCCAATGAGTTCTTGGGCCCATATTAAGTGACCAAGGTGAAGCGAAATGGGCGATACGATGTCAGAAAAGCAGCTGTTTTCAATGATGGTCCCAGTGTAACTTTCACTAGCGAAGATTTCATGAAAAACTGGAAGTTGGCCGAAGTAGACATTGATTTCTCATCCGGGACGGATGAAGAATCGGATGGCCGATTGTTGGGTGGCAACACTATAGTATTTTCTTTTCTTAGCTCTAATTTTCTTATTTCCAATCAGTTAACAAACGAAACTAAAATTGAATTGTATTGAAATATCTTCAACTGAATAAAACAAAAACTACGATTCTACATTTGGGGGCTCAACCAAAGAGCTAAAACACAAACAAAACATCTGGTGAACAACAAGTACGGTTTGAAGAAATAGCAGTGTGTGTCAAATACAGTCGGTGAAGATACGGGTGTCATTACAAGATCAAAGGCAAAGCCGCAAAAGGACAGTGAATCCGAAGACGATTTCCAAATGGCACCCGAATCAAAAGACAAGGAATTAAGCGCGTTAATAAAGTTGCTCCCGGCAAAATTCGGTGATGAAGAAAAGCCAACATACGCGGTTGGGAAAGTGGAAACAGTTGTGCCGGAATTCGATGACGAAGTGGCGGTGAAGTTTTGTTACGAAAATTTCGAAAAAAAAAAATGCAGAAGCGTATAAGTGGTCTGAATCGCAAAAATATGTTTTCGCTATGAATAAAATGGTCAAAACGGCAAAACTTTTCTTGCAATCGGTGCCGGTAGCGGACTATAATGGCGGAATTCCATCGCCGAAATTCGTAAGCGGTTAAGTAAAAGACAAAAACAAAACGACGAAACGACATTGTTGACGGCGTGAAAGGCAAACCAGGGCTTAAGGTCGGTTTATATAGCGCAAAAAGCTTTGCCGAGCTAAAAGACCAATTTGATATTTTCGATCGCCTTTCGAAGGAAAAATATGTTGAAAAGAAATCTTTCGCGGATAAACAACGAAAAAAGGAACATTGCTTCAATTGTGGTTCGGTCGAGCATAAAAAAGAGGATTACGAGGCTTGAGGTCCTAAGTGCTTTAAATGCAATCAGGTGGGCCACATATCGAAAGATTTCAATGAACGCGGTCGACGTGTTGAGCAAAATGTGATTGACAAAAGCGTGAACTATATGGCGAAAAACATGTCAAAAAAGGCTTTATAAACGAGCTGAGAGTTAACTTTTTAGTAGACAGTAGCGCTGAGATATCGTTAATTAAACAAACCATATTTGCTAGAAATTTTGAAAACGGGGTGAAAACCTGCGAGATGGAGTTAGTCGGTTTAGGCAGAACGGTTACGAAGCCAATTAGTTGTTTTATTTGCAAAGTGACATTGAACGGCATTTCATGCCAACATGAGTTAGCAGTAGTGCCCGAATTTCAATCGCTAGTTTCGGTACCGAAAGACGATCAAATGCATAATATAATGAACATAAGTGTGGTAAAAGAGAGCTGTGCAATAATTGCGCCAAAGAATTTCGTGAATAAAATTAAGGACTTAAAAGCGAATTATACGCCAAATGAAAACCCGAATTGTCCAATAAAAATGAAAATAGTCTTAGAAAAGCACGAACTAATCTACGCAACTCCGTCTAGGTTGCCAATTTTCCATCAAAAAGTGGTTGAAAAAATAGTTTCGGAGTGGTTAGAACAAAAAATAGTAAGACCGTCGCGGTCGGAGTTTTGTAGCAGAGTTGTGTTGGCCGATAAAAAAGACGGCACAAAAAGACTATGTATCGATTATCGAAAACTAAATCGAATAGTGTTTAAAGATCGCTTCCCCGTATCAAATATGGAAGATATACTGGAAAAGCTAGAAGGAGCTTCAGTATTCAGCGTGCCGGATATAGAAAATACTTTTCTACACGTGCCCATTGAATAAGATAGTCGTAAGTACACAGCTTTCGTTACCAAGCAAGGGGTTTATAAATTCAATTATGCGCCGTTTGGGTTCTGCAACTCGCCCGCAAACTTTATTAGATACGTTAATCTAATATTTAGTTGCTTGGTAAAGGAGTCCGTCATGGAAATCTATATAGATGACATTATTGTGTTTTCGAACATCGAAGAAGAAGTTGGAAAAAGTTCTAAAGTTGGCTGCAGAATACGGTCTGAAACTTAATAAATGTAAGTTTCTCCAAAAGCGCATTTAATTCTTATGGCTAGTTATTGAAAATAATAAAATTTGAAATATTTTTGAGCTTTAAGGCCGATTGGTTTATTGGAAAATTATTAGGAAAAAAACAACAATACTCAAAGCGGTAGAAGTTATAGTACTATTTCGGAAATCACCACATTTCCTCATCAGACTTCTTTCTTCTTGGTGTCTGCGGGATTTCCGAAATAGTACTATAACTTCTACCGTTTTGAGTGTTGTTGTTTTTTTCCTAATAATTTTCTAATAAACCAAAGGGAAGGGTTTTTGCACTGCATAGATAAAGCCGACATTCCGCTTTGCACTCTTCACGTTGATCGCCTCGGGCCGATGGATGGCACGTATGGCTTTACCCTAGAAAATCCACAGGAGTTGAAGAAGTTTTGGGGAAGATGGAGGCTTGGAGTAAGATTTTCGGTAATCCACAACGCATTATAACCGGCATTTACTTCCAGCAGTTTTTCGGACTTTTGCAAACTGAAGGCATTGATCATGTACAAGTTACCACGGGCGAGCCCGGAGGAAACGGGCAAATCGAACGAGCAAATAGAACCGTTGTCGCGGTGATGGCAAAAATCTCTGCAGATAAACCAAACTCATGGTACAAGCATTTGGATGCCGTACAGCGCGCATTTGAAGCTCTCTTTGGAGCAAAGATAAGACACCCCAACAGCATACAAGGCATTTCGGAATTGCTCCTGCATCATTTAGCACAACAATTTAGCGATGAACGCGAAGCCCTTCGGGCCGTTCTATGATAAAAACGTAAAGCTACAGTGGGCTACGCACTAGGTGACCTCGTTGCTATCAAACGAACCCAATTTGTAGCGGGCAAAAATTTAGCCAATGAGTTCTTGGGCCCATATTAAGTGACCAAGGTGAAGCGAAATGGGCGATACGATGTCAGAAAAGCAGCTGTTTTCAATGATGGTCCCAGTGTAACTTTCACTAGCGAAGATTTCATGAAAAACTGGAAGTTGGCCGAAGTAGACATTGATTTCTCATCCGGGACGGATGAAGAATCGGATGGCCGATTGTTGGGTGGCAACACTATAGTATTTTCTTTTCTTAGCTCTAATTTTCTTATTTCCAATCAGTTAACAAACGAAACTAAAATTGAATTGTATTGAAATATCTTCAACTGAATAAAACAAAAACTACGATTCTACATACATATATATACATACATACTTCATTTATCTTAAGTATTAGTTCCAAATACCTACCGAAATTTTTAAGAGAAAATTTTTAAAAATATGAAAAATATCAAATTTCACTTCATCAATTTAAAATGAGTGCTTACTGAACTATGTAATATTTAGAAATATATGTATTATGTTTTAGTTATTGTGGTTGGTAAGCGATACTTACTGGTACAACTTTCTGTTCATACTACATAATCGGACAGTAACTAGATATTTTGTTACTCCACATTTTCATACAAATAAATTAGGATGTCCGTTGTACTAAAGTTGGTTGTTTCAGAATAAACGCGTTTTTGAACTATTCCATTTAATTTTTTTTCCTCCGTAAAAAACGATAAATCTATGACCATTGAATATATTGTATATAATTGAACAGTCTTCATAAGGTCTTCGATAAATTTTTGGTATCTACTACTCCAAAAGATATTCTAGATTAAACCTGAACTTTTCATTTTGACGGAGAGGAGTTTTTCAATAGTATCAAATGATATTTAACGAACAAATTATTTAGAGTTTACTTGAATGTGTGATTTCGTAGAAAATTTAACCTTAGTATAATAAAATATACGTTTCAAGTGCCTACAAATTAATGTTATTTTATGGAAATTGTTTTACAAACGTTCTTGCGAAATTTCTTACATTGAAGTATGAACAAGTGATCGTTAAAAAAAAAATATGAGAAAATTTGTTAAGGTTTTCCGTTTTGTGTGGTGAGCTTAAAATCCTCGATAAAGTAATAACTAATCAATGTTGTACTCCTATTTGCTGCAGAGAAAAATTAAACGCAAAAAGTTCCAAAAATCCCATATAAAGTAGTGTGGCAAATGATATTTAATGTTTTAGGCACGGCTTAATTTGGAAATTAAGAGTTTTTTGATTTTAGCGTAAAAATCTAACTTGGTAAATGACGGACAGCCTATTCCGAAAATGTGTGTGCATGCATGTACATTGTATATGAAAAAAATATATGCATACATATGCAGTTCATCTCTTTTTTTATTCAACATAAGCAATGAATTTTTCCCGTTAAAATAAATGTTAAAAATTAAATCGAACCGAATCTACATATATGTATGTATAAATTTAGGCGATGAAGCACCGGTGCCTGAAGACGGCATTAAACCTACATTCACTGAACGTCCAGTTATTCGCCAAAGTGAAGACGGAGGCAATGTAACTTTTGAATGCAGATGTGTCGGAGATCCAAAGCCAAGCGTAACGTGGTACGATATTATTTAATGCAAAAAAAAATCTATTTTATAAATTATTGCGAACATGTTGCACTTCCTTTATATAAACAAGTAAGAATGTCAATTTTATAAGTTGTTTGTAAATTTATAAGTTAGTATGTATGTAGATCCGAAATTTGAATTAAATTTGTCTAAAGAACTTCTTGACCGTTGGTGTTCTCTCTCTCTCTCTCTCTCTTTCTCCCTCTTTATCTATACAAAATTGCGCATTGGCAAGTAACCAAAAAATGTACGAACTGCGCAACTACCTCACTGCAGTCGAGAAGGAAAAACTTAAAAAAAAAAATTGTATACAGATATATGTACATATATGTACTCTGGTTAGAAAATAAAGCACAACCACATATTTCCAGATTTGGGCACTTTATGACACTCTAAGTAAAACCATTAACACCTATTTTTAAACTATTTACAAAATGTACAATGGTTTAACAAAATTTCAACAATAGAACTTTTTGAGTATGCAGATTTTGGATCATTAAATTTTAGACTTTAAAAAGTGCTAGTTTTAATTGTCTTCAAGTTATCGCTGGTTTTTGGCAATTTTTTTTACTGGCAGTTTCCTCCATACAACGCAAACCCGAAGGAATTGCGGCAGAGCGTCAGTAAAAAAATTGGCAAAAATCAGTGGTAATTCGTATTCACTAGAAACTTGTACTTTGTTGTACTAAAATTGAATGAGCACCTATCTGCATATCGTCATTTCTAAAAAAATTTCTTAAAAGTTCGTAATTTTAATAAATGTTTTCTAAATTTTTTTTTTAATTTTTGTTACAATTTAAAAAAATTGTGTTTGTTTGAGAATTAAGGATGTTTTAATTGAAACAAATTTTATATTCTTAGAGCATAAAAAAATTGCCCAAATGTGTCCATATGAGCTTGTGCTATAATTTTTAAACAGATTGTATCAATATAACAAATTTTAATACTATTTCAATAACAACTATTAATTAACTTAAATAATTTTTTAGTACGATCAGTTGTTTGCAGACAAACAAAAAACGGATTTTTTTCTATCATCCTTAACCCTATATTGGCCAATCATCAACTAATCAGCATATAAAGATTTCGGTACTACTCTTACTCCTACATACTACATAACATAAAAACTATACAAAAGTTGGGGTGATTGAAAAAAAGATCAAAGTTTAATTACAAATCCCAGGGCATTAGCACATACATACATATAAAAAATGCGGATTGTAAAATTCTTACTTGTTTAATAGAATGTGCAAATGTATAATATCTTAAATACCGTGTAAATAATCTTCGGCGAAAATTTATGCGCGAACCACTTGTGTACATTCTTCAAAAGGTTCCATAGCCAAGAGGAACTCAGGGCAGGTGGAAGATATGCTATGTCTTTAACCTTGGACCAAAAACTATACCACATGGCAGGATTAGAAATCAGCAGTGTTATGTCGAGTGATCAAGGAGAGTATCGCGCGCGCGCCAGAAATCAACACGGTGAAGGTGTGGCCACAATCAATCTAAACTTCGAAAGCGGTTCAAAAAAGTAAGAAATCAATTTCATGTTCACATAAATAAAGAAAATAGATTAACATATTTTTATTAAAATTGTGGTGGATAAAGGCATATTTTTCGCTCATGCATACATGCACATACAATATATCAATCAGCCCAATCAATGATTCCGAATGAACTCCCGTCACGAATTCGGGAAAAATGCTATCAGCAATTCACGAAATTCAGCGGTTTTTTTTTGACAGCAATTGAAAGCAAATTCACATATTTCCACAGGCATAGTTTAGGCCGGCGCCTAAATGCTCTTGAAAACATGGAAATATATAAACAAAAAACATTTGATGGGAGCATAATAAACGAACAAGTAAACAGTCAATGATTCCGAATGAACTCCCGTCACGAATTCGGGAAAAATGCTATCAGCAATTCACGAAATTCAGCGGTTTTTTTTTGACAGCAATTGAAAGCAAATTCACATATTTCCACAGGCATAGTTTAGGCCGGCGCCTAAATGCTCTTGAAAACATGGAAATATATAAACAAAAAACATTTGATGGGAGCATAATAAACGAACAAGTAAACAGCAACTCTGATGCGATATTTCCACCATTAAGACTTGTTTAAAAAAAAACAAAACAAAGACGTAGGTTAAATGACAGATACCAACATACAAAACACTCCTGCAATACCCTACCTGTTCTTACCGAGTAAAATATACCCTTTTTGACTCTAACCGCGCGCGACTTCAGATACCTATACTCAGGACACTTAACATTTAAATGTTAAATTTACGATTACCAATACCTGCTTGACAAAAAAAAAAGAAATCAAAACGAAATAAAGAAGGAACAACAGACATAAACTGAACAGAACGAAAATTGACAATGAAGATGGCACAACGCCGAAACCGAAAATCCTTCTACAATTTGCCTACATTATTTTTGCAGGTCGTCGCTGTTGGAGTTATTATGTTATCTTATAGTTATTCTAACTTTAGCACTTTATACTTGTGTTTATTGATTCCTTTATTGAAATTTTTCTAAGGTTTTTTAAGTCGAAACATTCAATTGAAATAAACAGCACTTCCTTGTGCATATATCTATTCAATAAGCTGACTACGAAAGTCATATCCTTAACTGTAGGGCCAAGGCTGTTCAGCTGCACGGCATCTTCCTACTCTGCATATTTTCTTTAGAGGTTTTTAGAAAACCTTGCGCAATGTCTGCCCGATACGCCATCATATTCACTAGTCTCCATACAAACTCTGGTTAGTGGATGGTTTTGACCTGTTGAAAAATATATTTAAATTTATGCACTGTAGTACTTCTTACATTTTCAACTACTTCAGTGAAAAATATCCACTTATGTAGCTTCTAATTCAGTTGATTTTTTTGTTCGTTTTAATTATTACATTCACTTCTCACGAATAACTGTCAACATTGAGTTTCACTCGGAATCCGTAATGGTAATCTATCGAATTTCGTAAGAATTTCGTGAACTAGTCGCTCCGACGAAATTCATAATAGGCCTGATATATATATATATATACTGAGTATTCTTTAGTAATTCTAATGCGAATCCTGAAGCATGTGATGAATCACACTCGTAAATTTGATATTTGGGTATTTTATAAAAATCGAAATAGTTTACTTTTTGTATTAACCGAACAAATTACCAACTTAGACAAATCAATGTGATTAAGCTTCAAGGACCAACTACTTTTCACATCAGATTTTATTTTGTCTCGTTAAATGTGTTAATGGCAAACAAAAGCAGTGTTAACATTTCATATTTTCTTGTTATTTATGTATACATATACAATTATGCAACGACTATAAACTTTGTTTTGAAATGTGTATAAAAAACCATTTGTATATCTTTGCACGCAAATATCTCAGGAAGTACAAAAAAAAACAAAACCTCTCATTTGATATATATTTCGTCTCTGTAGCTTTGTTGTTGTTTAGTTAAGTACACATATATATATAGATATAAAAATTCAAGGTTTTTCTTAAAATATTCCTGCTTAATACACACTCTACGAGCACGTATCCTGGCCAGTAGCGCAAATTTTTCTATAAATTTAGGTGCAAGTTCGTTTCAAGAAGCTGCACCTTTCGTTCCATTCCCCTGGCAAAACTCATAGAGATAATATCACCCTCAACGAAACTAATTTAAGCCCGCTTCAAACTTATTTGATGTAAAATAAAGTTTCTTAAATATACACATTTTTGCATTTATTTAAGTTTGTATAGAAAAAATCGTAGTCCTGCGTAAATTTCTTTATCCACCATCAAAATATAGTTTTATTAATAAAACTAAGAATACGAATGAAAATTATCAATACAGAATTCCCGATGGAAAATCGCCACGTTTTCCAAAAAAACCAACAATACGACAAGAGGAAGATATTTTAATAATGGAATGTATATTAGAGGCACATCCAGTCCCAGACATAACATGGCATTGTGCCGACAAAAAAATTGAAGATTCAAAGCGTACCAAGATGTCAAGAAAAGCCATTTCCAAGGACACATATATTTTGGCATTGGAGATACAGAATCCCAGCAAGGACGATGGTGGAAATTATCGTTGTAATGCCGTTAATATGTATGGCGAAAGCAATGCCAATATAGCGCTGAATTTCCAAGGTATATAATAATACACATAGAGACCTACCTACTTTACTCTAAATACATACATACATATACAAACGTTACCTAGTGTTGCAAACGAAAGAAATTACTTCAACATTTAATGTATGTAAAATTTTTTTTTGATATACGGATATGCCAATAGGTATATGTATGTATACTATATGCAGAAATACATATGTATGTACGTACATGCATATGTGCGTAAGCATTTTACTGTGAGGGAGAGCCAATCAGTTTTTTGTGTTAAATACATAGCTATGGAACATAGTTATGAGGTGTTAAGGAATGCGGTCTTTTTGACTGAATTAATAATTTGATTGAAGTCACAAATGATTTTAATATTTTTTTGTTAGGCTTGACTTGCACTAAAATAAAGTTTTAAAATTGGTTGATATTTTTCCTAAAAACTAGTATACTTAGCATTTTGCACTCGGCCCTTATTGTTTGAACAGCCACGATGTACATACATATAATAGAGTTTAGAACTGCATTTTGGAACGATTTTCCGTCGTCCCTTGTCAAGTTTGGTTTTAAGACAAACCGGTTTCGGCGTGTCGTTTTTCGTTCGATGACGCAAAATCGTCCCAAAATTCTGTAGATTCCTACTTCAACAACAACAAAAAAATAAAAAGAGTTTAGAACATTTAAACCACACTTAAGTTGAGGCGGAGTTTATGCTATTTCTATAAAGAATTCGAGCAAAAATTACTCATGACTTAAATTTTTTAGTCTTTAGTCAAATATGTGTTTAATTGACTGCAGTTAAAAGTGTTTTCCTCAATGACTGTAACAATTAAAAGTCACAAAGGCTGCGTTTTTTGACACTACATATGCATGTACGTATGCACACTAGGGTGACAAATTAATGTATGGAGTATTTTTTTTTCTTTATTGTTTTGGTCTCAGTGTTTTTTTGTGTGTAGTTTTATTTAAAAAAAATTCTAGTAAAATTTCAAGGTCGTAGGAAGAGGATTAGGGGGCGCGTCGGCCCCCCAAAGTTACACATAATACGTTTTTTCACGCAAATTCTTACTTTGACTACTTGTAACTTTCTCTGTGTTTTTTTTTTTTTAAACATTACTGGCGAAAGATGTTCATTAATTTGTCTACAATAACATCTGTCAATAACATTTTTGTCTAATGTTAATATTTAATGAAAAAAACTTAAATATAGGAGAAAAAGTACGCCTCAATGTCGATTTATTATACTTAAATAAAACTACTTATGTATATGATTTCTCTTTTTATTAATATTGTTTAAAGCACTTGAGACAATGTCTTTTTATTACAGTCCGGAAACCGATGGCGGTAATCGCTAACAATTTTTAAAACAAATTGTTTTTGGCGTTCATTTTTGGTAAATAGTTTATTATACTCTTCCATCAATTTAACCCCCCTTTCGGCAGTGTCATTTGTAACATTTAATTTTTTCATCAGTTCAGCCGCTTTACAATAAGATTGGTCCTGCTCCCATTTGTCTGGGTTTAATTTAAAAAAATCAGTATTTATTTGAAATCTTTCAAATAATGCTTTTGTTTTGGCAGAGACGAACTGTTCAATTCCGTCATGGAATATTTCAACGATTTCTCTATCATTTATTGTAGCTCGCTTTGTGTTTTGCTCTTGTTCAAAATCATTTTCCAAAGCCGCCACCATTTTTTGTTTTGAAAAAAGGGATACGTTGCTGTCAAAAAATGCAAGACAAACCGCCTCAGGGCTTAAATACCACAAGTGGTTCCTGAACTTTTTAAGAGCAACATAAGATATAGCAGCATCAATTTTTTTGAAGTTTTCAAGTTTTTGTAAAAATAAAAAATCTTGATATGGCGCTTTAATGGCCAAAGGAGCAGAAAACCACGCTTCGACATAGACTTCAGCAATAAAAACACAAATTTGACGAAGCCCATTTAATTCAGTTGCTGAAAGCTGGAACTCGTTACGGAATAAAAATATTTTTAGACAGTAAATCGCTTTTGCCATCCACCTTGCATGGTGAACAGCTCCTGGCGATCGAAACATTAGGCTGTTTGGATGTGTCTTTTCTGGTTTTTGACCCAGGAAGAGCAAAGTGAGTTCCAAGAATTCTTTATAGTCTTCCCTGGGTTGTTTTTCTTCCAAGATATTATTTACTGCACCGATAATGCGAACAGCAGACTCTTTCATGTACGTCTTGACAGTTGGATCGTTGATGCCATACTCATAGTTTTTAGCATCAATCTTAGCCCAAGCATTTTTAAATTTCTCAAACATTTTAACGTTTGGACTTCCATAACAGCTTATTTTTTCTTCGAAAACGCATCTTAAAACAATCTCGTATATATGATGACGGCATGGTAACCATAAAAGTTGTCTTTGTAAATTATTTTCAATTAACGTACAGGTACCATTGAAACGCCCAGTATTGACCGCTGTTGTATCAAACACTAAAGCTTTGATGTGATTTTGCAGACCATATTCATAAATAGCATCGCATACAGCGGATGCCTGTTCTTTTCCAGTACCGGAATCAAGTGCAGGTATTTCAAGAAGCTGTTCAACTTTACCGCTCGATATTATTATAGGCAACCTATCAACTTTATCATTTCCCGTCAGCGCCGGCAAAAGTTTACCATCCCAATGAAGGCAGATAGCGTCGAGCTCATTTACTTTTAATTTATTTTTTAATGCTGAAATTCTTTCTTCACGGATTTGTTCCCTTTCCTGGTGTACAGACGTTCGGTTTAAAATATAATCTTCAACATTATTACCCAGAGCTTCAACGACTGCGCTTATTAGATGAACCGCATGTCTGTCACTGATTTTACAGACATCGAGTGCGGCCGCCAGTTTTGGTGTTAGTATTTTATTTGTTCCCCTACATTTTTTGGCTGGAGGTTGACTACAACGTGGGTCACATTCCATATCTGGAAAACTGTTATCATTCTCTGAAGATTCAGATGACAGCAACTCTGCAGTTTCATCTAATAAAAACGACTTAATTTAAAGAAAATAAAAAATAAACAATAACATACAACGAACCAATTAATGCAATTTCACGATTATTCCGCTCCACTTGTTGTAATAAATTGTTGTTGCGTTCTTCAAGTCGGCACTCTCGGCGTACTTCTTCGTAATCGATACCATACATAAAGCCTGGGCGCCCCGTTTTTCGTTGACTTATCAAGAAATCAATATCTTCTTGATTCGACATTATTTTTAATGCACTTGCATGCGCCACGTCAAAAATCATATCCAATTTTTCTTTCCACGTGTTTACTTTGCTCTTATGGAAATTAGAAGTCTTCTTTGAATCTTTTTGAAAGCTTTGCCATTCTTTATACAATTTCTCTACATTTGTAATGCAGTGTTGTTTATCCTTGACCGGAATGCGGGCTTTTTCCCAGAACACGAATAGTTCTTTTACGACTAAATCTGAACTTTCCCGTAAATTTTTTTTTACTACACGTAAATTGAAAAACAAAACTTTCAACACTTCTATATTGGAGGGTAGTTTACTTCCCGTTAATGAGTTGGTACAATAACCAATTAAATATATGCGTTCACGTAAATTTCTAGCAGACATTTTCGACTTTTCACATTCAA
Organism: Philophylla caesio; assembly: GCA_963971545.1. NCBI lineage: Eukaryota > Metazoa > Arthropoda > Insecta > Diptera > Tephritidae > Philophylla > Philophylla caesio. The sequence continues at coordinate 6,140,089 of OZ020605.1, forward strand.
ATATTCACTTCGAATGATTTTTTTGCAAATTTAATGCTATTAAAAAATGTTTGCGGCTGCTGCATATAACTGTAAAATAAGAATCTATTTTCCGAGAAACATTGGTGCTGATTTTTTGTCGGTAGCTTACGCAAGCATTAAGAATAATATTGTTGAGGTTGTAACGGGAATATTCTCGGTCACAATTGTCAATATTATAGATCGCTTCAGCATACAGGCAAAAAAAAATTGAAGCAAACTTTTAAAGACAATTCTTGCACTTGAAAACAAAAGTAAACAAAAAAAGTCTGAAGTTCGGACTAGCGAGGTCTTACTGTATATAATTGTTGAAGCTACTCTTACGTAAATCATAAGGAATTTTCTATATGAATCTTTAATTAAATAAATCTGAACAAAATCCAAAATTTGAATCATATACATAAGTAATTTTATTTAAGTATAATAAATCGACATTGAGGCGTACTTTTTCTCCTATATTTAAGTTTTTTTCATTAAATATTAACATTAGACAAAAATGTTATTGACAGATGTTATTGTAGACATATTAATGAACATCTTTCGCCAGTAATGTTTAAAAAAAAAAAACACAGAGAAAGTTACAAGCAGTCAAAGTAAGAATTTGCGTGAAAAAACGTATTTTGTGTAACTTTGGGGGGCCGACGCGCCCCCTAATCCTCTTCCTACGACCTTGAAATTTTACTAGAATTTTTTTTAAATAAAACTACACACAAAAAAATACTGAGACCAAAGAAAATATCACTTTCGAAATTAACTGTCACCCTAATGCACACACATACATATTTGTATACAACTTTGTATATGACTTCTGCGTATGAATACATATGTATGTATAAGCATAAGTAATTTATATACATATATATATGTAAATTGCGTTTATTGTCATTTTATCCAATAATTTTATTTCTTATGATAGTTCAAGGTACATACATACATAATATATTAGAAGGCCCGTTGGTAAGAGATCTATTTACTCTTCTTTCTAAAATGTCTATTGTTTGTACGTTTATGTTAATGATACATTTTCTTCGTTAATTTAATATTAAAATATAGCAGATCTTTTTTAAGTCAAGGCCTCAAGATTCAATTTATTTTATACATTTTTCATCTATAATTGACAACTTTTATTGAGCTCGAGACCAGTTTATGGAAAATTTTAATTATAGTAACTTTAATAACCAGATAAACGAAAACAAGAAACAAATGTGTGCATTATATGAAAAACCTTGCCAAATTTAAAAATTTAAATAAAACCAATAAATTGTTTCATCTACTTCAGACTTGTAGGTACTTAATTGTACTAGCTTCGCAAGAAGCTTAAAACTGCATAACTAATTAAAAACTTCGAAATTTAGAACAAAAAGAAATTGATAAATTATTCTTAATTTTAGAAAAAGCTTGGAGCTTTGATTTATATGGAATTTATTGTATAATAAAGTGCGCGAATGAAATAGACTGAAGTATCAAGTGGAACTAAAACTATTATTCATTTATAACCAATTTCATACTATAAATATATATGTACATCAGCATTTACAGCTAAACCCGATACCTCGCTTATACCTCGCTCACTTATCGCCAGCCACACAAAAACCTTTTTGGGAAACTTAGTTTTGGAAATACTGGTCAACTAATCAGTTGGTTTGGTGTTCAAAAGCTTAAAGAGATACTTTTAGTACATTCATTGCCTTCAACTGCGAAATTGCACTCATCTTCTATTATGCAAATTTTGGGAAAGAGCGCGCAAACCGCTGTTTAATAAGTGCCGATTGCTTTACATCAATCGCTGGATTTCTTTCCACACTTAACAATGGCCGTGTTTTTTACGTACTTTTTTAAAGTTTTACCGTCGTCGACTTTGTACTTATAGCCTAATTCACGATATGATTTTGCTGGTCTATCGATAATTTCATTGTTTAATTTAGACCGAACTTTTCTGCTTTGTAGAGCACATTTTTTTTCAAAACTCACGTTTCTTTCACACGAATTTACCACTCTCGAAAGCCGTAATAGTTTTTTAAATAAATGCTTTTTGAAGCAAAATTTATCATATTTTGTTTGTCAAAGGATTATTCGCACAAAATGTGTAAGTCATTTTTCGACTATGTAACTGAAATGATATTCAACTGGATGATATTCAGCTGGAATACAGCAGTCACTTCTTTCTCCCTATATTACTTTGGTTGGTGCTTTTTTTATGTACAGATGCAATTATGGTAAGAACTGCGTTTATAACTCATTCCGCACACATTAAGGTGTATTTTAATATAAAATTATTTAAAAAATTTGTAATAATAAAAAAACGTACGTATTGTAAAAAATTGCAGTATGTGAACAATTTTATCTACTAAGTTCTTTCTTTTTTTGGAATTTTCGAAACTAAGGATAAATGAATTCTGTTTATTACTTTGTTCAATGTGATACTTACGCTTATAATACATGCAATTCAAACAACTTTTGCTTCAATTTCCTAAAAATAACGTTATGCTTTCCTCATAAATCCCATTTTTGTTATAACCCTTTTCCAATTGTTCAGTTATTGCCCTTTAGCTGCGCTTACATAATGCTTTATCATTTCAGCGTACATACATACATACAATCGAACTCAAATTGAGTATACAACAAATAAATATATGTATGCTTATATTTACCTATAAAAGGCCCCTAACACGGTTTGTATCTTACATATGGCTAAGAAAATTTTTTATTTCGGTAAGCTGTATTAAGTAGAGAATTATAAACACATACATATGTACATACATATGTATCTACTTTTTCTTATCGTTTTTAAAGGCAAAATTACGCAATATTATCTTTCAACAGTGTTAACTTTACATTTTAAAATAAAGTATTTGCTTTACATGTGTAAAATATATACCGCATTAGAAGCCTTTAAGTAAACATTACTGATATGTTATTAAATTCATATGTAGTTCCTAAATATTATATGTACATAATTTACATGGCACCTCGGGAATTCGCTGTATATTACACTAGGCTAAAATGCGATACTTTTTTTTTTATTCAGTTCCATAGGATAATTTCACAAAAAAAAAAATTGGCGTAAGTTTAGCTCGCTATCTTTAGTTTTAAGTTAGAGCTCGCGAAAATAAAAAAAAATGTCGCTCTTTGTTTTGAAGTCCATTTAATTTTAGTATAACAAAGACGAATGGGGTTGCGCAGTTGCATTTCAAGTCGAACATGCGGTTAATGTAAAAATGCCATTTATTAAATACATATATTAAAGTTGAATGGGCTACAAAACTGTATACTCTACAATTGCGATAATTTAAAAAAAAGGACGGGTGAAAAATTATTGTAACGGTTAACGAAATTTTTTATATTAGACCGAAAAAAAGATAAATAACCGTTTTTCAGCACAATGCGGCATTCATACATATGTATGTATATAATAAGGCATTGTACAATTGAAATTCGCTACAGTTTGCTAAATAATTTTGATTATTTCTTATGTAGAAACTAAGTATCATATTATACCTTAATGTGTAATATAAATCTTTCTAATATCAAACAGTGCATTTTTAAATGCAGCATCTTCGAAAGTACTTAGCAAATCGTACCGAATTTAAATCGTACGATTTTCAAAACATGCCTGCTGTATATGTATGTATGTATATGTATATGACTATGAAACTACTTTGTAAGACCCGATTGATGATATGATTTTTTTATTTGTCCCTACTTTGGGAAAAATATATGTAAAACAGGTGCGAACGACGCTAATGGATTTGCGCCATCATTTATCGAGAAACCTCGAATTATTCCAAATGATTCTGGGACACTTATAACAATGAAATGCAGATGTAAAGCGAAACCTGAACCCACTGTTAGTTGGTATAGAGGCACCACACTGGTCAGTGAAAGTAAAAAGATAAAAATCAAATCGGCTATGACTGCTGAAGACACTTTCGAATTAACCCTAGAAATAAAGGTAAGTTACACACCAAAAATTGTTATACATAACAAATAGTTTGCATATTGCTTCCTCCTTGAGTACTCAATAACACCGCTCCAAAAACTTACAAAGAACAAGAGTAAATCTCCCATTTAGTTACGTGATGTTAGTCTAAACATTTTAACAAATTGCCGATCTAAAACAACAAGCACAAAAGGCTGGAAATCGAAATAAGACATTGATACTATCATTCTTGAAAATTAAAACATACTGACTTTTAGTAATGGGTAACAAAAGATACTAAGCCGCGAATGATAGTCAGAAGGAGCTCCGGGAATAAGAATTCAATTTGGATCCATATTGATGAGCCCAAGCATGAGAATAGTGTAGACGAACGGTCACCGCATTCGAATGGATAGCAGCTCAGGCTTTAGTTCGCCAAAATGTTCTTAAAGATTTTCATCATTAATCCAACATGCGAACATTTTACAAAAAACCTAACCCTTTCTTAAGCACATTTAATACGTGTGTTTCAAGAACTAAAACGGACACTTTTTAATGTATGAGAGAGACAGTTTCGCTTCTAAACATTTTACACACATAAAACTGACCAAACAAGCAGATACGCAAATACACATTTAATTTAAGCTGCTGCTTTTGCCGGATACAAAATTTTAATCCGTTCAAATGTCTGGTTAATTTTGATTAGCTTTAAAACCCGCATCTTGCATTTATTATATTCTTCAACTGTCGATATTGTCGGCAATTTTTCCTAAAAGCTCCGCCAGTTTTTTTTAACCCGTCGCTACGCTACTAAATTGTACTACGGCGGTATGCCGAATCCAAACGGCCAAACATTTTTATACCCGAGCGTACTTGTACACAAGGGTATTATAACTTTGTTCGCATAACGGTTGTTTGTAACAGCAAGAAATAACCGCGCCCACTTATGACAAATTTTCTGCATCTCAATAACAGGATTAGTTGTCGTCACAAAATTTGGTGGACATATTTTCCTAGATATCGCTATTATTATCGTAAAAAATTTTTGAAATCGGATCATAACCACGCCCACCTCCCATATAACGGAAATTTGGAAAAATGCAAAACTTAATTTTTTCGGTATCTATTAAAACAAATTGAGTGAAATTCGGTATTTCCACTTAGGAAAAAATATCTGTATCTCAATAACGGTTTAAGGTATCGTCACAAAATTTTGGGGACATATTTTCCTTGATATCGCTATTATCATCTGAAATCGGATTATAACCTCGCCCACCTCCCATATAGCGGAAATTTTGAAAATGCTAAAATTTCGTTTTTGCTTTATCTATTGGAACATATAAGTTTAAATTTGATATTTCGAGAGATATTTTATTAAGAAAATACAACGCGAGGGTATATCGAATTTAGATTTTCTTAGTTGTTTGAACTACATTGCTGATGTAACTGCTTATAGTAAGGAAAACAGGAAAAGTAGGAGATTGCCCCTTCCATTTGCGCGAAATTTATAATCCACCTATAACTTAGGAAGCTAAAGTTATGTGTCATGACATTCTTAGATGTGATATTTCCAGGGAGATAATCGAGTTTTTAAGGAGCTTTAATTTAAAAACCTTTATAAAACAAATTGTCGCAGTGATAACTATTAAACTTTATTTTTACCTGAACAATTTTGAGTAGCATATAAATTTGGCTTTGTCAATATCAAGAGCGGAAGTTCAACTGAGATACTGACACTTTTTTTTTGTTTTTGTACGGGCGCAACTGCGGGTTCGGTATGACACGATAAATTTGTACATTAACTTGACTAATAAAACATATCTAAACCTCGAAACAAAGGATTTTTTTTTCAAAATGTCAAGGATGGGTGTACTACTTTTTTTTAGGTAAATAAGACTAAATAATCAATTTACAAATCGAATCTGTAAATTTCGATTCAACCTAAAACATTTGCAAGTTTTGTCAATAAAACTATTATTCTTACAAAAATTACTTATACTAGACACGTAATTAAAACATTTTTGTTGATTTTTTCTTGTAATTTAGGATCCTGGCGCCGCGGACGGTGGTACATACCGTTGCAACGTTCAAAATGAATATGGCGAATCGAACGCAAATCTGAACTTGAATATTGAAGCCGAGCCTGAACCAGAAGGCGAAGGTCCCACTTTTGTGCAGAAACCACGCATAGTGTCCGAAAATAATGGCAAACTTGTAATAATGGAATGCAAGGTCAGCGCCGACCCTGAGCCAGACATTATTTGGTATCGAAATGGGGAGGTTATTCAGGAAAGTAGTAAGATAAAAATGTTTATGGAACAACGCGGTGATCAGTACTACATTAAATTGGAGCTTATTGATCCCCAGTTAGAGGATTCTGGTCTCTACAAATGCAATATTAAAAACATATTGGGAGAACTAAATGCTAATCTCACATTAAACATTGAAAGTAAGTTTTTCTTGATTAAATATGGATCGCAATATTTCTTTATCCCAACCTTTTTTTACTAATGTCTACCATTATTAACTAATTTCAGTCGTTCCGGTTATTAAAGATAAGCCAAAAATTATTAAAATCATCAAAAAGCGTACCGTTGTTATTGAATGCACGGTTGCATCCAAATTTGAACCGCAATGTACTTGGTACAAAGAAGAGACTGCTGTCAAAGAAAGCAAACGCCTAGTTTACCTTGTTGAGCAAACGAAGGAGGGCGAGTTTGCGGTAAAATTGGAAATAAACGAGGTTGAGGAGACAGACAAGGGCTTCTACAAATTAATTGCTAAGAATGATAAGGGCGAAGCAGTTTCACAAATAGTTCAACTTATCGACATACCAGAAGAGGAGCACAAACCAACTAAGCCCGAACTTGTGCGAAAGCTAACAGATCAAACGGTAACAGAATCAAAATCATTCGAATTGCATATTTCACTGAAACAGAGCGACCGCAAATGCAAGATTGAGTGGTACAAAGGTAGTGTACTTATCAAAGAGACCAGAGACATAACAACGACATTCGATGGAACAAACGCGCGACTGACATTCAGTACAGCACGCCACGAGCATTCTAGCACTTACAAGGTGGTAGTAGTCAACGAAATTGGCAAGGTCGAATCAACTTGTAAGATCAACGTCGTTAAGAAGGACACAAAGAAAAAATACGTCACAAAGGAAGTAGAGGAGAATCGCAAGGTACGTGAGCTGAATGAATTTAAAGTGCAAAACTAAGAAAACAAGTTCAGCTAAATCTTATTCAAAAGCCTGTGATTAGTGTAGAGTTACCTCTATGAGGAAAACAGTTTTGTCGATTACTTACGTATCAAAGTGTGTTGTATAATACCCTGTCTAGTCTGAAATATCTTCTCTTCATTATTTATTCGCAATTTATTGTTTCCAAAACGCACAAAATTAAGAGAACATCGGTTCATCTTGCATGCCTCAACGTAATTGTTATTAAGTAACACTGTTCTACAAATTTCAATGTTATATACATACATATATTGCAGATAAAGTAGGCTGAGTTAAGATTTTTTGTTTTAATATATTTTCAATAGAGTGTGAATTGTTCACAAAAGTGTCATTGAAACGTACAGTATTAAATAATATTAATTTAATACATTTGTAAAGTGTCAGTTAAAGTGAATAGGAAGATTATAAAATTTTCAAAATTGACCGTAGAATTTTGTGGATGTAAGGTTGAGCAAACCGAGGGAATACTGTTTACGTTTTGTTTTTTGGGTGTCTAATACTGTGACTCTAAAACTGTTCATTACATAGAATTTTATCTAATTCTTTACCTCATTTTATTATTTTTTTACTTCATTTTTTGAATTATGTCGGGTATTTTCAATAATTGAAGCATGTTCGCGAATAACGTTGTAAACGACAATTTTTTCAAAACTGTTTTTTTGCATTTTACAGTTATAATTACTTTCTTCTGTCTGTAAAAAATAATTTGAGCAAATTACTGCAGGCATTCCCACTCAAAATGCTCTCTAATGCAAGCAGTCAGTGGAATAACGTTACATGTTATTTATGTTATCTGTGCAAAATGTCAAGAAATGAATATTCATGTGTTCTTAATAAGACAAACAGAGGGTCAAAAAGGAAAATAAATATAGAAAATTGGAAAGACCTAAACAATAAAAGATTAAGAAATAGTGGGCAATCATATGTGAACAGAAAAAATAAAGTAGTGCCGGCTAAAAACGCGCCTGAACAGGTAAAGTGGAAAAACGTTTTAAGCTCAAGATTTTCTACTATATATTTGAGTTGTGTTTTATACATAGGTTTGTGGCTGCAGATGTAATTTTCAGTGTGATAAGTTTAATTTATTACATATAAAAGAGCTATTTGATAGTTTTTATAAAAAAAACTACAACGATCAAAGTTCATTTTTAAGTTGCTACATTGAATTGAGTGAACCTCAAAGACGAAGAGTTAATGAGGGAAGTTCTAGGCGAGACACCACAATCTGCTATTTTTGTTGTCTTCTAACGGTCAAAGAGAAAGAGTGTGTAAAAATATGTTTTGTCACACATTCCAGGTAAATAAGTATTGAGTGTTTTTATTTATTTATTTAATACCTACTTCTTATTCATATTTTTATTCAGATAACGCAACGCAGAGTACAAATTTTGGTTGAAAAATTAAAATTTGGAAAACTTGTTACTGATCAGCGTGGTAAACATGAAAATCGTCCACACAAAATCGTTGAAGCGGAGAAAATGTGTGTTATGGAACACATAGCAAGCTTTCCTAGCCAAGAAAGCCACTATAGTCGTTCTACATCAGAGAAAAATTGTTTAAGCCCTGATTTAAGTATTAAAAAAATGCATATCTTATACAAAGTTAAATACCCTGATACTGCAATTTCTTATGACACATACAAGCATATTTTTCATACGGAATATAAGCTACGATTTGGTTACCCGAGAAGTGATACGTGTAAGGTTTGCGATAAGTATTTTATTGAAATGGTTGCTGCCGCGAATACAGAACGATTCGAAAGTATACAAAACTTAGCTGCAGCTCATCACGAGAAGGCAGAAAAAGCTTACTTACAGCTTAGAAATGATACCAACACCGCCAAAAATTCACACAGTACTGTTGTCATTTGTGTCGACATGCAGCAAGTGATTTTCAAACCAAACCTGACACACTCCGATGTCTTTTATCAGCGGCAGTATTCAAATTATAACTTTGCTATTCATAATATGTCAGACAATGCAGTGCATATGTATACAAGGCATGAAACAGTTGCAAAAAGAGGATCTGCAGAAATCGCATCGTGTATTTTGAAACACATTTCCTCAAAATATAGTATTTTAGAAAATGATGGAGTTAGAAAATTAATAATATGGTCAGCTTCTCCTGAGGGATGATGAGAAGCTTCTCTTTAAATACATCTGCCGTTCGGAGTCGGCACAAAACTGTAGGTCCCTCCATTTGTGGTATAATATAAAGACGCACACCACAAATGGTAGGAGAAGCTCGGCCAAACACTGAGCTATATAGTGTACGCGCCAAAATTATATTATATAAATGGTTTCAGATGAATTTAAAAACTTTGAGTTTCTAAACAAAAATTTAACTAGAAATTCTATGTGCAAAATTACGGATGATCGATGGCTTCAATTTTCAACAGATGATCCAAACACCCTTAGAATGCGCAAAAATCATAGCATTACTGAATTCTGGTCATGCTACACTATTCGACCAAAAAAAAATTTATCTAATAACACTTTACCGGTGCTTAGAAATGGTCCAATTGAATTAAGCTCTGAGAAAAAAAAGGATCTTCTTGCAATGGCGTCCTATTTGCCAGAAAATTATGCAGAGTTTTATAAGAACTTGCAATAAATAAATTTATCACACATAAGACTTTAAATACATTTCGTAGTTCCTTATGTAAAAATTAAATATAATTTACTTATGTATATTTGTAAGAAGAGAAAAAAGTTACGTCTTGTTGGTTAAAAAGAAAAAACTAATCGCTTTGTTAACTTTTTTGTTGAAATAAAACTTGATTCTTTTTGAAAATATTAAAACTTTCTTTATCTTCGCAAAATGTTTATGGAAAAACGTTTTAAACGCCATTGCACTATAAGTTATGCGTAGTGGAAGAACGTGTTAACATCCATTTTATTTTGGATATAAAACGTTTTTCCATTTTGAAAATCTTATGAACGTATTTGTAGTTGTGTTTTGAGTTTATATATAATTTTTTTTAGAGAATAAGGTGAGAAATGTTGTTTTTCACTTAAATATAAAAAAAAAATTAATAAAAAATGCAATCTACCACGTATCAATTGAAGCATGTTCACGAATAACGTTGTAAGCGACATATTTAAAAATGTTCAAGAAATGAAATAAACGTTTAAAGCTTAAAGTTTTATCTATTTTGGATTTTTTTTTTAATTTTCAATAGTAATCTGTCTATTTAGTATGAATAAATTGAAATAAAAAATTAATAAAATAGAAACACTAATAAAATAAACGAAATTAAACTTTTAAAATGGAAAAACGTTTTATATCCAAAATTAAATGGATGTTAACACGTTATTCCACTAAGCATAGCATATAGTATGATGGCGTTTGAAACGTTTTTCCATCAACGTATTTGGAAAGTAAAGTTTTCAAAATCCAAACAATTTTATATCAGTAATACAAACAAACAAAGAAGGTTATAAACAAAACGAAAAATCTTTTATTTCATATAAATTTAAACGATATTTACCCAAAATGTAATTCACAACGGATATATAGTAAATAGTATAAAGTATCAATATATGTACTTGTTTTAACTTTCATGGCAACTGTTTATAAAACTCTGCATAGTTTTCTGGTAAATACGACGCCATTGCCAGAAGATCCTTCTTCTTTTCATCACTTATTTTTATTGGATCATTCCTGAGTATTGGCAAAGTACAATTCGCATAATTTTTTGTTTTTTTGAGCGCAAATTGTAAGAAGTCCATGATTCTGCTATATTATGCTGCTGACGCATTCTAAGTGTGTTTGGATCGTCTATAGAAATTTGTATTCACTTTGCAGTAGTTATTTTGCACAAAGGACTTCTAAATAAATTTTGGACTAGCATCTCGAAGTTTTTAAATTCAAGTGGAGCCATTTGATGAATTTTGAATGGATTCGAAGGCCTTGCAAATTGAATCATTTGACACACATCTGCTGGTGTATAAAGTTGAGCTGTTTTTTTCTTTTTTTCGATAAGTGCAAAATCCCGGTCGGAAAGCAAAAAGCTGTGCCCTGAAGTAAGACATTTTTGATTCACTTCAGAAAAGTATTTGTTCAGAAGGCTGTGGCACAAAGCAATCATAGTCCAATTGTTATTTTGTGCAACGCACCTATCGGACCATATAATCAATTTTCTAATTTGATCATTTTCCAGAATATTGAATTTTGATGTAATGTGAAGCTATTTCAGCAGCTCCTCTTTTAGCAATCGTTTCGTGCCATGTATACATATCGACCGTGTTTTCAGCGATACTATGGACAGCAAAATTATAATTGGAATACTGCCGCTGATAAAATACATCAGAATGTGTGAGGTTCGGTGTGAAAATCACTTGCTGCATATCGACACATATGACAACTGTATTTGGAGAATTTTTGCCAGCGTTGGAATCATCTCGAAGTTGCACATATGCTTTATCTGCTTGCTCGTGATGAGCTGTTGCCAATTTTTGAATATTTTCAAATCGTTCCGTATAAGCAGCGGCAATCATATCAATAAAATACTTGTCACAAAACTTGCAAGTATCACTTCTTGGGAAACTAAATCGTAGTTTGTGTTCTGTATGAAAAATGTGCTTATATGTGTTGTACGAAATTTGGGTATCCGGATATTTAACTTGGTATAACTCGTACATTGTTTTAATATTTAAATTGGGGTTAAGACACATTTTTCCAGATGTTGAACGACTATACATAGTGGCTTTCTTGACTGGGAAAGCTTACTATGTGTTCATCAACGCTCAGTTTTTCCTGTTCTATTATTTTGTGGGGACGATTTTCACGTTTTCCGCGATGATCATCAATGTTTTTACCATGTTTTATTTTTTCAACCAAAATTTGAACTTTGCGCTGCGTTATCTTCATATTTTAAGATAAAATGTAAACATCAACGAAAAACAACAATAAGACAATATTTACCTGAAATGTGTGACAAAACATTTTTTTGCACACTCCCTCTCTTTTTCCGTTTGAAAGCACCAAAAAATAAGATACTGTTGTATTTCGTATAGAACTACCCTCTTCAACTCTTCTCCTCTTAGGCTCGCTCAATTCAAGAAGAGAGGATAAAAATAAACATTGCTCGTTGTAATTTTTGCTATAAAAGTTATCAAAAAGGTTCTTCATTTGTTCATCATCAAGTTTTTGACAATGAAAATTACAATGGCAATCAAAAACATATAAAAAAATAGTTCAAAATGTATATGAATTAAAAATTATGTACTTAAAACGTTTTTCCACTATAACTGCTTTGGGACATTTTTTGCTGGTATAACTTGTTTTTTTCTATTATAATAATAATAATAATAATCCCAACGGTTTTATCCCTCCATACCCGTCGCGAAAGGCGCATCCGCATGACGCACGGATATATGTATAAAAAAAATTTTTTTTTGAATAACTTATATTTAAAAGTCCTTGATTGCAACTACAAAGTAATATGCTTCACTGAAACTTGGCTTAAACCGCACATTTTCAATTCAGAGATTCTTCCTGACAATTTCCAAATTTATATATGTAAGTAAATGATCGTAAGGACAGAATCGGAGGAGGTTTTCTCTTTACAGTTCATTCTTCAATACCATCCGAAGAAGTGAGTGTCCCCGTTATTGAGCCCAGTGAATTTAAAGCAATACGTATAATAGTGAGTAAGGGATTCATTTACTTAGCACTTTGCTACATCCCTCCAAATTCAGACTTAACGTTATATTCGAAACATATTTTATTACTTAACTCCTTAAGTGCAATGGTTACACCCCCTGACTCGATGATTGTTATCGGCGACTTCAATTTGCCGAGCATATCATGGAACTTAATAGACAATCAAATCATTCCGATTTCATCAAAGGATATGTGTAATGTGTTCTTGGAAGATATGGCTGAACTCTGCCTTAATCAAATTTATTTAATTCCAAACAAATTTGGAGTGATCTTAGATCTTTTTTATGTTGATGATATATCTAAATCATCAATAAATCGGTGTGACCCATTGGTTCTCCCTGAGGATTCTCACCACCCTACAATTGAGTTAAATTACGAAATTATAAATGATTTTGGAAATTACGACGATAAATCATGTAGCTTAGAACTTAAACTTAACTTAAAAAATAAAAAGTCGCGATTTTTTAAATTATATAAGTTAACTAGTTTTTACACAGTTACTTTGATTTTAATACAAAATCCTAAATCATTTTATTGTTAACTCGAAGCGCAGAGTAAATGGTTTTCCGTCAGCCATGAAACATCAAAACGTCGTGTCAAGTGACAGTCAATTCATCTCGAAAATGTCTGCCCAGTTCTTCAGGTCCAATTATTCTATCAACTCGTCTACAAACAAAGATTATCCAAATAAACTCTGTCCGATGACCACCGCTATCATTTCTGCTATATCTCCCGAAGAAGTGTTTCATAAATTAAGTACCCTAAAGGGATCTTATAAGTCCGGTCCCGATTTGATCCCAACTTGCTTCCTTAAATGTGCTGAATATCTATTTGAACCATTAACGAATTTATTTAACTTATCTCTTAAATTTGGAGTCTTCTCATTGGCTTGGAAGGAATCGTTCATTATACCCCTACACAAAATTGGAAGGTCCTCTTTAGAAAATTATCGGAGGCTTTCTGCTATTACAAAATTATTTGAAGCTATGGTTGTTGACCGTTTAACATATTCCATATCTTCTGCTAATTCTAGCACGCAACATGGGTTTTCTAAAGGAAAATTGACTAAGTATTACAAACTTACTTGAGTTTACTACTTATGTATCAAACGGATGTAGAGAAATTATGCATACCGATGTTATATACACCGATTTTAGTAAAGCATTCGATAAAGTTTGTCACTCCTTACTTATCCATAAACTCAATCTTCTTGGTTTTCAACCTAATCTTCTTCGTTGGATATCTTCTTATCTGCACGACAGAACACAACGAGTCCTTTTTAAAAGTACTTCTTGGAGCGTTATTTATGTATTATCAGGGGTTCCACAAGGAAGTCACCTTGGTCCGATTCTGTTCTTACTTTTTTTAAACGATATTTCTTCTGTTGTGAAATATTCAAACATTTCGTTGTACGCGGATGAGTTAAGCTTTTTAGATCTTTTAATACTGTTGATGAAAGGTATTTACTACAAGCAAACTTAAATAGCATTTCTCATTGGTGTGAAGTAAATAATATGCCACTAAATCTTAAAAAATGTAAAGTAATGTGCATTTCTCGCAGGGCTGTTCAACCAGCTTCTTAAGACATAAGTAACTACAACTCAGAACAAGTATTTAACTTTGTTGACCTAGGTAGGGAGGAAATGTTAAGCATAATATTTTTAGTCAAGTTACTGACAGGCTTGACTTCTAGCCCACCTCTTCTGACCGAAGTGAAGTGGAACGTTCCCTCCCGAATTTCCAGGCATTACCGGCCTCTTTTTCTGAAACCTTGCAAAAATAATTTTGAATTAAACGAGCCACTCTGTTGTTTATGCCAGGACTTTAACTTTCACTCCGGTTCATTTAATATTTCCGACTCACTTTTTTATATAAAGAATTCAATACTTTGTACTCTCAATAGATGATGGATTACATACACAATTTCGCTTTAAAACCACTTTTACTATCCAAATTAATTTAAATTTAAAATCAGCTGATGAACTTTTTTTCTATATCTGAACAATTTTAAAGTATCGACACCCAACAAACTCCCGCCTTTCATGACTCGGCATGCTAACAAAAAAAAAATTAAATCCGTGCGTCATGCGAATGCGGTCCTCGCGTCGGTTGGGCGGGAATGGAGGGTAAAAACCGTTGGGATTATTATTATTGCAACAGAATTCGAAACTGCATGTGTTGACGAGATTATAGCAAAAAAATTAACTAAAACTTATTAGAAAATCACAGCTTTGAGTTTTTCGATCTGCATACAAATATACAACTCAAAAATTAATATTTATTTCTGAGCTATAAAATCACGCCCAAGAAATGAATTTCATTTCTGGTCAAAAAAATTAAACTTAAAAAATAATGATTATTTTGGATCAATAAACAGCAACTGACAAAATAAGCATTATTTCCGAGCGAAAAATATTTTTTTCGTGCTGGCATGTTCTTGCGAAGTACATATAGGTTTTTTCGGTTTTCTTTTCCCTCCATGGAGCAATGTTGCGGAAATTAAGGAAATACGGCGAATGCATGCATGGAGGGCACCAATAGAGCAAAAACGAATTTTCAGACAAATTTTCAAAAATTCACCACGACGAAAGAACTCCAAATCAAGCAAAAAGAAAAATACGTGTCTCATGGATAATGTATTGTATTATTATATAACACTTTAATAATAACGATAATAATTTAGAAAGCATAGTTTTAATCCATATTCACAATGGATCTCAAACTAAATTTTAACTTAAATATTAACATTACTGTCAATAAAGCAGTAGGCGTTCTTGCTGAAAGCGTTTGCCCTTAGACACTTTCGTTGGGATTCTACTCACAGACTGTCACCATATACATACTAGTCGGCTGAAACTTATTAATCTTCCCACTCTTTCAAATCGTAGAAAAATTTTACGCATAATGTTTATGGTGAAGTTGGTCACGGGATCGATTGATAGTCATTTTCTTTTGGTAGAAGTTTATTTCAATGTCCCTTCTCGTGTTTCGAGGCACTTTAAACCCCTTTTTCTGAATCAATGTAAAACAAATTTTGAACTGAATGAGCCATTCCGGTGCTTGTGTCAGGATTTTAACTTGATTTTCAACACCTTTGATGTGTCAGACTCGCTCTTTAACATCAAGAAGAATGTGCTGTCCTCCCTCTTAAATTGTTTTGCGTTAGTACATAGCACCATTTCGGTCAGCTGATGAATTAATTTTTTTTCTAGCTGAACAGTTTGAGATCTCAACACTTAACAAACTCTTTCTCAAATCGGCACCACCATATTTAAAAAAATAAAAAATCCGTGCGTCATGCGGATGCTCCCCTCGTGCCGGTTGGGCGGGAAAGGAGGGTTATCGTTGGGTTTATTATTATAAATATATATGATAATAATGTATATCACTTCTTGGGATTAATAAAAACTAAAACAAAAAAATCACTTTTCTGAATAGGTTTCTTAAATAAAAATTCAACTCAAGCTTAATCGAATTTTTATTTTCGAAAGCTACGTATGTATGTACGTTCAAAATTACGTGACTAATTTTATTTCAACAACGAGAATGTGTACCACCAAACAAATCATTATAAACAGTATATTTAAATGAAATGTTCCCTTGATTCGCTGTACGTAACATACTGTCAAACATTTTCATATGTTCAATAGTCTCTAATTAAGCTTTTTTTGTTCATATTGAGTCAAACCACGCCAAGTGAGTCCAGAAATTTCCACTATATCACCGATTTTGAAAATAAGAATATGATTGCATAGAGGGCCTGACGAATAGTTAATGATTTAAATATTTCATAACAGCTCCGCGTTTTGTTTATGCTATCGACAAATAAACTTTTATGTACGAAAAATTTTAAAAATTATTTTCTCAAAAAGTACTGCAGATAATGAATGAAATTTTGCATACTTACTAAACGATGTTCCCTTTATCGAACGAGAATATATTTACCGTAAAATTGTTTAAATAACAGAATTTTTTATAAACAATAGAATTTTTTTTTACGTTCTTCACTCTGAAAAAATTGCTATGTCATGCCAAATTATGCGCAAAACGTTCCCCTTCAATAATCTGTAAACATAATTTTCCTCTCTTAATTCAATTCAGAGATATCGAATTTTGAGTCACGCGGTGCAGCCAGCCTCGCGCGCTTAGCTACCGGCATTCCGGCAATATATAATATTGGGGGTTGACACGTTTTGGAATTGTAAGATTGGGACGTTACGAAATAAGCCACATTATGTTTAGTTGAAGCCGTATGGAATTTCTTTGCGACATCTCATGGCAAAAGAGCTTGCGATAGGGTAGGAGGAGGAGCTATCAAAAATATAACGCAGTTTCACTGTTTTAAACCAACGACGCACAAAAAGATGCAAAGTAAAATTTTCTCAAAAGCTGAGTCTTTCTTCGAAAGTATTGTGACAAGTTAACCCTTTCGGAACTTCTTTTTTGTTTTTGACTTAAAAAATATTTTTTTTCCATTTTTCTACCATTTGAGCTTACGTAATGAATAGTCAAAAAAAAAAAAATTTAATATTTGTTGCAAAAGTAGTTGTTGGGCTTCATGCCATATGGCATAGAATGCACTTAAAGGAAAAAGAATATTAAAATAAAAATTTAAATTTTTAGTGACTTTTTATAGAATATACGCGTAAAAAGATAGCAATCTAAGTGTTTTTGATGAAAAAAAATTAAAGTGCATTAATTTTATATTATACGTTAAGTCCGGACAAGAAAACTCTAAACCTATCCTTTGAATAGTACATGAACAGCTTTAAGTTTTATTAGTTATATACATCTGTATGTAATTATGTTTATTTTAAAGTTCAAAAAAGTACAAACGAAAAGTTTTATTATTTATAATAATTCACATAAACAGCAAAATATAGGTTAGATTGCTTATTCAAAGCATTAAAACTAGGAAAAAAAGTTCGGTTACTGCCAAGTCCAGTTAATCTTAGGTCTGCGTCTATATCTGCCCCTGGAAAAAAGGAGAAATGAGTTAGAAATCTAATTCAAATATAAAAATGTGTAAAACCTACCTTATTTTGCATGGTATAATTTGAAACAATTTCTTGCGCTATTTGGAATGCATAGATGGACGTTGCATTTTGAACAAGTATATCTAGAATATCCTTTGCATCCTTGTACCTTGCATATGCGTTTTACGGCTGTATATTCCGGCCAATGTTCTATGCCATCAAAACGAATCAAAACTGCAGGAGCCCTTTCATATGATAGCGAAAATTCGAAGGGGCCACTTTCGTGTCCGAATGGAAATTCGGTATAACGAAAGCTAAAAGTCCATCTTGTCGACTCCTCCCATATATTTATTGTAGACACCTACAACGTTATGTGATACAACAATTTTCTTCTTTTGTTCCGCGCAAAATCTGGTGACCTCTTTGGTCTCCTTATGACCATAAATAGTCGAAGCCAATTGAATGCAGCCCCTATCCAACCATTTTAAAAGGAAAATGTTCTGGTTCCTTTCAATGCAAAAGTCACAACTACCTCTTCCTAACCTTTTCAAATCCTTTCCTGTTGCAAGCGGAGCTTTTCCGTTTCTGTTCCCTCTTATGGTGCCTGTTGCCCATATACCTTTTTCTCGCAAATATATTAATAAATTAATTGTAGTGAAATAGTTATCAAAAAATATTTTATGGTTTTTATTTTCCGGAATCGTTTTACAGAGGTGAATGATAATATCTGAACAGAATCCTAATTTTGACTCTCCAACAATTGTATTTTTCCCTTGGTATATTTCGAGATCATATACTATCCCATTTGAGCTACAAAGACAAAACACTTTTATGCCCCATTTGATAGGCTTTTTGGGCATATACTGTTTCAATCCAGTTCGAGCTTTGCACGGAATCATCATTTCATCAGAGCACAAGTTTTCATCTTTAGGAATATCGTAAGTTCTTTTCAGGAGCGTATTTATAAGTGGACGAACTTTAAAAAGTTTGTCAATCGAGTTCTCTTCTACAGTAAACTTTAGATTATTGCGTATTAAATGAAATCTATTTTTGGTCATGTGTTGACGAAATGATGGTAAATATTTCAGTAGCACCACTCCAGTACATAGCTAATCTAGGATAACCGATTGTTCCAATAACAATTTCTAAGCCTATTAATGTCAGAATTTCTTCTCTTGAAACATTAATTGCAGTTCCGATTTTTATAAGTACGGCTTGATTTGTTGCCTGAACAATAGTGTCTATAAGCTCATATGGAAAATACTTTTGAAAATATGAAACCGGAGTTTTTAGGTCTTGTTTAGGATAACTTTCAGAAAAATTTGAACTTGGAGTGCTCCATGCTCTCTTTATCCAACGAAATTTAAGAATTTTTTGAAATGATGGATACGTAGCTTCGCTCAAATCCAATGAATCATCTTCCGCATTTATACCTAAATTTTTTTCAAATAAATCGTTATTCCCATCCGGATTAGTTAGCTCCTCGATTAAAAAAGAATTGTTATTGTTATCATTAAGAATCTCCAAAAGAGCCTCCAAAACATCATTTTCTTCTTCTTCTTCATTTTCAAAGTCAGATAAATCTGAGTCTTCAAAATTAACTAAAACATTTTCTATTTGTTCGTTGTTTAGTTTATTAGACATTTTAATTACTGAAATTAGAAATCCAGTTTTTGCATAAAAAAGTCCAACCGTTAGATAAAACTATTAAAAAAACACCCAACCGCTGCGACTCTTCTTAGCCAAATATAATATTTCAGTTACGTTAAGTAAAATCAAGAAAGAAAACGTACAGCCACTTTGACTATATTCAATCAAATAAAAAAATTGATTGCCGTTGGGTAAAATCTATGCCATATGGCATGGTACGAAGTAAAAAAAATCGTACAGCTTTTTTGAACTATGTTAGGGATCTTACTTTTTTTACGCTTACTAAAGCAATAATTATTAACTAAATTATTTACACAAAGTTGGCAAATAACGTACTTTTTGTAATAAAACGCATAAATGTATGAAGTGATCTTTTATATAAAATATGAAACTCGAGAGAGACGTTCGCTTTCTGAACTCTCCTAATTTGCTGGGTACTCTAATCAAAATATTTTTTATATAAATTTGTTCCAAAAACTTCAAAGAAAAATACAAAAATATAAAAAAAATTGTATACATAAGTTTTATAATTTACAACAGGCATTGAAAAGCGACTATGCCATATGGCATAGAATAACCGAAAGGGTTATTAAGTATCAATAACATACAACAACTTCGCACTTACATAATAACATGTATTAAAAAACTATCTTTAGTGCTCAGTAATTTTTCTTAAGATTTTTTTGTTTTTGTTTTAAATAACAAGTACATAGATGTATTTTTAAATAATAGTCTAACAACATATCGAGCCATAACCGCCAAAAGGACGTAGGTTAGGTTAGGTTTATGTGGCTGCTAGTGATCGCACCAGCACACCTAGGCCTTTAGGCCCGTTGTGGTACCTCGCGGATTTGAAAAATCCCCCTACTCGAACCAACATGTGGAATTTACGAATTTTACTAGCTTGCGAATCTCTACTTTGGCCAGATCGCTAATCTCTCCGAAGAACTCTGATTCCAAGAATTTTCTTCTTCTAGCCCATAGTGCAGGACATTCACATAGAAGGAGCCTCACGGTTTCAGGCTCTTCTTCAATTCTGTAGCTTCTACAGAAGTCATTGCAGGGCACACCTAGTATCTCTGCGTGTTTGCCGATCAGTACATGGCCTGTTATAATTCCTAACACTAAGGAGCTTGCAGGTAGCGAGCGGCATACCTAAACCTTTCCAGCGTGATGAAAGCGGAGTGGATGTCCCCCTTCCTGCAAGCTCATCCGCTGTTTCGTTGCCCGGTATGTTGCTGTGCCCTGGCACCCATACCAAGTGAAAAGCAAACTGCTCCGCCATCTCGTTTAGATATTTGCGACACGTTGCTACCCTTTTAGAGTTACAGTTGACCGAATCAAGTGCCTTTAGTGCTGCTTCACTGTCGGAAATAATAAAGATATCTTTGAATTCAACCTCTTCTGTTCTTAGGTAGTCCACCGTCTCCTGAATAGCAGCGACCTCAGCCTGAAAGACGCTGCAGTGAAGAAAGACAGAATGATTTTTCTAATCCTTCTTGAGCTGAGAAAACACCCACTCCCACTCTGTTCTCAAGCTTTGAGCCATCAGTGTAAAAGTGGAGTGACTTCTCCGATCCAGGGGATCCATTGGACCACCAGTCTCTTTGAAGAATTAGTATGTTGAACTTCTTTGAGAAGCTTTGAATGGGGGCGCAGTAATCCGTATCTTGGGAGCCTAATTTGTTTGCAATTCTTGCGTGTCCTACTTGGGACACTTATATTTTCTTGTAAAAAGAACAAGTTCAGTTTTGTCCGGGTTTACACCTAGACCTTTATCTTTGGTCCAGTTCTCTACCTTTTTAAGTTTTTCCTGCATGATGTCGCACAGCGTCTGAGGAAATTTGCCTCTTACTACCACCGCGAGGTCGTCGGCATAAGCTACTACATTTGATCCTCCGTCCTCTTCCAGGGCCTTCAGTAGGTCATTAATAGCCACTACCCACAGAAGGGGAAAAGGACCCCACCTTGCAGGGTTCCTCTGATTGTACAGCGTTCTTAAGTTGCCTCCGCCAACTGGGCCCTCACAAACCTGTCAACCAGTAGTTTTTGCACGAGGGGCACCAGATATTGATCAACGCCCAGCTTCGCATGAGCTCTTGTGATCGCCAAGGGTTCTATATTATTGAAGGCACCCTCAATGTCGAGAAATGATATCAGTGTGTACTCCTTGACTTGTAGGGAGTTCTCTATATACGACACAACTTGTTGAAGCGCCGTTTCAGTGGACTTTCCTTTCATGTAAGCATGCTGGGAAGTCATTAGTTTGTGCGTTATTGTATCTCTAATGTGGGAATCAATTGCTCGCTCCAATACCAGCAAAAAGGCCTAAAATCTTTCGGATTGACATGGGATATTTTTCCTGCTTTAGGTATGAAAACAACCCTCGATTCCTTCCACATTTTAGGAATGTGGTTGAGGTTTAGCACCCCAATATACATAGCATACAGCCAAGTTGCACTTAGCTCCAGTGATTGTTGCAGCTGCACCGGGAGACTTCATCTGGCCCCGGCGCCTTGTAGGGTTTAAATGACTCAATTGCCCAAGTCACTTTCTCTATTTTAAGGAAGTCGGCATTAACCGGTTGTTCGCCTGAAAAAAAGCACATCCACGGCGCACGGAAAGTGTGTTTCTAGGAGAAATCTGAGAGTGTCCTCTGCCGACCCCGTCCGACCTTAGCAAGCATTTCTGAGCTATTCGGGGGGAGGTGGAGAGAACCCTTCTAAGCCTTGATCCATCTGACACAGATTCCATACAGCCGCAGAAGTCCCTCCAAGAAGACCTTTTCGAAAGCCTTAAGAGTTTTTTATAGTCCCCTAAGTAAGACCTGTAAATGTACCATTGTGGGTCACTTTGGGTTCTTTTCGCTAGGTTAAATAAAGTCCGACAGAGTCTGCGAGCCTTGTCGATATCTGCATTCCACCATGGAGCCTTCTTTTTGGCGCTTGGCTTCTTTATTGGACATGCCTTTTCAAGAGCCTTCCGACATGCGGTGGTTAACTGGTTTACCAAGTATTCTAGTTTCCCTGGGCTGCGCGGTACTCCTTCTCGTTGGCCTGAAAAGGACGTAAGCAACAAATAATTTTTTTTAATCAGAAGGTGCTTTTTGTCTCCTCAGTTAAGCTTCACATTTAAATGCAGCTTTGTACAAGATTTACGTTGTCTTTTCTACAAAACGCGACTATATTTATTAAAATGCGCTTTGCTTCTGCCGAAAAATTAAAGAGAATCAGCCTTCTTCTCTAAAATTTTTCATTTGTCGATTACGTCATTTTGGCGGTTAAGGCTCGTATTTTGTATTCGTGGATTCTTTGGTTTTTATAGCAAATGAAGTAAAAATTCAACAAAAAAAGATACGTTCCACTTTAAATAAAAGAGTACAAGGAAATAGAATTGGTGGACCCTGCTGTAAATGTCGATTTTCTTTTGTAAATTTCTTACAGCCGATCGCAACAAAAATGATGAATCGTCAAATCATCTACAAAGCCGTTAGTGGAATAAATGGATCAAATAAATATCTATTTATTCTACTAACGTATATAGTGGAAGTTTCTGGGCTCACTTGACGTGGTTTGGCTCTATTGACAACTAAGGGCTTGAATACAGCTTTCAAAAGTACTTTGCCGTTGCTGTAATTTTTTTTGAAGAAATTAATGTACATACATAGGAGCATATTTTTTTATACAAAGCTTAAGACAGATTTAATAAATTTTTGTAGAATAAAATTTCTTTCAATTTGATATGAATTTTTCAATTGTTTCGAGAGCTGTGTGCTAAGCTTAAGCTATGAAAATTCTTTTAATTTTTGATTTGGAACACAAAAAACTTGATAAATTCAGAAATTGTTTGATAATTTACAACCTACATCGAATCAAGGCATATACACTCTGTTCACAAATTATAGCACAAACACATATTGGCAGATTTGGGCACTCTATTTTTCTTCTAATTACTTAAAATTATTTTTCAGGTAAAATATGGTTCATTCTCTAAGAAACCCCCAAAATATAATTTTTTTTATTTATTTACAAAGTGTACAATGATTTAACAAAGTTGTATTAAAATTTCGAACTTTTTAAAAAAAGTGTTTAGAATTTTTTTGAGTATGCAGTTGCTTGGCTCATTTAATTCTAGTCTAAGAAAGTGTAAGTTTCAAGTGTCTACAAGTTATCACTGATTTTTGACAATTTTTATACTGGCAATTTCCTCCATACAAAGCAAATCGGCGATTAATGTTTATATGGAAGAAAATGCGAAGTAGCGTCAGTATAAAAATTGTCAAAAATCAGTGATAACTTGTAGACACTTGAAACTTACACTTTCTTAGACTAAAATTAAATGAGCCAAGCAACTGCATACTCAAAAAAATTCTAAACACTTTTTTTAAAAAGTTCGAAATTTTAATAAAACTTTGTTAAATCATTGTACACTTTGTAAATAAATAAAAAAAATTATATTTTGGGGGTTTCTTAGAGAATGAACCATATTTTACCTGAAAAATAATTTTAAGTAATTAGAAGAAAAATAGAGTGCCCAAATCTGCCAATATGTGTTTGTGCTATAATTTGTGAACAGAGTATACATACATACTTACATACTCGTAGATAGATACATACTTACATACATATGTACTATGTAATATAATATACATATAATATAATATATGTATATAGTATATTATATATATATAATATAATATTACACTCGTATGCATTCAAAATAATGCCATAGTCACAAATGATTTTTAAAAATAAATTAGCAACATGTTTGAGTTCATTTACATTTGGTTTAGTATAAAGTTCAGCATTCTAACAATATCGATGACCATATCGGTGAAAAGCGCCACTTTTCTTCTTCGTTTTATTTGCAATGGCTGTATGCACGCATCCATACATATGTATGTATGTACATATGTATGTGGTATATACATATAAAGTAAATACTTACATACATACATATATTGTATGTAAGAACACATTTTTGTATATTCCCTCACTCTTTACACACTATAACTTAAAATTTCTGGACTATAAAGGAGGAGGAAGAAGTTGCCTCGCCGGAGGAGGAAAAAGAAAATCTGAAAGAGCCCGAAACTGCCAAGGTAGAAGAAGATGAAAAGAAAAAGGCACCGGAAGAAAAACGTGCAGAAGAAGAAGAGAAGAAGGAACCAGTTGTTGAAAAGAAAAAGATTGAAGAAGAAAAGAAGATTAAAGAAAGAAAGAAGGTTGAAGACGAACCAAAGATTGAAGAGAAAAAGAAGGATAAAGAACAAAATCATGAACAGGAAAGCAAGAAAGAAAAAGCAAAGGTCGAAGAGCCTAAGCCCGAAGCACCAAAAGAAAAGCCAAAGAAAGTCCAAGCAAATCAAGAAAAAGATAAAAAACTAAAAGTAACAGAACAGCACCATGAAGAGGTAAGAAAATATGCTGGCAGCAATTTCTCAATGGCTTCAATGCTTACACTTACATACATACATATACATATGTACATATCTGCGTTGTTCAGCAAGCAACGCTTGAGAGTTGGCTACCCGATCGTTACGAAAGTCGCAAAAAAGTTCAATTAGATACGATAACCACACGTATTCAAACAGAAATGCATTGCATATCACATATATTTACAAATCTAACACAGCATGGCATGTGTTTTTTTTCATCTCACATTTTTTTTGTATTTGCTTCTGTAGAGAGTTTTGAAAAAGTGTCCGGGTCGAAGGCGTCACAGCTAATAAATGTAACAACGTGCATTAAATATAAACTTTAGATAGTTTCGTTTTCGACGAATACTTGCTCATTTTAGTATTAATTTTATGATTCTACAATTCTTAATTTCTTAATTGTATTATTTTTATGTATCTCCCACCCCCGAATCGACATCAACAGGGACAGCACGAAATAACTGCCATAAGGAAAGCCGATCGTAAGGTGAGTTCATATATAGTATTAAGTATTAAAATATTTAAAATAACTAACAAAATGCAATTAAAAAGAGATAAATAAACAAGCACAGAAGCGCATAACCATAGTACTAAGCTAATGTCACACTTAAGGGGGTCGGATCATTAGAGGCCAGAAAAAATTCGCTTTTTTGAATTTTTATTTTTAGAATAAGAAATAATGTAGACGATTCATTTAAAGAGTATATTTTAGAGCATATCTGAAAGTTATTTTTAATGATTGAACCACTGAAAAAGTTGAAAAATGGCGGAGGAATCCATGTTGCCGTGGAACGTGTCGCAGCTGATACCGTCCATTGGCGTGCAAAGTAGCGTCCATAATTCTTAACTGTAACAGTAAATATTTTTTTTTTTTTTTTTTTAATAAAGCTTACATAATAAACAATTATTATATAAACTAAAGTATGCAGCACTAGCATCATAGGCTATCGGCTGACTGGTGCGGCTGAAGCAACTTAAATGAGGCGAAGAAGATCTGCATCCTTCAAATAGTTATATATTTTAGAAATGTTGTCAAGAGATGGGTTCTTTAGAAGCTGGACAGGATCTTCGTTGTTAAAGTTATTAAGTCTGAGTCTATCCAGAGCAGAACAAAATACAAGTAGATGTAGCACACTTACAGTTGAATCACAGAACGGACATTTGCTGATGTTACTACCGTCCAATAGATGAGCATTGGTGATGATTGTATGACCAATGCAGAGTCGGAGGTATGGAGTAATGCGATTAACTGGCAGAGTGGACGGAAAGCCAGGTTTAGTTCGATTGGGATTTATTCTTGAATAATGGTGATTATAATTTACCCAATCAACAGCCAATTTAGCGCTTCTTAGTTGAGCAACAAGCCTGTAGATATCACTTTTAACGAAAAAAGTTGAGGTTATTGTAGGAGTGAGACACTTTCGTTGGCAGTAGAGTCAGCAAACATATTTCCTATTATACCCGAGTGACTGGGAACCCACATAACTCTCAGTTTATGTGGAAGCGATATCAATATGTCTCTGATGGCGCAAATAATATGATTTGAATTACTGCAATTTTTTATAGCTTCAAAGCTGGAGAAGCTGTCAGAACATATAATACATTTTCTTTTGCTTAGTTTTGAGTATTGAGCAGCTTTAAGAATTGCAGTAGCTTCAGCGGTGAATATTGAACAAAAAGGAAATAGCAGGCCGTTGGTTTTCCACATTCACTAACAGCAGCGAAGGAGGTGTAAGTACCTTTAGATCCGTCTGTGAATATGCGATTCCAACCAATTGCTTTGAAAGGAGCAGTTACTTCCAGGAAATTCGCTTTATAGACATCACTAGGAGTATTGTTCTTTCGTAGTTGAACTAAATCGGAAAGAAACGAGCTTTCATTAATTCGCCAGGGAGGGTATTTAATTCTCCAAGAAAAATCTATTTTTTGCGGCAACTCATTTTCTTTCACAAACAAAGCGCACTTGTATAAGGATGAAGGAACCTTAGGTGATCGTATGCGTGTCAAAGCCGAATAGAAATCTTTTTTTAGTGCATAGCTTGAATTGATAATTAGCTTTGGATAAAGTTTACGAAAGCTGTCTTCCATTATGTCTTTTAAAAAAGGCAGTCCAGATTCTGGCAGAATATTTTTTTATTGGTGACGTTGGAAATGCGCGAATAGAACGTCGTACTGCAGAATGATATGGAGCGGCAAGCATCTTCAAATGGCTTGTAGAATGATGTCCATATATTTCTAAGCCGTAATTAATGATTGACAATATGAGAGCCTTGGTCACTTTTACCAGTAGAGCCGGGCCAATGAGCGAGCGCTTACATGATAGATACTTAATTATATTTAAATTAACAAATAGTCTTTTTCTTACATATTGACAGTGCTGCTTAAATGAATACTTAGAGTCTAAAATTAATCCTAGGAACATAAAACTATCTGTACAGATTAAATTAACATTATTAAAGGTAAGAAGGGTTTATTACAATGATGTTTCTTACAAATATGTAATAACTTAGATTTAAAAATTGAAGTGCCTGAAGTATCAGACCAGAAATTTGTGAAAAGGAGGACATAACAACGGACAAATCGGATGTTTTGGAGTATAAAATTAAATCATCAGCATTTATTAAATGTCTGATATTAGGAAAACCAGATAAAATGGTACTAATTTCATCAAATGCGATAATGAAAAGGATAGCTGAAAGGGGGGAACCCTGAGGAGTTCCATTGTCAAGAGGAAGTAAAGAGGAGCGGACATTAGAAACAAGGACACTAATTTTGCGTTTAGAAAGAAACGATTTAACAAAATTATATATATGTGAGCCGACCTTCCATTTTTTAAGCTGTCTTAATACCACATGAATACCAATGCGATCAAATGCTTTTAAAAAATCAAGAGAGAGCACCAAGACGTGATTTTTGTGGGACAATGCATTAGACACAAAATGATCAAAATGCAGAAGAGCGTCCAACGTTCCCTGCCCTTCCTGAAAGCAACCTGGTTATAATGAATAAGTTTTTGAGACTGAGCATACCAAGAAAGCCTGATAGCAATGATTTTTTCCATTAATTTTCCTAGGCATGGAAGAAGGGATATGGGATGGTAACTGCTAACTTGGCAGGCGTGCTTACCAGGATTCAAAATGGGAATGACTGCGCTGGTCTTCCAAAGCAGAGGGTAGTTGCCAGTCCGATAGATGTTAATATAAAGATTAATAAGTCGGTTTAAAAGGAAGGGATGGATGTGTTTAATGATAGGGTAAGATATTTTATCAATTCCCGGGGTTTTGCCTTTAACTAAAGATAAAGCAGAGAGAAGTTCAATCATAGATAAATCCGAATATAAAAACTTTGCTGAAGAAGAAAGCTTGGGAGGAGGAAGGTAAGAGGAGGAAAGAACGGACTGTTTGCTGGAGGAAAATTCAGCAGAGAAACTTGTGTCGGAGGAGTCGTTGGAAAAGTGAATAGCAAATTCTAAGGCTATATCATGAGGATATAGTAGATTGCCACGAGGGGAATTGAGGGAAGAAATTGGAGAAAATGAAGATAAACTAAATAATCTTCTGGTGTCAGCCCAAATCTTTTTTGGATCAGAAGAAGAATTGATTTCACTAGAGAAGGATTGGAAACAACGAATTTTGGCAGATTTGGCTTTCCGGCGAAAAATCGCGTTAGATTTTTTGTATTTTATTAAATTTTCAGTTGAACGAGTGCGTTTGAATTCATGCCAATAAAATTTGACTGGTGTAGACGCGGATAGTGGAATGGAGTCATTAGCAGCTGCACGAATAATTTTTTGAATACGTGAGGACTCTTGATGATGTTGGACGAAACAGGAAAAAGTCGGGAATGAAATGCGCAGGACTACACAAACTTAACCCAATCAGCAAAGTCCGTTTTAAAGCACACTCTGGATTTGAAAAGGGGTGCGGGAATAGGAGTAGTAATTTTAGAAAGAATGGGAAAATGATCACTGCCATGAAGATCATCGATTAGTTGCCACTCAAATTTGTTGAGAAGGGATGAGGAACAAAGAGACAAATCAATATGAGTAAAGGAAGAGTGAGTGGAGAAGTGTGTCCGGGAACCGTCATTGAGAACAATGCAGTTTGACCCAAGTAAAGCATCCTCAATAATTCGACCTTTCAGATTGGATGAGGATGATCCCCAAAGGGGACTCCAGGCGTTAAAATCACCAGCCAATAGGAAAGGAGTAGTTCCAGACGGAAAGAGATTACAGATATCATTGAAAGTAAAATAATCATTAGGTGGGGAATAGGCACAAGTAATAATAATTTTGTAAGGAGAAATAATTTCTATTGAAAGGGAAGAGATGTTGAAAGAAGGAGGCGGAAAAGGGTTATGTGGAATTTTTCTGTTGATCAGAATGGCAACTCCCTGTTTGCTCGAAGTGTTTCTAGGGAGACAATGTTGTTAGCGAGATGAGTTTCGTTTAATAAAATTACTGAGGGGTTAAATGTTTTTATTAGAAGTTGAAGTTCGATGTAATTATTAAAGTATCCGTTCATATTCCATTGAAGAATAGATAACACACTTATTTTTATTAAATTTTACATATACCCTTAGGGTATGGCAATTTATTGTTCCATTAACGAAGGAGAAGGGGATGAACGGGAAGAGGAGGGAGGATAAGGGTAATTTACAAGAGGAGAGATTGCAAAAGTTTCGAGGAGAGAAGTGTGGGAAGATGGAGATGAGGTGTTAGATAGAGGTCAATAAGAGGGAGAAGGGGAAGAGCTAATGGAAAGGGGAGATGAAAGAGGGGATTTTTTTGAACTTTCTGAAAGTTCTTTGGAGGCTAATTGATTGTTGGAGGAGAATGAGTCGTTGGTGTTGTTTGAATTGTTGTTGTTAACTGATTTGTTGGAGTTGGATGAATTGTTGTTGTTGGATAAATTATTGGTGGCTGATGAATTGTTGTTATCTTTTGTTGGGGTTGCATTATTATTGAGGTTAGAATTATTTGATATTAAATTAATATCTTCAATATTAGAATTTTTTAAGCGTGTTTTTGTATCATTGTTAGTTTGTATTTTAGTAACATTGGCAAAAGATAAATGGGATGGGGTAGTAGGAAGTTGATTTTTATACATGTTGATAGCGTCACGCATGGTGCATTTGTGGATAGTTTTAATCTTTAAAATTTCCTTTGATTGGATAAATTTGGAGCAAGTATTGGAGGACGATGGGTGATGACCAGCGCAGTTTGCGCAATGAACTCTAGTGCATTCAGAAGGGGGAGAGTGGTTGGAGGGAAGGTTGCAAATTACACAAGAAGGAGTTTTTCCGCAGAACTTCGCAGTGTGACCTAATAGCTGACAGGTTTTGCAGCGCATAGGGTTAGGGTAATACGGACGGACATCTAGGGTTCTCCAGGCGACTTCAATTCTATTAGGAAGAATATATTTATTAAAAGTTAATAATATTGCCCCAGTTGGAACACGAAGACCATTAACCATTTTGGTAAATTTGTGGACTGCAGTTACACCTTCTTCCTTGAGGCCTTCAATTATTTCTTCGTCAGTTAGTTGGGAAATAAAAGGAGCGTAAATTGTGCCTTTGACTGAGTTAAGGGTGCTATGAAGAACGACTACAACAGCACCTGCACCGGGAACATGTTTTGTGCAAAGGAATTTGTCAGCAGTTCTTTGATTTTTAACCAGGAGAAGTAGACTGCCATCGCGAAGTGATGATATGTTGTTAACTTCTTTACTGATAGATTGGATACCTTTATAAATCGCAAAACAGGAGACGGATGAAATTGGTTTGTTGGAATCAAGAGATTTGATGACGAGGTATTTGCGGTCATCCTTCTTAGCTGTTGGTAGTTCCGGAAACACGTCGAACGTCACTTGCTCAAGCTTTTTTCTTTTAGGTTTTTGGGCTGAGGATAATAGGGCAAACCTATTATCACCCAGATTATAAGCCCCGGGGGGCATTATGAAAAAGTTATTTATTTTTATTCACAAATGAAGGAATATGTACAACGATTAGCAATCAAAAACGAAAAAAACGTGAAAAAACAGCAAAACTGATTAATGCCCTCAACTGTAAAGTGGCGTTATAAACGCGAACCGTAAAAGATTCAAGCTTTGAAAGCATATACTAAACCAAAGCACATGCGATAGAAAATACAACCGATCGGTTTGACAGCACGGTGGCGAATAACAGTAAATATAAATATCTTGTTACTTCGTATACTTTTTTACTCTATATGAACCTCAGAAAGCCAATGAAAACTAAAAATTTATAATTTTTTCTGTGTTTGAACTTTGAAATCGATTTTCAACGTTAAATTTGTGCATATTTTCACGTATGAAAATTAACAGTATCTCTTTACCAAATAGGTGAGATAGTTTTCGCGCAATCGTGCACAATTGCAAAAACATGGTTTTCAGAGAGCGCGCTTCAAAGTTTTGATAAAGTGCAACGAAAGAAGAATTTTCGTCGTCGCACTTGTCTTTTACCTGAAATACCTTTTGAATCACTTCGATACTAAGCTAATATTTTACACTATGTTTTTAGATAGTTTTGGAAGAGATTAAGCAAAAACAAAAAAAAATGATCCGTCCCCCTAAAGTTAGTGTCCCACTAAAAAGATTATCATAATCAGTTTAGTGCCAAGATCGCACTTTAAGTAAACGGCTATTATCAATATTATCAAATAAGTTCGTAGTTGTTTACTTGAAAAAAGACAAACCGACTTACTGCACTTTGTGGTTGAAAGTAGATGTCACTTGTTTGCTAATAAATTATTTAAAGCTTGTTTGATTTGTGTTTATACGGTGAGAGAATTGTGAATAAATTTAGATAACCTGGATAACAGATAATCAGTTCATCGTTTTTCAATTATAAACTGAGCAGTATCTTTTTCTAACCTATTCCGGCCGTATGAATCGCCTTCCGTTTATTCGAACAAATCACATAGTTTCTTAAGTTTATATCTTTATAATCGTAAATCAAATATAATACAAGCATCCAATATGTTTTATCAAATTTCCAACTTAAGGCTCTGACCTCACAGAAATAAGAATTTTGCACACTTAGTAGCGGCTTTAGTCGTCAATCAAATTTTGAGCTAATCTCGTTTATCGCAAATCCGTTCAGATCTGCATAAGTTTTCAGCTTGTTTTGAGTATACTCGCTTATAGTATTTTGTTGTAAGTCAATTAAGAACGTTCGTTTAATGAACTTGGAAATGTTTTGGCAAAGAACGTACAGATCAAGAAGTTCCACGTCATTTCATTCCCTGTGGAAAGAAATATCGTCTTACCTCACTCTGAAAGCCTATTAGATCGAAACCAATTGGAGCAAACTGGTCCTTATCTGGTTTGTTCTCTGTGCTCTTAGTAATGGAAACGCGTAGTAACTACGAGTATTTCGGTGCGGCAGTAACCTTCAAAATCGTACTCATTGCGGTCTACTTCTCTCCCTGTGTTGTCGTCGCGGGCAACATTTTCCTTCCCGTTCCATGTCCTTTGTTTCCACATTGACATTCGTTGTACAACAGCTTTTTTGTTAATAACGAAATACATATATGTACCAGCAAGGTTTAAAGAGTATCTTGAAAGCTTTTTGGTTATTGCTGCCAAGCGAAGCTGTAGAAATTGAATTGTAAATTTGGTTCAAAAAACCGCTGAGATAATTCAGTTTTTGAATAGAAAACAACGCCATCACAATCTTGGTTTCGAACCACCAACCGATTTTTGATACCTCTCCAATGATTACATATTCCACAAATATTAAACGTTGTTATCGTAAATTTTAACACGACAGGCAAGTATACAAGAAGAGCACAAATCAGAGGTGCGTAGAAGGTCCGTAATCAAAACTGAGGAGACCACTATAATAGATGGCGAAAAAGTGTCATCGCGACGCTCATCAATAGCGGTAAGTATTTGAACTAAAAATTTCACCTTTGTGTTTTTTTATCATATCGCAACTCACTCATTCATCCGTATATATGTATGTACCTATGATGTACTCGCATTTACCTTTGTCCATGTATATGCATATATGTATGTTGGTTTTATTGGTATGCTCGATGGTACAGCAACAATTGGAAGAATCCAGTGTGGAGTCTCGAAGGTCGTCCATCGTGGAAAAGAAAACGCTTGAGGTAATTAGCTTAACCATTCACTGATGTCATTACAACCATATTCCTTGTGAAACTTAGGGATTATCCAATTTTTGCAGATACTTCACTTCATGTTTCTCGCTTTCAAGAAACATATACCGTTCTAGTCAAAATTATACAAAGTACCAATTTCAACGTCTTTTTTAAGGAAAAAATTTCCAAAATATTGTGTTTTTTTTTTAAGAATATGTAAAGCTTGCGAAAACAGCTAGAAATCTTTGGGCTACTTCATTTTAAAAGGGACATGGCAATCTGGAGTAAAAAGCACTATTGTATGAATTCATTTTGTTTTAAAATATTTAGCTGGTATTATTACGAAAGAATGTAAACTTATTTTTTGACCAAACGATATTTGTGATTTATTGTCGTATGACTTAGCGACGGATATTCGTCAATGATCTTATTTTTAGATTTTATTATTTAGATTCTAAAATATGTTTCTGCTTTCTCTTAACCCTGCAACTGATTTACATGCAGACTTATATTTTTTTGCCAAACTTCCGAACGTTTATTTTTTCGTCACTAATTTGTAAACTGCTCTACAATCATTTTGTGACCAGTTTGTACTAATTTTGACGCCTATTATGAAATTTTTAAATCTTTTTTCTAACACAAAGTCAACCGCAGATTGATGGAATTTTTCTTGCTGTGTTTGCAATCTTCATACATTCCTTAATACGAAATATTTGTAAGTAAATTACAAACAATAACGGTTTAAGAAAATTAGAGAAATTTTAGCTTTGTGTAAATATATTGTATATGTATGTATGTAGATATTTTTGTGAGAGTAATTTTTTCGGTTAGCAGCAAATAACTATGCGCTAATAAATAATGGTTGAGTACAATTTACTTAAACAATGAAGAAGAAAAAATGAAGAATGTTAAGCTTTTATAAATTTCTTCGTTTCGTTTGATATTTCTACGTGTTTACATAATATTTGTTATAAGAGAGCAAAAACTGAAATCTTTTATACAATTATTGATATCATTTGCGGAAGTAGATATAATATTTTTTGTTGTTTTTTTACTCCGACAAGGTTGAAAGTTGATGTATTTTGGAACGATTTTCCGTCGATCCTTGTCAAATTTGGTTTTGAAACAAACCGGTTTCGGCGTTGTGCCATCTTCAGTGTTATTTTTCGTTCTGTTTAGTTTACGTCTGGCGGTCCCTATTTATTGTGTTTTGTCCTTCGTAGGTATCGGTATCTATCGTTAACTAGCAGCCAACAAATGTTTGTAGGTGTATGCTACCTGAGTTTAGGGTTTATTTGTCAGCGTGAAGTTTTTTCTTCTACGGTTGCCCATGTGGTATGCATGGGTAGGTAGAAGTCAGTAATTTTTGTCCTGTGGGATGTTTTGTGATATAATATAATATAATTTTGGCGCGTGCACTATATAGCTCAGTGTTTGGCCGAGCTTCTCCTACCGTTTGTGGTGTGCGTCTTTATATTATACCACAAATGGAGCGACCTACAGTTTTGTGCCGACTCCGAACGGCAGATGTATTTAATGAGAAGCTTTTTCATGGCAAAAATTACCTCGGAGGTTTGCCATTTCCTGCCGAGGGGTGACCGCTATTAGAAAAAACTTTTTCTATTATTAAGATTTTGCTTGCCCTGACTGAGATTCGAACCTCGAACTCACCGGCATATCGAGTTATAGCACGCACCGCTACCAAATCGACCAAAGCCACAAAAAAAAGTAGATAGACGTGTTTTAAAGCGCTCTGCGATTTTCGGCTAATAAACAATGCCTAATTGCATTGAATGTAAAACAAAGGTCTTAACCAGAGACCACGTTACATGTGGTATTTGCTGCTCTAATGTGCATTTCAATTGTTAAAAATTAAGCATTAGCAATGCGGACTTAATTGCCGGCAACGAAAATATAAAGTTTTTGTGTAATAATTGCAACAATCACCTATCAAAATTGTGTGAAGCTGATTTTGTCGATACGTTGAAGAGTATAAGCTCTCTTAGTGATTTTCTGCAATCGTTCGCCCTTATTAATTCGGGCTCCGTCAGTGATCCAACTCCTGCTAATAGCAATACAGCGACTAATATTATTCTTACAAGATCCAAGGCTAAGGGCGCCGACCCCATGAAACGGAAAAATAATGATCTGATGTCGCCGTCTTTGTTGCTTCATCTGCTAACAGCCAAGTCAAAGCTAAGAGTATTAATTCAAATTCCCACTCTTCACTACCGAGAGGTGATAACACTGCAGACACTAGCATTGGTATCCATAGTGATAACACCGCTGTCTTTCTCGCTGGCCAACTTCATACACTGACGCTGCTGCTCTTGTTGTTAATGCTCCCGTATCTGGTGCTCAAAGTGCTATACCTACTAACACGATTGAGCGAAACAAAGGTTGCGCCCATTGCTATATTGCTATTTCTCTCTTTGTGATTTTGACAGAATCAGCTGTTTTTGGTGCGTTACACTGGTAAAACTGGGTTTTTATAGGGTAAACAAACCCATTTCTGGACACTCAACATTTTCTTTACTTTGACGCTCTTTTTCCTGCTATTAACCAAACCGCAAATAATTTTGTTGTTTGTGTGAGTATAAATATTTTTTAACACTATAGCGTTTACGTAATTGTCATGATATATTTATTACACTGAAAAAAGCACTGATGTCCGGATATTTAGATGGTTGTGCATTTACCCTATATTACATTTTATTCGCATTTTTTTTTAGTTATCTCTCTCTCCCTGTTCAACCAGTGTGACGTCACGCAAAGGCAAATGCTCTCTGATGGGCGCAATCTTGTTATCCATCATTTATGACCTACTAACGATTTGTCGCCTCATCATAATGTCAAGAAGAAAATTCGTACCGGTGTTGTTGGTAGAAATGGGAGAGGTTAGTTGGAAGTGTCGGTGCGAATGAGGGATTTATCAAGCAGTGAATTACGTAGTTTGTTTTATATTCACAAAATCGTTTGATATTAGACCAAACTTTTTCTGTTAAAGTACTGGGATTGATTTGAGAGGTGAATTTTCTAATTGAAATTCTTTTTGATTCTTTAACTCCCCTTTTAAAAAGCTCATTTGACCTTTTGTATCTCATCACGGTATCTTCTATAATATGTCGTTTCAAGATATGCCAGCATTTCTTTTTTTCATTACGCAGTTCTTGTAATTCAGGAGTCCACCATGGAACATTGTGTCTGAAGTTGTTTGGGTTCGATTTAGGAATAGATGCATGAGCGGCTTGAACTATAATTTTATTAATATTCGCGGCCTCTTTGTTAATATTGACTGATACCGGACGCATGGAGCAGTTTTTAGCTGAAAGTAACTTATATGATTCCCAATTAACTGTTTTCGTAGTGAATCTAGGTTTATGTATTTGGAGACAGGATTGAAGAGGATGGAAAAGTAAGATGACTATAGGGAAGTGATCGCTTCCGCATAAGTCATCTTCTATAACCCAGTCGCAGCAAGGTGCAATATTGGGGGAGCAGATAGAAATGTCTATATGCGTGAGAGTATTATGAGTTCTGAAATTTGTTGGTGAGTTGTCATTAAGAATAATGAAATTGGCTCGAGTTTTTCCTCTACGGGTGTCTGCTATTAAAATCGCCCAAGATAACGCTGGAAGACGTAAAACTTCCTAGTACGTTCTGCAAATTTGTTATGTTGAAATGTTTATTTGGGGGTATGTACTCGTATGATGATATCACTGTAAACTGCATTTTTGAGAAACGTTTGACTCCAATGGCGTTGAAATCGTTGTTCAGGGAAATCATATCATGTTCCATAGAGTTGTGAATGAGTATGGCAACTCCTCCGTGTGAATTAGATGTGTTGAGGTTGTAAAGGGAGAAGTTTACTGGGATGGGTATAGGTGTATTGGGTTGGATATGTGTTTCCTGTAATGCTAACACTTTTATGCTATATTTCTTTATTAACAGTATAAGCTCATTATAGTTATTATTTTGACTCCAATGGCGTCGAAATCTTTGTTCAGGGAAATCATATTATGTTCAATCGAGTTGTGAATGAGTATGGCAACTCCTCCGTGTGACAGAACTAAAATAAAGTTCGCAATAAACAATTTTCAACCCTACAAATCCCCTGGTCCAGATGGGATCTTACCGATAATGCTGCAAAAGCTTGGGGAACCCATGATCATATGGCTGGATCAGGTCTTTAAAGCCAGCATTCGACTATCACATGTTCCACAAAGCTGGAAAAGAGTCAAAGTTGTTTTCATTCCGAAGACAGGTAGAAGAACCCATGATGAAGCAAGAGACTTTAGGCCAATAAGTCTAACATCTTTTCTGCTTAAAGCACTAGAGAGATTGCTGGACATACATATCAGATCCATCATACAAGGATCAAAGCTATCGACAGCCCAACATGCGTATATTAAGCGCAGGTCAACAGAAACTGCTCTACACGAAGTGGTGGGCACCATAGAAAAATCAATCAACTTCAAAGAATTTACTCTATCTGCCTTCCTAGATATAGAGGGGGCTTTTAACAATATAAAGGTCGAGTCAATCACTCAATCACTACGAATGATGGGGGTATCTACCCACATCTGCGGATGGATTGAGCAGATGCTCAGGAACAGACATATTATAGCAACCAGTGGTTCATCAACACTCTCCCGCTATGCGAACAGAGGCACCCCGCAAGGGGGGGTCCTGTCCCCATTACTTTGGGTAGTGGCTATGAACGATATTCTACTGAAACTCAAAAGCGATGGAGTAAAAGTAGTTGCATATGCAGACGATGTCGTAGTGGCAGTATCTGGTCTTTTTCCCTCCACGATAAGCGAAATTCTCGAGGCAGCTCTGCGTAGACTCCAAACATGGGCCTCACAAAGTGGGCTGGGTATCAACGCCTATAAGACAGAGCTAATGCTGTTCACTAAAAGAACTAAAATAGCACGGTTTAAACTTCCTTCTCTTAACGGAACTCCTCTGACTCTATCCCCTGAAGCAAAGTACTTGGGTATCACATTGGACCCGAAACTTAGCTGGAAGAGAAACGTTGAGAGGCGTGTTGAGAAAGCATACATAGCCTATTACTCCAGCAAACGAATCATTACTAAAAACTGGGGATTAAAACCGAAGCTTGTCCTGTGGTTGTACACGGCCATCATAAGGCCGATACTTACCTACGGAGTACTGGTGTGGTGGCCAGCACTAGACAGGCAATATAATATCAAGAAGCTAAGCAGCATACAACGTGCAGCTTGCGCGAGTGTAACAGGGGCCATTAGATCATGTCCCAAGGACGCACTTAATGCGATCCTACATCAGCTGCCAATTGAGCTCCAAATAAAAGAAACTGCGGCGAACTCTGCAATCAGACTCCAAGAGTCAGGATGCTGGAGGCCAAAGCAGTACGGTCACAGCAGAGTTCTCGACGGGCTCTTGGGAGCAAACGAACAATCAGATTATCTACCTCCTTCGCTGGACTTCAGGAAAAGCTTCCAGGTAGTATTTCCATCTAGGCGCGACTGGAGCAGGGGCAGACTGCCGGACGAGAACACCACCTCCCTCTACACGGACGGGTCAAAAATGAACTGCGGTGTGGGTGCTGGGGTGTTCTCAGAGAAGCTGGATGTGTCGCTCTCGTTCCGTCTACCTAACTTTGCCAGTATCTTCCAGGCAGAAGTGATGGGAATTGAGAGGGCCTGTCAGGTACTGATAGGTAGAAGCGAAGGGGTACGGAAAGCATATATCTTCTCAGATAGTCAAGCAGCTCTCTTGGCACTGGAATCACCGAGAACCATTTCCAGAATAGTCCATGACTGCAAGTGTGCGTTAAGCTCAGCGGCTGAGTCGGTTGACATTTCTCTCGTTTGGGTTCCTGGCCATAGGAACATATACGGTAACGAGAGGGCAGACGGGCTGGCCCGAGTCGGCGCCTTTCTTGAGGAATCTGAGGCGGAAGCAATACGCTGCCCGCTGGGAGTCATCAAGAGAGAACTACATTTGAAGTTTGTGCGAACAGCAGGATTGAGATGGGGTAGGTTAACGACGTGCAAAATCGCGAGAGAAATTTGGCCTACCTATGATCGACCAAAAACGGTAGACCTCCTTAATAGATCAAGGAAAGAAATATTCCGCCTAACAGCTACAATCACGGGCCATTGGCCGCATGGTGAGCATGCGGCCAAGATTGGCCTTCCATTCAATAACTACTGCAGGAGCTGTAAACACGCAGACAGCAGAGAAACCATTTTTCACTATCTGTGTGAGTGCCCAGCTCTGGCACGCCTTCGACAAGAAACACTTGGGTTTATCCCAAGAGGGCTAAAGGAGATCTCTAAGTGTAATATAACCTGTTTAAATAGCTTCATCCACAAATCAAAGTGGTTCGAAAATTAAAGACCGTAGGATATACCAGAGGTTCCATGAAAAATAGCGTAGCAAAATGGTGCTTCCAGCGCTAATTGGGCCCTTGTCACTAAAGGACTAGGCAACGCTTCAACCAACCAACCAACCTCCGTGTGAATTAGATGTGTTGAGGTTGTAAAGGGAGAAGTTTACTGGGATGGGTATATGTAGGTATATTGGGTTGAATATGTGTTTCCTGTAATGCTAACACTTTTATGCTATATTTCTTTATTAACAGTATAAACTCATTATATGTAGTTATTATTATAACCTATGATATTCCATTGTAGGATTTTTAACTTAATAGTTATTACGAGAAAAAAAAACTGCAGTAAAAACCGAAATAAGGAAAATAAATTAAATAAAGAAAGTAAATAGAAATTTTAGTATGGTTTTGCTGATTAATTCACGTGAGTTTAAATATCGTCCACGGCTCGAAACCATCTTCTTCCTCTGTTGTTGTTTTTTTTTATTCGACTATGTGGAGTTTGTTTTTGAGATGGATTTGTTTTTGCTTTTTAATTGGGTTATAAGTCTGTTTGACGTATTTTTTGGAAAGATTGTAAGTTTGGTATTGTTGGCAGATTTTAGAGCTGATTTAGATGTAGATGGAACGGGATTGAATTCAATATCAAGATCATTCATAATGTCGCTGTAGGTGGTTACGGGTCGTTCGCGCTGGTTTGTATATTGAATGGATGGCTTATGATAATTGGTTGGCACTGCTGCTGGTGGGATGAATGGAGGTGGTGACACGATTGGTCGCTTTAAATGGCTATGTTCCGCCTTTGGCGTGCGGCTGGAAGCGACTGAAAGGTAGGTTGCGGGTTCATGTTGATGCCGTTCCTGGTAAATTGTGTGTTATCTACTTTGAATGTTTTTTTATTGCTTGCAGCTCTTGTTGTTTTATAAATACTGGGCACTTTTTGTCAATCGCGGCGTGGTCGTTAGGGGTAATGTTAAGTTTTATGCAGTTAGTACACATTCTTTGGTTAATACACACTTCATTTCTTTTTCGGTTTAAATTACAGTCTTTTGCACAGAATGGACAGATTTTAGTATTTTTGCAGAATTTGGAAATATGTCCATAGTAAAAGCTGTTGTTGCATCTAACCGGACGGGGTATGTGTGGACGAATGCTTATATTTTAGTAGCCGATAGAAATGTCTAATGGTAATGACGTTGAAGCAAATGTTAATATAACTAAGCCAGTTTCCGTTAACTTATCGTTTTCTTTTATTAGCATTTTTTCCACTTGAGACACATTTTGTTTTTTTAACTCATCTAAAATTTCATTTTCTGGAATGCCACGTAGGCCATTGCCTTTAGAATAGTTTAGTGTTTTATGTTCGCTGATTTGTATTGTGA
Source organism: Philophylla caesio (assembly GCA_963971545.1). NCBI lineage: Eukaryota > Metazoa > Arthropoda > Insecta > Diptera > Tephritidae > Philophylla > Philophylla caesio. Next base: position 6,180,889 of record OZ020605.1, read on the forward strand.
TGTCTTTGGTTAGAGCAGTAAGTGTTAGTAGTTTGTTTGCTTGTATGTGGTTCTTGGTTTTTATTAACACATCTCCATTATGAGTTTTTTTACATTCGTCAACCTCGCTGTTGCATGTAATATCAATCGCTTTTTTTAATAAGAAGGGGACACGTTAGATAGTGTATTTGTATTATTTGTAAGATATTTTGGCCCTGTGCTCGAAAAAGCTGGTTTTATGGTTTTATCCCATTGCATTAAAGGTTGATTGACAGTTTTTATTATGTTCGGTGGTTTATTCATGTTGATTGAAGCTAGCAGAAGGTGTTAATAATTCTCACTATACTACTTGTTTGTGTTTTTGTATTCCTTTTTCGTTCTTATTTGTTTAGCAGTTGATAGTGCCAGACTACACTAAGAGCTTTTGTGTGTATCACTGTGTGTTTATCTGGTCAAACACGTTTTTTTGGTATATATATTCACAAAAGGTAATTGTTTTTATTTTGGCCGCTACGCGATTATTAGAAAATAGCTAAGCTAGCGGTTTGAAATTGATCTTATCGCAACGAGAGTCACAGATAAACTTCACAGCGAACAATTTACATCCAACTGTTCAAAAATGCATTTTTGTGTCATATTCAAAGAGAACTAATCCTTATAATTTTAATTACAATTTGGATGGAAATGTATTAAAAAGGGATAATAAGATAAAGGACTTGGGTCTGATTTTTGATTCGAAATTAACTTTTGTGGAACATGTAGACCATATTGTGTCTAAAGCATTTTCAATGATTGGGTTTATTCGTAGGAACTCTGAAGATTTTTCTAATCCAATGACTTTAAAAGTGCTATACGTTTCGTTGGTGCGCAGTCTTCTGGATTATTGTTGATACTATGGAAGAGTGCAAAGAATTTTCACTAAGTATGCATTATCCAAACTCCATTGGCCAAATGGATCTCCTGATTATTTGGGTAGGCGTAAACTGTTGGGCTTACAGAGCTTAGCTGATAGAAGAAGTTGTTTTTCAATTATATTTATATACAATATCCTAAACGGCAAAGTAAATTGTAGTGAAATTTATGATCTAATAAATTTGCATTATCCTCAACGAGAACTGAGGCAGGTTAGACTCTTTCCGGTCGCCGTATCTAAATCAAATCAGCTATGCAATTCTTATTCTGAAGTTATAAATTTTTATTTAAATGTACTTAACTTTAAGTTTAATTTATTCAAAATGTTTAACTAATCTAGAAGTCTGTAAAAACTTCTGTAGACGAATTAATTAAATAGATAAATAAATAATTGAATCGTGTATATAAGTTAAACACGTTGATTTGTTCGGCAAAATTATTTTCTTTATTGCGATGTTATTCGCTTCGAATCAACTTTCTAATTGATTTTTCCATCTATGTCAACTAAGCCAAAGCCCTAGCCCAAGCATGAATTCAACTGAATACCGTGTGAAGTTGTTGGTAGATTTTATATGTAGCAATGCGGGTGTAGCAATAAACGATGTAGGTACCGTAACGCTTAAAGCGTTGATATGCGCTTTGGTCGTCTAACAAGCGGTGGTAAGCTGTTGCTATGTGCTCTTGCTGATTATCTTGATGATCATAAGAAGGTCATTTCAATGATAATGTTGATATGCAAATTTATGATAGCGTTCTTGTAGCAAATATTCCAGCATAGAAAACCCAGCAGATAATATGGGTAGTGTTAGCGGCTTTGTTAGTTGAACATTTGTGATTATTCTAACTGCTATGTTAACTATCCCCCTGCTAAATCTCGAAACGTCCTCGATTCGTGGAAGTATGGTATTCCGCAATTTGATAAGAATGTTGTGTTGAAAATTGGGGCATTTTTGCGTAGTGGTTTGGCTTAAGTTTCACAGTTGATTTGTTTTAGTTACAGATAATTACAATTAACGACTTAAATAATATGAATATTTCACAAAACGGAAAAAAAACGGACTAAGCTACACCATATGAAATCTATAGAATTTTCAATATTAACATTTTTCTAGACTAACGTGATGATTTAAAAAATTAACAAGTGGTTTATTTAGAGACGTTTTGGTCGTTTTAATGCCGTTTTCTTTTGCTTTCGATTTGGTTAATGTATTTCTAGCTTATTGTTAAAAAAGAATAAGTATGGAAAAGTTTATCATTTTAACGAAGATTACTTTTATGGACTTTCTTGCCATTAATCAGAACTGTCGTACCAAGGTCTTTTTCGATTATTTTCTCAACAAATACCTTATCAAATTTATTTCCAAGCCTTTTATTTCTTCTTATGAAAACTTTCTCTCCAGGGTTGTAAGTTCTGGCAGCTCGCCCTCGATTGTTTCTTTGCATGGTTTGTTCTTGAGCTTCAGATAACTTTTTCCTTATAACCTCTAGCTTTTCTGTCGCACAATTGTGAAATATATCAGTTGGCCTGGCACTAATGACGGAATGGTAGCTACAATTATATTTGTGCGTTGCTAAAATTACCAATTCAATTGTATCGTCTATCTTTTGCTGCTCTTTGATGCAGCGTGCGATTTCCAACAAGGTGGAATGGAACCTTTCTACCTGACCGTTGCTTTCGCTGTGTAGTGTGGGAATAAAAAATTGGTCTATTGAAAAGGTGTCTCTTAGGAAAACTTTAATTGCACTTGATTGAAAAGCTTTTTCGTTGTCAGAAACAATGACTTTGGGGTTATTGAAGACCAATAAAACTTCTAATATGGCGTGTTTAATATCGAACGTGGCTCTTGAAACAATAGGTTTTATTATGGCAAATTTAGAAAATTTATCTATGCACGTTAAAAACAAATGCTTGCCGCTTATAAAAATATCCATATGAAGAATTTCACCTGGTACGTTTGGAATTGGTGTTTTACCTATTCCAGGGTCAGGAGGTTTCCTCTGGTATTTGTTCTCTAAACAAATCTTGCAATTTGGTATTGTTGATTTCAATAATTTTTTTATATCTGGGAAGTAATACTCACGAGAAATCTGGCGAAAATTCTCATGTAAGCCACGATGAGCACGATTGTGCTTCGTTGTTATCAACTCTATTTGATCATCTTTGTTGGTTATATCAATTAGGAGAATTTCGGTGTGAATAAATTTAATACCAGGAAAAGCCGATATTATTACGTTTTGTATTTTTCCTAAAGTTTGAAAATCGCAGTAAATTCCGTTGGTGACATCAGGGTTAATAATAATTTTTAAACATTGGACAAGACTTTCAAGAGTATCAAAAGTGATCGTGTGACGAATTAGTTTTTGAAAAAATATTTTAGTAGTTTTGCTAAAGGAATTAGACTTCGAGATCATTAACTGATTTCTGAATTGGTTAATAGGGCATTTTGCAGATTTAATCGTATTACTTAACGATTCTTCGCTATGGATAGTTTCACTTGATGCCACTTCGCTCAAATTGTGGGAAAATTGCCTAGAAAGTGCATCCGCGACTTTGTTGTCTTTTCCAGGTTTGAAATGAAAACTGGGCGCAAACTCCTCTATGAACGCTCGCCATCTTTTCATTTTTGCGTTTGGATTTTTCTCTGACATAGCGAATATCAAGGGCTGATGGTCAGTAAATATTTTTATATCTTTCGTTCCATATAAATAATGGCGAAGCTTTTTTAATGACCATACAATCTAAAGTAGTTCACGTTCGTTAGTGGCGTAATTTTGTTCGGTAGCAGAGAGCGTTCGCGAAATCATAGTAACTGGTCGACCTTTTTGCGACAAAACTGCACCTAAGGCTGCAGAAGAGGCATCTGTTGTAAGCTCGAATGGTAGGTTATAATCGGGGTATTGAAGTAAAACGTCCTCTGAGGCTAGTATCTGTTTTATTCGTTCGAAGGCTTTGAGCGCTTCAGGGCTAAAATCTATTTTCACATTTTTTGAATTGCGTGCACCCACTTGTCCGTTTTCTCCACGAAGATAAACAGTCAAAGGCTTAACGATGGCGGCATAATCTTTAATGAAACGCCTGTAGTACCCTGATAGGCCAAGGAATGAGCGTAACGCTCGAAGAGTTTGGGGTTGCTCATAATTAGTAATGTCACGAACCTTATCCGGACAAGTTTTAATGCCTGTGTTAGCAACAAGAAAGCCAAGAAACTCCACTTGGGTTTTAAAAAATTTCGATTTTTCGGACGAGACTCTCATTCCTGCGCTTTCAAGCTTTTGAAGTATATGGTCGATGTGCTTTAAATGCGACTCCTCATCTGAAGAGTAAATGATAATATCATCGACATAAACATGACAATATTTCCCAATAAATTCTCGTAAGACATCATCAATGGCCCTTTGAAAGATACTGGGCGCATTTCTTAACCCGAAAGGTAATCTACAGAACTCATATTTTCCATTGTTAATACTAAATGCTGTTTTCTGTCTATCTTCCTCACACATAATAATTTGATGAAACCCTGACTTAAGGTCTAATGTTGTAAAAAATTTTGAGCTTCCTAAATTGGCCAAGATTACTGATGTATCAGGAATGGGATATCGATCTGGGATTGTTTTCTCATTGAGTTTACGAAAATCGATCACCATTCGCAATTTTGGCTTCCCATCTTCATCAAATCCTTTCTTAGACACGACGTGGACAGGTGAATTGTAAGGCGAAAAAGATGGCCTTATTATTCCTTCCCTAAGAAGCGTTTTTATTTCATTATTTATAAACGGAGCTACGGAAATAGGATACGGATAACTCTTGCTGTAAATTGGTTCATCCGTATTTGTGCCAATTCTACCCTTAACGGTCGTGTTGTACGGCAAGGCTCTATTAGGATCAGCAAATGCATTTATGTTTTTATTTATTAACTGTCGAAATTGAGATTGGAATTTTAGTGGAACTGAATGCTCTTCTATTGTAATTAAATTGACCTGTTCGCATGTAAGATAATGTAATTTTTCTTTACCATTACGGTAAAATAAATATCCTTGAACAGTATCAATTTTTGCATCAATTTGTCTTAAAAAATCGTATCCTATAATACCGTCGAACGTGCTTAAGCTTGAAAGCAGAAAGAACGTGGAGGTATTGTCTAGCACATTAATTAAGCACTTTTTATTAATCAAATTTTTACCATTTATGGATTTCAAATTAAAGGGTTTTTCCAAGGGTTTTATTCCTTTAAGAAACGAAAGATGCTTTACATAATTTTTTGACGTGCCTGTGTCTACTAAAATACGAAGCTCCTGACCGTTTGGGCACTTTTTTGTTATAAACGGTAGGAGCGATTTCAGTTTAAAAAGTTAACTTCGTCAACATATTCTGCAACACCATCGTCACTATAGCTACAATTGTAGTTTTGAGGGCTTTCGCAATAATATTCAATATCCTGACTTGGGGTTTCTTCTTCAGTCGGGAACGTTTTTAAGTCTTCCGACATATAATTTACTTTTTGATGTTTTTGAAATGGCGAACGATCGGAATGATATTGTTCACGACTCCTCTTATATGCAACTGGCAAATTCGGATTTGAATACTGCGGTTTAGGTGTGTAATCAGGTGTAGCGTGAACTGTATTTTTAATATGCTGACGCGGTTGAAGAGGCGTATTTGGAATACTATTACGCTGCCTGTAATAACTTGTATTGTTATCAATTTCCATTGGAGTTGGTCTCCCGGAAGGATTTGCGCTAAAGCGAGTACTTGCATGTGGTCGATTACTGTGGTCTATTTGTTTATATTGAGGTAATATCGGCCTATTGGATTTATATGTATTTCCTACAGCAAAAGCTTCTGCAAAATCGTGTCGCCTATGGTTCGTTTCGAGCTCTTGAGCTACTGCAAGAGCAGTTGGAAGGTCTTTTGGTCTGGCGGAGAAAACAATGTCGGACAATGGACGACGAAGTCCTGATATAAAAACGCGTAAAGCGTTCTCTCTAGCGCGCTCATTTAGTGCAGCAACAATATCTTTATTTCCGCTATAGGTCATGATTTGTTTATTTATTATGAGGCATAGCTTTTTATCTACTTTATTGTAGTACTCAGTAATAGAGATATTATCTTGCCTAAGTATGCTTAATTCATTTTCGAGAACATAAAGCGGAGTTTTATCTGCGTATTCTTGATCTAACCTAGCTATAATTGCCTTGAAGTTAAGCACTGTGTTAAAAGATGCAAGTGTGGCGTTTGCAGAACCTATAATTTTATTTCGGAAAATTCCCATTGCAATGTAATATTTTTCCGAGCCCTCCGTATAATAATTTATAGCGAATTCTGCTGCACTTCGCCAGGCAGGATAAGAAGCAGAATCCCCACTAAATTTAGGGAGAGACTTTATTAAGTCTAAACTTGAATTGTTTTCTACAACCAATGGATTAATAGAAACGGGTAAATGATTTTCTACGCCACGCGGTTGTAACTGATTTATTGCCAAGGTTAAGAGACTTAATTGTTGCCTTGTACTTCCGTTGGCCTCATTAACGATTTCTAACACTTGTTCTTTATTAAGAAACATTTCTACGGCCTATAATTTATTTTTATTAAAAGGCTTGAGAGCAAATTTGATAGGAAGTGATACCAATTATCAAAATTATTTAATAAAATTATTTTCTTCTAAATATAACTGCTTCCGCGATCACACGATTATTATACACTTAACTAGTTCTGATAACAAAAATAATCGTCGTTATGACAAATAAACTTCGTTTTATCTTTTTTTCTTTAATTTGCACGATATCGACACGTGCCTTTTTCAAGGTTATTTCAACACTTTACTTTCTTAGACGCTTTACAAATCGAAACTTTGTTAATAAAATATTAAATATTACAAGAGGCCTTCATTTAAATGGAAAGGCGAAGTCACTCATAAATTACGATTATAAATATTTGAAAAAAATGTATTTTATTTAAAGATGTTTCAATGAACCCTTTACTTTGTTGGACTTTTTTTTTTTTTAATCGAAAGCTATGAAACTGCAGAACATTTAGAACACTTTTTTTATTTTAATTACAATCCCTTAACAGGGTACTTTGAATTTAGCGAAATATAGCACTTTTTAATCAATTAAAAATTCTTTTAAATAATATCCACTTTGACAAAGTTTTTAAATTATCACTTACACTTAATTTATTTAATTATAATAATTCAGATGAATTTTCAGGTTCTTAGTCCTCCAGGATTCGCATGTCCTTTGTGGTATTTTAGGCCCTTGGTCCTTCAGGATTCAGATGTCCTTACAATTTTTGTAGGTCCTTGGCCCTTCAAGTTGGGCGCCAGTTAAACACGTTGATTTGTTCGGCAAAATTATTTTCTTTATTGCGATGTTATTCGCTTCGAATCAACTTTCTAATTGATTTTTCCATCTATGTCAACTAAGCCAAAGCCCTAGCCCAAGCATGAATTCAACTGAATACCGTGTGAAGTTGTTGGTAGATTTTATATGTAGCAATGCGGGTGTAGCAATAAACGATGTAGGTACCGTAACGCTTAAAGCGTTGATATGCGCTTTGGTCGTCTAACAAGCGGTGGTAAGCTGTTGCTATGTGCTCTTGCTGATTATCTTGATGATCATAAGAAGGTCATTTCAATGATAATGTTGATATGCAAATTTATGATAGCGTTCTTGTAGCAAATATTCCAGCATAGAAAACCCAGCAGATAATATGGGTAGTGTTAGCGGCTTTGTTAGTTGAACATTTGTGATTATTCTAACTGCTATGTTAACTTATACAAGCAGAAAAATAAGATTAAATTATGAAAAATTTAAGTGCACTTTTTTACATTTGTATCTGAAGTCAGTCTGTAAAAGTAGTGGTTCCTTGAATGGCATGATTTAAAGTTCGCGGCAAACTTCTATCAGCTCTATTTACATATATAGATTTATGTATGTACATATATAGTATAACAAAATCTGGATAATCCTCTTTTAAAACATAATTAAAAAAAACCTCTCCATTGACCTTTTTCCTCAAATTTATGTATATATTTCAAAAGAAACCTGTAAATAAGAAACTTGAAGCAAATAAGAACCCTCAACAAATAATGGAAGAAATTCCAAAACTCAAGCCAGCTGAAAAACGGCAATTACCAAAGGTGAGATATGGTACTCGTATATACAAATATTTCAGTCTGATGTCTTGACTCGTCAATAATGAATGAAAGTTGTTTTTACGCCGTAATATAAATAATCTCTATTTTCTTTGGACTTGGAATATTTCGAATTATAAATAATGAAAATTAATAATTAAAAAAAACAATTACATTTAAGTAATGTAAAAAATTTTCTACATTTAGAATTCAGACTTTTTCTGCGAGTATATTTTTGCAACGGATTACACGTATGTATTTCTACTTGTTCTTACATATTTTAGTAAATAGGAACTGAGAAAAATTGTTATAGAAAAATTTCGTTAAGCGCGAATTTCGGAATATTCCAATTTCTACCTATCAACTCTCTTTTTTTTATACTATGAGTTTAGATATAACTGTAATATGGTGTTCGCAATCATTGTTCTCTTATATAACATTTGTTATGAAAGTATAACTTTAAACACCTTGTGAATTGCCCGATTATTTTTACTGCTGAAAATTTCCTTCAACATATTATATTTGCTACTAACTTTCCGTTTCCTGATTAACCTACGAAAGTTTAGCTGTTAATTGTCAAACATGTTCTCATTTTGTGTATGTTTGTTTTAAATATGTTTGTGTTTGTGTTCTATGTTTCTTCCGGATATACTTTAACAATTCGATAACAAACAATCGCAGAAAGTTCAAGAGGAAAAGGCTGTGGTAGAAGAACTTCCGAAACTACGTAAAACTTCCATTGCTTCACCCAAGGAGGAACCAGTTCCAGAGCCCGCGAAACCCAAGTCCAAAGCTAAGCCGAAAGCGAAGCCAAAATATGAAGAACTACCGGAGATACCAGACTATGAACGTCCAGTTCTGGAGAAATTCGAAAAACTAGAATTTGCGGCAACCGACTTTAGTCGTGAACTTGATATACCTTCGAAGATGGAGAAACCAGTATTAGAAACAGACAAAAAAGAACCAGAGAAAGCTGTTGTGAAAAATGGGTTACCAAAGGTAAGAAATTACCATAAACATCTTTATTTTACATTCTTTATTTTCCGGCAGTGTATAAAATTATGTCTTGCCCTCGTTCACCTGCAGACGCATTCGCTTCGCTTTTCTACCCAATTTGGTGAAGGCAAAACTAACTGTGCGATTGTTAAGACCGATGATGTCAATGTCGTCGGCGTATGCTTATAATCTCGTAATGCTCCAATAATCTTCTTTAACATTAGGTTAAAGAAATCGCACAATACAGGATCGCCCTATCTGAGAGCTCGTTTGGTAGCAAACGGCTCGCAGAGGTTCGTCCGTATTCTGACGGAGCTGAAGGTGTTCTTAACGTCATTTTGCATAGGCGTATAAGTTTTGCGGGGATACCAAATTCAGACATTGTCGCATATAGGAAACTTCTTCTGGTGCAGTTCTAAATCCACACAGATAAAGTCCAATCAGTTTAATCAGTCAATACACTCGACTTAATCTTATAAGAATACTAGTCCCACGATAGTTGGCGCAAACTGCAGGATGACCCTTCCTGTGGTTTGGGCAGAGTAGACTTAAATTCCAATCATCAGGCAAGCGTTCGTTCCACCATTTTCTGGAAATGTGCTCGTGCATGCACTTAACCAGCTCCTCTACGCCGTACTTGAATCAGCCCCGTGGGCTTTGCTGTTCTTCACCCGTGCTATCACTTTCCGAATTTCATTATAATCGGATGACGATACGTAGAGTTTGTCATCATTCATTGAAGACTCGGATTCGTCAGCTTCTGCAAAGTGGTTGCAGCTGCTACCATTAAGCAGTGTGGAAAAGTGTTCCCTCCACAGTTATAGTAAGTTGTGGACATCAGTCACCAGGTCGCCGTTGTCAATCTTGCACCGGTCTTGAAATCAAACAATTGAGAAAATACAAAGACCAAAGGGTTTGGGAAAAGTTTTTTGTCCCGAAGCTAGGTATTTGTTTTGAGCATATAAGTACAAATATGCATGTAGCATTTTCCCTTACTTATATTTGTGATTTTGTGATTTGATGTTATATTTTTTGTGCATTTATGTCTTCCTATGTGTATAGAAAGAAAAAGCCGAGATTGCACCTGCAGAAGAACCCAATGGTTTTAAAGTGGGAAAAGGTAAAATACCAGAAGATGTTACCGATGTAGACAGCGCCACTTTACGTCCAGTAATTGTTGAACCGGAGGTAAGTGATAGCTGATTATTTCTTAATTTAAATTCTCCCTTGCACACACATAAATAAGTGTTTAGGTCGTAAATTTGTATACACATTAAGTTGATTCCTACGCCTTTTATAAACTAAATATAAACTTTCCCTTTTTCATATACCTACACTTGCATTTATATGTATGAATTGTGATTTCGTGACGCCCATTACACCTTGAATCCAATTAAATTCATATGGGAAATAAACACATTTTCTATATATTACACCGCATACATCTTACAATCGAACAGGAAAAAAGTGTACCCGAGCCTGCCCCTACCGAGGTAAGTCAATTTGTCACGCAACAACTGTACATATCGACATGCAGATGTGGAAAGGAGCTTATTTGTTAAATTTATGATTATTTGGACTGATTTAAAAACAAAATTTTTATAGTTGCAAACTACATAACATAAAAGAGTTACAAATCAACATACCTAAGTATGTATGTACATCAGAGGCTGATCCACGTGACGCATGAAAATTGCTATAGACGCTTTTCGTGAGACAAATCAAGTTTGTTGTGGCAGCTACCTTTTCTTATAATCATATGAAAGTTTTCGTATTTTTTAAATTTCGTTCAACTGTAATTGGTTTGGGTGTGCAGTAGGGTGACAATTAAATGTATGGAGTATTTTTTTTTTCTTTATTGTTTTGGTCTCAGTGTTTTTTTGTGTGTAGTTTTATTTAAAAAAAATTCTAGTAAAATTTCAAGGTCGTAGGAAGAGGATTAGGGGGCGCGTCGGCCCCCCAAAGTTACACAAAATACGTTTTTTCACGCAAATTCTTACTTTGACTGCTTGTAACTTTCTCTGTGTTTTTTTTTTTTAAACATTACTGGCGATAGATGTTCATTAATATGTCTACAATAACATCTGTCAATAACATTTTTGTCTAATGTTAATATTTAATGAAAAAAACTTAAATATAGGAGAAAAAGTACGCCTCAATGTCGATTTATTATACTTAAATAAAACTACTTATGTATATGATTTCTCTTTTTATTAATATTGTTTAAAGCACTTGAGACAATGTCTTTTTATTACAGTCCGGAAACCGATGGCGGTAATCGCTAACAATTTTTAAAACAAATTTTTTTTGGCGTTCATTTTTGGTAAATAGTATATTATACTCTTCCATCAATTTAACCCCCCTTTCGGCAGTGTCATTTGTAACATTTAATTTTTTCATCAGTTCAGCCGCTTTACAATAAGATTGGTCCTGCTCCCATTTGTCTGGGTTTAATTTAAAAAAATCAGTATTTATTTGAAATCTTTCAAATAATGCTTTTGTTTCGGCAGAGACGAACTGTTCAATTCCGTCATGGAATATTTCAACGATTTCTCTATCATTTATTGTAGCTCGCTTTGTGTTTTGCTCTTGTTCAAAATCATTTTCCAAAGCCGCCACCATTTTTTGTTTTGAAAAAAGGGATACGTTGCTGTCAAAAAATGCAAGACCAACCGCCTCAGGGCTTAAATACCACAAGTGGTTCCTGAACTTTTTAAGAGCAACATAAGATATAGCAGCATCAATTTTTTTGAAGTTTTCAAGTTTTTGTAAAAATAAAAAATCTTGATATGGCGCTTTAATGGCCAAAGGAGCAGAAAACCACGCTTCGACATAGACTTCAGCAATAAAAACACAAATTTGACGAAGCCCATTTAATTCAGTTGCTGAAAGCTGGAACTCGTTACGGAATAAAATATTTTTAGACAGTAAATCGCTTTCGCCATCCACCTTGCATGGTGAACAGCTCCTGGCGATCGAAACATTAGGCTGTTTGGATGTGTCTTTTCTGGTTTTTGACCGAGGAAGAGCAAAGTGAGTTCCAAGAATTCTTTATAGTCTTCCCTGGGTTGTTTTTCTTCCAAGATATTATTTACTGCACCGATAATGCGAACAGCAGACTCTTTCATGTACGTCTTGACAGTTGGATCGTTGATGCCATACTCATAGTTTTTAGCATCAATCTTAGCCCAAGCATTTTTAAATTTCTCAAATATTTTAACGTTTGGACTTCCATAACAGCTTATTTTTTCTTCGAAAACGCATCTTAAAACAATCTCGTATATATGATGACGGCATGGTAACCATAAAAGTTGTCTTTGTAAATTATTTTCAATTAACGTACAGGTACCATTGAAACGCCCAGTATTGACCGCTGTTGTATCAAACACTAAAGCTTTGATGTGATTTTGCAGACCATATTCATAAATAGCATCGCATACAGCGGATGCCTGTTCTTTTCCAGTACCGGAATCAAGTGCAGGTATTTCAAGAAGCTGTTCAACTTTACCGCTCGATATTATTATAGGCAACCTATCAACTTTATCATTTCCCGTCAGCGCCGGCAAAAGTTTACCATCCCAATGAAGGCAGATAGCGTCGAGCTCATTTAATTTTAATTTATTTTTTAATGCTGAAATTCTTTCTTCACGGATTTGTTCCCTTTCCTGGTGTACAGACGTTCGGTTTAAAATATAATCTTCAACATTATTACCCAGAGCTTCAACGACTGCGCTTATTAGATGAACCGCATGTCTGTCACTGATTTTACAGACATCGAGTGCGGCCGCCAGTTTTGGTGTTAGTATTTTATTTGTTCCCCTACATTTTTTGGCTGGAGGTTGACTACAACGTGGGTCACATTCCATATCTGGAAAACTGTTATCATTCTCTGAAGATTCAGATGACAGCAACTCTGCAGTTTCATCTAATAAAAACGACTTAATTTAAAGATAATGAAAAATAAACAATAACATACAACGAACCAATTAATGCAATTTCACGATTATTCCGCTCCACTTGTTGTAATATATTGTTGTTGCGTTCTTCAAGTCGGCACTCTCGGCGTACTTCTTCGTAATCGATACCATATATAAAGCCTGGGCGCCCCGTTTTTCGTTGACTTATCAAGAAATCAATATCTTCTTGATTCGACATTATTTTTAATGCACTTGCATGCGCCACGTCAAAAAGCATATCCAATTTTTCTTTCCACGTGTTTACTTTGCTCTTATGGAAATTAGAAGTCTTCTTTGAATCTTTTTGAAAGCTTTGCCATTCTTTATACAATTTCTCTACATTTGTAATGCAGTGTTGTTTATCCTTGACCGGAATGCGGGCTTTTTCCCAGAACACGAATAGTTCTTTTACAACTAAATCTGAACTTTCCTGTAATTTTTTTTTACTACACGTAAATTGAAAAACAAAACTTTCAACACTTCTATATTGGAGGGTAGTTTACTTCCCGTTAATGAGTTGGTACAATAACCAATTAAATATATGCGTTCACGTAAATTTCTAGCAGACATTTTCGACTTTTCACATTCAAATATTCACTTCGAATGATTTTTTTTGCAAATTTAATGCTATTAAAAAATGTTTGCGGCTGCTGCATATAACTGTAAAATAAGAATCTATTTTCCGAGAAACATTGGTGCTGATTTTTTGTCGGTAGCTTACGCAAGCATTGAGAATAATATTGTTGAGGTTGTAACGGGAATATTCTCGGTCACAATTGTCAATATTATAGATCGCTTCAGCATACAGGCAAAAAAAATTTGAAGCAAACTTTTAGAGACAATTCTTGCACTTGAAAACAAAAGTAAACAAAAAAAGTCTGAAGTTCGGACTAGCGAGGTCTTACTGTATATAATTGTTGAAGCTACTCTTACGTAAATCATAAGGAATTTTCTATATGAATCTTTAATTAAATAAATCTGAACAAAATCCAAAATTTGAATCATATAAGTAATTTTATTTAAGTATAATAAATCGACATTGAGGCGTACTTTTTCTCCTATATTTAAGTTTTTTTCATTAAATATTAACATTAGACAAAAATGTTATTGACAGATGTTATTGTAGACATATTAATGAACATCTATCGCCAGTAATGTTTAAAAAAAAAAAACACAGAGAAAGTTACAAGCAGTCAAAGTAAGAATTTGCGTGAAAAAACGTATTTTGTGTAACTTTGGGGGGCCGACGCGCCCCCTAATCCTCTTCCTACGACCTTGAAATTTTACTAGAATTTTTTTTAAATAAAACTACACACAAAAAAATACTGAGACCAAAGAAAATATCACTTTCGAAATTAACTGTCACCCTAGTGTGCAGTATATCCATAAAAATTTATGTATGTATATCAATAATATCAAAAAGTTCCCGAATAGAAAGAAATGGTAACACAAGCATTGAGAGCAGTTTGGACAGGAAAAAACTGGGAATGGAACGTTCGGAAACGTTCTCATGAAAAGAAAATTTAAACAAAACTCTCGGGAACATTATCAAAAGGAACATAGTGGGAATAAAATCCTGCAGAACGTTCTCAAGCACGTAGATCAAAAGAGAACACTAAAAAATATAAAGGGGTGTCAGGAAAAATTTGAAGAAATTGGGATAAACGTCATTTTGGCAATTTCGTATTCAAGGGGATTTGGTGTATGTGATGTTAGCATTGAGGTGTTTGGTGAAATGTGGTTAAAAAGCCCATCGTTCACTGGCAAGAATTCATAGTGACGTTGACCTATTTCAATCTTAACCATCCTCTTTTTTATACGAAATTAATAAATTGTAAGCACGTTGAATTCTCCAAAAGCAAAAGAGTGGGATATGGATAAATATTTTTGTTTTGTTATCGGTCTTTAGTTTTGTAACTAAATCTAATAACACATGTATACCCCTCCATTGAAAAGTTTTAAAGTATTTTCACTTTCGTATTTTGGGTCAAAATACACTGTTGTGAATTATAATTCTTACTACAAAAATTTGTTCTTAAAGTTACGTATACGCTATGTACCCACCAATAGTAGTTTTCACTTCCGTTTTTTCGCGAATGTTACAAAAATGTCTGGAAACCGTTCCTTAGACTTCTGTTCCTAACTTGTTATTCGAAAGCATCCCTAAATGTGTTTTGTTCTTTGTCAGAACGTTTCGGAACCTTTCATTTCCAGTTTTTTTTGTTAAAAATTCAAGGCAAATCAATAGAAACGATATGGATAAAATGGATTTAACGATCACGAGTCTACTATAATGAGTTGTTCTAAAGGTGGCTGTAAACGATGAGAGTAATTCTTATGAGAATGACGTAATTGGTCTCATTGAGAATGAGAATGCGTCTATGTTGAGAATGAGAATGCGTTCTCAACGCTGTGTACACGATGAGGATGAGGCAAATTATACATTCTCATAAGAATTACTCTCACCGTTTACAGCCACCTTAAGCATGGCGAAATATTTATTGCGACAAAAAGTCGCGCATGAACAAAAAGCTTCAAATATTGCAGGAATTATGTTATTTGACTTTAAAGTGCATAACAATGCGTAATGTAATGAATAAAACAACTAATCAATCGCTTATTTTTTCATGCACATGGTTATGTACATACATACTTGTAATAGTTACCCTTCGAACAAAATTGGACAGCTCGGTCCGGTTACGAATTTTTAAATTACAGATCCACCGCGCGAATTTGAGTTATCGATATACTACGATTTGTAGCAACATTGAACATACGACAGATTTCAACATAGGGATATGGGAGGTTACAACTATAATTGATCTCATCTAAAATTTGTGCAAAACTAGTTAACTTTATTTAGCAATCGTGTATACCATATTTCGAAATTTTCGCTTTTATAAAATCCTTATTGAAATATATAATAATTTAAAAGGGTCTTTTAGCCTTAGTTTGTATACATTTAAATTAAATGATCATTATCAATTCATTTTAATTATCTAAAAAAATTTAAATTGATTTCAAAATAATTTAATAATAAGGAGACAAACCGGTTTCGGCATTTAGCCATCAACAATGTCGTTCTTCAATCTGGCAATAATTTGAGCGTTCGTACGTTTTTGCCCGTTTTTTTATTTTTAATTCACTTAGATATTTTCATGTAATCTAACTAGTCTAAGCATATGGACATTGTTCTGATACATTTTTATTGATTTGGATATACTTCAGCATCGTTCTTCATTCTATAAACAGCTAGCCTTGCAGAAAAATGAAGAACGACAATGACGAAGGCACAACGCCGAAACCAAACTTGATAAGGGTTGATAAGTAGTCCACAATATTTCCGTTAAAAAGTTTTAATCGCAGAAATTTAAGTACAGAATTTATATGAAAAATAGTGAAGACTAATAAAAAAAAATCTAATTCTAAGTAGCGCAATCGATCGCTTATGGAGCTTATTAAGCAACGTCGCCGTTCGTCAGTTCGAAATCTTATGACCAAAGAGCCCATCCAAAATGAAAGCTTTCTGGGTGTTGTTTTAAAGCCCGTAACGAAAGATTCAAAAGATGATGAAGGTTCACAGCAAGCCAGGCAAATGTTAAAGGTAACTGAATAGCGACATTCTCTTGACTTTTCTTTGCTGCAATTCTTCTGCCGAAATTCCTCTTTACAAAGTTTCGCCGTTTTTTTCTGGTCTACTCTTTGCATATGTACATGTACTATATAAACTTGTCTCTCGTTTAGTACTCTTAAGCACTTTACTCTCCGACAAATCTTTACTGCACTACACTGCTCCTTTTCTTCTGATATTTCCTAAAATAATTGATGAATAATGAATCGGTTATCTGTACTTTTTTTCTTCGTTCTTACTTTCTTCTGAATATTTAATTGGTATACGCTTTTAATTTAAGCTTTCTCGCCTTTCTAAATACATATTTTTTCGTACTTTTTCGGCGCTCGCCTTATCTTTCTTGCCAATATTTTTCCTTCATTCACTTTTTTATAAAAACGGCTGCTAATCGCCGTTCATCCTATGGATAACGACTACTTTTACACACGAACTCCCTTTTAAGGAAACGGTGAAAGAAGGCAAGATGATGTTATCTCCCGACAAAGCCAAAGTTCATACTTTGAAAAAGCCCGAAGGTTTACCAACTATCGTGGATATTTACGAACGCCCTGAACTAGAGAAATATGAAAAAGTTGAAGTTGAAAAGCGTAAAAAGGAAAAGCCTGAAGTGGTAATTGAACCAAAAAAAATTATACCAGCAGTTCAAACACCTCCTGAAGAACCAACAAAGGTAAGCGTATTTTTTGTTTTAGATTTTTCGATGGTTTCCTTAAAAATGAATGCAATTATAATATTAATATACGTACGTACAGACATACAACTTCGAAAAGGCACTATAAAACATATGTATATGTATGTACCTATATATAAAAGATAAGGGTTCAAAATGTCTACTCAGTTCGATAAAGTATTGATACGATATTACAATAGTATAAGTTATTCACAGATATTTTTTCAAGCAAAAGTCAAAAATCGGATATATAAATTTTTTGCTGAAAATTTACCAAAACAATAATTGAAAATGTTTTACACTTTTCGCAAAGCCGGTTGCTTGTAATGCGCCATATTGAAATATGTAAAACAACGGAAAATTTTTGCGTGAGTTTGATGCAGGGTTGTTGGGTTGCCCGTGTTGAAGAAATAATATACTTTCGTTACCACTACATGAAACTCCAAACACAATATATTTGATGAATAAAAATTTTACAGAATCCCTAGGGTAGGACTTGGGGCACTCGGAGTGATTGTGCTCTTCTCTTAAACATACATATATGTCGCCCTAGACACCTTTCTTGTCCTCCTGCTGCGGTCTCACATTTAAAGAGCAGATTCAGAGAAGTTCCCTCAGCTGAGTCACAGACACGTCGTAGGTCCTTCGAAAAGATCCTGCGCTCACTTTCACGATCCTGTAGTCTACAGTCACCCGTCATAATGCCTGTAATAGTTCTCACCTATAACTCGTAAAATTATATGACCAGGAGGCGCTTGGACTGTCGATGACACGTGGGACTTGCTTACCCAGGGAGTTAACCTTTTCAGTGCCCTCCAGTACCAATGAAGATTTAACCTCAAAGCCGAAAATGTCTTTAGTGACTCCTGGCTTTCACTGTATATTATCATCCAATCGCTATTAGCCGTAGCCAACGTAAATTTTTAGAAGAAAAGAACATAATGTTGAATTTCAATTACATTCTCACAACTTCCAAGGAAACTAGCGATGTAGGAAGCTCCTCAAAAAGCAGGCCAAAGAACCTAACGTGTTTCATAATATTGACTTTCGCTTCTCTTACGTAAACGTAATAAATATTAATAATAATAATAATAGTTTGGCGCTTACGTTATAAACATAGCTCAGAGTTTTGCCGAGCTTCTCCTACCATTTGTAGTGTGCGTCTTTATATTATATCACAAAGGGAGGAACCTGCCGTTTTGTGCCAACTTCGAAAGGCAAATGTATTTCATTAGAAGCCTTTTCATGGCAGAAATACCCTCGGAGGTTTAGCCATTGCCTGCCGAGGGGTGACCGCTATTAGAAAAAAAACTTTTCTATCATTATGATTTTACTGGCCCGAGCTGAGATTCGAACCTCGAACTCAGCGTCATATCGAGTTATAGCACGCACCGCTATCCACTCGACCACAGCGGTAATGTAATACTCCGTTTCAGACATTATTTTTCTAGATTGACGCCGCGTTATTTGCCTGGTTAAATCACTTTCTATGACTCACATTGAGTAAAACGGTTCTACTGGAAGTGATAAAATATTTATTTATTTATGTTCATTTTTCTGTTGGCCTAGTAAATGTTAATATTTTATAATTTTATTGAGCTCAAGGCCAGTTTATGGAAGATTTGTTTGTGAAAAACTGTTGTTGTTTTTTCACAAACAAATCTTCCATAAACTGGCCTTGAGCTCAATAAAATTATAAAAAATTTATTTATTTATTTATTTATAACAAATTAGCTTAAATAGATCATCTTATAAGCTAATTGAGTTGAAGCTATGTATATCAACTAGACCTACAGGCCGATAGAATATGTTGCTAGTTGCCTTAATCTTGTTATGTAATTATTTATAATTATATTTCATTTAAATAAATACAACTAGGCCTTAAGCTTAATTGTGTGGGGGGTTAGATATATGTATGTGTTGTGTATGTATGTATATGTGTTTACACTTTATTATAATTAGGTATTTGCGTGTTTCGTATTCCTTTTTCTTTCTTATGTACATATATGTACATACATACATAGTTATATACGATGGTATAGATTGGTGTTTTTAAGGAAGTTCATTATTAGGAGCGTATTTTCTTAAGAGGGAGAGGAGATGATTGAAAGTGATCTAATTCCCCAAAGATTTGGTTTCTTTGTGTAGAATAAACAGGGCAGTGTTGCATTGAGTGGGGTATGGTGATATTTGTTTCGGAGTCGCAGGTGCAAGTTACGGGGTTGGAGTTATTCATGTGGTGTCCATGGGTAATTTTTGTGTGCCCTAGTCGCAGTCTTAAAGGTTTTATTGTGTCGAGTCGGGAGATTTTGTCAGTGTCTGGTAGTAGATAGTCTTTGATTAGGTTTTTTTATGATTTGTTTGTCGATACCAGTGGTTAGTATCGTTCCATTCTGTAAGCGTTATCTTCGAAAAGTGTTGGTTGGTGTATTTTTTAATATCTGGCAAATTATGGTTGTGCGTGCTGTAGACTGGCATTTCGTGTGCTTGGTTGGCGGCACGGTCCGAAAACTCATTTTCAGGTATATTAACGTGGCCTGGTACCCAGCACAATTTAAGCTTAGGGTGATTTGCTATAAGTGCATTTCTTATCTCTGTAATGTAGAAATCTTGGTTTTTGATGTTTGAGATGGCGTCAAGGGCGGACAGTGAATCTGAGCAGATAAGAAAATATTTTTTTTTTTTTTTTCACCCAGTTGATGGCTTCGAGTAAGGCAATCATTTCTTCCGAGAAAATACTGCTGTAGTGGGGAAGGTTTGAGATTTTAACAACTTTATTATTTTGTATGATGCTGTATGTTGCCTTCCCGTTGCTAACAAACCCATCGGTGTAAATTATGTTATATGTATTGTGCTTTTTTTTATATTTCGTCGAAAGCTACTTGATATTGTATTGGACTAGTTTTATCCTTGGCGAAGGCTCGCAAAGAGGTAATGATAGAGTTTTGGTTTAAGGTCTAAGGGGGATATTTGCATGCTGTTCGTTTCGCTGTTTTGGAGAGAGAGAAGATGTAATTTGGAGCATTGTTTGATTATGATACCTAAGGCTGGTTGTACTTTGAAAGGAGTTTTTCTTTTTATGTAGTAGTTATGGTCCGAAAATTCATTTTCAGGTATATTAACGTGGCCTGGTACCCAGCACAGTTTAAGCTTAGGGTGATTTGCTATAAGTGCATTTCTTATCTCTGTAATGTAGAAATCTTGGTTTTTGATGTTTGAGATGGCGTCAAGGGCGGACAGTGAATCTGAGCAGATAAGAAAATATTTTTTTTTTTTTTCACCCAGTTGATGGCTTCGAGTAAGGCAATCATTTCTTCCGAGAAAATACTGCTGTAGTGGGGAAGGTTTGAGATTTTAACAACTTTATTATTTTGTATGATGCTGTATGTTGCCTTCCCGTTGCTAACAAACCCATCGGTGTAAATTATGTTATATGTATTGTGTTTTTTTTTCTATTTCGTCGAAAGCTACTTGGTATTGTATTGGACTAGTTTTATCCTTGGCGAAGGCTCGCAAAGAGGTAATGATAGAATTTTGGTTTAAGGTCTAAGGGGGATATTTGCATGTTGTTCGTTTCGCTGTTTTGGAGAGAGAGAAGATGTAATTTGGAGCATTGTTTGATTATGATACCTAAGGCTGGTTGTACTTTGAAAGGAGTTTTTCTTTTTATGTAGTTGTTAACATATATGTAAAGAGGGTTGTCGTGACTGGTGACAATTCTATCGTAAAGTTTTGATATGGTAAGGTCTCTTTGGTTTTCAATTGAAATAATGTTTGATTTGAACCTCATATTTTTAATTGGGGTGAATCGCAGGACACCTAGCGCGGCTCTGACGACAGAGTTGAGAATGGTTTTGATTTTATTCAGTTGGGATTTGGGTGCTTGTCCAAATAAGAACAGTCCATAATTTATTTTAGTTAATAATAACGTTCTCACTACTGATATAAGAGATTGCGTGTCGCAATTAAATTTTGGGGAAGCAAGGCATTTTATAACGTTCGGTTAGGTAACTAAAGACGAGCACAGATACTCTATATGAGAGTTCCAACTGTATCTTCTGTTTATTACTATTCCTAGTATTTTGATCTCTTCGCAGGTTGATAACTCTATATTGTTTGACGTGATTGTAGGTTGGCAGTTATGTTTACGACCGATGTGGATGGTTGGTGACAAAATCGGTCCTGAGTAATTACACCAGACCTGGATGTCTTCAAAAAAGCTATTCAAGTTGATTGTTGGGTTTCTTTCCTTTTTTGATTTAACGATAATATTAAAATCGTGTGCATATGAACAGAACTCTATTTCTTTGTGTAAAGCCACAGTGGAACAAAGTTTGCTGTATGCTATTATAAATAAGACGACCGATAACGGAGATCCCTGAGGGATTCCGTTTTCTACTGACATTGCGTCGGAGTTTCGTAAGCCTTTTCGATGTCAGCTGTCGATTTTCCTCTCTTAAAGCCAATCTGTCGGCTATCTAGCAGTGATTTGCCAACTCAATTCTGAGAACTGTATGTGAAATTAGACCCAAAAAGAATAATTTCTGCATCATTCGTTTTGTCTTCTTACCTGACAAAGTATTTTTAATATCGATTTGAAGTTAATACTATCGTATAGGGGAAATTTATCACGTTTTAGGCCCTGTTGTTTGACATAGCTCGACAGCCACTAGCCCGATTTAGTTGAAATAAATTTTAAAAATTTAGAATTACAATTCCCTTAATCTGTTCATATATTGTTTTCCTATACAAGCACCAGTTTCCAAGTTAAAAATAAGGGCATGAAGAAAAATCATGAAAATCGATGCACGCGTTTCGCTTTTATTCGCAATTGAGTAAAGGTATGAATTTCAAAAATTTGCTCGACATATGCACAACATTCATACCTTAACTCAATTGCGAATAAAAGCGAAACACGTGCATCGATTTTCATGATCTTTGTCTCATTTTGCTCATAGGTTATGTGACTTTGCGAAAAAGTAACTATACTTAAAACTGACTTCCGTTTTGTATTTTTTATGAACTTAAAAAAAAAAAAAAAAAAAATGTTTTCTTCATGCGCTTATTTTTAACTTGGAAGCTGTTGCTTGTATAGGAAAACAATATATGAACAGATAAAGGGAATTGTAATTCTAATTTTTTTTAAATTTTTTTCAACTAAATCGGGCTAGTGGCTGTCGAGCTATGTCAAACAACAGGGCCTAAAACGTGATAAATTCCCCTATACGATAGTACTAACTTCAAATCGATATTAAAAATATTTTGGTAGGTAAGAAGACATAACGAATGATGCAGAAATTATTCTTTTTGGGTCTAATTTCACATACAGTTCTCTAAATTGAGTTGGCAATCAATGAACTGAAAAATGTTGTACTGTGTAAGCTGAGGGAAATCGGTCTGCAGAATTCGGGTTTAGTTTTATCAGATTTAGGCTTTGGGATTGGAAAGATTATACTGTATTTGAATGTTTGAGGTATATTATTTATTAAAATAGAGTTATACAGGTTCACTATGCGATTTTAAATTGTGTAAGAGACGTTGCGAATCATCGGGTAGGAAATTCTATCGGTGCCTGGGGTTTTACCTTTTAATTTCTTTAATGATGCTTTAAATTCTAGGAGGTTAATATCTAGTTCTAATTTTTGTGTTTGCTGTGAGGTAATATAACTTGGTATGACTTGTAATATTCTATTTTTTTGTTCGTGGAAGTTTTGTGGAAATTTTTGGTCTGCCGCTAGCTCACTCCAATGGTTGGCGAATTCGTTGGCGATATCCTTGCCTGGTGTTAATCCTTGAGATAGGTTTCTACTCGTTTGCAGGCAATGGATTCCATGAGACAGCTTATACCCACAAAATCGACGTATGTTTGCCCATATTTTTGCTATTCGGGCTTATCTCGGTTGTGCGATTTTTAAATGGTAGGGCTTTTGCTTTTTTAATATCTTGTTTTAGATCCGCGTTTACCTTTTTGTAGCGTACTAAGTTTTCTTGAGTCATGTTTCTTTTGAAAATGTAAAAGAGTCTATTTTTGTATTTGTTTAATTCCTCTAGGATGCTATTCCACCATGGGACCGAGTGTTGTTTTTTGTGCATTGGTGGTTGAGGGATGGATTCGTTTGCTGCTTGATGTATAATTTTTTTTAAGTTGGCAGTTTCCACATTTGCGTTTAGTTTAACTGGACAAGTAGTTTCAAGTTGAACGCATTTTTTGTTGTAGAGTAGCCAGTCCGCAAGGTCTGTTCGAAAATTTCTTTTGGGGCGTGTTTTTGTATTTGGTGAATCCCGAAATAGTGTAATAATAATTGGGAAGTTTTCACTACCGTTTAGGTCGTCTTGTGCCTTCCATTCTGTGTGAGTAGAGAGCTCGGGTGAGCAAAAAGAAAGGTCGATGTGGGTGAGGGTGTTATGAGTTGAAAACTGGGTCGGCGATTTATCATTTAGTAATACATAGTTTGATTGGTTTATAAAGTTTGCTAAAAGCACACCCTTACGGCTGTTTCTACTTGAACCCTAATCCTTGTGCCAGGAATTAAAATCTCCTGTCACCAGACAGGGACTATTTCCATGGTTTACGGCGTTTTCTAGATTATGACATCGAAAATTCTTGGAAGTTTAATTTTTATATGTATCTCTATAGTAATGCTGTCGAAGTCCTTATTTGTTTGTACTTCTGTATGTTGTATAGATTTGTGTACAAGCAGAGCCACGCCACCATGGGAACCAGTTGAATTGAAGGCGTAGAGAGCAAAATTATTTGGGATTGGGATGTTTATTGGTTGAGGATGAAGATGTGTTTCTTGAACGGAGAGGATTTTTAATCCCTAGCGTTTTATTAATATTAATAGTTCATTGTAGTTGTTAATATAACCATTCATATTCCACTGGAGGATTTTTAGAGTCATCAATAAGCAGATATGTGACTAGGTATTTATGTATATATGTAAAAAAAAATTAAAGAATATAAACGTGTTGGTATATGTGTAAATTAGATTTGTTTATGAGGTGAGGTGAGTTTGGTTAATTGGTTGCTTTACTAGGTGTAGTTGTTGCGCTAGCTTCTTTTGTACTTTTCCTGGCGATCGAAGAGTATGTTGTTTTACTGTGTGGGTGTCGCTCTTTGTACACAGCGTTTGCCTTCCTTCTGTCTACTTTATCGAGAGTCATTATCGCTTGGACTTTTTTTCTTTAAAAAATATTGGGCAGCTTTTGTCTAATGCATTATCGACGTCGTTATTGATGCAGCTAATACAGGTCATCGGTTCGTTGCACTTTTCGTTAGTCTCAAGGTTAATGTGGAAGTCTTTTGCACTTTTTATGCATATTCTGTTTCTTTTGCATATGTTTGCTGAATGACCATAGCGAAGAGAGTTCATGCAGCGAAGGGGGTTAGGTATGAAGGGTCGTATTTGCAATTTTTCATAGCCAATAAGAATTTCACTTGGTAGGTTATGAATATCGAATGTTAATATTGTCAGACCAGTTTCGATTAAATTGTTTTCTTGTTTTTTCATTATTTTTCTGACTCCGCAAACTTTTTGCGATTTAAGTTCACTTAGGATTATTTCCTCAGGTATACCCCTCAATTCGTTTGAGTATATTACACCTTTTGTGTAGTTAAGCGTATTATGCTCTGAGATTTCAACTTGTATTTTTGGAGCGAGGGCTGTTAAAGTTATTAATTTCACTGCTTGGCTATATGTTTTGGTTTTGATTAGTATATTTCCGTTTCGGAGTTTTTTGCATAGATCAACTTCACCACTGCACACGGAGTCTATTATTTTTTTAATTAGAAACGGGGACACTTTTGACAAGTTCTCTGTACTATTAATTCTTGACATTATAAGATATTTAGGTGCATTAGAGCTATATTTTAAATGTATGTTTTTATTCGTTTAGTATGTTAAGAGATCCATTGTCCTGTTTATGTTATTTAAATCAGGTGGTTCATTCATCTTTCTTCTTTTCTTAAGAGATTTGTTAAGTCACTTTATACTATTAAATACACTCGAACGACATTGTTGTTAACGTTAAGTCAACACGAATTGTGTCGCGTGATTATAAGACTCGCTTAGTTTAGCAGATATATTCAAACGTAGCAGCGAAACGTGTGATTAGTGCCGAAGTCAGCAGTGAGGGCTAATCGCATGTTTAAACCGAATTCGGCTCTAAAAAATGAAAACGAAAATCAGAAGTATCTTAAACAAAAGATTATAACATGTTGTTTTTACAAAAATTCAACTTACTTTTCCATATTTGTCATGTCCCAACAAACACAATATCTAACGTTAGAGAAAAATCACCATTTCATATTCGAATTCTAATCAAGTTTTCTAACGTTTCTCGAATCAAAAATGAGTTGAGAAAACAATATTAGAAATTGATTATAGAATGATTAGAGAAACACTCGAAATGCTTTAGCGATATAAAAGACATTTGTCGAATAAAAGAGTGTCTGCTGAATCCTACATTCCTAGTGTCAAATACAAGAGTATTTCTAGAAGAAGAAATTATTCACGTATCTGCGTGTTTACCGATGGCGTTGTGCAGAATATGTGTTGAAAGTGTACCAAAGACCAAATGGCTGTGATACCATTACGCGTAACTGCTGCTTAAAAAGTATGAAGCTTCACGTTCCGGAACTTTTGCAGAAATAATTTTTTTCTGGATCATTTTGATCTAAATTCCCTCACGCTCACTTCTATCGTCTTCTTCCAGCATTTTAAATGTCAATAAGTGAAGAAAAAAGCGTACGAGTCCAAAAAAAAACCAAAAAATTAACTATTTACATATTTATGTTTTTAAATTAAATTTTTTAATTTTAATTTATGCAGTAAAATTTAATACATTACTTTAAAAAAATTTAACATTACTGCCATAAATATAAAGGAAAATGGGGCAATATGAAATGAGACTATTTGCATTTAAAAAATTAGAATTTAGAATCCAATTATAATACAATCTTAGAATACGATTAGATGACTATTATTATTTTTTATCGATATCGAGAACTCAGTCCCTTTTTTGTAGATAATCAATTAAGGTAATTCATTAAAGTATGCGTACTTTTATACAAAAACATTGAAATGCATACTTGTAATGGATTAAAAAAATGTACACACATTTAAAAAAGTCTTAACTTTTAAAAATGAGTGCGAAAAATAGTAAAATGAAGTTGTGTAAAGACCTTGAGCATGCAATATTTATTGCATAATTTTAGATTTAGTACATAGAACATAGCGTGTAAAATACGAGGGCGGTTTGATAAGTCAGTGACTTTTTGTGTTTCCCGCGCAGAAACTTTAAATTCATTACTGCTGCTCTAAACTGCCACCTATAAATGGACTTCTCTCAAATTTTGAATAGACTGAGTAATTCAGTTTATGCTGAACGCTCATTAAAGGCAGATGACCTCTTGACTTTAAACAAAAATGGAAAAAGTGAATTTCGTGTGCTGATTAAGCATTATTTTTGGGTTATAAAAACCATCACCGAAACCAAAGAACAGACTTTTTAAATACTACAAATCTGGGCATTCAATAATTAAGAAGTGATTTACTGAGTTGCATTGTGGTCGTATCAGCACAAGTGTCGCCGAACGTTGAAATCGCCCAATAGAGGGCGTTATACCAGAAATCGTCGATAAAATCCATGGAATGATATTGGATGACCGGACAATGAAAGCGCGTGAGGTGGCTGAGGGCGTCCACTGAGCGGGTACTTGGATCTGAAAAAGCTATTCGCGCGTTGAGTGTCGCGATTGTTCACGGCGCGGGTGCTCACGTGTGCTGTCATGAACATCTACCCCATCCAGCATGTTCTCCATGTTTAGCAATATTTCCTGTTTCCAACTGAAGAAATAAATGTCAAGACGGGAATTTAGGATAAGCTTGTCGAATGGGTTTAACTCGGATATTTATTTCCTTGGCCAGAAGAAGGACACTATGTAACGCCGAGAGTCTCTTTGGCAGTAATTTCCGATTCGCAATATTGAAGATGTATTGTAAAGGTTATAGTTTATGTATGAGGCCAGCAGTCATGTAATCTACTCTAATCTTTCTCATATGAAATAATCGCTCTCGATTAAAGCGACAATATAGAGATTTCCTCGAGGATTCTATTAAAAACTGTTATAACCTGCACCATGTTATCAAGTAAATACTGTGGCTAATATTGTACTTATTTATAATTTTGCAAATTTCGTCAAAAGCTATAATAAATAAAACCAGAGAAAGAGGCGAAACCTGAGGAATTCCGTTTTCCAAATTATATTTGCCTGAAAACGAGCCATTTATTCTGATCACAAGTCTTCGGTCTGTTAAACAACTTTTAACTAGGTTCTTTATCTTAGGGCCTACAGCCCCATTTTCTTAATTGTCTTAGGACAATATGTGCACCAATACTATCAAAAGCTTTTTCGAAATCAAGGGAAAGTGATGTAACACGCTTCTTACTAGATATAGCACTTAAAGAGAAATGGTCAAAAAGATAAAAGCTTATGTTTGGAAGCAAACTACATCAGTCGATTTTCAACTATCTTCTCCAGGCTCTTGCTTATACATGGCAGCAGATATGGGTCGAAAGTTGGAAGGGTCATTTATTGGTTTATTAGGCTTAAGTATAGGAGTTACACAAGCACATTTTCAACTTTGAGGAATGATGCCAGAAGAAAAAATGCAGTTGTATAAGTTTAGTACGCTAGTTTTAATGGAATTAGATACATTTTTTATCACAATATAAACAATACTGTCATTGTACTGTATCTTCTGTTTATTACTATTCCTAGTATTTTGATCTCTTCGCAGGTTGATAACTCTATATTGTTTGACGTGATTGTAGGTTGGCAGTTATGTTTACGACCGATGTGGATGGTTGGTGACAAAATCGGTCCTGAGTAATTACACCAGACCTGGATGTCTTCAAAAAAGCTATTCAAGTTGATTGTTGGGTTTCTTTCCTTTTTTGATTTAACGATAATATTAAAATCGTGTGCATATGAACAGAACTCTATTTCTTTGTGTAAAGCTACAGTGGAACAAAGTTTGCTGTATGCTATTATAAATAAGACGACCGATAACGGAGATCCCTGAGGGATTCCGTTTTCTACTGACATTGCGTCGGAGTTTCGTAAGCCTTTTCGATGTCAGCTGTCGATTTTCCTCTCTTAAAGCCAATCTGTCGGCTATCTAGCAGTGATTTGCCAACTCAATTCTGAGAACTGTATGTGAAATTAGACCCAAAAAGAATAATTTCTGCATCATTCGTTTTGTCTTCTTACCTGACAAAGTATTTTTAATATCGATTTGAAGTTAATACTATCGTATAGGGGAATTTATCACGTTTTAGGCCCTGTTGTTTGACATAGCTCGACAGCCACTAGCCCGATTTAGTTGAAATAAATTTTAAAAATTTAGAATTACAATTCCCTTAATCTGTTCATATATTGTTTTCCTATACAAGCACCAGTTTCCAAGTTAAAAATAAGGGCATGAAGAAAAATCATGAAAATCGATGCACGCGTTTCGCTTTTATTCGCAATTGAGTAAAGGTATGAATTTCAAAAATTTGCTCGACATATGCACAACATTCATACCTTAACTCAATTGCGAATAAAAGCGAAACACGTGCATCGATTTTCATGATCTTTGTCTCATTTTGCTCATAGGTTATGTGACTTTGCGAAAAAGTAACTATACTTAAAACTGACTTCCGTTTTGTATTTTTTATGAACTTAAAAAAAAAAAAAAAAAAAATGTTTTCTTCATGCGCTTATTTTTAACTTGGAAGCTGTTGCTTGTATAGGAAAACAATATATGAACAGATAAAGGGAATTGTAATTCTAATTTTTTTTAAATTTTTTTCAACTAAATCGGGCTAGTGGCTGTCGAGCTATGTCAAACAACAGGGCCTAAAACGTGATAAATTCCCCTATACGATAGTACTAACTTCAAATCGATATTAAAAATATTTTGGTAGGTAAGAAGACATAACGAATGATGCAGAAATTATTCTTTTTGGGTCTAATTTCACATACAGTTCTCTAAATTGAGTTGGCAATCAATGAACTGAAAAATGTTGTACTGTGTAAGCTGAGGGAAATCGGTCTGCAGAATTCGGGTTTAGTTTTATCAGATTTAGGCTTTGGGATTGGAAAGATTATACTGTATTTGAATGTTTGAGGTATATTATTTATTAAAATAGAGTTATACAGGTTCACTATGCGATTTTAAATTGTGTAAGAGACGTTGCGAATCATCGGGTAGGAAATTCTATCGGTGCCTGGGGTTTTACCTTTTAATTTCTTTAATGATGCTTTAAATTCTAGGAGGTTAATATCTAGTTCTAATTTTTGTGTTTGCTGTGAGGTAATATAACTTGGTATGACTTGTAATATTCTATTTTTTTGTTCGTGGAAGTTTTGTGGAAATTTTTGGTCTGCCGCTAGCTCACTCCAATGGTTGGCGAATTCGTTGGCGATATCCTTGCCTGGTGTTAATCCTTGAGATAGGTTTCTACTCGTTTGCAGGCAATGGATTCCATGAGACAGCTTATACCCACAAAATCGACGTATGTTTGCCCATATTTTTGCTATTCGGGCTTATCTCGGTTGTGCGATTTTTAAATGGTAGGGCTTTTGCTTTTTTAATATCTTGTTTTAGATCCGCGTTTACCTTTTTGTAGCGTACTAAGTTTTCTTGAGTCATGTTTCTTTTGAAAATGTAAAAGAGTCTATTTTTGTATTTGTTTAATTCCTCTAGGATGCTATTCCACCATGGGACCGAGTGTTGTTTTTTGTGCATTGGTGGTTGAGGGATGGATTCGTTTGCTGCTTGATGTATAATTTTTTTTAAGTTGGCAGTTTCCACATTTGCGTTTAGTTTAACTGGACAAGTAGTTTCAAGTTGAACGCATTTTTTGTTGTAGAGTAGCCAGTCCGCAAGGTCTGTTCGAAAATTTCTTTTGGGGCGTGTTTTTGTATTTGGTGAATCCCGAAATAGTGTAATAATAATTGGGAAGTTTTCACTACCGTTTAGGTCGTCTTGTGCCTTCCATTCTGTGTGAGTAGAGAGCTCGGGTGAGCAAAAAGAAAGGTCGATGTGGGTGAGGGTGTTATGAGTTGAAAACTGGGTCGGCGATTTATCATTTAGTAATACATAGTTTGATTGGTTTATAAAGTTTGCTAAAAGCACACCCTTACGGCTGTTTCTACTTGAACCCTAATCCTTGTGCCAGGAATTAAAATCTCCTGTCACCAGACAGGGACTATTTCCATGGTTTACGGCGTTTTCTAGATTATGACATCGAAAATTCTTGGAAGTTTAATTTTTATATGTATCTCTATAGTAATGCTGTCGAAGTCCTTATTTGTTTGTACTTCTGTATGTTGTATAGATTTGTGTACAAGCAGAGCCACGCCACCATGGGAACCAGTTGAATTGAAGGCGTAGAGAGCAAAATTATTTGGGATTGGGATGTTTATTGGTTGAGGATGAAGATGTGTTTCTTGAACGGAGAGGATTTTTAATCCCTAGCGTTTTATTAATATTAATAGTTCATTGTAGTTGTTAATATAACCATTCATATTCCACTGGAGGATTTTTAGAGTCATCAATAAGCAGATATGTGACTAGGTATTTATGTATATATGTAAAAAAAAATTAAAGAATATAAACGTGTTGGTATATGTGTAAATTAGATTTGTTTATGAGGTGAGGTGAGTTTGGTTAATTGGTTGCTTTACTAGGTGTAGTTGTTGCGCTAGCTTCTTTTGTACTTTTCCTGGCGATCGAAGAGTATGTTGTTTTACTGTGTGGGTGTCGCTCTTTGTACACAGCGTTTGCCTTCCTTCTGTCTACTTTATCGAGAGTCATTATCGCTTGGACTTTTTTTCTTTAAAAAATATTGGGCAGCTTTTGTCTAATGCATTATCGACGTCGTTATTGATGCAGCTAATACAGGTCATCGGTTCGTTGCACTTTTCGTTAGTCTCAAGGTTAATGTGGAAGTCTTTTGCACTTTTTATGCATATTCTGTTTCTTTTGCATATGTTTGCTGAATGACCATAGCGAAGAGAGTTCATGCAGCGAAGGGGGTTAGGTATGAAGGGTCGTATTTGCAATTTTTCATAGCCAATAAGAATTTCACTTGGTAGGTTATGAATATCGAATGTTAATATTGTCAGACCAGTTTCGATTAAATTGTTTTCTTGTTTTTTCATTATTTTTCTGACTCCGCAAACTTTTTGCGATTTAAGTTCACTTAGGATTATTTCCTCAGGTATACCCCTCAATTCGTTTGAGTATATTACACCTTTTGTGTAGTTAAGCGTATTATGCTCTGAGATTTCAACTTGTATTTTTGGAGCGAGGGCTGTTAAAGTTATTAATTTCACTGCTTGGCTATATGTTTTGGTTTTGATTAGTATATTTCCGTTTCGGAGTTTTTTGCATAGATCAACTTCACCACTTCCGTGTGCAGTGTGCAGTGTGCAGTCTATTATTTTTTTAATTAGAAACGGGGACACTTTTGACAAGTTCTCTGTACTATTAATTCTTGACATTATAAGATATTTAGGTGCATTAGAGCTATTTTTTAAATGTATGTTTTTATTCGTTTAGTATGTTAAGAGATCCATTGTCCTGTTTATGTTATTTAAATCAGGTGGTTCATTCATCTTTCTTCTTTTCTTAAGAGATTTGTTAAGTCACTTTATACTATTAAATACACTCGAACGACATTGTTGTTAACGTTAAGTCAACACGAATTGTGTCGCGTGATTATAAGACTCGCTTAGTTTAGCAGATATATTCAAACGTAGCAGCGAAACGTGTGATTAGTGCCGAAGTCAGCAGTGAGGGCTAATCGCATGTTTAAACCGAATTCGGCTCTAAAAAATGAAAACGAAAATCAGAAGTATCTTAAACAAAAGATTATAACATGTTGTTTTTACAAAAATTCAACTTACTTTTCCATATTTGTCATGTCCCAACAAACACAATATCTAACGTTAGAGAAAAATCACCATTTCATATTCGAATTCTAATCAAGTTTTCTAACGTTTCTCGAATCAAAAATGAGTTGAGAAAACAATATTAGAAATTGATTATAGAATGATTAGAGAAACACTCGAAATGCTTTAGCGATATAAAAGACATTTGTCGAATAAAAGAGTGTCTGCTGAATCCTACATTCCTAGTGTCAAATACAAGAGTATTTCTAGAAGAAGAAATTATTCACGTATCTGCGTGTTTACCGATGGCGTTGTGCAGAATATGTGTTGAAAGTGTACCAAAGACCAAATGGCTGTGATACCATTACGCGTAACTGCTGCTTAAAAAGTATGAAGCTTCACGTTCCGGAACTTTTGCAGAAATAATTTTTTTCTGGATCATTTTGATCTAAATTCCCTCACGCTCACTTCTATCGTCTTCTTCCAGCATTTTAAATGTCAATAAGTGAAGAAAAAAGCGTACGAGTCCAAAAAAAAACCAAAAAATTAACTATTTACATATTTATGTTTTTAAATTAAATTTTTTAATTTTAATTTATGCAGTAAAATTTAATACATTACTTTAAAAAAATTTAACATTACTGCCATAAATATAAAGGAAAATGGGGCAATATGAAATGAGACTATTTGCATTTAAAAAATTAGAATTTAGAATCCAATTATAATACAATCTTAGAATACGATTAGATGACTATTATTATTTTTTATCGATATCGAGAACTCAGTCCCTTTTTTGTAGATAATCAATTAAGGTAATTCATTAAAGTATGCGTACTTTTATACAAAAACATTGAAATGCATACTTGTAATGGATTAAAAAAATGTACACACATTTAAAAAAGTCTTAACTTTTAAAAATGAGTGCGAAAAATAGTAAAATGAAGTTGTGTAAAGACCTTGAGCATGCAATATTTATTGCATAATTTTAGATTTAGTACATAGAACATAGCGTGTAAAATACGAGGGCGGTTTGATAAGTCAGTGACTTTTTGTGTTTCCCGCGCAGAAACTTTAAATTCATTACTGCTGCTCTAAACTGCCACCTATAAATGGACTTCTCTCAAATTTTGAATAGACTGAGTAATTCAGTTTATGCTGAACGCTCATTAAAGGCAGATGACCTCTTGACTTTAAACAAAAATGGAAAAAGTGAATTTCGTGTGCTGATTAAGCATTATTTTTGGGTTATAAAAACCATCACCGAAACCAAAGAACAGACTTTTTAAATACTACAAATCTGGGCATTCAATAATTAAGAAGTGATTTACTGAGTTGCATTGTGGTCGTATCAGCACAAGTGTCGCCGAACGTTGAAATCGCCCAATAGAGGGCGTTATACCAGAAATCGTCGATAAAATCCATGGAATGATATTGGATGACCGGACAATGAAAGCGCGTGAGGTGGCTGAGGGCGTCCACTGAGCGGGTACTTGGATCTGAAAAAGCTATTCGCGCGTTGAGTGTCGCGATTGTTCACGGCGCGGGTGCTCACGTGTGCTGTCATGAACATCTACCCCATCCAGCATGTTCTCCATGTTTAGCAATATTTCCTGTTTCCAACTGAAGAAATAAATGTCAAGACGGGAATTTAGGATAAGCTTGTCGAATGGGTTTAACTCGGATATTTATTTCCTTGGCCAGAAGAAGGACACTATGTAACGCCGAGAGTCTCTTTGGCAGTAATTTCCGATTCGCAATATTGAAGATGTATTGTAAAGGTTATAGTTTATGTATGAGGCCAGCAGTCATGTAATCTACTCTAATCTTTCTCATATGAAATAATCGCTCTCGATTAAAGCGACAATATAGAGATTTCCTCGAGGATTCTATTAAAAACTGTTCTAACCTGCACCATGTTATCAAGTAAATACTGTGGCTAATATTGTACTTATTTATAATTTTGCAAATTTCGTCAAAAGCTATAATAAATAAAACCAGAGAAAGAGGCGAAACCTGAGGAATTCCGTTTTCCAAATTATATTTGCCTGAAAACGAGCCATTTATTCTGATCACAAGTCTTCGGTCTGTTAAACAACTTTTAACTAGGTTCTTTATCTTAGGGCCTACAGCCCCATTTTCTTAATTGTCTTAGGACAATATGTGCACCAATACTATCAAAAGCTTTTTCGAAATCAAGGGAAAGTGATGTAACACGCTTCTTACTAGATATAGCACTTAAAGAGAAATGGTCAAAAAGATAAAAGCTTATGTTTGGAAGCAAACTACATCAGTCGATTTTCAACTATCTTCTCCAGGCTCTTGCTTATACATGTCAGCAGATATGGGTCGAAAGTTGGAAGGGTCATTTATTGGTTTATTAGGCTTAAGTATAGGAGTTACACAAGCACATTTTCAACTTTGAGGAATGATGCCAGAAGAAAAAATGCAGTTGTATAAGTTTAGTACGCTAGTTTTAATGGAATTAGATACATTTTTTATCACAATATAAACAATACTGTCATTGCCAGGACAGGTGCCCTTGACTTTATTCACGAAATTGTCGAACTCTCGCATAGTGATGGTACTGTCAATTTCCCTTGCAGAACGAATGAGATTGTGTGGGGGACAATAACTTTCATTTAAAATATTTGATTTATAGACAGCAAAGTAATGGGAGAAATTTATATCTGCTGAATAAGCAAATTCTTTTGCAGAGGACATAGTTGTGGTATAGTAAAATTACTATAAAAGCCCAATCGTTTTTTTTTTAACATTCTTCCATATTTCTTTAGGAAAGGATAATTGATGGATGGCACTGGTGACAGTCATAATGATTTTTTTTTTGCAAAAAGTTTAAATTTGGCATTTGCTGCTTTATATACCATGAGGTTTTGGCTCGAGCGAAAGCATTTAAATGTATACCATGGATCCTGTTTTATGGCACGTAGCTCAGCGAGCTCCTTATTCCAGCCGGGTAAAAAATTTTAGTAAAGTATGGTCGGGCTCGCGGAATAGTTGACGTAGCTACATTCAAAATTCGATTTTCAAGCGATGCGGCGACTCTGTTAATGTTGTGGCTGGTGAGATGACTTTGGCTTTTTTTATAGTTTAGATCAAACATTTTAGGGTAATGGTCACTTCAACAGAGTTTATCTAAAACTTTCCATAAAAGAAGTGGGTAAATAAATGCTGATGGACGATACCGTGCTACCTACATGAGTGAAAGAGCCATGTGTGGAAAAATGCGTCGGAGATTTATCATTTAACACAATTAGGTCTTAAAAACAGATAAACTCCTCAATTGATTTACCTCTTTTATTTTTATTAGCAGAGCCCGCAAAAAATTAATGGCTGAGGCAATGAAATGAAAATTGATTTAAACTCACTCAGGAAAAAATTTTTATTAGGTGAAAAATAAACGGATATCAATGTAAATGTTATATTGGTTTTAATTTCAAATGCAAAAATGTTTAAACTAGTTTGAAAGTGGATTCTTTTAACAAGTACACCAGTCCCGTGTTTATTAAAACTATTTGTATTGTGAAAATAAGCTACGTAAGGAGAAGGAGGAGAGGAATAATTGTGGTAGCCAAGGTGGGTTTCTTGAAAGGCTATAATATCGGATTTAAATTCTGATATAAGCAAAAGAAGCTCATGATAATTATTGAAAAGCCATGATAAAAATGTGAAATGTGGATGATGAAGAATCTTGTTCCGAACAGTAAGCACACATTATGCAACTGCAATCGTTGGTTCAACTGCTTGATGTGTGGTTAGTGCGCATCCAACACATTTTGATTGATTTTTGCACCATTTTGAGATGTGGCTATGTACTCTCTGAATTTTACAGAATGCCATTATACATCTATTCTGCTAGGCAGTTTGTAGGAATCAAAAGACAAAAGGAGGACACCACTTGGACAAGGCTTACCATCAATAATTTTATTTAAATTTATAAATAGAAGTTACACTTACTCTTCACTTATTGTTACCTCGTCTGAAACTTTATTCAGATAAGGAGAAGGGGCGTAGATTGTTCCCTTGGTGGTGTTAAGTAAGGAGTGAAAAAAAAGTAACACGCCACACAATTTTTTTTTTGCTATTTTCTTGTCTTTTACTAGCCGTAAAAGATTACCATCTCTGAGCACAGAGATCGATAATACTTCTTTCCTTTACTTATAAGTTGTATTGCTTTATAAACCGCGAAACAAGAAAAATCTGAGACTTTTTATTTTCGTCGCTGCTCGCTAGAACGAGAATTCGAAATCCTATTTTATTTTCGTCTAAATATGCTAAATTTTGACTTGTTATATTTTTTTTTATTAGCCGATTTTGATAAAAGAAAGCATTTGTTAAGTCAGAGAATACGATCTAGTTATCATTTAAAACACCATAACAAGTCAATCACTAGTTTTGGAGATTATCAGGTTCGATGAAATAAACAATCTGCCATTTTATTATAGCGTATATAACGGTTGCACGAGTCACACGTGATACGAGAAATAAAGTAAACGCACCGGATACCGACCACCTAAGAGTGATCAGTAGATTGTTCATTTAGTAGTTATTATTCTACCTTTTTAAATTGAGAATAATTGGTCTATACAGACTAAAGTCCATTTTTCGAATAGGAATCGCATTTTCTTGTCAAGGATAAAAAATTATGGTGCAAATTACGAAAAATTTAACTACTGCATGTGAGTGTTGTACCGACCATCTGCAAGTTATACCGACTATGATGTGTGCGACTTCCGACCACCTCCCGACCATAGCATGCGCGTGTCCCGATCACATTCCGACCAAGGTGTGTAATGGTTGTGGGCCTTCTTTTTCAAGATGATGACGAAGATATTCATAATACCATTTATTTTTTAGCAATTAACAAATAAAAGAGCGAAACTTACGATCCTAAAAATTATGACACTTATTCAAAATTTGCTGTTAGCAATTAAGTCTATATGAATTTCAAATACTTAAATATATATATTTTTTAAATATATATAAAATCTTTTAAATATATATTAATAATGTTCTTTCCTTTCCATAATATGCTGTTAACAATATAGTTTATTGAATTTCCAATATTGAAATTTTTTTTCTTATATATATGTATATTTTTTAAATATATATTAAATCTTTTAAATATATATTAATAATCTTCTTTCCTTTAAACTTTCATTCAAATATATGTATTTAAATATATAAATACAATCTTTTGCATAAATCTTAATTTATACATAGAAATAACTAAAAGCCATGCACCATATTAAATATTTTGGCATTCGCCTTTTACTCGCATTTTATTCATATGAAATTTTCTGAAAGGTACAATGTGTAATATTTTATAAACATTAATTAAAAAGACAATACAAATTATCATCCAAAATGATAATTTCAATTAATGATCTAATTAGGTAGTATATTTTTGATCAAAGCAAAATATTTCGATGTTTTACGCAAATATAATCATGATTGAGCATCCATATAAATCCTCGTAAAGAGATGGCCGAAATGACTAGCACCCGGTCGGATTGTGGACACTCGCCAAAAAAGTCGCATTTAAATCAATATATATACATTCAGGAACAAAAGCACTTGGAAATAATGAATTTTATTTGCTACTGACAATATTTTATACTCACATTTGTAACTCTGTCCCGAAAAATGTTGATTGCGATTGTTAACAATATGACAAATTCCTTACCGCTGAGGTTAACGATGACAGAAAATTCGAGTGTATCCATTTAGACGATCGGCCGCGCTAGCACTATATATTCAATAATTACTGTTTATTTGGGCGATAACGTTTATTTTATATGACTCTTACTTATCCAAACTGTTACTTTCACTGATGCCATTTTCTGTTTTTCTTTCACTGGAATAAATAAATAAATGACATGCACTCTATGGTCGATATTCCATGCATGGTCGGTAACTTATGCATTTACTTTATACAATTATGTGTGTCAAATGTAAGAGATGTAAAGCTATATATGGATATATTATACCGTTTATTGAGACATTGAACGTTAACTTTCAGAGCTTTTCCCGAAAAACCCAGGCACATCAAATAGGTAGGCGCAATAAACTTTTTTTTAACTTTTTTCATTTTTTATTTTAATTGTCAAATTTGGTATTTCGTTGTGATAAGAATGCTTTCAGTACAATTCAAGGTAGTTGATAAAACATTTTTAAAACTTTAGCTTTTAAAAGCAAAAACAAAATACACAGAGCTCTAATTTTTTCAATTTTTCTACTGCGCCTACCTATTGAATATTCCTCGCAAAAAACTAAATTTTTACATTGAATATCATTTATATTTTAATATGACAGCTGTTTCGGTTTTCGGACTTGGCATCAACTACTAGATAGATAGCTTGGAAGTTTAATTTTTATATGTATCTCTATAGCAATGCTGTCGAAGTCCTTATTTGTTTGTACTTCTGTATGTTGTATAGATTTGTGTACAAGCAGAGCCACGCCACCATGGGAACCAGTTGAATTGAAGGCGTAGAGAGCAAAATTATTTGGGATTGGGATGTTTATTGGTTGAGGATGAAGATGTGTTTCTTGAACGGAGAGGATTTTTAATCCCTAGCGTTTTATTAATATTAACAGTTCATTGTAGTTGTTAATATAACCATTCATATTCCACTGGAGGATTTTTAGAGTCATCAATAAGCAGATATGTGACTAGGTATTTATGTATATATGTAAAAAAAAAATTAAAGAATATAAACGTGTTGGTATATGTGTAAATTAGATTTGTTTATGGTTTTTTTTTTTTGAAGAGTCTGAAGAGTCAGAGTCAATGTTATCTGTGCCTTGACTAAGAATTTTGGCGCCTTGTTTAGCGTGTTTTACCATCTTCTTTAGTTGTTGTTTGGTTCTGTTAGATATTGACTTTGGTAGAATTTTCGTTCTCTTCTCGATAGCATTCAGTTTCGAAGAGTTGAGTACTTTGGAGGTGTCGTTGGTTGCGATATCGGATTAGTCGATTTGCTCTCTTCGGGAGCTTGTTGATGGGTGAGGTGAGTTTGGTTAATTGGTTGCTTTACTAGGTGGAGTTGTTGCGCTAGCTTCTTTTGTACTTTTCCTGGCGATCGAAGAGTATGTTGTTTTACTGTGTGGGTGTCGCTCTTTGTACACAGCGTTTGCCTTCCTTCTGTCTACTTTATCGAGAGTCATTATCGCTTGGAC
The DNA here is from genome assembly GCA_963971545.1 of Philophylla caesio. Taxonomy (NCBI): domain Eukaryota; kingdom Metazoa; phylum Arthropoda; class Insecta; order Diptera; family Tephritidae; genus Philophylla; species Philophylla caesio. Next base: position 6,220,313 of record OZ020605.1, read on the forward strand.
TTTTTTTTCTTTAAAAAATATTGGGCAGCTTTTGTCTAATGCATTATTGACGTCGTTATTGATGCGGCTAATACAGGTCATCGGTTCGTTGCACTTTTCGTTAGTCTCAAGGTTAATGTGGAAGTCTTTTGCACTTTTTATGCATATTCTGTTTCTTTTGCATATGTTTGCTAAATGACCATAGCGAAGAGAGTTCATGCAGCGAAGGGGGTTAGGTATGAAGGGTCGTATTTGCAATTTTTATAGCCAATAAGAATTTCACTTGGTAGGTTATGAATATCGAATGTTAATATTGTCAGACCAGTTTCGATTAAATTGTTTTCTTGTTTTTTCATTATTTTTCTGACTCCGCAAACTTTTTGCGATTTAAGTTCACTTAGGATTATTTCCTCAGGTATACCCCTCAATTCGTTTGAGTATATTACACCTTTTGTGTAGTTAAGCGTATTATGCTCTGAGATTTCAACTTGTATTTTTGGAGCGAGGGCTGTTAAAGTTATTAATTTCACTGTTTGGCTATATGTTTTGGTTTTGATTAGTATATTTCCGTTTCGGAGTTTTTTGCATAGACCAACTTCACCACTGCACACGGAGTCTATTATTTTTTTAATTAGAAACGGGGACACTTTTGACAAGTTCTCTGTACTATTAATTCTTGACATTATAAGATATTTAGGTGCATTAGAGCTATTTTTTAAATGTATGTTTTTATTCGTTTAGTATGTTAAGAGATCCATTGTCCTGTTTATGTTATTTAAATCAGGTGGTTCATTCATCTTTCTTCTTTTCTTAAGAGATTTGTTAAGTCACTTTATACTATTAAATACACTCGAACGACATTGTTGTTAACGTTAAGTCAACACGAATTGTGTCGCGTGATTATAAGACTCGCTTAGTTTAGCAGATATATTCAAACGTAGCAGCGAAACGTGTGATTAGTGCCGAAGCCAGCAGTGAGGGCTAATCGCATGTTTAAACCGAATTCGGCTCTAAAAAATGAAAACGAAAATCAGAAGTATCTTAAACAAAAGATTATAACATGTTGTTTTTACAAAAATTCAACTTACTTTTCCATATTTGTCATGTCCCAACAAACACAATATCTAACGTTAGAGAAAAATCACCATTTCATATTCGAATTCTAATCAAGTTTTCTAACGTTTCTCGAATCAAAAATGAGTTGAGAAAACAATATTAGAATTTGATTATAGAATGATTAGAGAAACACTCGAAATGCTTTAGCGATATAAAAGACATTTCTCGAATAAAAGAGTGTCTGCTGAATCCTACATTCCTAGTGTCAAATACAAGAGTATTTCTAGAAGAAGAAATTATTCACCGTATCTGCGTGTTTACCGATGGCGTTGAGCAGAATATGTGTTGAAAGTGTACCAAAGACCAAATGGCTGTGAGACCATTACGCGTAACTGCTGCTTAAAAAGTATGAAGCTTCACGTTCCGGAACTTTTGCAGAAATAATTTTTTTCTGGATCATTTTGATCTAAATTCCCTCACGCTCACTTCTATCGTCTTCTTCCAGCATTTTAAATGGCAATAAGTGAAGAAAAAAGCGTACGAGTCCAAAAAAAAACCAAAAAATTAACTATTTACATATTTATGTTTTTAAATTAAATTTTTCAATTTTAATTTATGCAGTTAAATTTAATACATTACTTTAAAAAAATTTAACATTACTGCCATAAATATAAAGGAAAATGGGGCAATATGAAATGAGACTATTTGCATTTAAAAAATTAGAATTTAGAATCCAATTATAATACAATCTTAGAATACGATTAGATGACTATTATTATTTTTTATCGATATCGAGAACTCAGTCCCTTTTTTGTAGATAATCAATTAAGGTAATTCATTAAAGTATGCGTACTTTTATACAAAAACATTGAAATGCATACTTGTAATGGATTAAAAAAATGTACACACATTTAAAAAAGTCTTAACTTTTAAAAATGAGTGCGAAAATAGTAAAATGAAGTTGTGTAAAGACCTTGAGCATGCAATATTTATTGCATAATTTTAGATTTAGTACATAGAACATAGCGTGTAAAATACGAGGGCGGTTTGATAAGTCAGTGACTTTTTGTGTTTCCCGCGCAGAAACTTTAAATTCATTACTGCTGCTCTAAACTGCCACCTATAAATGGACTTCCCTCAAATTTTGAATAGACTGAGTAATTCAGTTTATGCTGAACGCTCATTAAAGGCAGATGACCTCTTGACTTTAAACAAAAATGGAAAAAGTGAATTTCGTGTGCTGATTAAGCATTATTTTTGGGTTATAAAAACCATCACCGAAACCAAAGAACAGACTTTATAAATACTACAAATCTGGGCATTCAATAATTAAGAAGTGATTTACTGAGTTGCATTGTGGTCGTATCAGCACAAGTGTCGCCGAACGTTGAAATCGCCCAATAGAGGGCGTTATACCAGAAATCGTCGATAAAATCCATGGAATGATATTGGATGACCGGACAATGAAAGCGCGTGAGGTGGCTGAGGGCGTCCACTGAGCGGGTACTTGGATCTGAAAAAGCTATTCGCGCGTTGAGTGTCGCGATTGTTCACGGCGCGGGTGCTCACGTGTGCTGTCATGAACATCTACCCCATCCAGCATGTTCTCCATGTTTAACAATATTTCCTGTTTCCAACTGAAGAAATAAATGTCAAGACGGGAATTTAGGATAAGCTTGTCGAATGGGTTTAACTCGGATATTTATTTCCTTGGTCAGAAGAAGGACACTATGTAACGCCGAGAGTCTCTTTGGCAGTAATTTCCGATTCGCAATATTGAAGATGTATTGTAAAGGTTATAGTTTATGTATGAGGCCAGCAGTCATGTAATCTACTCTAATCTTTCTCATATGAAATAATCGCTCTCGATTAAAGCGACAATATAGAGATTTCCTCGAGGATTCTATTAAAAACTGTTCTAACCTGCACCATGTTATCAAGTAAATACTGTGGCTAATATTGTACTTATTTATAATTTTGCAAATTTCGTCAAAAGCTATAATAAATAAAACCAGAGAAAGAGGCGAAACCTGAGGAATTCCGTTTTCCAAATTATATTTGCATGAAAACGAGCCATTTATTCTGACCACAAGTCTTCGGTCTGTTAAACAACTTTATCTTAGGGCCTACAGCCCCATTTTCTTAATTGTCTTAGGACAATATGTGCACCAATACTATCAAAAGCTTTTTCGAAATCAAGGGAAAGTGATGTAACACGCTTCTTACTAGATATAGCACTTAAAGAGAAATGGTCAAAAAGATAAAAGCTTATGTTTGGAAGCAAACTACATCAGTCGATTTTCAACTATCTTCTCCAGGCTCTTGCTTATACATGGCAGCAGATATGGGTCGAAAGTTGGAAGGGTCATTTATTGGTTTATTAGGCTTAAGTATAGGAGTTACACAAGCACATTTTCAACTTTGAGGAATGATGCCAGAAGAAAAAATGCAGTTGTATAAGTTTAGTACGCTAGTTTTAATGGAATTAGATACATTTTTTATCACAATATAAACAATACTGTCATTGCCAGGACAGGTGCCCTTGACTTTATTCACGAAATTGTCGAACTCTCGCATAGTGATGGTACTGTCAATTTCCCTTGCAGAACGAATGAGATTGTGTGGGGGACAATAACTTTCATTTAAAATATTTGATTTATAGACAGCAAAGTAATGGGAGAAATTTATATCTGCTGAATAAGCAAATTCTTTTGCAGAGGACATAGTTGTGGTATAGTAAAATTACTATAAAAGCCCAATCGTTTTTTTTTTAACATTCTTCCATATTTCTTTAGGAAAGGATAATTGATGGATGGCACTGGTGACAGTCATAATGATTTTTTTTTTGCAAAAAGTTTAAATTTGGCATTTGCTGCTTTATATACCATGAGGTTTTGGCTCGAGCGAAAGCATTTAAATGTATACCATGGATCCTGTTTTATGGCACGTAGCTCAGCGAGCTCCTTATTCCAGCCGGGTAAAAAAATTTTAGTAAAGTATGGTCGGGCTCGCGGAATAGTTGACGTAGCTACATTCAAAATTCGATTTTCAAGCGATGCGGCGACTCTGTTAATGTTGTGGCTGGTGAGATGACTTTGGCTTTTTTTATAGTTTAGATCAAACATTTTAGGGTAATGGTCACTTCAACAGAGTTTATCTAAAACTTTCCATAAAAGAAGTGGGTAAATAAATGCTGATGGACGATACCGTGCTACCTACATGAGTGAAAGAGCCATGTGTGGAAAAATGCGTCGGAGATTTATCATTTAACACAATTAGGTCTTAAAAACAGATAAACTCCTCAATTGATTTACCTCTTTTATTTTTATTAGCAGAGCCCCAAAGAGGACTCCAATCATGAACATCTCCGCAAAAAATTAATGGCTGAGGCAATGAAATCAAAATTGATTTAAACTCACTCAGGAAAAAATTTTTATTAGGTGAAAAATAAACGGATATCAATGTAAATGTTATATTGGTTTTAATTTCAAATGCAAAAATGTTTAAACTAGTTTGAAAGTGGATTCTTTTAACAAGTACACCAGTCCCGTGTTTATTAAAACTATTTGTATTGTGAAAATAAGCTACGTAAGGAGAAGGAGGAGAGGAATAATTGTGGTAGCCAAGGTGGGTTTCTTGAAAGGCTATAATATCGGATTTAAATTCTGATATAAGCAAAAGAAGCTCATGATAATTATTGAAAAGCCATGATAAAAATGTGAAATGTGGATGATGAAGAATCTTGTTCCGAACAGTAAGCACACATTATGCAACTGCAATCGTTGGTTCAACTGCTTGATGTGTGGTTAGTGCGCATCCAACACATTTTGATTGATTTTTGCACCATTTTGAGATGTGGCTATGTACTCTCTGAATTTTACAGAATGCCATTATACATCTATTCTGCTAGGCAGTTTGTAGGAATCAAAAGACAAAAGGAGGACACCACTTGGACAAGGCTTACCATCAATAATTTTATTTAAATTTATAAATAGAAGTTACACTTACTCTTCACTTATTGTTACCTCGTCTGAAACTTTATTCAGATAAGGAGAAGGGGCGTAGATTGTTCCCTTGGTGGTGTTAAGTAAGGAGTGAAAAAAAAGTAACACGCCACACAATTTTTTTTTGCTATTTTCTTGTCTTTTACTAGCCGTAAAAGATTACCATCTCTGAGCACAGAGATCGATAATACTTCTTTCCTTTACTTATAAGTTGTATTGCTTTATAAACCGCGAAACAAGAAAAATCTGAGACTTTTTATTTTCGTCGCTGCTCGCTAGAACGAGAATTCGAAATCCTATTTTATTTTCGTCTAAATATGCTAAATTTTGACTTGTTATATTTTTTTTTATTAGCCGATTTTGATAAAAGAAAGCATTTGTTAAGTCAGAGAATACGATCTAGTTATCATTTAAAACACCATAACAAGTCAATCACTAGTTTTGGAGATTATCAGGTTCGATGAAATAAACAATCTGCCATTTTATTATAGCGTATATAACAGTTGCACGAGTCACACGTGATACGAGAAATAAAGTAAACGCACCGGATACCGACCACCTAAGAGTGATCAGTAGATTGTTCATTTAGTAGTTATTATTCTACCTTTTTAAATTGAGAATAATTGGTCTATACAGACTAAAGTCCATTTTTCGAATAGGAATCGCATTTTCTTGTCAAGGATAAAAAATTATGGTGCAAATTACGAAAAATTTAACTACTGCATGTGAGTGTTGTACCGACCATCTGCAAGTTATACCGACTATGATGTGTGCGACTTCCGACCACCTCCCGACCATAGCATGCGCGTGTCCCGACCACATTCCGACTAAGGTGTGTAATGGTTGTGGGCCTTCTTTTTCAAGATGATGACGAAGATATTCATAATACCATTTATTTTTTAGCAATTAACAAATAAAAGAGCGAAACTTACGATCCTAAAAATTATGACACTTATTCAAAATTTGCTGTTAGCAATTAAGTCTATATGAATTTCAAATACTTAAATATATATATTTTTTAAATATATATAAAATCTTTTAAATATATATTAATAATGTTCTTTCCTTTCCATAATATGCTGTTAACAATATAGTTTATTGAATTTCCAATATTGAAATTTTTTTTCTTATATATATGTATATTTTTTAAATATATATTAAATCTTTTAAATATATATTAATAATCTTCTTTCCTTTAAACTTTCATTCAAATATATGTATTTAAATATATAAATACAATCTTTTGCATAAATCTTAATTTATACATAGAAATAACTAAAAGCCATGCACCATATTAAATATTTTGGCATTCGCCTTTTACTCGCATTTTATTCATATGAAATTTTCTGAAAGGTACAATGTGTAATATTTTATAAACATTAATTAAAAAGACAATACAAATTATCATCCAAAATGATAATTTCAATTAATGATCTAATTAGGTAGTATATTTTTGATCAAAGCAAAATATTTCGATGTTTTACGCAAATATAATCATGATTGAGCATCCATATAAATCCTCGTAAAGAGATGGCCGAAATGACTAGCACCCGGTCGGATTGTGGACACTCGCCAAAAAAGTCGCATTTAAATCAATATATATACATTCAGGAACAAAAGCACTTGGAAATAATGAATTTTATTTGCTACTGACAATATTTTATACTCACATTTGTAACTCTGTCCCGAAAAATGTTGATTGCGATTGTTAACAATATGACAAATTCCTTACCGCTGAGGTTAACGATGACAGAAAATTCGAGTGTATCCATTTAGACGATCGGCCGCGCTAGCACTATATATTCAATAATTACTGTTTATTTGGGCGATAACGTTTATTTTATATGACTCTTACTTATCCAAACTGTTACTTTCACTGATGCCATTTTCTGTTTTTCTTTCACTGGAATAAATAAATAAATGACATGCACTCTATGGTCGATATTCCATGCATGGTCGGTAACTTATGCATTTACTTTATACAATTATGTGTGTCAAATGTAAGAGATGTAAAGCTATATATGGATATATTATACCGTTTATTGAGACATTGAACGTTAACTTTCAGAGCTTTTCCCGAAAAACCCAGGCACATCAAATAGGTAGGCGCAATAAACTTTTTTTTAACTTTTTTCATTTTTTATTTTAATTGTCAAATTTGGTATTTCGTTGTGATAAGAATGCTTTCAGTACAATTCAAGGTAGTTGATAAAACATTTTTAAAACTTTAGCTTTTAAAAGCAAAAACAAAATACACAGAGCTCTAATTTTTTCAATTTTTCTACTGCGCCTACCTATTGAATATTCCTTGCAAAAAACTAAATTTTTACATTGAATGTCATTTATATTTTAATATGACAGCTGTTTCGGTTTTCGGACTTGGCATCAACTACTAGATAGATAGCTTGGAAGTTTAATTTTTATATGTATCTCTATAGTAATGCTGTCGAAGTCCTTATTTGTTTGTACTTCTGTATGTTGTATAGATTTGTGTACAAGCAGAGCCACGCCACCATGGGAACCAGTTGAATTGAAGGCGTAGAGAGCAAAATTATTTGGGATTGGGATGTTTATTGGTTGAGGATGAAGATGTGTTTCTTGAACGGAGAGGATTTTTAATCCCTAGCGTTTTATTAATATTAACAGTTCATTGTAGTTGTTAATATAACCATTCATATTCCACTGGAGGATTTTTAGAGTCATCAATAAGCAGATATGTGACTAGGTATTTATGTATATATGTAAAAAAAAATTAAAGAATATAAACGTGTTGGTATATGTGTAAATTAGATTTGTTCATGGTTTTTTTTTTTTTAAGAGTCTAAAGAGTCAGAGTCAATGTTATCTGTGCCTTGACTAAGAATTTTGGCGCCTTGTTTAGCGTGTTTTACCATCTTCTTTAGTTGTTGTTTGGTTCTGTTAGATATTGACTTTGGTAGAATTTTCGTTCTCTTCTCGATAGCATTCAGTTTCGAACAGTTGAGTACTTTGGAGGTGTCGTTGGTTGCGATATCGGAGTAGTCGATTTGTTCTCTTCGGGAGCTTGTTGATGGGTGAGGTGAGTTTGGTTAATTGGTTGCTTTACTAGGTGGAGTTGTTGCGCTAGCTTCTTTTGTACGTTTCCTGGCGATCGAAGAGTTTGTTGTTTTACTGTGTGGGTGTCGCTCTTTGTACACAGCGTTTGCCTTTCTTCTGTCTACTTTATCGAGAGTCATTATCGCTTGGACTTTTTTTTCTTTAAAAAATATTGGGCAGCTTTTGTCTAATGCATTATCGACGTCGTTATTGATGCAGCTAATACAGGTCATCGGTTCGTTGCACTTTTCGTTAGTCTCAAGGTTAATGTGGAAGTCTTTTGCACTTTTTATGCATATTCTGTTTCTTTTGCATATGTTTGCTGAATGACCATAGCGAAGAGAGTTCATGCAGCGAAGGGGGTTAGGTATGAAGGGTCGTATTTGCAATTTTTATAGCCAATAAGAATTTCACTTGGTAGGTTATGAATATCGAATGTTAATATTGTCAGACCAGTTTCGATTAAATTGTTTTCTTGTTTTTTCATTATTTTTCTGACTCCGCAAACTTTTTGCGATTTAAGTTCACTTAGGATTATTTCCTCAGGTATACCCCTCAATTCGTTTGAGTATATTACACCTTTTGTGTAGTTAAGCGTATTATGCTCTGAGATTTCAACTTGTATTTTTGGAGCGAGGGCTGTTAAAGTTATTAATTTCACTGCTTGGCTATATGTTTTGGTTTTGATTAGTATATTTCCGTTTCGGAGTTTTTTGCATAGACCAACTTCACCACTGCACACGGAGTCTATTATTTTTTTAATTAGAAACGGGGACACTTTTGACAAGTTCTCTGTACTATTAATTCTTGACATTATAAGATATTTAGGTGCATTAGAGCTATTTTTTAAATGTATGTTTTTATTCGTTTAGTATGTTAAGAGATCCATTGTCCTGTTTATGTTATTTAAATCAGGTGGTTCATTCATCTTTCTTCTTTTCTTAAGAGATTTGTTAAGTCACTTTATACTATTAAATACACTCGAACGACATTGTTGTTAACGTTAAGTCAACACGAATTGTGTCGCGTGATTATAAGACTCGCTTAGTTTAGCAGATATATTCAAACGTAGCAGCGAAACGTGTGATTAGTGCCGAAGCCAGCAGTGAGGGCTAATCGCATGTTTAAACCGAATTCGGCTCTAAAAAATGAAAACGAAAATCAGAAGTATCTTAAACAAAAGATTATAACATGTTGTTTTTACAAAAATTCAACTTACTTTTCCATATTTGTCATGTCCCAACAAACACAATATCTAACGTTAGAGAAAAATCACCATTTCATATTCGAATTCTAATCAAGTTTTCTAACGTTTCTCGAATCAAAAATGAGTTGAGAAAACAATATTAGAATTTGATTATAGAATGATTAGAGAAACACTCGAAATGCTTTAGCGATATAAAAGACATTTGTCGAATAAAAGAGTGTCTGCTGAATCCTACATTCCTAGTGTCAAATACAAGAGTATTTCTAGAAGAAGAAATTATTCACCGTATCTGCGTGTTTACCGATGGCGTTGTGCAGAATATGTGTTGAAAGTGTACCAAAGACCAAATGGCTGTGAGACCATTACGCGTAACTGCTGCTTAAAAAGTATGAAGCTTCACGTTCCGGAACTTTTGCAGAAATAATTTTTTTCTGGATCATTTTGATCTAAATTCCCTCACGCTCACTTCTATCGTCTTCTTCCAGCATTTTAAATGGCAATAAGTGAAGAAAAAAGCGTACGAGTCCAAAAAAAAACCAAAAAATTAACTATTTACATATTTATGTTTTTAAATTAAATTTTTTAATTTTAATTTATGCAGTTAAATTTAATACATTACTTTAAAAAAATTTAACATTACTGCCATAAATATAAAGGAAAATGGGGCAATATGAAATGAGACTATTTGCATTTAAAAAATTAGAATTTAGAATCCAATTATAATACAATCTTAGAATACGATTAGATGACTATTATTATTTTTTATCGATATCGAGAACTCAGTCCCTTTTTTGTAGATAATCAATTAAGGTAATTCATTAAAGTATGCGTACTTTTATACAAAAACATTGAAATGCATACTTGTAATGGATTAAAAAAATGTACACACATTTAAAAAAGTCTTAACTTTTAAAAATGAGTGCGAAAAATAGTAAAATGAAGTTGTGTAAAGACCTTGAGCATGCAATATTTATTGCATAATTTTAGATTTAGTACATAGAACATAGCGTGTAAAATACGAGGGCGGTTTGATAAGTCAGTGACTTTTTGTGTTTCCCGCGCAGAAACTTTAAATTCATTACTGCTGCTCTAAACTGCCACCTATAAATGGACTTCTCTCAAATTTTGAATAGACTGAGTAATTCAGTTTATGCTGAACGCTCATTAAAGGCAGATGACCTCTTGACTTTAAACAAAAATGGAAAAAGTGAATTTCGTGTGCTGATTAAGCATTATTTTTGGGTTATAAAAACCATCACCGAAACCAAAGAACAGACTTTATAAATACTACAAATCTGGGCATTCAATAATTAAGAAGTTATTTACTGAGTTGCATTGTGGTCGTATCAGCACAAGTGTCGCCGAACGTTGAAATCGCCCAATAGAGGGCGTTATACCAGAAATCGTCGATAAAATCCATGGAATGATATTGGATGACCGGACAATGAAAGCGCGTGAGGTGGCTGAGGGCGTCCACTGAGCGGGTACTTGGATCTGAAAAAGCTATTCGCGCGTTGACTGTCGCGATTGTTCACGGCGCGGGTGCTCACGTGTGCTGTCATGAACATCTACCCCATCCAGCATGTTCTCCATGTTTAGCAATATTTCCTGTTTCCAACTGAAGAAATAAATGTCAAGACGGGAATTTAGGATAAGCTTGTCGAATGGGTTTAACTCGGATATTTATTTCCTTGGCCAGAAGAAGGACACTATGTAACGCCGAGAGTCTCTTTGGCAGTAATTTCCGATTCGCAATATTGAAGATGTATTGTAAAGGTTATAGTTTATGTATGAGGCCAGCAGTCATGTAATCTACTCTAATCTTTCTCATATGAAATAATCGCTCTCGATTAAAGCGACAATATAGAGATTTCCTCGAGGATTCTATTAAAAACTGTTCTAACCTGCACCATGTTATCAAGTAAATACTGTGGCTAATATTGTACTTATTTATAATTTTGCAAATTTCGTCAAAAGCTATAATAAATAAAACCAGAGAAAGAGGCGAAACCTGAGGAATTCCGTTTTCCAAATTATATTTGCATGAAAACGAGCCATTTATTCTGACCACAAGTCTTCGGTCTGTTAAAAAACTTTATCTTAGGGCCTACAGCCCCATTTTCTTAATTGTCTTAGGACAATATGTGCACCAATACTATCAAAAGCTTTTTCGAAATCAAGGGAAAGTGATGTAACACGCTTCTTACTAGATATAGCACTTAAAGAGAAATGGTCAAAAAGATAAAAGCTTATGTTTGGAAGCAAACTACATCAGTCGATTTTCAACTATCTTCTCCAGTCTCTTGCTTATACATGGCAGCAGATATGGGTCGAAAGTTGGAAGGGTCATTTATTGGTTTATTAGGCTTAAGTATAGGAGTTACACAAGCACATTTTCAACTTTGAGGAATGATGCCAGAAGAAAAAATGCAGTTGTATAAGTTTAGTACGCTAGTTTTAATGGAATTAGATACATTTTTTATCACAATATAAACAATACTGTCATTGCCAGGACAGGTGCCCTTGACTTTATTCACGAAATTGTCGAACTCTCGCATAGTGATGGTACTGTCAATTTCCCTTGCAGAACGAATGAGATTGTGTGGGGGACAATAACTTTCATTTAAAATATTTGATTTATAGACAGCAAAGTAATGGGAGAAATTTATATCTGCTGAATAAGCAAATTCTTTTGCAGAGGACATAGTTGTGGTATAGTAAAATTACTATAAAAGCCCAATCGTTTTTTTTTTAACATTCTTCCATATTTCTTTAGGAAAGGATAATTGATGGATGGCACTGGTGACAGTCATAATGATTTTTTTTTTGCAAAAAGTTTAAATTTGGCATTTGCTGCTTTATATACCATGAGGTTTTGGCTCGAGCGAAAGCATTTAAATGTATACCATGGATCCTGTTTTATGGCACGTAGCTCAGCGAGCTCCTTATTCCAGCCGGGTAAAAAAATTTTAGTAAAGTATGGTCGGGCTCGCGGAATAGTTGACGTAGCTACATTCAAAATTCGATTTTCAAGCGATGCGGCGACTCTGTTAATGTTGTGGCTGGTGAGATGACTTTGGCTTTTTTTATAGTTTAGATCAAACATTTTAGGGTAATGGTCACTTCAACAGAGTTTATCTAAAACTTTCCATAAAAGAAGTGGGTAAATAAATGCTGATGGACGATACCGTGCTACCTACATGAGTGAAAGAGCCATGTGTGGAAAAATGCGTCGGAGATTTATCATTTAACACAATTAGGTCTTAAAAACAGATAAACTCCTCAATTGATTTACCTCTTTTATTTTTATTAGCAGAGCCCCAAAGAGGACTCCAATCATGAACATCTCCGCAAAAAATTAATGGCTGAGGCAATGAAATCAAAATTGATTTAAACTCACTCAGGAAAAAATTTTTATTAGGTGAAAAATAAACGGATATCAATGTAAATGTTATATTGGTTTTAATTTCAAATGCAAAAATGTTTAAACTAGTTTGAAAGTGGATTCTTTTAACAAGTACACCAGTCCCGTGTTTATTAAAACTATTTGTATTGTGAAAATAAGCTACGTAAGGAGAAGGAGGAGAGGAATAATTGTGGTAGCCAAGGTGGGTTTCTTGAAAGGCTATAATATCGGATTTAAATTCTGATATAAGCAAAAGAAGCTCATGATAATTATTGAAAAGCCATGATAAAAATGTGAATGTGGATGATGAAGAATCTTGTTCCGAACAGTAAGCACACATTATGCAACTGCAATCGTTGGTTCAACTGCTTGATGTGTGGTTAGTGCGCATCCAACACATTTTGATTGATTTTTGCACCATTTTGAGATGTGGCTATGTACTCTCTGAATTTTACAGAATGCCATTATACATCTATTCTGCTAGGCAGTTTGTAGGAATCAAAAGACAAAAGGAGGACACCACTTGGACAAGGCTTACCATCAATAATTTTATTTAAATTTATAAATAGAAGTTACACTTACTCTTCACTTATTGTTACCTCGTCTGAAACTTTATTCAGATAAGGAGAAGGGGCGTAGATTGTTCCCTTGGTGGTGTTAAGTAAGGAGTGAAAAAAAAGTAACACGCCACACAATTTTTTTTTGCTATTTTCTTGTCTTTTACTAGCCGTAAAAGATTACCATCTCTGAGCACAGAGATCGATAATACTTCTTTCCTTTACTTATAAGTTTATAAACCGCGAAACAAGAAAAATCTGAGACTTTTTATTTTCGTCGCTGCTCGCTAGAACGAGAATTCGAAATCCTATTTTATTTTCGTCTAAATATGCTAAATTTTGACTTGTTATATTTTTTTTTATTAGCCGATTTTGATAAAAGAAAGCATTTGTTAAGTCAGAGAATACGATCTAGTTATCATTTTAAAACACCATAACAAGTCAATCACTAGTTTTGGAGATTATCAGGTTCGATGAAATAAACAATCTGCCATTTTATTACAGCGTATATAACGGTTGCACGAGTCACACGTGATACGAGAAATAAAGTAAACGCACCGGATACCGACCACCTAAGAGTGATCAGTAGATTGTTCATTTAGTAGTTATTATTCTACCTTTTTAAATTGAGAATAATTGGTCTATACAGACTAAAGTCCATTTTTCGAATAGGAATCGCATTTTCTTGTCAAGGATAAAAAATTATGGTGCAAATTACGAAAAATTTAACTACTGCATGTGAGTGTTGTACCGACCATCTGCAAGTTATACCGACTATGATGTGTGCGACTTCCGACCACCTCCCGACCATAGCATGCGCGTGTCCCGACCACATTCCGACCAAGGTGTGTAATGGTTGTGGGCCTTCTTTTTCAAGATGATGACGAAGATATTCATAATACCATTTATTTTTTAGCAATTAACAAATAAAAGAGCGAAACTTACGATCCTAAAAATTATGACACTTATTCAAAATTTGCTGTTAGCAATTAAGTCTATATGAATTTCAAATACTTAAATATATATATTTTTTAAATATATATAAAATCTTTTAAATATATATTAATAATGTTCTTTCCTTTCCATAATATGCTGTTAACAATATAGTTTATTGAATTTCCAATATTGAAATTTTTTTTCTTATATATATGTATATTTTTTAAATATATATTAAATCTTTTAAATATATATTAATAATCTTCTTTCCTTTAAACTTTCATTCAAATATATGTATTTAAATATATAAATACAATCTTTTGCATAAATATTAATTTATACATAGAAATAACTAAAAGCCATGCACCATATTAAATATTTTGGCATTCGCCTTTTACTCGCATTTTATTCATATGAAATTTTCTGAAAGGTACAATGTGTAATATTTTATAAACATTAATTAAAAAGACAATACAAATTATCATCCAAAATGATAATTTCAATTAATGATCTAATTAGGTAGTATATTTTTGATCAAAGCAAAATATTTCGATGTTTTACGCAAATATAATCATGATTGAGCATCCATATAAATCCTCGTAAAGAGATGGCCGAAATGACTAGCACCCGGTCGGATTGTGGACACTCGCCAAAAAAGTCGCATTTAAATCAATATATATACATTCAGGAACAAAAGCACTTGGAAATAATGAATTTTATTTGCTACTGACAATATTTTATACTCACATTTGTAACTCTGTCCCGAAAAATGTTGATTGCGATTGTTAACAATATGACAAATTCCTTACCGCTGAGGTTAACGATGACAGAAAATTCGAGTGTATCCATTTAGACGATCGGCCGCGCTAGCACTATATATTCAATAATTACTGTTTATTTGGGCGATAACGTTTATTTTATATGACTCTTACTTATCCAAACTGTTACTTTCACTGATGCCATTTTCTGTTTTTCTTTCACTGGAATAAATAAATAAATGACATGCACTCTATGGTCGATATTCCATGCATGGTCGGTAACTTATGCATTTACTTTATACAATTATGTGTGTCAAATGTAAGAGATGTAAAGCTATATATGGATATATTATACCGTTTATTGAGACATTGAACGTTAACTTTCAGAGCTTTTCCCGAAAAACCCAGGCACATCAAATAGGTAGGCGCAATAAACTTTTTTTTAACTTTTTTCATTTTTTATTTTAATTGTCAAATTTGGTATTTCGTTGTGATAAGAATGCTTTCAGTACAATTCAAGGTAGTTGATAAAACATTTTTAAAACTTTAGCTTTTAAAAGCAAAAACAAAATACACAGAGCTCTAATTTTTTCAATTTTTCTACTGCGCCTACCTATTGAATATTCCTTGCAAAAAACTAAATTTTTACATTGAATGTCATTTATATTTTAATATGACAGCTGTTTCGGTTTTCGGACTTGGCATCAACTACTAGATAGATAGCTTGGAAGTTTAATTTTTATATGTATCTCTATAGTAATGCTGTCGAAGTCCTTATTTGTTTGTACTTCTGTATGTTGTATAGATTTGTGTACAAGCAGAGCCACGCCACCATGGGAACCAGTTGAATTGAAGGCGTAGAGAGTAAAATTATTTGGGATTGGGATGTTTATTGGTTGAGGATGAAGATGTGTTTCTTGAACGGAGAGGATTTTTAATCCCTAGCGTTTTATTAATATTAATAGTTCATTGTAGTTGTTAATATAACCATTCATATTCCACTGGAGGATTTTTAGAGTCATCAATAAGCAGATATGTGACTAGGTATTTATGTATATATGTGAAAAAAAATTAAAGAATATAAACGTGTTGGTATATGTGTAAATTAGATTTGTTTATGGTTTTTTTTTTTTTTGAAGAGTCTGAAGAGTCAGAGTCAATGTTATCTGTGCCTTGACTAAGAATTTTGGCGCCTTGTTTAGCGTGTTTTACCATCTTCTTTAGTTGTTGTTTGGTTCTGTTAGATATTGACTTTGGTAGAATTTTCGTTCTCTTCTCGATAGCATTCGAAGTTTCGAAGAGTTGAGTACTTTGGAGGTGTCGTTGGTTGCGATATCGGAGTAGTCGATTTGCTCTCTTCGGGAGCTTGTTGATGGGTGAGGTGAGTTTGGTTAATTGGTTGCTTTACTAGGTGGAGTTGTTGCGCTAGCTTCTTTTGTACTTTTCCTGGCGATCGAAGAGTATGTTGTTTTACTGTGTGGGTGTCGCTCTTTGTACACAGCGTTTGCCTTCCTTCTGTCTACTTTATCGAGAGTAATTATCGCTTGGACTTTTTTTTCTTTAAAAAATATTGGGCAGCTTTTGTCTAATGCATTATCGACGTCGTTATTGATGCAGCTAATACAGGTCATCGGTTCGTTGCACTTTTCGTTAGTCTCAAGGTTAATGTGGAAGTCTTTTGCACTTTTTATGCATATTCTGTTTCTTTTGCATATGTTTGCTGAATGACCATAGCGAAGAGAGTTCATGCAGCGAAGGGGGTTAGGTATGAAGGGTCGTATTTGCAATTTTTATAGCCAATAAGAATTTCACTTGGTAGGTTATGAATATCGAATGTTAATATTGTCAGACCAGTTTCGATTAAATTGTTTTCTTGTTTTTTCATTATTTTTCTGACTTCGCAAACTTTTTGCGATTTAAGTTCACTTAGGATTATTTCCTCAGGTATACCCCTCAATTCGTTTGAGTATATTACACCTTTTGTGTAGTTAAGCGTATTATGCTCTGAGATTTCAACTTGTATTTTTGGAGCGAGGGCTGTTAAAGTTATTAATTTCACTGTTTGGCTATATGTTTTGGTTTTGATTAGTATATTTCCGTTTCGGAGTTTTTTGCATAGACCAACTTCACCACTGCACACGGAGTCTATTATTTTTTTAATTAGAAACGGGGACACTTTTGACAAGTTCTCTGTACTATTAATTCTTGACATTATAAGATATTTAGGTGCATTAGAGCTATTTTTTAAATGTATGTTTTTATTCGTTTAGTATGTTAAGAGATCCATTGTCCTGTTTATGTTATTTAAATCAGGTGGTTCATTCATCTTTCTTCTTTTCTTAAGAGATTTGTTAAGTCACTTTATACTATTAAATACACTCGAACGACATTGTTGTTAACGTTAAGTCAACACGAATTGTGTCGCGTGATTATAAGACTCGCTTAGTTTAGCAGATATATTCAAACGTAGCAGCGAAACGTGTGATTAGTGCCGAAGCCAGCAGTGAGGGCTAATCGCATGTTTAAACCGAATTCGGCTCTAAAAAATGAAAACGAAAATCAGAAGTATCTTAAACAAAAGATTATAACATGTTGTTTTTACAAAAATTCAACTTACTTTTCCATATTTGTCATGTCCCAACAAACACAATATCTAACGTTAGAGAAAAATCACCATTTCATATTCGAATTCTAATCAAGTTTTCTAACGTTTCTCGAATCAAAAATGAGTTGAGAAAACAATATTAGAATTTGATTATAGAATGATTAGAGAAACACTCGAAATGCTTTAGCGATATAAAAGACATTTGTCGAATAAAAGAGTGTCTGCTGAATCCTACATTCCTAGTGTCAAATACAAGAGTATTTCTAGAAGAAGAAATTATTCACCGTATCTGCGTGTTTACCGATGGCGTTGTGCAGAATATGTGTTGAAAGTGTACCAAAGACCAAATGGCTGTGAGACCATTACGCGTAACTGCTGCTTAAAAAGTATGAAGCTTCACGTTCCGGAACTTTTGCAGAAATAATTTTTTTCTGGATCATTTTGATCTAAATTCCCTCACGCTCACTTCTATCGTCTTCTTCCAGCATTTTAAATGGCAATAAGTGAAGAAAAAAGCGTACGAGTCCAAAAAAAAACCAAAAAATTAACTATTTACATATTTATGTTTTTAAATTAAATTTTTTAATTTTAATTTATGCAGTAAAATTTAATATATTACTTTAAAAAAATTTAACATTACTGCCATAAATATAAAGGAAAATGGGGCAATATGAAATGAGACTATTTGCATTTAAAAAATTAGAATTTAGAATCCAATTATAATACAATCTTAGAATACGATTAGATGACTATTATTATTTTTTATCGATATCGAGAACTCAGTCCCTTTTTTGTAGATAATCAATTAAGGTAATTCATTAAAGTATGCGTACTTTTATACAAAAACATTGAAATGCATACTTGTAATGGATTAAAAAAATGTACACACATTTAAAAAAGTCTTAACTTTTAAAAATGAGTGCGAAAAATAGTAAAATGAAGTTGTGTAAAGACCTTGAGCATGCAATATTTATTGCATAATTTTAGATTTAGTACATAGAACATAGCGTGTAAAATACGAGGGCGGTTTGATAAGTCAGTGACTTTTTGTGTTTCCCGCGCAGAAACTTTAAATTCATTACTGCTGCTCTAAACTGCCACCTATAAATGGACTTCTCTCAAATTTTGAATAGACTGAGTAATTCAGTTTATGCTTAACGCTCATTAAAGGCAGATGACCTCTTGACTTTAAACAAAAATGGAAAAAGTGAATTTCGTGTGCTGATTAAGCATTATTTTTGGGTTATAAAAACCATCACCGAAACCAAAGAACAGACTTTATAAATACTACAAATCTGGGCATTCAATAATTAAGAAGTGATTTACTGAGTTGCATTGTGGTCGTATCAGCACAAGTCTCGCCGAACGTTGAAATCGCCCAATAGAGGGCGTTATACCAGAAATCGTCGATAAAATCCATGGAATGATATTGGATGACCGGACAATGAAAGCGCGTGAGGTGGCTGAGGGCGTCCACTGAGCGGGTACTTGGATCTGAAAAAGCTATTCGCGCGTTGAGTGTCGCGATTGTTCACGGCGCGGGTGCTCACGTGTGCTGTCATGAACATCTACCCCATCCAGCATGTTCTCCATGTTTAGCAATATTTCCTGTTTCCAACTGAAGAAATAAATGTCAAGACGGGAATTTAGGATAAGCTTGTCGAATGGGTTTAACTCGGATATTTATTTCCTTGGCCAGAAGAAGGACACTATGTAACGCCGAGAGTCTCTTTGGCAGTAATTTCCGATTCGCAATATTGAAGATGTATTGTAAAGGTTATAGTTTATGTATGAGGCCAGCAGTCATGTAATCTACTCTAATCTTTCTCATATGAAATAATCGCTCTCGATTAAAGCGACAATATAGAGATTTCCTCGAGGATTCTATTAAAAACTGTTCTAACCTGCACCATGTTATCAAGTAAATACTGTGGCTAATATTGTACTTATTTATAATTTTGCAAATTTCGTCAAAAGCTATAATAAATAAAACCAGAGAAAGAGGCGAAACCTGAGGAATTCCGTTTTCCAAATTATATTTGCCTGAAAAGGAGCCATTTATTCTGACCACAAGTCTTCGGTCTGTTAAACAACTTTTAACTAGGTTGTTTATCTTAGGGCCTACAGCCCCATTTTCTTAATTGTCTTAGGACAATATGTGCACCAATAATATCAAAAGCTTTTTCGAAATCAAGGGAAAGTGATGTAACACGCTTCTTACTAGATATAGCACTTAAAGAGAAATGGTCAAAAAGATAAAAGCTTATGTTTGGAAGCAAACTACATCAGTCGGTTTTCAACTATCTTCTCCAGGCTCTTGCTTATACATGGCAGCAGATATGGGTCGAAAGTTGGAAGGGTCATTTATTGGTTTATTAGGCTTAAGTATAGGAGTTACACAAGCACATTTTCAACTTTGAGGAATGATGCCAGAAGAAAAAATGCAGTTGTATAAGTTTAGTACGCTAGTTTTAATGGAATTAGATACATTTTTTATCACAATATAAACAATACTGTCATTGCCAGGACAGGTGCCCTTGACTTTATTCACGAAATTGTCGAACTCTCGCATAGTGATGGTACTGTCAATTTCCCTTGCAGAACGAATGAGATTTTGTATGGGGGACAATAACTTTCATTTAAAATATTTGATTTATAGACAGCAAAGTAATGGGAGAAATTTATATCTGCTGAATAAGCAAATTCTTTTGCAGAGGACATAGTTGTGGTATAGTAAAATTACTATAAAAGCCCAATCGTTTTTTTTTTAACATTCTTCCATATTTCTTTAGGAAAGGATAATTGATGGATGGCACTGGTGACAGTCATAATGATTTTTTTTTTGCAAAAAGTTTAAATTTGGCATTTGCTGCTTTATATACCATGAGGTTTTGGCTCGAGCGAAAGCATTTAAATGTATACCATGGATCCTGTTTTATGGCACGTAGCTCAGCGAGCTCCTTATTCCAGCCGGGTAAAAAAATTTTAGTAAAGTATGGTCGGGCTCGCGGAATAGTTGACGTAGCTACATTCAAAATTCGATTTTCAAGCGATGCGGCGACTCTGTTAATGTTGTGGCTGGTGAGATGACTTTGGCTTTTTTTATAGTTTAGATCAAACATTTTAGGGTAATGGTCACTTCAACAGAGTTTATCTAAAACTTTCCATAAAAGAAGTGGGTAAATAAATGCTGATGGACGATACCGTGCTACCTACATGAGTGAAAGAGCCATGTGTGGAAAAATGCGTCGGAGATTTATCATTTAACACAATTAGGTCTTAAAAACAGATAAACTCCTCAATTGATTTACCTCTTTTATTTTTATTAGCAGAGCCCCAAAGAGGACTCCAATCATGAACATCTCCGCAAAAAATTAATGGCTGAGGCAATGAAATCAAAATTGATTTAAACTCACTCAGGAAAAAATTTTTATTAGGTGAAAAATAAACGGATATCAATGTAAATGTTATATTGGTTTTAATTTCAAATGCAAAAATGTTTAAACTAGTTTGAAAGTGGATTCTTTTAACAAGTACACCAGTCCCGTGTTTATTAAAATTATTTGTATTGTGAAAATAAGCTACGTAAGGAGAAGGAGGAGAGGAATAATTGTGGTAGCCAAGGTGGGTTTCTTGAAAGGCTATAATATCGGATTTAAATTCTGATATAAGCAAAAGAAGCTCATGATAATTATTGAAAAGCCATGATAAAAATGTGAAATGTGGATGATGAAGAATCTTGTTCCGAACAGTAAGCACACATTATGCAACTGCAATCGTTGGTTCAACTGCTTGATGTGTGGTTAGTGCGCATCCAACACATTTTGATTGATTTTTGCACCATTTTGAGATGTGGCTATGTACTCTCTGAATTTTACAGAATGCCATTATACATCTATTCTGCTAGGCAGTTTGTAGGAATCAAAAGACAAAAGGAGGACACCACTTGGACAAGGCTTACCATCAATAATTTTATTTAAATTTATAAATAGAAGTTACACTTACTCTTCACTTATTGTTACCTCGTCTGAAACTTTATTCAGATAAGGAGAAGGGGCGTAGATTGTTCCCTTGGTGGTGTTAAGTAAGGAGTGAAAAAAAAGTAACACGCCACACAATTTTTTTTTGCTATTTTCTTGTCTTTTACTAGCCGTAAAAGATTACCATCTCTGAGCACAGAGATCGATAATACTTCTTTCCTTTACTTATAAGTTTATAAACCGCGAAACAAGAAAAATCTGAGACTTTTTATTTTCGTCGCTGCTCGCTAGAACGAGAATTCGAAATCCTATTTTATTTTCGTCTAAATATGCTAAATTTTGACTTGTTATATTTTTTTTTATTAGCCGATTTTGATAAAAGAAAGCATTTGTTAAGTCAGAGAATACGATCTAGTTATCATTTAAAACACCATAACAAGTCAATCACTAGTTTTGGAGATTATCAGGTTCGATGAAATAAACAATCTGCCATTTTATTATAGCGTATATAACGGTTGCACGAGTCACACGTGATACGAGAAATAAAGTAAACGCACCGGATACCGACCACCTAAGAGTGATCAGTAGATTGTTCATTTAGTAGTTATTATTCTACCTTTTTAAATTGAGAATAATTGGTCTATACAGACTAAAGTCCATTTTTCGAATAGGAATCGCATTTTCTTGTCAAGGATAAAAAATTATGGTGCAAATTACGAAAAATTTAACTACTGCATGTGAGTGTTGTACCGACCATCTGCAAGTTATACCGACTATGATGTGTGCGACTTCCGACCACCTCCCGACCATAGCATGCGCGTGTCCCGACCACATTCCGACCAAGGTGTGTAATGGTTGTGGGCCTTCTTTTTCAAGATGATGACGAAGATATTCACAATACCATTTATTTTTTAGCAATTAACAAATAAAAGAGCGAAACTTACGATCCTAAAAATTATGACACTTATTCAAAATTTGCTGTTAGCAATTAAGTCTATATGAATTTCAAATACTTAAATATATATATTTTTTAAATATATATAAAATCTTTTAAATATATATTAATAATGTTCTTTCCTTTCCATAATATGCTGTTAACAATATAGTTTATTGAATTTCCAATATTGAAATTCTTTTTCTTATATATATGTATATTTTTTAAATATATATTAAATCTTTTAAATATAAATTAATAATCTTCTTTCCTTTAAACTTTCATTCAAATATATGTATTTAAATATATAAATACAATCTTTTGCATAAATCTTAATTTATACATAGAAATAATTAAAAGCCATGCACCATATTAAATATTTTGGCATTCGCCTTTTACTCGCATTTTATTCATATGAAATTTTCTGAAAGGTACAATGTGTAATATTTTATAAACATTAATTAAAAAGACAATACAAATTATCATCCAAAATGATAATTTCAATTAATGATCTAATTAGGTAGTATATTTTTGATCAAAGCAAAATATTTCGATGTTTTACGCAAATATAATCATGATTGAGCATCCATATAAATCCTCGTAAAGAGATGGCCGAAATGACTAGCACCCGGTCGGATTGTGGACACTCGCCAAAAAAGTCGCATTTAAATCAATATATATACATTCAGGAACAAAAGCACTTGGAAATAATGAATTTTATTTGCTACTGACAATATTTTATACTCACATTTGTAACTCTGTCCCGAAAAATGTTGATTGCGATTGTTAACAATATGACAAATTCCTTACCGCTGAGGTTAACGATGACAGAAAATTCGAGTGTATCCATTTAGACGATCGGCCGCGCTAGCACTATATATTCAATAATTACTGTTTATTTGGGCGATAACGTTTATTTTATATGACTCTTACTTATCCAAACTGTTACTTTCACTGATGCCATTTTCTGTTTTTCTTTCACTGGAATAAATAAATAAATGACATGCACTCTATGGTCGATATTCCATGCATGGTCGGTAACTTATGCATTTACTTTATACAATTATGTGTGTCAAATGTAAGAGATGTAAAGCTATATATGGATATGTTATACCGTTTATTGAGACATTGAACGTTAACTTTCAGAGCTTTTCCCGAAAAACCCAGGCACATCAAATAGGTAGGCGCAATAAACTTTTTTTTAACTTTTTTCATTTTTTATTTTAATTGTCAAATTTGGTATTTCGTTGTGATAAGAATGCTTTCAGTACAATTCAAGGTAGTTGATAAAACATTTTTAAAACTTTAGCTTTTAAAAGCAAAAACAAAATACACAGAGCTCTAATTTTTTCAATTTTTCTACTGCGCCTACCTATTGAATATTCCTCCTTTTACATTGAATGTCATTTATATTTTAATATGACAGCTGTTTCGGTTTTCGGACTTGGCATCAACTACTAGATAGATAGCAATCAAGATCACAAAGCTTATTCTAGACTTTTAGGAAACTCGGTGGTGCTGGATTCGAGTTGTTTTTATGAACCTATTATGTTTAAAAATAAAATTTATTTGACTTGACCAATTTGCAAAAAAAAAACTGCCGCACCGCACCTTTCGTTTCTAATGTCGAAGCAAGGCAATACAAAAAAAATTCAGTTTATATTAAATTGAAATAATCAGCCAGCTGAATTTTTGTCAACAAGACACATATATGTACATATATGTATTGTGTATGGATACAATTGAAAGTCTATGATTTTTATGCATAAAAATTCATACATTTGTGCATATTGTTGCACCTATAATTCATTGTTAACATGTATGTATTTATGTACACACCCATGTACACTTTAAATTCGCAAGCCCTGGATTAATAATTTTTTCATTTTCATTTTTTGAAAAGTCTTGGTGCACACATCAATTGGTAGGTATCCTCGCGTAAAGGGTGTACAATTCGTGGCCGTGAAATTCCTTACATTAATACATTCATATTCATTTCTATAGTATTTATGTATATTTAATTATTTAGGTACATACGTACGTATGTATGTATGTGTGTAGGTGAATATATATTCAATGGCCTGAGTATTTATGTTGGCCCAAATGCTCAAAAACGGCTGCGCATTCTTGTTAGTTATATGTATATACATACATAACTAACCATTAGTTTGCTATTTTTATGATTCTGTTTTCTTTTTGCCTAAAGACACTCGCTGCGAATTTTCTTACCAATCAAAACAAGCAGCGGCGTTCAGTGTTGAAGCTGTCGTAGCAATTTAAATTTTTGACTTTATTGACAAAAAAGGTTTGTTTGAATGTGAGTATTTATGAGCATTTTAATGTTTTTAAAATTATTTGTTATGTTATTATAAATAAATACTCATGAACATATGTATGTACATATGTGTCTATGTGTTTTTGTTTACATTGGTAGATAGAAGTCTGCGTGTGTATGTAGGCATATGTGTAAATATGCTTTGAATTTGCGCTATTCCGCTTTTATAATTTATACGAGTAGGCGCAGGCGCTTTTTACCTCAACTTTCATAATTAACAAATGTTTGGTCTAGAGCCTTCGCATTAGCCCTACGCGCCAGTTTTCGCTGTGTTGCCGGCCTCATCAGACGTTTTCTAAAAGTAGCTAACTTTTTTTTTAATAGTGAAATAGGACTGAAAACAAATATTCATTAATATAATAAGCAACGATATGTTTTAACAGATGGTACCTTGGAATGAATATTTGTATATATATTGACATCGTTTAATTCACTTACAAATGCAGACAAATGATTATAAATGGCAACATTAAAGTTAAACTCATGGACATTCAAAATATAATTATTACATTTAATTGAATTTCGGAAGTAATAAAAAAAAGTTTAAGTTTGGGGAACAGTAAAAAACATGTGTACATAAGTTTTGGCATTAATGCTAAAAAGAATTGTGATAAGCTTGTTCCTACCAATACAAACAAAAGGCTCACCACTCTGATAAAATGGCCACGATAAAAATAACACCAGCAACGGTTCGTATCAAATGTCATAATTGTAAAAATTATTTCTTTTTCGAAAATTTTTGGGTTCAAATTCAGCGCTCAACATAAATAGATGCACAACAGGTGCAGTTTGTCATGCATAGTATAAACGTCGTTTGTATGAATATATGTACTTCGATGTACATACATACATATATGTATACTCGTTCTGTAGGTAATTCTAATGATAAAGG
This sequence comes from Philophylla caesio, assembly GCA_963971545.1. Classification (NCBI taxonomy): domain Eukaryota; kingdom Metazoa; phylum Arthropoda; class Insecta; order Diptera; family Tephritidae; genus Philophylla; species Philophylla caesio. The sequence continues at coordinate 6,246,037 of OZ020605.1, forward strand.
GCAATTTGCATTACGGATGCTTTGTGTCTGGTGCATACATCAATATTTGATGAATTTCCAATGGCAAGACCCAGGAAGTTGAGACATAAACTTAGTGAAGATATCGAAAAAGTAAGATTTAACCAATACAATACTAAAACTAACTGACGTCAATTAGAAACATCACGTTTAGCCAAGTCATTCGCCGCTTGTCTTTCCAACGCAGAGCTTCCTCTCCCTTATTCCCTGCCACCACCAGCGGTTAGCACGTCGACTGGCACTGTCAGTGCTGGAGTGCTTTAAATCATTCGATCGACATTACTATGGTTATGTCCATTAAGAGTTTATACAGCTCTGCGTTAAACCGTCTGCCGTATTTCGCCATTATTTTTGGGTTGGAGCATTTGCATTATTTTGCATACCGCAACAGCCCCAGCCGCTGTATCTATGCTTATGTCTTTATAAAGCGCAAACAGCTCATCGCTCCACGGTCTGCGGTATCATCCATGTTTTTGCGCCATATTGAAGGGCATGATGAGGCGCGAAACAACGCGTGCAGAAAACAGCACTTAGAATACATGCCATGTACTGTTTTCATGTTCATTTTAATCTGTTTTAAATCTGGAGGGTTTACGAGTAAATCTTAGCAGATTTAGGGGTGTCAAAGAGCTCAGGTGTTCGTCTCTTAACACGTCGCAACCAAATGCCTCATACCTAGTTCTTGCAAAGGCGGGGCAGAAGCACAGAAAGGCGAACTATTTACTATCGACGACCTCGCCAATTCTGGCAAACAGATTTTGCAAAGCCGTCTTACAGGATTTTCCCGCCTGATAGGCATGCTGATGGAAAGACAGAGGATACGAATGCGTTTCTCTACTAATTTTTCCAGACATTTTAGCATGAATGATGTCATGCTAATAGGTCTGTAGTTTCTGGGGCTAGCGTAGTCATCCTTGCCAACCTTTGGTATAAAGGCGACATTTACCAGCCTCCAAGATTGTGGTATATAAGCAAGTGCGAGCGACGCTGTGAAAATATTTTTCAAGGTCGCCGACATGAGCTCGACACCTTTTTATTTATTTATTTATTTAATATAATATAATTTTGGCGCGTACACTACCATTTGTGGTGTGCGTCTTTATATATCTTTATATTATACAAATGGAGGGACCTACAGTGCCGACTCCGAACGGCAGATGAATTTAATGAGAAGCTTTTTCATGGCAGAAATACCCTCGGAGGTTTGCCATAGCCTGCCGAGGGGTGACCGCTATTAGAAAGAACTTTTTCTATTATTAAGATTTTGCTTGCCCTGACTGAGATTCGAACCTCGAACTCACCGGCATATTAAGTTATAGCACGCACCGCTACCAACTCGACCACAGCGGCCACACATTTATTTATTTATTAAGTCAAAAAATACACGATTTCTTACAGACTATATAAGACTAGGGGAATACAAATAGTTATACACAATAAGGTTTATCTAAATAATTCATTTAATAATAATTTGAAATTTTGCCTAGTTAACGAAAAATCAAAAGCGAGAGAATTTGAGACTTGATTAAATTCTTTCAAAGTTCTAAATAATGGGGCATAAGACGCATAAACAGTCCTAACACACTCCAAGAAGAACAAATCATTCCTCCGCAAGTTTCTTTGAGGAATATGGAAATAAATACTCTCTAAGAGAACTGGAGAGTCGATTACTCCACGTACAACATCAAAAACAAAGCAGATTGAAAGTATACTACTCCTACTTTCTAAAGATTTTAAGTTTATCAATGCACATCTTAAACTATACGATAGAATCGGATCAGAGAAATGTATCGATCTAAGAGGAAAACGAAGAAACTTCTTTTGGATGGTTTCTAGTCTATTAATGTGACAACGGTGATATGGCCTCCATATAAATACTGCATATTCTAACTTAGATCGCACAAGCGAAGTAAGTAGTACCTTTAAAGTGTATGGGCACGTAAAATCAGAACCGAAAAGTCGAATGAAAGCAAAGGTAAAAACGTAAATTTCGAATCAAAAATTACTCCTAAGTCGGAGATTTCATTCACAGTAGTGAGTCGCGAGTTGTTAATGAAATATGAGGTAGAAATAACTTCCCTAGACTTTGAAAACGACATATGAGAGCATTTCTTAATGTTTAAATGAAGTTGATTCCTATCACACATTACGCCGCAACATTATTAAGATCCAACTGGATCTTAAGAGAATCCGAAAGGCTTGAAATTGTGTTAAAAATTTTCAAATCATCTGCATACAGGCGGAAATTAGAGAAGTGAAAACATTCGGAAATATCATTAATAAAAATTATAAAGAGCAACGGGCCCAAAATACTCCCCTGAGGAACACCGGACGTAGCTATAAAAGAATGCGAAGAGTTGTCGTCGACAACAACTACATATTTACGATGAGAGAGATACGACTTGCCCCTTTTTAAGAAAACGGAGTGAAACCCAAAACTAAACAGTTTAGAAACTAAAATTGAGTGACTAACTCTTTCAAACGCCTTGGAAAAATCCGTATAGACAGTATCTTCTTGAAGTCTATTATTGAAAGCAGACGTACAAAACTCGGAAAAAACTGCAAGATTAGTGACGGTTGATCTACCAGTCATGAAGCCATGCTGGTTATTAGAAATACAGCGCTTTACTGCAAAACACAATTTCTGTTTGATGATATATTCAAATAATTTTGAGGTTGTAGAATGTTTCGAAATCGGCCTATAATTAGCAATATCACATTTATTACCGATTTTAAATATAGGTGTGATACTTGTAACCTTCCAAGCATCTATGAATTCACCGCAATCTAAAGATTTATTAAAAATTAGCAAAAGTGGATAAGCCATGGCCGAGCAGTTCTTGAATAGATGAGATGAAAACTATCAACATCAACTAGCCAGGAGCTTTTGATGTTCTGAATGCCTTCACAAACATCATCAATGATTAGCAATAGAGACCCGAAATTAATAGCAGAATTGGCTTTGTAAAGACTATCTGGACTGGACGGAGGAAGGTAAGAAGCACAGATGTAGATATTTGTGTTACCATACACCAATACGCAAAGTTGGTCCAAAAGTGAATCCATATTTACTAAACGCACGAATGATGAGCGTAGTCGCCTCTGAACAGCTATTAAAACTCCACCACCTCTTGAAAATCCAGTTTTACTTGCATCATGGTCTTTTCGATAAACATTAAAAAGATTGGGATCAAAATATTCATTATCATCAAATGCCAGGTGAGCACTCATATTAAAAAGTACCCTGGACTTAGTTCGGAGTTCAGATACATTTTGAAAGTATATTTTAAGCGAATTGTGAAGAGGTCTATCCGTTACGGAGTCGGTTACGGTTTTGGTAGTATAGAACCCTCGTTCTGAAATAACTTAAACGGACGCACAGTAACATCAGCAGGCCAAATTGTTGAATTTAAGATAGTCTCAAAATATATTGACGGTACTCCTATCTTGAAGTTGATTCGCTTTAAAGTTTTTACAGTAACGTATTTTTTTACGAGCATATAAAATTACGATGAATAGACGCATGTTTCGAAACGTATGCGACAACATTGTCAGTGGTACAATAGGTGAGATTCCATCCGGACCGGGCGATTTGAAACTGTCAATAGCATATCTCATGGCATCTTCCCTCACCACAGTTCTGGCAACAAACCAGTTATACCTTGTCGCGGTGGTTCTCGCATTCCTTTTCTCCCTGTCGAGGGAGAAGAAGGCGTAACCATGACCTGGTTTCCAGGAAAATGAGTCTCTAGCAGAAGAGAGTAAGTCGCAGTCCTGGTCTCTGTGAAAGAGCCATCAGACCTCTTGAGTGAACCCAGCTTTACGGATCATACATAGCTCTGTGTCGATTCTTATAATCGCGTCTTTACTAGCGTGTTGTGAATTCCTTATCGATGGAAGATTTGCCACATTGATAAGGTCCAACCATTTTGTTTATAATGTGCTTAAGTTTTTCACACAGTTCCCTCGATAGAACCTTATGAGCGTTACATAGACTGATCCCGCGATTGCAGGATCACATTTATTGTAGACAGGACAGAGTACCCTTCAATTCCAATCTCGCCGCTGTATTTCAATAATAATAATAATAATTTGGCGCTAACACTATATACATAGCTCAGTGTTTGACCGAACTTCTCCTACCATTTGTGGTGTGCGTCTTTATATTATACCACAAATGGAGGGACCACCAGTTTTGGGGCGTCTACGAACGGCAGATGTATTTTATGAGAAGCTTTTTCAGGGTATAAATACCCTCAGAGGTTTGCCATTGCCTGCCGAGGGGTGACCGCTATTAGAAACAACTTTTTCTATGATTAAGATTTTGTTTGCCCTGACTGAGATTTGAACCTCGAACTCAGCGGCATATCGAGTTATAGCACGCACCGCTACCAACTCGACCCCAGCGGCTATATTTCAATAGGTCAGCTATTTACCCGTCAGATGTGGGGCTTTGTAATTGTGTAACCATGCTGTCGCCTTAAGTAGCGTCGGGAACAGGCGCGGCGAAACGTGTGTTGTTTATGTTGAATATTAAACACGTGATGTTTCCCGATCCAAGCTGCCAAATTGAATTATTTATGGCATTATATAGAAATATATTACACTGTCCAACAGCATTTTTGGAACAGAATAGCGACCCTATAATTCTGAAAGGGTATGTTGAGTAGATCATTTTTGTAGAACAAACTTATGGTCCAGCACGTCTGAGTTTTTTTTTTACAGTGGGTCAAAGTTTTTATTTTTTGGTCGAAGGGAGCATTATACTATATGAAAAAAATGTTGTAAGTTAATGTCTGAGAGAATTCTTATGGTCAGAGTTGTATTGTGGAATTGTATGAGGATTATTTTTGTGGAAGATCTTAACCCTCTAACTGGTCTCTTTATGGGTCAATTTGACCCTTTTTTCGAGAAAATCAAAAAATATTCTTTAAAAAAGGATTAAAATATTCTACGAAAATGTTTGACGGAAAATTTCAGTGGGGGTCACCAAAGACTACATTGTTGGCAAAATTACACGCCAACTTCTATAAAAAAATTATAATTTTGTTTTAATAGTGATTTTTTATACAAGGTGGCGCAAAAGTAAACTTCCGATGTTTTTTGGCTGTAATTTAAAGAAAAAATGAAAAAGTTTGATTCTTCTTGTGGATTATTTTTATTTGGTCTTATAATTTTTTTTACATCAGATCGAGAATATGATGTCATGTAAATGGCCGCCGCTACAGTTGACTGTCATATGACCCCTTTTTATGGCATTTTCCATCACTTTGGCCAAAACTTCCGGCGATAGGTCCTCACATTCTTGACGGATATTGTCTTTAAGAGCTGCAAGAGTCTGAGGCTTGTTGACATAAACCCGCGACTTCAAAAAGCCCCACAAAAAGAAGTCTGGAGCGGTCAAATCTTGCTGGCCAGTGCAAATCGCCAAAACGGGAGATTAAGCGCCCGGGAAATGCATCCTTCAGCATATCGGTTGTGGCACGTGCAGTGTGTGCCGTTGCACCGTCCTGTTGGAACCACATGTTTTCCAATCCCAATTCATCAAGTTGCGGCAAAAAGAACTCGTTGATCATTGCTCTGTAGCGCTCACCATTCACAGTAACCGTTTGGCCCGCGACGTCTTCGAAGAAAAAAGGTCCGATGACTCCTCCAGCAAAAACAGCACACCATACAGTGACTTTGAGCGGGTGTAATGGCTCTTCGTGGGTTACACGCGGATTTTCAGTGCCCCAGAAGCGTATATTTTGCTTATTTACGTACCCGCTAAGATGGAAATGGGCCTCATCACTCATGATTATTTTTAATGAAAAATCAAGCGGGTGTAATGGCTCTTCGTGGGTTACACGCGGATTTTCAGTGCCCCAGAAGCGTATATTTTGCTTATTTACGTACCCGCTAAGATGATCTTCCTCTTGGTGGTGATTAAGGATGGCTTGAGCGTGTGTTAGACGCGATTGGCGGTCAGCAGGTAACAGCTGATGCACCGTCTGGACTTTGTACGGAAAAGTCTTCAAATCTTGTACCAAAATTCGCTGTAAAGACCGTCGACTGATACCCATTTGCGTGGCACGTCGTCTGGTCGATGTCGACGGCGCTTCCAGGACATCATCGGCTACAGCAGCAATATTCTCTGCAGAACGGCTACTCCGGGGTCTGCCACGCCTGGCAGCATCTCGTGTTGTGCCAGTCTCTTCGAGGCGAGCGGCTAAACGTCGCAGTGTTTCACCAGTAGGCGTTGGACGGCCAGGAAATCTGCGATGAAATTCACGTTGTGCCAAAGTCATCGACCGATTATTGGTCAAATAAATAGTCAGCAATATTCCGCGTTCTGGAGCAGTGTAGCGTAACATTGTTTATTAACGTGTATTTCGCATGTGTTTACTACACAAATGTCAAAACAGAACTGACATTAGGGGCCAATCGCAAAATTTATAGCATTTTCTGATAGGAGGATTACTTTTGCGCCACCTTGTAATATGTACATATTTATTTTTTTGCTTCAGCAGTAGTATGACAATGGATTAAAGATTAAAGTCTGTAAAAAGTTATTACTTTGTAGACCGTATTAATTAATTAATTAAAATATGCTTTCCTGTATTTAGCTTGACGTGAATGTTCCGATGTGTCAAGGTTTCTGTACAAGCCCCATATGTATTTTGAATCTTTCTTCCAATACCTTTATATCCTGAAGAAACCTTTCACCGTGTTGATTTGACACCGCTCCAAGGTTTTCTTTAAAAAAATTGAGATGAGATTGCAGAAAATGCAGCTTTAGTGACACCTTAATGCCAATATTGTTAAAACCGATTAGCATGCTTTCAATATTTTCTGCATAGTTTTGTGCTTTTGAGTTTCCAAGGAATTCTCATATAACCAGCTGCATAAAGTCAAATGCTGTCTTTTGGATATCCGACAGATGACCATAAAATTCTTCATCTTGTAATAATTTTCTTATATCGGGTCCAACGAGCATTCCTAGGAAAGCCAATTTACATTAAATGAAATCAATTATTTCTTAAAACCGTATTTTACCTTCTTTTAATTTTGCTGCAGATAATCTGGGGAAAATGGTTTGAATGAGTTTGAAAGCATTTCCTTGTGTATTTAAGCTTTTAATAAAATTTTTCACCACGCCCAACTTAATATGCAGCGGTGGAAGTATGACCTTATCTTTTGGGACAAGGTATTCATGGATTACATTTAAGTCACCAATAATATTTTCTTTACGTTCTTCGAAATATTTAGAATGATAATGGCTGCTGGTAGCACGTGAATCCCATTTACAAAGAAAGATATAAATATGTGCTTTCTTTGTAAATGGGATTCACGTGCTACGTGTGTATCCTGTTTGCATTCCAGTCAATATTGCAATCATTTTGAAGTCTGCGCATACTTCCCATTTATATTTATGGTATTCAATTTTATTTAAGAGATTTGAAATATTTGCGTATGCTTCCTCCTCTTTTGTGGAATACGCAACCGGTATTGATGGATGCTGATTTCCATTGTGCAGTAAAACTGCTTTTAAGCTGTGTTTTGAACTATCTATAAATAGTCGCCAAGCGGAAGAGTCCAGTGGAAGCTTTAGATATTTTAGAACCTCTTCAATACTGCAACAGTATACAAGTTCTTCTGATTATTTAAAATAACTTTCCAGATCGGCGTGTCTTTTTCTTGGCGATGTATCTTTTTCATCGGCTTTTATCAAATTCCTGTTTTTCAATCTGGAACATAACACAGTACAACACATGATTTTCCAACTCAATTCTGAGAACTGTATGTGAAATTAGACCCAAAAAGAATAATTTCTGCATCATTCGTTTTGTCTTCTTACCTGCCAAAATATTTTTAATATCGATTTGAAGTTAGTACTATCGTATAGGGGAATTTATCACGTTTTAGGCCCTGTTGTTTGACATAGCTCGACAGCCACCACAGCCCGAATTAGTAGAAATAAATTTTAAAAATTTAGAATTACAATTCCCTTAATCTGTTCATATATTGTTTTCCTATACAAGCAACAGTTTTCAAGTTAAAAATAAGCGCATGAAGAAAAAAAATTTTTTTTTTTTAATTCATAAAAAATACAAAACGGAAATAAGTTTCAAGTCTAGTTACTTTTTCGCAAAGTCACATAACCTTTGAGCAAAATGAGACAAAGATCATGAAAATCGATGCACGCGTTTCGATTTTATTCGCAATTGAGTAAAGGTATGAATGTTGTGCATATGTCGAGCAAATTTTTGAAAACTGTTGCTAGTAAAAGAAAACAATATATGAACAGATAAAGAGAATTGTAATTCTAAATTTTTTAAAATTTATTTCAACTTAATCGGGCTAGTGGCTGACGAGCTATGTCAAACAACAGGGCCTAAAACGTGATAAATTCCCCTATACGATAGTACTAACTTCAAATCGATAATAAAAATATTTCGGCAGGTAAGAAGACAAAACGAATGATGCAGAAATTATTCTTTTTGGGTCTAATTTCACATACAGTTCTCAGAATTGAGTTGGCAATCAATGAACTGAAAAATGTTGTACTGTGTAAGCTTTATCTTTTGTTAGTCATAAATCTCTTACAAGATCTTCAAAATAAGCTTGGTCTATCAAATTAGGACATATGTATGTTTAAACCATCAGGAGGCAAGTATCTTATATCTGATATGTTTTCAACCGCCGCTGTTATTTCTGTATTGGCGTATGTCATATTGGCCGAAAATGTATGTGTAGGCGGTTGAGGCACCGGAACACCTTTACAGCGCACTTCTGAAAAAATGACATTATTTGTTGCTTCGTATGTCATTATCGCGTAGTGCCTTTGGCTTCTACCAAATTTGTAATTTACGCAGAAATAGCATGTATCTGATTTGTGATCTTCAGGTTCAATCCATATAATAGGCGCAGAAAATGGCAGCGCCTTAGTACCGCCTATGTACCAGGTCAAAATACCACTTTCGCAAGTAGTACATACAGTTTTTGGTATACAAGCTTCACATAAAAATCGTATTCCAAAGAAAAGAAAATAGGGTTCTTCAATTGTAGGGAATATCTTTCTTCTGCTTTGATGGTGCGTAAAATGTCCACAAATAAAACAAAACCAATCTCTTAATTTGCAAACAGAATCCGCCATGCTTATTTAAGCTTTAATTGTTCTTTTTTTATATTAATTTTAGTAAAAACCACACCCGATATGTACTGCTTAGTAGCTCAATTATGCTTAATTTTATCACACCCGATTTGTAAGTCACAGCTGATTTGTAAGTCACAGCTGACTAGACGCGAGAACTCAGTGTTTGGCCGGCCGAACTTGACGACGTTTTCACCTGCTTTATATATGTTGGCGTGTAATTTTGCCAATTAATCGTAAAGAGCTTTATTTACAACAATGGTGTCTTTGGTGACCCCCACTGAAATTTTCCGCCAAACATTTTCGTAGAATATTTTAATCCTTAAATGTCCTTTTTTAAAGGATATTTTTTGATTTTCTCGAAAAAAGGGTCAAATTGACCCATAAAGAGACCAGTTAGAGGGTTAAGATCTTCCACAAAAATAATCCTCATACAATTTCACAATACAACTCTGACCAGAAGAATTCTCTCAATCTGCTATTCTTATAACAAAGACACTTTTTCCAGTCCGCCTTTCGAGAAATTTAATAAATTAAAGTCAGTAGAGAGGTTCCACTTGCGAGCAATACCTCCCTTGATTTGATCTGTCATAACTTTGTATATTAAGAATAGATCAACCTATTTCCGTTTACTACTGGTGACACATTTTGCATTTTGTGGGCATAATATAATCGTAAAGCCGATAAGCAGATGCTACAATAGTATCGACCTGACGATCACCAATACAATTGACAATAATATATGCACGTGATCTTATGGTTCCAATAAAATGAAGAACGTTACATCAGATATACTTTTAAACAAAAATAAAAAAGGTTTTTCACATGCAAATATGTAAAACTCTCTACGAATTTATCTTTATCTTTGACTTCTATCCCCTTCTTGGCTCCTGAAGCTGTTTATTGATACGAACTATATATTTATTTGTATGTATATGTATGCTAAAAAATTGTGTATATATAAATAATTGATCGATTTAACGGCGAAGTGCGAAAAAATTTCGTCCATTTACATTGTAGTAATAGAATGTCATACGTTTTTATGTCGATACATTGTAGATGTATTTAAACTTTAGTTGTTTCTTAGCTTTGTCTTATTCGGCACCTAAGTAAGTGTTAACGATGGCCAATTTATATTTTTTTCTTTTTGCATTGCAATTTGTTTATAAAATTTGTTGAGTACTAAACTTGCTAAACTATTGCAAATAATATTTAATCATATAATATATTTTTACTTTAAAGGATGAAAAACCGAAGGTGCCGAAAATTCAACAGCCACTTGCACCTGGAGAGCCACCTAAGATTGAAGTCGTTAGGGAGAAACGCCCTTCGCTAGCGCCAGAGCCTGCCAGTCGTAGAGGATCACTAGTGCCACCCGAGATGGGTCGTCGTCCATCACTTATAATAAATGATGAGGTACGTATCGCTATAGAAGCTTGAGGCCAACAACTACGCGTGCACAAGGTTTAAGCGCTAAAAATAAGAGATACAAGTTTTGATTTTTGCCAAAAGCCAAATTTTGGGTACTTTCTTTTTTGAGAGACTTCTACTATCATAACCCACGACCTTAAATGTTTTTTGTGCAAGTGTGCAAGAGTACTCCGTCGTACTACAATGGCGACTGTTTACTTATTCTATCTTAAAAAAAAGGGCCAAACAGAAAACAGTCAAATTACATGTTTTATATATTATATGTTTTTTTTTATATTTCGCATAAAGATTGACAATAGACAATTCGCATAAAAGAAAATTGAACATTATCTATTGAAATTTCAATACAAATTCTAGCAAACCGCTTTCAATTTAATGAATGTTTATGCTTTTAGTTGCTATTTCATGTTATCCCTATTTGTTTTTTATTTTTGTTGAAATCCCGCACTGCTAGAATATTTTTTTTACACATGCACTTAAGTAGTTACTTACATATGCGCATTTTATGTATGTATGTATGAAGTTATAATAACCACATTTGTCTTTGCTTTATTTGTTTATATTCAAAACACAATTACTTCCTGAAATATTTGCAACATCATAAAACAAATTACAAAACCAACAAATTCATCGTCTGCCAAACACGTTGCCACCACCACACATTCGTCACACTTACTACACAAAACTTTACCTCAACCTACAACCACAAACCAACACCAACACCACCGCATGTTATGTGACACATATCGCATTTGAATACTTCATCGGTTTTACAGAAGAAACTGCGACCCGGTGAGGTGGCGGATAATAGGGTAAGCATCAAACATCTATGCACATCGCCAATAACAATTGTTATGTACTTCTCGTATATTACTAATAATTACCTACATATGTATATAAAAATCACGAAACAAGAAGAGGTATTAAATCAAAATAGTTGTTTAGTCCGAATTTATTATAAGTTCTTTAGTCTGAGGATAATTACTAATTTATTTATTTTTATTTTTTATAAACATTAAATGAAAGTAATGACTTAATGTCAATATAAAAAAAATGGAAATGTACTATTACCTTTTGAGGATTTTTCCTCAGTTTCATTGAAAGAAAGCAGCTCGGCCGGCGCCAGTGCCACTTCCAGACATAAACAAATTTGAAGAATTAATTTAAAAGTTATTTTGTTTCCTTCGTCTTCTTTAAGACGCTCGATAACCGCCTATGCGATTTTTGCCGAGCTTAGCAAAGCACGCCAGTTATTTCAATATTTCGCTAACTGGCGCCAGTTTGAAATACCAAGGGTACGCAAGTCCTTTACCGCTTGCACACGGAACTATCCTTATTTTGTTTCCAGTTTTTCTTTTCGTATAAGAAAGTTCAATTTTTAATAATATAACCAAGGCAAATTTAACAGGTGACCTCGGTAAAGTTTATAATTTGATTTTTTTCATTTATCTTAATTGTCAAAGTTTGTTTTCATTTGATAAAAATAAAAATATTTGTTTACATCTGATTTGTGCTTTTTAGTAAAAAAATATATTGTTAAGTTTACTCATGAAATGAATGAATATTTTGTATATTTGTGTTATGTATTTTGTGACCAATTAGAACAGAGTTGGGAAAGTGCGTTAGCTGCAAAGGCAGAGTTTCTTTCTTAAAAGTGCCGCAAGTGCCACAAGGATTATTAGCAAGAGAGCTTGTGGCATCACTTTCATGGAAACAATGTGGCTTCCATAGACTATTTCGCGAGCTGTGATTTGGTTGCTGGCGCAAAACGCGTACACTTGATGCCCAACTCTGTTCCAAGGCTCAAACATTAAGGTATGAAAATGTACATTTTGTATTTATTTATTTTTGGTAAATAAAATTTGTGATTTGTCAACTTTTGTTTTCAATAGACTGATTTGATATTTCTTATTGACAATAAAGGTATATCAAAAAACCTGGTAGGGTTGCAATTTCTCTACTGCGGCTACCTGTTAGATCTGCCTTGAATATAACAAAATTGTATAAATATTTTGCGCATACACAATTCTTTATTTTTACTTTTTTTAGTATTTAGTTTTAAAACTGAAAGTTTAAGTTTGAAGTGGCTTAAAATTACTCCTGGTTTTTGTTATATTTTTGCCGCATTTACTTTCACATAAACTCTTAACCAAATTTAATTTTATTTTCTATTTTATTTTACAAAAACTGAATAGTCCATAAATTTGCCTATAAAAAAAAAACTCTAAAGTAAAAAAGTAAAAATGTTCATGAAATTTTGATAAATTACTAGCAGTCCGGGTAATAGCAAATTAATAAATGCAAATTCACATAGCACAAATTGAAGGCCTAAATGAGTTAAAAAAAACTGTGAATTTTAAACGCAAAATACACGCTAAAAATCCGGATTTTGGATTTTGACCATTCTTTTGAAACAACTACCGGTGATATAGAACTACCGGTACAACTCGAGTACATAGTAATAATAATGATTTGGCACTCAGTGTTTAACCGAGCTTCTCCTATCATTTGTAGTGTGCGTCTTTATATTCTTCCACAAATGGAGGGACCTACAATCTTGTGCCGACTCCGAACGGCAGCCGTACTATTTCAAGTACATACATTCATATATTTCTAAGCACATAGTATACATATGTACATCCTTATTTAAATTTCATTTTATATATTAAGGCCAAAAGAGTAACAAACATCCTCAAAACATGGATTTGGGTAAAAGATCTTATTTTTTAATTAATAATAAACAATTTTCCCCTTACCCCTCATGTACCTGTATGGTGTTTTTCTGATCTACCATTTTTTATTAAAGAACTGATATACATACATACAAAGATTTAGCAGTACATACGCACTTTCATTTATAAGTGCACATAATATATGTGCGTCCATATTTAAGTTTCACATCCTGCATTCACCAGAATATTAAAATTTCATCTATACGCATGCATAGTAAGTTATAAAACTAATAAAAAAATTTAATTATTGTGTGTCAGTTACTATGTAGTATTATAAATAAGACAGAAGAATATGCCAGAAAACGAAAAAAAAAACAAAAAATCAATTAAAAAAGAAATAAGCAGAATACAATTCGAAATGTGTAGGGCGAAAGAATGAGGTTGAAAAGCTTTAAACTTGTTTTCCGTTGTACATATGTATCTGTTACTAAGAATAAGCCCACACATACACGCACGCACACACACATACATATGAACATTATAGCGTACCTTTGAATGTTTTACTTTTAATTTTGTGTTTTTGAACATAAACTAATTGCAGTTGTTGAGACCTGGCGAGGTTGGTGATGTACAGGTGAGAATACTTAAGAAGTTGCAGTTTGCCAATAATGAGTTTTTTCTCGATATTTTTTTTTAATTTGAACATACTCATTTAGATCACCTTCTTTTGATTATCAATAAAAACATAATATTTCGAGTACACAAGCACTTGGTTATTGTAAACACGCATGCGCACGTGGACTTTGCCACAGTAAATAGTAAATAGTATGTAGAAGTCGTTCGAATGCTTTACCATTTTAGCAGTAGTTTTTGTTGCTTTAAGTAGTTACTATTTTAAAATTTTCCTTACTTCTTTAGCTTTTCGTTCAGATTATAAGAAACACGCACAGACACACACGCCATTACATATAATTACCCTACAAAAAATTGTGCGACTAATCTTTAAAGTACGTATTCCGGGATTTGCCTCTATCGGATACATTTATTAGACATTAATTAGTCGCAACACAGTCTTAAACGTGTATATTTGTAGTTTAGTCCTGTATTCATCTCTCTCGCATGTTCCCTTGCGACTATTCCCGGACTCATCCTAGACTAATCGCATTTTTTGCAGGGTATCTACATTCACTTAGAACCACCAGAAGCCTTGTTGAGACGTAACATGGAATATAGCTCAGAAAATATCAATCTATATTTAAACATTTTTTTTTTAATTTCATTCCTGCATGAGTAAACAATACTTCGGACAATGAGAATATGATGAAAGGTCTACATATGTTTGCAGCCGTATTAACAAGTAACTGCGATAGTTAAGTACCAAAAATAGGTTCTTCGAAAAAATCGATCACTTCTTTAAAAAAAATGGATGTTGTTTTCGTGTTCAGCAAAACCACTACAAACATCTTTTCTTCGTTTTTCTTAGACACTAGTGTTATTAAATATATGTGTGATGTAGTGGCATACAGACATAAATTGAAGATGGTAAGAAAAATAACACTTAAACCCAGAATAATATTTTTAGCAATTTATTGTTATGTGTTTTTTTTTTTATAATTGTCAGCTATTATATATTTTGGCGTATAACAGACGCCCCAAACTAAAAGTTTAAAACATTGTAAGAATCTTACAAAAGGTAAAACAAATTTTAAAATAAAAAACATAAACATTTCAAGCAAGTTATATTATTGAAGCAAATTTTAGTAATGCACTTTTATAGTTTTTTTTTAGATTTAAATACAATAAAGTTTAAGTTTCAAGTGACTAAAAATGCCATTTCATTTTTGAGATTTTTTTTCTGAGGGTTCATCAAAACAATTATCAAATATCAACGATAATATTTAAGCGCATAAAATTGCTCTTTTTGTACTAAAATTCTATGGGATATAAGATAGCCTTTTCAAAAAGCTACCTACAAAAAAATCAGTATAAAAAGCTTGAACATTTATTTATATGAGGTCTTCAATATTTAGATCCAGCTATATTACAATTAAGATTACTATAAAAAAAAGGTTTAACATAATTTGCAAAAGATTTTATTTTGAGTTTTAGTGATATTTTTCCCTCCCTCTTCAAAGTGATCTCCCTCAGGGGCATATACACTACTGCTTCTTCCAATCCTCAAAGCAATCACAGTACATTGTTGTATCAATTTCAGATGCATTACGCGATGGTAATCGAAGAAATTTGTGAGCGAAGTCATGACATTTGATCTGAATGGGCATGGCATACTTACAGTACATGACGATTGCTATCTGAAATTTAGTAACAAACTTCACACGCTATTTATTGAGAGTCTGCTCCACCAGACCACAGACGCATAGCTGATTTAAGGTTCAATTAGAGGTGCCATAACCATAACCATAGAAAACAGCTGATCCAACCAACCTTATGGGTTACACTGTAATCGATTAGTGGTGCCATACCATAAAGCCATAACCATAACCATAACCATAGCGACCAACTGAATTTTGGTTTTTGCCGTAACCATAAACAGGTGATTGCTGATTCGCCTCGTTTATTGTGATATTTTTATTCTTCGTGTGCAGTTTATATTGCTTTGGTGAGTTTTAATTTATATTTTGCGTCCGCGTTTTACATACTTTACTAAATTTTTATTTATCTTCAGTTTGTTGCAAATATCAGCTGTTTATGGTTATGGCACCACTAATCGATTGCTTAAATATGGTTATGGTTATGACTACGATTATGGTTATGGCGTTATGGTATGGTACCTCTAATTGAACCTTTAATGTCTGATTATAGAGGATTATCTTTGCTGATAGAATCCATGCTTTGGATGTCATATACTCCACGTGAGATTTAAACAAGAGTTTTGAATCTAGAATTACTCCTAGATACTTCAAATCGAGAGAAGTCTGAAATAATACTCCTTAAGGGGAATGAAGCAGAAATCTAGTATTGGTTGAGTTTGCGGAGAGTCCTTTCCCATCACAGAGATGGGCAAAAGAGTAAATAACACACCCTGAAGACAGTCCTTATTAACTTCCAAACATCTTTTGGTACAATGGGACCGATGATATCCGGACCGGGCGATTTGAAAATGTCAACCAATTCAACATAATAGGGGTATTCGGAATTTGTTGTATTCATATTCATATTTACTATTTTTACACCGAATTCGGAATTACACAAGTAAATCGCGAGCACAACCTGTTGTAATATCTGTCTTCGTGTCATTGTAAAATTTTCCGAACGGCTGATTTACGAGTTCATATGTAGTATGTGCCACCAACAATTAAATAAATGTGCGTAATATGCCGCGAGAAGGAGAAAAAACGAAAATATTATAAACTTTAATAGACCCAAATAAATATCTATTTATTCGACTAACGTATTTGTATTTAAAATTTACAAAAGAGAAACTACATTAACAGCGGGGTCCATCCATTGTATTTTCTTGTACTCTTGTATTTGAAGTGGAGCGTATATTTTATTGTTGGATTTTTACTACATTTGCTATAAAAACCACACAAACCACGAATCCAAAATACAATGGCAAATACAACAGTACCCGAATACCCCTAATATATTATGGCATTTTCATTTGCCAACAAACCAGTTATACCGTATCACGGTAGTACTCGCCTTCCCTCGCTCGACTGTCTCGGGAAAGGAAGGCGTATCATCAGTTAATTTCTCGAGAAGTAAATGATCAGAAGAACAGAGCGAATTTCCATTCTGGTCTCTTGCAAAGACCCTTAAGGCCAATTGAGTGAAACTAGCTTTGTGGTTTGGCTTCAATTCGGCTGCAAGATTTCTTAAAAATGCACTTTTCGCTAAGCAAATTAGTCTCTTATACTCACTTAGCGTGGCCAACAAAACGAACTCAATTGTTCGGAAGAGTATTGATTCTATGTTATTACAAAAGTAATTCTGAACAGATATAATGAACATGCAGTATTATACAAATATACTGATAGTGTCATGAAAGTCGAGAATATTTACAAGAGATTGCAGGTGCTCCACCTTATTTGCTGCGCTCGACTTTCAGTGATATGATTTAGGCTAGAATTAAAACGGGAAACTGAAAAAAATATATACTTCTTGCTTGAATTCCTTTGACACCAACAGTAGTGTAGATGTTGTTGTCATAGACTTGGTTGGACTTTTGCACGTTCAATTATCTAATAAATTAATGCATAATCCTCTAGTAGTAGCGCATTATTATAGCTATTAATTTTTGTTTTACATACATACATATGTACATTTTCATATGCATGCTCAATTGTGGCAAATAATAATAATGATTTGGCTCTTACACTATATAGTTCAGTGTTTGGCCGAGCTTCTCCTACCATTTGTGATATGCGTCTTTATGAGAAGCTTTTTCATGGCAAAAATACCCTCGGTGGTTTGCCATTGCCTGCCGAGGGGTGACTGCTATTAAAAAAACCAAACTTATTCTATGATTTAGATTTAACTTGCACTGGCTGAGCTTCGAACCTCCAACTCAGCGGTATATCGAGTTATATTACGCACCGCTACCTACTCGACCACAGCGGCCAGTAAAGTGTGACAAATACATGCTGATTTTTGGTTTCTTTTATATTGCCAATTAAAAAAAGGGATTGTTTATACATTATTTGAATACAATTATTAAATCTATCTGTATGTATGTGCCAGCAAGTTGTCTATAATTTTTAATCTAATTAAGTGGTGCAAATGTACCAAATAATTTAATTCAGAGATTTATTCTTTTTCGAAATTTTAATTTTTTTTTTATACAAGTTTATAACAATGTAATTGTAATATAACCTACAAGTAAACGCTGCGCTAGCTACAAAAGCTTTCAGCTGTTTTTTTGAAATTAAATTTTAAAGTTATATTAACGAAAATCTGTTTCCAGCTGTTTCTGTTTGGGCTTCTAATTTGGGAAAGTTGATATAAAAAAAAAGTAAATACTCGTATTTAGACAGGAAGCATAATTCAGTAATAAAAGGATTGGTATATAATGACATTCGAAAGTTGTTGTACGAAGAATGGAAAACGGGGTTGAATTGCTTTTCCTTTCTTGAAAAGAAAATAATTAATAGTACAAGTATTGTGTTAACGAGCAGAACAATTGTCAAAGAGCTGTCTCTTTCATTTACGGTTTCCAGTCAATATTCTTACCAAGTAATGCGGAATTTACAATACCTTAACTCCTTGAACGGAAAGTTTTTTTATAGAAACTTAGTTCATAATGTAACAATAACCATGCAATTCATGGTGGACGAATTTAAAAAGGGACTCCAAAGTTTACAATTTTTTAGTAAACATTTGATTACAGTTTTATAAACCATTTAATTATAATAATATAATTGAAAGAGGAAATGGGACGATTTATATTCGAATATTTTTTTTTCTATTCTGTTAGAATTTTCGACAAGTTTGAAAAAATCATTCTTTTTCAATTCAATTTCAATTCAAATTTAATTCATTCTCTAACGAGTATTCATTAATTTTGCAAATATGTTTGTCATAAGTACAAAAATACAACTCTGTTTTGTGCGCTAGATTTCGAAAGAAAGGGTGTTACCCTAAAAATCATCTAACAACAGGTCTGCAAGTTCAACTTTATTTAAAAATTACGAAATCTTCGTTCGAACCGAGTCATTGAAAAACTGGCCCTTAAACCCTCTGCACATTGGTAAAACAATATTATATTCTTAATCGTTATTGGCATGATCGTAACGATAACACACAAGGTCGTGAAATTAATTAGCGGAATTTAGAAACTCAATTGTGATTGAAATATTTAAAAAGGGGTTGTCACTATTTGTTCAATTATTCCTAGACATAAATATTATGGAAAAATACTATTGCCTAAATATTTTTCGTAGAAAAAAACTTATTTTTATTTTATTTATATTTACTGTTTCACCAACTACTAGTTAATAAAATCACTGATCTTAATATAATTTAAAATTTTTTTCTCATATTTTTCACACAAAATTTAATAAATTGCCGCACACAAACAACGATTACAGAACGCTATTGTCGGGCACAAATGTAAATACGTTTTTGCGGCTTCTATAATTAATAGCAAGTCGATAACAAGTTTGCCATTGAAATACTCGTTGGTACATGTGCTTAGGGGTGGGTAACTCAGCAAATTTTCGCGAGTTGACTCAATGACTCTTTCGCAATTAAGTGAGTCAGCTCAGTGAGTTAGCACAATTGAGTTACGACTCATTTCATAATAGTGTCGCTGTGCAACAACGACAGTACTGTTATCGTGGAGAGGTGCACGTTGAATAATTAAAGTGACAGCAC
This sequence comes from Philophylla caesio, assembly GCA_963971545.1. Classification (NCBI taxonomy): domain Eukaryota; kingdom Metazoa; phylum Arthropoda; class Insecta; order Diptera; family Tephritidae; genus Philophylla; species Philophylla caesio. The sequence goes on from OZ020605.1 coordinate 6,265,627, forward strand.
AATTGAAACGCGTCAAAAGAAACATTTTCGCGCTAGTTCTTATTTTCTGTCACTCTTTATTCTCACCATAGATAATATGACATGCAAATCGCATGTTCATCACATATATTTTTATAATTATTTGTTTTATGCACGTTTAAAAGCTGTTATTACGCATTTTTGCAAAATTTGAATTTCTCGTATTTTATAATTGTGATCATGTTGATTTCATATATTTATTTCTTATTCTTATTTTTATTGCGTTTACATTTATACTGTTTACATACCTCAAAGGTGGCGAAAAAACTGCAAAATCTCCAAAAATGCAATAAAAAACTCCCAAATGCCATTTCTTACAGAGTGTCTCTCCACAAAACAAAGAGCTTCGTATCAGCTCATCTTTGATTCTCAGTGCTGACACACTCGTCGACTTGCCGCTCAGTAAGATGGCTGAAATTTATAACTGAGCTACTGAGTCACATTTTTTTTGAGAAATGAGTCTGAGCGTGCGGCTCATCGCAAAGAGTCAGCTCAGTAACTCAACTCAGTGCTGAGTTACCCACCTCTACATGTGCTTGGCCCAAGATTTAAAGGCGCGCCAAAAGCTCAACTATGATTAGCCAAAAAATGTGCAGAATCCATTAGATTGTATTACTCGGCTTCTTGTTTTGAACCAATTCGAATAATGTTCGGAGTTTGTTTTAACGTAAAAATACATGAGTACAATAGTACTGTTTTAATTTTTTAAACATTTGCAAAGAAAAAGACAAAAAACCAGAGTAACCAAATAACAGAAAAAAAAACATTTCGATATATCACTTAACATTGGATTTGCGCTATGGCGAAAAGCTTTCTTACCGTACGATATATGAAAAAAAATGCAAAGCACTGTCAGCAAAAAATATAATTTGATTCAACAGCTTTTTCACCCACTTGAAACTTCCACTTTGTTGTATTGGGTTACAACAGCATGCCGAATTTCTTTTTATATATTCTAAATAAAAACTTTGAAAGTTTGCTGAAACTTTGCAAAGTTTAGAATCTGAATTTGTATGGCTTTTGTTCATTGATGAGCCGTACATTTATAAAAAAATTATAAACATTAAACGAACAAAAGAAAAATATTTGAAACTTGTCAAAATGTCGCAATCCAATGTAATTATCCAACACATTTGTATGGCTTTTGTTCATTGATGAGCCTTACATTTATAAAAAAATTATAAACATTAAACGAACAAAAGAAAAATATTTGAAACTTGTCAAAATGTCGCAATCCAATGTAATTATCCAACACACTAGGTAGTAAGTGGACAGTGTTAATCGCCAATATTTACTTGCTTTCTCTTTTACTTTACCCGACAACTAGACACGCAAACGCCAGACAATCATTTTGACGTTAATTACGTCAATTTGATTGCAAGGTTTTGTGTGTGGGCAATTTGATATCATAACATAATCATTTGTAAGATCTCGTCAGAGAAGTACGTTCGATGCATTAAAGCGAAAATATCCTTTAGGTATTACAGAAGATGTGATATTTCCCTTCTAAGTATATACTAATAGATAATCCAATAGGAAACAACTCAATATTTGCTTTCATATTATTATACAAATGATGTTGCCGCCACGAACTTTTCGCATCACTTTGACAGTTGATTGACAGCAATGTGTTGGCAATTGATAACTTAAAATATTTCAAAATATAAATTGCTAACATCATTCAATGCCAATGGAGACAGGCAATTTGCTTCAAAATTGCGATTGAACGCAATCATAAATTGCGAGTCGAGTTGTCGGGTTAGAAAGTATTAATTCTACATTATTTCATTATTTAAACCCATTTCTCACTGTGCGAATGCAAAGCAACGCTGGGAAGAAAGTGACTATCAATAAATGGGAGCTGTCGTTTTTCGCCATAAATGTGGGTTATTTCACAAACGCTTCTGAAGGTTAACTGTTATTTGGGTGCTCTGAAAAAAAAGCCCGTTTTGCAATATTATTTTATAATATTTGTATGCACAAAATAATTTTTAACAACATTTATCCCCAGAAAAAAAATCCACGTCCTGGAGAAGTTGGTGATACCAAACAGGTTAAAATAACTCTTATTTATATATATATATATATGTATGTATATTAATTTTACACTGTTACATTATTGTTGAAATGCATTTAATTGCAAAACATACTTATCGGCATTTCGTTTAATTTGATTTAAGATATGATATAATACTCGTAGTATGTTATTAAAAAATGTGTAAATAAAATTCCAGTTCTGCTTGCCGCAAACAGAAATTAAAAAAGCGGTTTAAATGTAAATAAAAAAAACTCTGCATAAATATCATTGTAAATAATGATAAAGCGTTTATTTTAGATAGGGAAAATTTTGTGTATTATACATACCTACCTACATATACATATGTTTGTGTATATAATTTGGTATTTTTGCTTGTTAACATTATTTTTAAAAGATAAATAAAGGGTTGTAGTAAAATAAAAGATTCGAGCATGGGAAGATTGATTAATTCTTCGTATGTATGTATGTATGTTTTATATTTTAAATGTATGCATGTAAGCGCTACATTTTGCTTACAACAGTCGAGCTACCGTGTAAAGTGCCATAAAGGGACATGATTCTGAATATCACTTCCGAATGAATTTATGTACGTTTAGATTATATCTCAATTTATCTAGAAAAGTGAACAAATCCAAGTGAAAGTGAAATACAGAATATGCCCGGTAATCATATTTTATTTTTCATATATACTTATAGCTGTAAAATATATATGTACTTCAAAACATTTTTAAAATGCCCCATTTTTTATTATTTATTTTTTGTTTTATTCTAAAATTTTGGTTTATTTTCATTCAAATTTAAAAAAAAAAATTTTATTTTTCATTTGTTAGTTTTAAAATTTTTATATTCTTTTAAGTTATGCAATTTAAACACAATAAACCACACTTTTTTTATTTGCACCAAATCCGATCTTCAAAACAATCAATTTTAAATGTCTCCCAAATTTGAATTTTCTCTGAGAATTGATTCATCTGATTTGTTTTCAAATAAGTTCACACAACCCACAGTATGACAGAATGTAGCGTGATTCCTTAAAGTTTCGGGTATAAGCTTCTATCTGTTTTTTTTTTCAAAAGTTTCCAACATGATATCATTCCGACAAGAGTGACTAAGCTTTCGCCAAACAAATAGTTAACGAATCTTTTTAATACATATATGTAATATAGGTTTAATAGATTTCCGCTATTTAAGTAATGGGGCTCTTATTGCACTTTCATATATAATCTTACAATACAAAAAACAAAAAGTATTAGCTGGGATTTTCTTTTTTATGATGTTTCAACGTTCATTTAAAAATAACTTCCCTTTTGCCAAATGAAAACCAATTGCTTTTAGGTTACTGTGTCATGTATTCGAAAAGTGCAAACCAGAAAGAACAACATATTTTGGTCCATTGAATTAAAGCAAGATTACCAATAATCCATGGACATTAAATAAGAAACGTGATTTAAAAGCCACATTTGTGTCGATCTCGTTGGTAAACTGTTGTTGTTAACAATTTTTCGCGCCCGGCGAGTAATTTCTAGTGTGTTTCTTATATGTTAACACGCGTTTCATGCTGAGCGACTACTGTATTTGCTGATATTCATCTGCTATCATAGAATCCGTTTCTTTACGGATTTTAATATTCGTACACTGCGGAAGCATCCGGATTTTGTACACTGACTAGTTTATTTACCAGTCTTCTTGATTAAGTCAATGGAACGATATTTACAATTTTACATATTTTACCAGGTCAATTACAATTAACAACAATACGAATTTGAAATGAGTCTTATTCCATGACATGAATAACTATTTATTAAGAAAACTGACTTAAGTTTCCCAAGAGAAAAGTTAAATTATCTCTATAAAATAAAAGAGAAGAATACAACATACAAGTTGCTTTATAATTTCGATTTGAGTGAAGCAAAAAATGTCACCGATAATATGATGAAAATCGTATTTTCAGCGAAAATCGAATCAAAGTAGGCTTTTCAGCCTCTGTTTGTTGACTAAAGTGTGAAAACTCTATCGCTTCTATGACATCTTCTTTCAAAAATTATACTGAAATGTCTTCAAATTTACACACTCATTAATACATTCAAGTTTACGTCTCAAATATTAAGAACATTTAATACTTTTTCTTCTTGATGGTTTAACTTTTGCTCGGCATTTTTATAGGTAAAGCCGCTGAAAGGCAGCCTGAATAATTTTTAAAATTTACTAAAAGAAATCTTTTTTAAAAACAAATATATACATAAATTACCAATAAACGCTAGCCAAAAGCAAAGGTCTATAATTATTTGAAGTGATCCAAAATTAAAGACTTTCATGAACAAAGTAAACATATGTACGTCTCTTTCCATTACGACGTCTTAATTATTTGTTATCACATCAAAGAAAGAAGAAAACTCATAGCAAGGCAATGGAAGAAGTAAAACATCCGAATGATTCGGTGTTATTTAAACAGTTTTTATTGCTGTTAGTGTTGCCTCTCTCTTGATTCGAAAAACAATGAAAATATATACTAGACAGAGAGCTCATGCCGAGAAATAGTAGAGCGCAATGCATTGACTGTGTCTGCGACCGAATCAAACGAAACATTTACGATGGCAATGTGCCACACTGTGTCCCAAGCAAATCAAGACGGCTTGTGCAGGGTAATATTAGCAAGCATTCGAAATACAATTATAAAATACTTTTATGAAAAGTACTTATTCAGAAAATACAAAATATTTATTTTGATAATATAAATACATTTGAAATACGTTTACAAGCTAAAATTTTAAGTTTTAACTTAACTAATAATAAAATAACGAAAATATATAAGTATTTCTTTGAAACGAATTTACCCGTGCAACTTCTGGTTATCTGATATACCGAATAGTGAAGAACGGAAAAAGTCCACATAAATCTGAAAAAGTTGTAAAAAAACTACATTCAAAATACTCTTGTTAGTAAGTATTTGCATACACAATACAAATACAAAATAAGTAAATACTTGTTGTATTTGATAAACTTACCATCGCTGTCAAGAAATTAGTATTGAAGCTCCGAAAAATTTAGTATTTAGATATAATATATTATGAACGTACAAATGTGAGTGAGTAATGAAAACAAAACACATTGTTTAATCGCACATATTTTTTAAAATGTAAAATATAAACATTTACTCAGCCAAAAAATAACACAAAAAACTTTTTATTGGAATGTTTATCGTAATCAATTTTATATATTGATTATACAAAATATTCGTATTTAAACCAAAATTATGAAAGTGGTCGTCAAAAGTACTTCCGTAAAATCCTGTGCATACCAATATGTATATGTAGGTATGAACTCGTAGAACAGTTACCATTATCACAACAATAGTCATTATGGCCAGAGAATAGGGCTGTGATATCAAAATTATTATTTCATTGCATACACACTAGGGTGGCCCATATTATAAAGGCGAAAAACTAAATCGGGTTTACAGATCGGGGCACCCCCCAAATTTTTTGCTATCGCCAAAACAAATATTCTGGGAAAGTTTCAATTTAATATTCCAACGGGAAGAGGGTGCTCAATGACATATAACATTAAGGAAAAAATGAAAAAATCCGCAATTTTGGTAATTTTTTTTAATAAGTACAACTACGTAGGAAGTAATAAATTCATTTATTTTATAGAATAATGTTAATAAATAACGCAATCTTATATAATAATAAAGAGGGATAAAAAAACATGGCTTATTTCTTTGAAATTGCCGACCCCAAGCTTTTAACAACTGCTCTCTTTTCGTTTTTGTCGGAACCCACTTTCTATTAGCTTCTACCACTTGTAGGAGCAACTGCTTCTCTTCTTCATCATTTTTTAGAAGCTTATTGAAGTCTTCAAACAGTTTGACTCCACGCTCAGCAATATCATTAACAACTTTCAGGTTTCTTACGATTTGTTTCCCTCCAATGTAATGCTGATTGATGTTCCATCCATTTGAATCTGTGTTTAAAAACGTTGAATTTATCTTTAACTTTTCAAACACCTGCAAAGATCTTTGATTGGCAAAATCGGCCAATTCGGCTTGGTCACTTAAAAGTGACGAATCACCTCTTACTTTTCGGTCAGTAGGTTCACACCTTATCTTTTAGACAATTTCAGCCTTTGCATTATTTGTTACTTTATCTGAGAACAAACTCAACCCAACTAATTCATCCGAGAGGTACCAAAGATGGGATTTTATAGCATTTTTAACCACTTCACTTATTTGTGGATCAATAGCTTCATAAGTGGTCATGTCTTTCCATAGAGAAAGGTCTGACCAAGGAGCATTTGCAGCCATAGGAGCCTCAAATCAATATTTCACATATACAAGCATTCTAAATTTCACAAAGCGTTCGAGCTGTGATTTTTCCCTTTGTGTGGTTTTAAAAACATCTTCCTCACGAAACAAGAAGATTTTGATGGCGTATAAGAGTTTTGCCATCCAGCGAGCACGGTGTAAGGCACCCGGAGCTCTCCAATGAACGTTATCTAGAGAATAACCCAGGCCTGGTAGTGATAGCTCTATTAACTCCATGTAATCGTCTCTGGATTGGGTTTCCGTCTTTAAGATATCTTATAAAGAATTTACTGCATTAACATTTAAATTGTCATTGCCAGTAGCTTTTTCCAATGGTTTAAAGTTATTTAAGTGAATTGATGGCCATGCTGCCTGAAACCTTTTAAACAAGGGAATGTCAGGAGAGCTGGATGGTCCAAAACAAAGAGTAAATACCTTACTGAGAACAATCTCTAAAATATGATGCCTGCATGCTAGCCATAATAGATCTTTGCCAGTTTTATGTTCCAGCAAAACACAAGCTCCATTTTTCAACCCTGTATTGACGGCTGTAGTGTCAAAACACATGCCGACTATATTTTTCTCCAAATGCCATTCTGTTAGTACGTCATATACTGCATTAGCCGAGTTATGGCCAGTGCCACTTACAAGTTTTGGTACTCCAAGCAATTTTTCCTTACCGTCTGCAGAAACTAATACTGGCAAACGATCTACTTTTTCATTGCTCAAAATATCGGGAAGAATCTTACCATCCCAATGAACTATAACTGGATCATCAAAAGAAACAGATTGCTTTATTTCCTCAAATATAGATTTTCGCCCTTGTTTTCTTTGGCGTTGAATAGTGCTGCGTGATAATGGCAACGAGCTAGGGTCTTGGCCCAGTGCTGCTTCAATTGGTACCATCAACCTCAAGGCTTCTCTATCAGACACTTTATTGCGGTCTAAAGAGCTTATCACATGCTTAGAAAACAAGTTTTGCTTAGCAGCCTTCACAGGTTTGTCACTGCTCGGCTCATTAGCATGATGGTCAGTGATCTGGTACCGGGAGCTCTTCTTTACAAAAGTTGAAACTGGATATTCTTCATCTTCAGAGGAACAGGAAGTGTCACTAGAGAGTCCAATTTCGAAATAAGGCTCATACATTAAAGATGTCCCTTTGGAGGTACTAGGTGTTGTTTCTAAGAGCTGGGCTTTTCGTCTTCTCTCTTCATCTTCGTTAAATCTCTTTAAAGTTCTTTCCTGCTTTTTGGCTAAGCTTTTGTCAACTTTAGTCATAGCCATTTTTCGCTGGTCTCGCTTATCTGCTAGAAATTTACGGTCTTCTTCAATCTTTATCAAATTTGAAGCATCTGCATGAGCTATATCAAATAAAGAGTCAAGCTCAGATGTAAATTCATCTTCACGAGCCTTTTGATGTTTTGAATTACGAGATTTATTTTTTTTTAGCAACAACCACTTTGAATGGAGTTTCTCAATCTTATCAACGCAGTGTTTAATTAATCTTGTTGGTATGAGAGCTCTTTCCCATAACTGAGTTACCTCCTCAACTGTCATATGACTTGCACTACGCACTAAATTAAATTTATGCAAGTGCCAGTGAAAACGCAAAAGCACTTGCCGATTAGTAGGTAGTTGATTTAGTCTTAATAGAGATTCCACATCTGTAATACCCAAAAGGAAAACACGGTCACACTGCCTTGTTGCAGGAGAATTGGACGCCATGGTTTTTCATAAGTTATTGATGAAATGTTTAAAACAGGTATCACTTTGGGTACTATTATGAGAATTATTTCGTAATAATATTAAGTTTTGTCAATCTAGATCTTATTGATGATATTTTTCAGCATCTGTTTTAGATATTTGAAACACCTGCAACAAAGAAACAAAAATAATTATTAAAATATGGATTTTTTATTTTTTCGACTTTTTGTTATCAATCGTGAAACTTTGGGTTCTTTGAGCACCCTTTTCCCATCCATCAAAAAATCTAAAAAAAATTACAAAGGTATATTGAACCCCATTCTAAAAAAATGGAGGGGTGCCCAGAGTGAATTTTTGAAGTTAGTTTTTTTGGGCCACCCTAATACACACATTTTAAGTTTGACTGCCTTACCAACTTATACCCATGTATTCTACTCTAAAAATAATAGATTTTATTTTTTGCATACACATTCGTTCATATCCATTTAGTTTTTTAAAATCATGTATGGTGATTTATTCGTAGTGTAGAAACATTAACATATTTATTTAGTTCTCGGTAGATTGAAGTTATGCATTGTTATGTCAAACGTTTATATTGTGTTTGCAAATTTCATTTATTTTACCATGACTTTATTTAATGATATAAATTTAATAATTTCTTACTTCTTACACCCGTTCTAACGTCTGAATATAATTGTGTTTGTGTGTCCGCCTGCAACCATAATTTATGTGTCCGTGCTTTAATGGAATTATATGGAATGAACAGCGTCGAAGAACATCAATTGATGTCCGTCGTCCTAGTGTTCAGGATCTCGAAGACTTAATAAATAAACCATCAACGCCATTGCGCGAAATCGGTGATGGTTGTCCGCCACAAATTGTTGATGTACAGGAATCATATACAGTGGTCGAAGGTAAGTGAGCAAACAAAAACTTTTCCGTATATGTTTATAATGCATTTTACATACAAACATAGCATACATATACTTAAGTCTGTGAAATTACATGCTTACATATCAACTACATATATGTATGTAATTTGGTGTCACTGAAAAACAAAAATGGCGATAATTAATTTTTTTTTTATTTTTGTAATGAAGCAATAAAAATGTCTGCACGGAGGGATTCAATTTAATTTGTAATGCAAAATTTGTTGCATTTGAAAAATTCCGTATATGTAAATAATAAATAACAAATAATATTGTCTTGAAAACGTACCAAGAATGATTTATTTATCTATTGCCGTAAATAGTTTGCTGCGTTTTGTCAATCCAAAGAAAATGGAAATAGAACTGAGTTATTTGCTTTTTATCTAAACTGAAACACTCAATTACGAGATATCCTTATGCTCCTGAAGGCGAACATCCTCACCCCAGAACACCAAACCCTACAAAACACCGTTAACTTTACTATAGGAAACATAAAGTGTATGTGTTTGTGTGTAAAATTGTACTCACGTTCTACGTTCATGATTGTTAAAACAAGTCAGGGATGAGCGTTAACAGAAAAGTGATGGGAAAACGATAAATAAAAATGTATCGTAATTCAAAAAATTTTGAGACATTAATAAATATTTAATTCGTTAATTCAAATTATACGAATAATGAAAAAAAAAACTTATTCGTTATTAATGCCTTAAAATAAAATGAAGAATAATATTTCTAAATAGAAAATTTGTTAATAGATATTTATTTTTACTTCAATTAAAATTTCATTTAAAAACGTTCATCCCTGAAACATATGTATATGCATGTACATATGTACTATATGGAAAAGCAAAGAATGTACATTAAAAAGAAGTTACAAGGTATGTCGTTCCTTGTGGTAAGATATCTTGACCTAATTCACCACAGCGAAATCGATTTGGATCCAACTAGATTTACAACCCTATTCTAATGAAACCTCACAACTGAGTTGTGAACAAAAATTTGTGAGGTTTCTTATGAGGTACTATATTTTCTGACGTTATTCTCATAAGAAAAATTCTCAACAAAATCACCACACGAGGTAAAAAGCGTTTTGCTGTCAAAAAGAAGCGAAAGACAATAACATAGGCATAGGCGCAAATAAATAATTATAATAATCTGCCTTATTATTATTAGTATAAACCAAAAGTGATTTGATGGTCCATGAGCAAATGGGGTTTGTTTTTGTTTGGTATATTTTCGTAACCTCTATGTAGCATAATTAGACAAAAGTCGTTACTTAAACATGTAATAAAAAAGTGAATGAATATTAATAAAAAAGCAATAAAAAATTAAAAGTTTTCATCACTATTATTTCTCATGAAAGGTGAAACATTTTAACTAAAAGCTTCTTAACCAGCGTTTCGGTTTGGTTCAAATGGTTCAACGATTTTTAACTATGTACATACATGATGCCTACAAATCCATTTAAAAATATGCGTCATATACGATTATTATTTAAGAAATAAAAGGAATTTTTTTTATTAAAATACATTAATTGCAATGAAATAAAAAATACAATATTTTATAGTATTTAAAAGCTGTAGATGCTAATGGGACGTTATATAACGACCCCTAACTCTTACACCCTCTCTTGCATTCTCTTCACTCTAATACTTCTTCACAAACAAGCAATAAGAACTCCGCCATTCCTGAATATTTTTTTATTAAAAAAAAAATCAACACACGACACTGATTACGAACGAAAATTAACAAAATATTGTAATAATTGCTCAATAAAAATCAGCTGCTTTCGTATTGTGAAGCTGTCGTTCGCACGTCACTACTTTCCTGACTGTTATGAGCATTTGAGCTTTTGAATTTACGCCAGCATAAGGGTAACCTCACAATAGTCAGGAACCTCACAACAGTCAGTAAGGTGAGTTAGATTCTTGGGTTCAAGTCGTTTTCGTTATGGCGAAAAAGCCGAGATATTTTGTTAGCGCAACAGAACGGTACTTGCAAATTCTGTGTGTAATATATGTACTTTTTTTGTTAAAAGTATTCCTTAACACATTTTTGTATGTATTCCTGTGTTTCCATTACTTGTGCACGATAACTTTGTGCAGACTCTACCGCCTATATGACAGTGAGCGTTGAAGGCAACCCAGCGCCGACATTTAGATTTTATAAGGGCGTCAGCGAAATCATTGAAGGTGGACGATTTAAATTCCTTACCGATGGCCAGACAAATTCCATTACACTATGCATGCGTAAAAGTAAGCCCAATGATGAGGGCAAATATAAAGTGGTTGTCTCAAATATACATGGTGAAGATTCAGCCGAAATGCAGTTATATGTTTCGGATTCAAGTGGCATGGATTTCCGTGCTATGCTCAAAAAACGTCGTTATCAAAAATGGGACAAAGAAGAAGATGACCCCAATTGGGGCGAATTAAAACAAACTGAGAAACCATTGCCGACACTCAAAAAAGTTGAGAGGGTAAGGAAATGTTCACAATTCATGCGACGCCTGCAATTTAATTGTACAAACTTACTAAAAACTCTGCTAATAACTAACAGAATAGTAATAAATAATAGCTTATTAAATAACATTAGTTTGTATTTTTTTTTTAAACACATGCTTATGACTTAAATCTTTAATAGATGAGTGAAAACTCTTAGCTTAAAATTAAATTTAAATAGCTGAGAAGATGAAATGTTTTAGATAAATTTATACATCAAGCGTTTTCGCACTTGTTCCACTGACAATTAGAGCATTTACATTAACATTTACAACACATTTACACCTGACCTAAGTAGATTATGTTAAAAATATGTACTGTTTTGTGATTTAAGCAGAGAACTTACAAGTTCTCTGATTTAAGTGTGCAAGTACAACAATCAGATTTGCTTGATGCTGTACTGAGAAAAAAATTTACAATGTTAGAAAACGAAAATGACAGATACATTTACATAGTGACAGGTGTATATGGGGATAGAGTTTCTCTCTCTTTGTCAAAAATTGCTGGTAAAATCTTAGAAATGTTGGTCGAAACATATTGCAAACAAAAGAAGAGCGCATTTGCAAAAACTACTCAACTAAATGGATAAATAAATGATGATTATAGAGAACTATCTGCATAATATATGTATGTACATAAAGTATGTACAAGTGCTATTTTAATGTTTAGGATTTTTACAAGTTGACCACTTGTTTCCCCTAATACTTATACGGATTGAGTGTTTATAAGCAAAAATGTAAATATCAACAAATACGTTGCGTTTGACAGTGTTGACAAGGCGTTTTGTATTTGCATCTGTTTGCATATTTTCAAAATGCACCAGAACTAGTTCCAAAGTGTTTCCTGAAAGAGTCGTGAATTAATTAAAAAATAGACTGAAACCCAGTCCCGAAATTCACCCTAAAAAATCTCGAAAGAGTCCTGAAGAAGTTGCGAACACGTTCTTCAACTTTTCGAAAATGATTGTGGCTAAATGGTCCTAAACTATTCTACGTGTACTAGTCCCTGAACTTTTCCAGTTCTTCTGCGATAACGCAAACTGTGCCCATATATCAACCATCGATTCATCGAGCAAAAATACTAAAAAATATAACTCTTCATAAGTTTCTAGAAGAAATCCATTACTTAATACAATTTTAATAAATTTTTGCTGGAACCGTCGATTTAAAAAACATACACTCTAATACATGAAGGCTAAAATTATTTATGGAAGGTACCAACTTCCACTCACTTTTGGATACATCTGCTCGCCTTTATGTCGTGCCTTAAATGGATAGCTTTTTTTTCATGGCAAAAAATACGCTCGGGGGGTTGTCATCGACTGGCGTTTGCTATAAGAAACTAACTTTTCTATGATATAGATTTTACATGCGCCTAGTCCAAGTTTCGAACTTGTGATCTTATAAACATATTGAGATAAAGCACACGCTCGGCTACACTAGACGTCTAGTACATATATACGTACGCATATAAATTGCTAACAAACCGCTCTAAACAGATTCTTTTAATTGGTGCAACTAATTTATTAAAATTTAAACATATTTTTCCCTATTACTACCATAGAATCTATACACAATTTTTCCTTTTCGTGGCCGCTATGATTTAAGACGTCAAGCGCTGATATCTTTCGAAAAATATTATATATACGTGTTCTACATACATAGTTTAAATTTGATATAAGAATTGCTTTCAATTAAAAAAAAATTACTACATTAAGTTTCCATAAAACAAACAAACAGCGGCAAATACATTGTTCTTATTGTTAGACAAACAAATCTAAAACCCTCACTATGATTCGGAGCGTAGTTTTATTCGAAAACAGAACTCTCATTATCTTAATCGTTTGAATTCGAACGAGTCGAACTACATACAAACCGGAGTAGGTGCAAGATTTACCTCCAACCCTATTACAGAGGTTTTGAAATGTTAGGATATATATGCACATATGATTGAAAAAAAATGTTGAAACATTTTCTAGTATATAAAGATAGAAGCGCGTTAGTTGTCCTTGCAAATTTTTTAGTTAGTATTGTAAAAATATGCTTGTGTTTATATGTATCTATACCTCAGCTAACACTTATTAATTAGAAAACGATTAGAGGGCTAGCGGTATTCGTCAATATCAATTTCAAAATTAAAATCAAAAATTACGGTAAAATTTATTTAAAATAATTAATTTATAACCATCGAATCGTTTCCCGATGCCGTTCTCTAATAGCTTTCCAATTTGAATTTGAAAATGCCGCTAGTAAAATTGTTCTCTTATAATTATACAATCGAATTGGAATATAACTTTGTTCAGTGATAATGTAAAAAACACTAAATTTTGTATCATTAGAGACGGTGTTAACTGACAATGAGGCAATACTTTTTTCGAAGTAGGTCTTTTTGACAGCTGTTACTTGATTTATATGTACTCAGTTTAATTTGCCATTTCAAGACGAGAATATTCGGCGCGTTATTGCCGACATACGACCCCTGCAAAAAGTGGTTGAAAATTGGGCCTCTCTGCTCGGGTCACTTGGCCGAAATAATTTTTAAAACATAATAGCAAACCTTTATAATAAAATTGAATTCTTGGACATAGCATTAAATTATATGCATTTTATTTTTTCTTACAAACCACATGTCTAAAAAAACACCCTGTACTTATGTAAATACATGTGGAGAAAAATTTATGAAGATTGTGTTGCTCTGAAGTGAACACGAACTATCTTGGTTGTAGTGAATTTAGAATTATGTACATACATATGTCTAGTTCGTGTTAAGTTCCTTTTCCTTGCAATATACTAGTGAGCTCAACACAGCGATGTGCTCTGGGAAGTGTCAGTTGTCTCAGCTGCATCCCGCTTTCGACAGTTGCATACAAGCTCGAAATCAAAATACATAAGTACATGCCATGCGTATCAAAACTACTGCTAAGCTAGACCATTTACTTACCACACGTTAGGTGATGAGTTCTAATCTGACACAAGGAAAATATATGTAATAAGCATTTAGATTTTGAGATTTTTTTTTTACTATTTACAAAATTGTCAGCACGATTTTGAAATCAATTACTTGTAACTTTTTTCGTTATGGAAATTTTGTTTAAGCGCTTTGTACGCAAGACAACTAGCGCTCCTGCGATTACTCGCACGATGAATAATGAATGTAGACCAACATATATATTAAATATAGATACATACACCATATTTAATTCAATGATGAAAATGAAATGTTGCCTACAACTAAAACTTTGCATATATGTATTTTATTTCCAAGAAAACAGAGAATGTGTATATACTCGTACAACCGAATTGATACCCGATTGGCCAACATTGCAAACAATTCATCGCGTGAAGGTTTGACTACTGGCACCATCCCGTTCTCTTCAATTGTCTATTACGAAACTCTCTACTTATTATACTTTCTAAATAATTGGGTTTGAGTATTTGTTAGTATTCTTTAGCGCTCGATGTTGTCTAATATGAACTTTTTATATTTATTAATACCAGAAACAAAAACTAATCAAAGTTTGTGGAGTAAAACGCAAAGTGCAGTTTCTTTTTGTCATTTCCAATCAGCAATATTTTTGGTAACACTTCTTTTCAAAATTTTCGTTCGTCTTACTATGTCCATGTTCTACAAGTTTGATCACATAAAAATAATAACCACAAGCTCTTTCTCGTTCTCACTCTACAACATTTGGATTTCAAATGACCTCTTATTGTTTAAAAGAAGAATAGTTGTTTCTTATTTCTATATTTAAACTTCTATTTTAAAACACAATTTTTTTACATTTTTAAACAATCGGCACAATAAAAAAGCTCTCGTTGCCTGTTTGTGGATGTTGTAATAATAATAGTTTCGCTTTAGTTATACTGCTTTACGATTTATATGACATCAAGAGCGCTGAAAGTGTAACTCAAATATTACATTTTGGATAGGTTACATTGGTAAAAATATAAATTTAAAATTGCTGCCAGGTATCCTCGTATAATCCAAAATGAAATAGAAAAGCTATCTATTTTTTCTATTCCTTCCAAGATTTGAGATCAGCAAATCTTAAGGTTCAGTTAAAAGTGTACTTGAGTATTAACTCGATTCTATTTCGGTTCTACGTGGACAATTTTAGGTAGCACCGAAATAGAAGAACACCATCACGCTTATATAGTTGTTTGTAAATATTCCCCTCTTAACAACATAACAAAGAAAAATATCTTCAAGTTGTAATTTATCAACTGCACTCAAAATCTTGCGAAATTTTAAAGTACGCAAGTTGATTTTCATATACGAGTTACCCTGCTGGATATCCGAAATTGTCTTCAGACAAAGTTAAGAATAATAGGGCCGGTTGTATAAAATTACTGGCGTTTAGCTTCTATTCAGCAGAATTTTTATAGCTTACTATAAACTTGAGATGGTGAAATCGGCCCTTAGTATTCTTCAAAATGTCAGCACTTATGCCATCGACTGTATTTAATATACAGATATTTAATTTCATTACACTATTGTTACTAAAATTTTAATTTGAAGTAGAGAACTACATAACTGTTTCTTAACTTGAGAACCACATGAAGAAGTGCATTTTTTGTTGAGGAATCTATGTTTCTCCACAGAGCGAGAAAGAGACAATGAAGGATATTAATATTTCTTAGTTCTCAACCAAATGTCAATTGAATAAGGATGAAGTTTAATTTGCAATACAATTTTTAATAGCGTAATTGTTTACATCTGACCAGAACTTTTATACCGTACAGTAATATGTGCACATATTTAGATACATATCGGGTCATTGTTATTACTCCCCAAAATCGGATAGCGTAACTTTCAGCACTGTTGATCACATAACGCAAAGCTTAGTCTTTTAGTTGTGTAATATATTGATTAACCGGATAGCCTTGTGCCTAATACTCTACTTTTATTATCTGCATTATTTTCGAAGACTTTTTTTCACGTAATCAATCGTCTTGTATATTCAATAAGTGTCTGTGAAGGATCTAGGTATCCCAGATTTACAAATACGATCCGCGAGCTACGTGCAAAAATGCGGACGGCTACCTGTTGAAATGTATCTGCTCTATCAACTATTATTTGTTTTATCAAGTGTCTGATAAAGTTTATGCCAATATGTCAATCTGCCTGTTAAGTTTTATCTCGCAGCTTCGCAATATTCACTGTGTACCAGGGATCCGAGAAAACAACCATTTATAAAAAATATACATAAATTCATTGCATTCGAATGCTACCGTGAAATGTTCTTAAACGCTACCAGTTTTCACATAACTTGAGTATACCTTCTATTTGTTCACATACAACAATGTATCATGTTTTTGTAGAATTTCTATGTACATTTGTACAATGTAACATGTGTCTTATACCAATTTTTTTGGAACAGACTCCCTTTTGTTCAAGCATGTCCTATAAAAAAAATTAAAATAATTGCTTCTAGTAAGATTCAAAAAGTGTGATCTGGAGAAATTTTGGGATATCATTTTTTAATGTCTTTTAAAAAAATCGCTTTAATTAGAGTTCAGCAGTTATATTTTCACAACAAAACGAAATGCTTTTGCTATGTCAAATTATTCAATTGTAAAATTTTACAGAAAAAAGTTTTCGCAAAAGGAAAGCATGGGCAAAGGCGTTTTAGTTTATTCTCATGTGATTACTTCTCTTGTTTTCTCTGACATGAAATTTTTGTATTTTTGACCACCGACGAAGCATGAAGTCTACAAAATGATGAATCGTGGACTAGTTTACAATAACACCCGTAGGTCTAATTATAAACCGATCGGAAGTATGAATATAGTTCTTTTGCATCAACCCTTTTAAAAAACAGAATGGCATACATCAGAATTAGTAGCTGCCTCGCCACTATATAAAGGATACTAATTCTCCTTCACCTTCAGTGCCGCCGGAGTAGATATTTGCTCTGGGTTAACAAACATTGTTACATATTTAGTATGTAAGCCATTATCGCCAAGCATTTTTCACTGGTCGCAGTTGCACGCGACTTTGATCGCTGGCATCTCTCCTGGGTATCCCTAGTACATATAGAATAAAATTATTTTTTTATACATATACTCACTTAATGTTTGTTTAGTTGATCTGCACAAAACTCGTACATACATATGTATATTTGTATATACACCAAAACACAAACAAACATCTATGTATGTAATTCAATGCTAATTAATATGTATGATTAACTAAAATATTACGTTTTATTTTTTACGACGAAACTATGTATATATAGCCGATACCAACACGTAGACCATCCTTAGCCGAATTGATTCCCGATTGGCCAACATTGCATCCATTCCGTCGTGAGGAGGTTCGACTACTGGCACCCGCCTTATTTGTCTATAACGAAACTTGTTTTTTTTGTCGCATTCCTTGCCGTGCGTTTGCCATCGGCAATATAAATATTTTTAGCGCTCGATGTTGTCTGTGTGAACTTATTCTATCTTCTCACATATCCGAAACAAAAATAATAATAATATATATAAATAATATTAATTGTTGTCAAACAAATTGAACCTTTTTCGATTCTACATTTAAATGTGTGTGTGTACCTACTTACAATATCTATGTAATTATTTATTCATTAGTGCTTAAAGCATTGGGCCTCTTCAACTTTTTTAAGCACAAGTCGGACTTTAATGTCCCTTTTGTGTCCACACAAATAGATCTTCGATGTCTCTTTTTTTTGACATTTTCTTCCAAAACTGTCTATGCCTCTGTCTCTGTCTCTCTAAGTTTTTATTTCACTTTATTATGCGCTAAAATACTGATTCTTAGGATTTTATCTGATCGCTTCTTGTGTCACGGTATCATAAGCGTTTTTGAAAATGTGTCTATAGACAAAGAAAATGTCTAAATTCAAAACAAATGAATGCAATAAGCTTATTGGTCTATTTGTGGATGTTGTGTTGATAATTTTTTGAAGTTTTCGGGTGCATATACCCTGCAGTAAAAATTTGGACTGTTACGAGAACGCTTGTCTGGACATAGTCCTATTTTCTGCAAGGTATACATGTATCCAAGCGAGCCTGAGTGTTGCGATAATGTTTTTGTAGCTTTTTTGTTGAATATACTCTGCAGCGATGAGCCGCTCGCTCAGACTCACTTCCCAAAAAAAATTGTGACTCAGTAGCTCAGTTATAAATTTCAGCCATCTTACTGAGCGGCGAGTCGATGAGTGTGTCAGCACTGAGAATCAAAGATGAGCTGATACGAAGCTCTTTGTTTTGTGGAGAGACACTTTAAGAAATGGCATTTGGGAGTTTTTCATTGCATTTTTGGAGATTTTGCAGTTTTTTCGCCATCTTTGAGGTATAAATATGTAAGAGGTATAAATATAAACGCAATAAACAGCTTTTAAACATGCATAAAACAAATAATTATAAAAATATATGCGATATACATGCGTGTTCACTTAGAAATAAAGTTTTACGGACACCTTTTTAAAATAAAACTCAATATTTACATGTAAATCACTGAAATACGAGTATTTAATTTAATTCTCAAGTCAAAGATTTCAACACGTATTTCGCCAAATAAAAACAACTAGCTTTTTTAGCCAAATAAAAATGCCATGATTCTAAGAGCCTTTTTGCGTGCCAGCCCATGATTGGGATTTGATTCCAGCCCATAACCTATGAGGCAAAAGCAGAGATTTGCTATCATATATTAATTATGGTGAGAATAAAGAGTGACAGAAAATAAGAACTAACACGAAAATGTTTCCTTTTGGCGCGTTATCACTTGTGCTGTCACTTTAATTATTCAACGTGCACCTCTCCACGATAACAGTGCTGCCGTAGTTGCACAGAGCGACACTATTATGAAATGAGTCGTAACTCAATTGTGCTACCTCACTGAGCTGACTCACTTAATTGAGCAAGAGTCATTGAGTCAACTCGCGATTATTAGCTGAGTTACCCACCCCTAAAAAGTTGGGTTACCATTGGCATTTAAAACCGCATTCAACGCAAGTAAAGACCAAAACTTGCTAACTCCACGCTAGTCTGGACGTAGTTAATATTTTTCTGCAGGGTATGCATGTACTCACGCAAGTCTGGCATTAACGCTGCAGACCAAAATTAATTGCAGAATAAAAATGCAAACTTTTTTTTTAATTTTTGATTGAAGTGCATTTTTGTATAGCTTTGAGCCACTTTCAGTTAGGCATATTTACATAAACATACATACATATGTGTGTGTGTGCAAACTTTTATATTATTCATCTTAATTCAACTTCAGTGGTCTACATAAAAAAGCAAGTATTTGTGTTGGTATATTTTCGTAATTTGTTTTTCTTTTAAAAATCTTATTTTTATTATTTTTCTAACAAATGACTGCCAGAAAAAAAAATGTGAAATCGATATTTTTTTGGTTTGGCTCCTCATGTATACACATCCATACATGTATGTTTGTACTTACATATGTGAAATTTTTGTATTTTGTTTTTTTTTTCTTGAAAGTCTTGCCTTGTCAGTGATATTTAGAAAAGTCTATCTTTAGGCACTCGGTAATCGAAATGTTATCGATGTTAATCGTAACAAATCTATGTATGTGATTTCTAAATTTCTTTATGATAACACGTACTAGCTGTAAGCGACATAAACATAGTATGTGCGTATGGTTGCTTTAATTTATGCTTAAATGTATATTTTCTTTTTCCTACCAAATGCTTAATTACTAACAGACATACATACATACATGTACACGTAAATTCGCCGGATAGTTTTTTACTTGTGATGAGCACGCTTACCTACATTTATGTATGTATGTGCAACAAAGTCTCATTTTGTCTACATATGTACATGCATGCATGCATACATACATACATATGTATGTATGTATTTCCAAATGTCATCAACTGAGAATATGAATAATACCACAGGGCTGTTCAGGACTTGCAAATGCAATGACGGCCAAGATTTTGAATTGCCCTCGTATTAAATTAATAACCAAGGCTTTGTAGCACATACATATGTACGTGCAATCTGTACATGCATAAATATATTTACATATATGTATACGTCCATGTGTGTTTTGAGAACTGTATATTCTGGATAAACGCGCTAAAATTCAGAATATGTATGTACATATATATGTAGGTACTTAGGTACGTACTATTTTCAATTGATGTGCATACACGCGATCAAATCAGTTGATAAATTGCGCGCTTGTATTTATTTCGCTAATTTTTGTTCGCCAAATTTTGGAGTTGCCGCGCAACCCAAAATAAAAACAAACAAAAAAATAAGCTGAATGACAATTGAAAAAAAAATATTATTTACAATATAATTTCTTTCCCATTTTTGACAACGCAAATCTTAACAAAAATCGACGCAATCGCCATACATATATTTAACAAATGCTGCGTAACTTAAACACAAATAATATAACAAAAAAATTTTTTTTTTAAACTACGAATCCGATGTCCAACGACGACGCTAACAACAAAACCTTTTTTAAATAAATAAACAAATAAATAAATAAAAAACATTCACATAATGTATCGAAAATAAAAACAGAAACAAGAATCCTTCTTAAGTCCGTTAATCGATCAATTTGCCAAGGAAGGCAAAGATAAGAAGATCGTCTTTGAAGCGCGCTTCAGCAAACCTAATTGTAAGCCCAAATGGATGTTGCGCAAGGATGTAAGTAAATATCAAATATATATATGTATACATATGTCCATATATATACTTATATATATATATATATATATGTATGTATATTACATATAAACACACATATGTAGATATATATATTACATATATATTCTTTTTAATATTTATATTATATATACAGACCTAATATAAGTTATTAACCTTAGACTTTTTTAGAATAATTTGTCAATAACTTAAATTAAGCTGACCCTATCAATATACATAAAAACATAAGTAAATCTGTGTCGTTTTGACCAAAAAAAACAACGTATTTAGTAGCATCTTTTTTGATCCTTCTTAGACAAATTAAATTGTATGAAAATAGCTTCTTAAGTTACAATTACAATATAATTTACTGTTGCACCAATTTATTTAAAGCTTGATAGAAAAACAATTTGTAGCGAAATAACTTGTTTTGTCGTACTCCTGGCTAATTTGATAATTGTCTCAATTAATAATCTGTCTGAACGCCGTTTAAGGTGCTTGTGTATCGTTTTTCCGGGGTATATCCCAGAGTTATCGAATATATGTTAAATATTCTTCATGTTGAACCATTTACTGTCCAGCCGTGAAAGTCCGACTCTTAGATCCTTTTTAATCACATCATGTCCCACAATTCGCTTAGTATACGTTTTGTTTAAATGTCCGTCAAGTTAGCATGGCAACCCGTGCAAAAAACAAACTAATTAAGTGGGAAATTTGTAGCTAATTTCAAGGCAACAAATCACAAAAGGTAGTGGCATCTGTGGCAAAAGATGGATTCTGCGTGGAGAAAGGCGACAGAAAATGGTCGAAAAAATTGGAAAAAAAAATCTATTCCTGCCTGCCATGCTGAGGAGTTCAATAAATGCATGAACATTGGAGACGATGAAACTCCAAGCATAAAGATGGCATGCTTGGAGTTTCATCGTCTTTATCGTCTTTTTCATCATCTTTAGCATAATTTGGATTTTTTCAGAAACGGCTCATGCAAAGAAATTCAAAATAAGGCATCAAATTAGCAACAAGTTAGTGTAAATTCCCAACTTAATTTATTTGACGGACGTTTTGTTTAAGCGTTGCCAAGTGTTTTACGAAAACAATGCACAGGTTGTAGTTAAAAAATATTCGGTGATATTCCTTAGGGTGAACTGCTCACATCACCTGAAAACACTGAGGCTGGAATGCATCTGCTGATTTTTAATTACTTTTAAATAACTTTTTCTGTCAATCGCAGAACAACGGAATTGAGTTCTCAAGGTTGTGATCGATCTGATGACTGAAAGTGTGCATGTCACAAATGACTAGTCGAGACAGCCCATTTTTTTCCAAAAGACTATTTTGCTTCTTGGCCCGTCTTCGCTATCTCACGCTACCATAGAATGTGGGAAGCTTTGTCCTCTTCAGCTAATTCGACCACTCTTATGCTATGTGCTACAAAAACTCCAAAAACGCTAAAAGTGGCGCTAGTTGTAGCTCGCTAAGGCCTCGGCCACGCAGTAAGCGGCTGAGCGTCTGAGCGGCTAAGCGATGAGCGGCTGAGCGGCAATTCTAAGCGACGTGTGGCCAAGCACTGAGCGGCTGCTCTTGAGCGATTAGTTGTTAAAATGACGTTGTCAAAAGCAGTTCGCCGTATGTTATTGTCGGAAAATCGTTTTTATGTATATAGATTACTTAAACGGGGGAAAAAAAGAAGATTTGGTGTTCATCCTATTAACCAATTAAGATTAAAATTCGGTGAATTCTATCACTTATTTAAGAATCTTAGAAAATTTCCAGATAGATTCTGGCAATACCTACGTATGTCTGTAAAAACTTTTGACATGTTGCTTGAAAAAGTGCAAAAGTTCTACATTTATTTTTGACATGTTATTTGTGTGCCGCTCAGAAATCAAATAAAAATTAAAACAAGTTTGGTTGCTGAGCGGCGTCGCTCAGACGCTCAGAAATTGATTGCGCCGCTCGCTCATTGCGTGGCCACTTCCATGTAATTTCATATGTTTTATTTTTTTTTTGCCGCTCAGACGCTCAGCCGCTTACTGCGTGGCCGAGGCCAAACATAGAATTTAGATTATGATGATTCGGATTAAGCAGCACTGTTGTTTATACTCCGCCTGTAAGATAATATGTGTGTATTCCAGTGTAATAAGTGCACTATCTTCAATTGAAATTTGAAATCGCAAATAATGGCGGTCCTGCTTTTGCCATGACGACTTACATATGTATTCTATCCCAAAGGTTTGTCGATTTGGGCTATTCAAAACTTTAAAGTGCAAGGATTAGAAGCAAAATTTTAAGGTAAATATCTTAATAGCAGTGCTTTACATTTTCCGGTCAACAGTATAAGGTTATGCTAAATAACATTATTTTGCACCGAGTTTATAAAAAACGGTTCTAATATTCATATATATATTTGTCCAACTTTCGATTTGATTTTATTTTATTGTTTTAATTATTTTTTCTGTTATTATTATATTTATTATAATTATTATTATTATGGTTATTATTATTATTGTTATTATTTTATAGAGTTTCTCCATCTCCGCAGGGTCCACACTTACTTTTTATTATTATTATTATTATTTATATTATTATTATTATTATTATTATTATAACTAAAATGAGTATTATAATTATTACATGTTTAACCAAAATAAAAATGTTTAGGCTACATACATACGTATGTATGTATTTTCATAAGGCCAATTCAAAATTAAGTTACCGATTAAGAAGCAAACTCGTTCTTATTTCGATCAGAGTATTTCAATTCTCATTCAAAAGATTATTTTTTAATATGAGATTTCTTGTTTTTTTTAACGATTTCTTCAATAAACCTCAATATCCCATAAAAAGGAACTATTTACTGGCAGCAAGTATAAATTCAAAAATGAAAATGACACGTACCAGTTGATTGTCATGAATCCCAAAACGGAAGATGCTGGCAAATATACTATAGAAGTTGGAGGTGTGTCCAGTACGGCATTTTTGAACGTCGAAGAAGCTGATCCCAGTTATACGTTTACTAAACCTCTTAAGAAGAAGATCGATGGATTTACGCAGCATGAAACGACGCTGGAGTGCGCAGTTAGTAGCAGCATGGCCAATGTCAGCTGGTTCAAAGATAATAAGAAAATTGAGTCTGATGATCCCCGTTACCTGATATCCAAAGATATTAATGGCAATCTGAAGCTTATCATCAAGGAGTCTGTCCTTGAAGA
The DNA here is from genome assembly GCA_963971545.1 of Philophylla caesio. NCBI lineage: Eukaryota > Metazoa > Arthropoda > Insecta > Diptera > Tephritidae > Philophylla > Philophylla caesio. The sequence goes on from OZ020605.1 coordinate 6,289,982, forward strand.
TACGGGTCAATACCGTTGTCAACTGGATAAGCAGCCCGATAAGACTGAGGCGGCAATAAAAATTGTCGAATACCCATACAAATTTGTTAAAGTACTGAAATCCTTACAATGCATTGAAAAGGACAATGTTACACTGGCTTGTGAAATAGACGACGCTACTGGCGATGTGCAATGGTGGCGGGGAGACGAGGAGATCAAAGGCGATAAGCGTATGCAAATTGTAAAAGATGGCCGCAAGCGCAAGCTTATAATCAAAGATTGTAAGGTCAGTGATGCAGGCCAATTCAAATGTACCACGAATGCTGACAAAACTGAAGCGGAAATTATAATCAATTGTGAGTAGATATATGTACATGTGTAGTTTACATAAAACAAGGTGCATTAGTTTTTTAATTGAGTAATAACGCAGTAAGATAATGTATACAAAAGTGGTCAACACTAAAACTAAATGACAGCAAATGTGTGTTTTTCATTTTTCACCAGTATATCAGAGACTTTTTAAGGCTTCAAATAAGACCACATCATTAAACGAATTTCATTAATCTATAGAAGTGTATGACTTAAATATATGTACAGGGAACGGCGGTTAAATCTGGATAAGTTGCACTTTGTTTTAAAATATAATTCATTGACACAAAGTACAAATGTAAAAGAAAATGTTTTAAGTCAATATTCGTGTGACCTGTCAGGAGTATAATCACTCAATACAAACGCCGTTGGACCGCCTCCATTCTTATCCTGAAGCGCCGACATGCTCTCTGTAACGCAGCGCTGTTCATATTGCCGAATGCTGCTTCGATAACGGCGCTTAGAGACGCGACTTGTTTGTAACCCGTTCAACAACGTTCCAAACATAGTAGTCGAGGGGGTTCAAATCCGGGTTATCCGGGGGCCAAAACTCTTTGACGAGAACATGTCCGCATTGTCTGATGGCCTGTGTGAGCCGCTAAACTTCTCCGAAGCATTGTATTTAACCACAACATCATAAACAGTCGATCTCGGGTAGCCGAAGAATCGAATGATCTCGGCACTTGAACGCAGCATCTCGAATATTTTAAGATTATGACTATTTAGTGGACGCTCATGGCGTTAAAGGACCTCAATCGCGACCTCTGACGGTACTACGATATGGCGGGAAATTCAAATTGAAATTTAAGTGCCGCACCATGTATGTAGGTGTTTATTTATTACCCATATGTTTGATAAGTTTTTAATGCTGGGTTCTAATTGGTAACTTTGCTGTCCTTTAAAAAAGAATTTGATGTGTTGATGAAAAACCAGAAACGCAGAATTACTACATTTGAGTTCTAGTATCGCGAATGTATAGATGTTACCATGTCTGAAAAGTACGGTTTCACTATATAATTTTACACAAATATCATTTTATTGTCTTGCTAAAATAATCACATTGTTTATATAGATCAAAACCGTTTCAACAAAAAGCTTAAGGACACCGATGCTGTGGAACGCGAAAAGCTGGTGCTTGACGTCGAATTGCAGGATCAAACAGCACCATGTGAATGGAAAATTAATGGTACAGTAATTGAACCCAACGATCACATTGAAATAAAGAATCTTGGTGGCGGCAAACACCAGTTGATTTTTAATAATCTCGAACTGACCGATGAGGGTGAAATTACTTGTGAATCTGGAAAATTGTCATCGACGTGTAAGTTAACGGTACGAAAAGGAGAAAGCCGACCAAACATTGACTGTCCGGACGAGTTTGCTGGTCCTATAAGTGCACCTATAATAATTGAAGTGCCATACAGAGGTAATATATGGAGTATATGGCCGCTTTGAAACATTTTTCTAATTGACCTTACACTGAGGAAACAAATTGTTTAAATTTGTAATTATTTTTTGTTAAATTCGCTTATATTATTATTTTTAATCAATTTATCTTTCTTCAGTTAACGGCACAAGACAAACTTCTGTCGAAGCCAAGCTAATCAAAGATGGCAAGCCATTGCCCGTGAAGGAAGTTGAAGTAGGTGTCACCGAAGACAAAATCACGTTTAAAGTTAAGAAACCAGCACGTGATATGTCTGGACCTTATGAAATTAAACTCTCCAATGGTCAAGGTGAAGATGTGAAAAATGTGAATGTAATATTCCAAGATGTACCGCAGCCACCACGAAATGTCGATGTTGTCGAAGTTTTCCAGACATCATGTAAGGTAACATTTGAGAAACCAAATGATGATGGCGGTTCACCTATTGTTAAGTATAACGTCGAGCGGCAAGACTTGAGTAAAAAGCAAAGCTGGGAGGTTGTCGCTGAGGTTACGCCACAAACGCAACTATTTAAAAAAATTGAGGACCTCACGCCAAAGAAACAGTACAGATTCCGTATACGTGCTGTGAATAAGATTGGTTCATCTGAACCTGCTGCTTTCAAGAATATTGTTTTAGCCAAAGATCCATGGGATGAGCCCGGCAAACCAAAGAATATCGATCTTACAGATTGGGATAGGGATCATGCTGATCTCAAATGGGAAGCACCTGACAGTGACGGTGGCGATCCTATATCTGCTTATATTATTGAATATAAGGAGAAGTTCTCCAATGATTGGGTAGCGGGTAAGGAGGTGCTCGGCGATGCACGTACGGGTACAGTAGATGGATTAAAAGAGGGACAACAGTATGAATTTCGAGTCCGTGCTGTTAACAAGGCTGGTCCAGGTGAACCCAGTGACAAAACGAAGGCTATAATTGCTAAATGCCGTTTCGTCAAGCCATTCATTGTTGGCGATGGTCTTAAGAATATCACAGTCAAAAAGGGTCAAACTGTTCGTTTTGATATCAAATACAATGGAGAACCAGAGCCAACGGATAAATGGTGCAAAGGTACTCAAGAAGTAGTTTTCGACAACCAGCGTATTTTCCTTGATCAAATGGAACGTAACTCATGTATGACCATTAAAAAGGCAATACGCAAGGACACGGGCCTTTACAAAATTGTTTTGTCGAACAGTTCTGGTACAATTGAGTCTGAAGCACAAGTAACTGTGCTGGATAAACCGTTGGCTCCGGGCGGTCCATTCGAACCGGAAGAAGTACGAGCGGATCATATTAAAATGACATGGAAGCAGCCATCAGATGACGGCGGCTGCGAAATAACGGGTTATGCCTTAGAAAGAATGGATGAAGAGACAGGCCGCTGGATACCAGCTGGCGAGGTTGGCCCAGACGAAACATCTTTTAACTTCAAAGGTCTTACACCGAACAAAAAGTATAAATTCCGTGTTAAAGCCATAAATAAAGAAGGAGAATCTGAGCCATTAGAAGCCACAGAGCCAATTATAGCTAAAAATCCATACGATCCACCAAGTCCACCCGGCAAGCCTGAAATTGCTGATTACGACAATAAGAGCGTATCACTCAAATGGAAGCGTCCTCCTTCCGATGGCGGTCGGCCAATATTGTATTACATCGTAGAGGTAAAAGACAAGTTTTCGCCAACATGGAACGAAATAGCTAAAACTGAAGGTCCAACACCGGAGTGCTATGTTGACGGCCTTAAAGAAAAAATGGTGTACCAGTTTAGGGTTCGTGCAGTAAATAAGGCTGGCCCATCAGAACCGTCCGAACCGACTGACAATCATTTGTGCAAACATAAAAACTGTAAGTTAATTAATTTGAACAAACAAATCTTTGGTGCGTTATTTTTTAAAGTATCGACTTAAAAGCTTAGCTTACAGCATTTTTTTATAACCATTTGCTTTTAGCAGACAAACATCATGAGGCATTGGTATATTGGTAATTAAAAACAATGATTTTATGTCAATTTACATACATATGTTGTTTTTTTCCACACGAAATTGAAATATAAATTTCCTATCCTGCCTACATTTACTCGTATAAGTATGTATGTAGTTTGTCATTCAATGGTGCTCACAATATCCAACCTTAAATGTTACGGCAATTCTCTTTTTTTAAGTTCTTTCTATTTCTGTATTTTATAAATGCTCCCTAACCTTTTATCTTTATTGTGTATGTTACTTCTGACCGATGATGTTGTTGATAACGACCTACATACTAAGTTTCCTTTTTTTGTTTTTTTTTTAACTTCCTACTATCGCAATATCTGATCTAACCTCTTTTCGTGTTTCCATAAATAATAATCGTAGTAAAACCACAAATCGACCGTTCAACATTTAAGCGGGTCACAATCAAGACTGGCCGTACCCACAAATGGTCAGTGGATGTCATTGGTGAACCAGTTCCATCATTACATTGGAGCTGGCGCGATGATATACAACTTTCCACCGGCGATCGTATAAAAATTGAAAACGTCGACTATCATACCGACTTTATCATTTCAAATGTTGTGCGCAAAGACAGTGGAATGTATACATTGAAAGCTGAAAATCATAATGGCGTTGATCGAGAAACCGTAGAGCTGATTGTACTCGGCAAACCTACATCCCCGAAGGGACCATTAACGGTCAGCGATGTTACGGCGAATGGTTGCAAGCTTCAGTGGAAAAAACCGGAAGACGATGGTGGTGTACCAATCAAAGAATATGTTGTCGAAAAAATGGACATAGCAACTGGCAAGTGGGTGCGCGTTGGACGTTCGCCAGGTGAAAAGGAGCCACCCAGCTTTGATGTGACTGGCTTAAATCCAGGGTCTGAATATATGTTCCGCGTAAGTGCGGTAAATGATGAAGGTGAGTCCGAACCTCTAACTACGTTGGTTGGCGTTGTTGCAAAGGATCCTTACGACGAACCGAATAAGCCGGGTACTCCAGAAATAACCGACTACGATAATCAAAGTATTTCAATTAAGTGGACACCACCTAAAAATGACGGTGGTGCTGCTATTGAAAAATATATTATTGAAAAAAAAGATAAAATAAAGCCTGATTGGGATAAAGCAGTTGAAGTACCTGGCAATCAACTAGACGCATGCATAGCTGGACTGCAGGAGTACGGGGAATATCAATTCCGTGTTATTGCTGTTAACAAGGCAGGTTTATCGCCGCCCTCTGATGCAAGCAATATACAAACTGCCAAATATAAGAAACGTAAGTACTTAATTTTTGTAATGTTCTAGACTCATCTATTTAATTTACCTTTAGAATTTTTTTAAATTGAGGCAATGAATTCGGCACTGATTACTAGATTAAGTGTTATTTAAATTCTAACTCAATATTTCACATTCCACCAAAGTAACTAAATTTTTATTTCAGAAATAGTTATTTTCACGATTCCATATTTGCAAAAATGGTCGTATACAAATTTGTAACGAACAACATTGTTTTTTTTACGTTTTATTCAGTGAAACCTAGAATCGATCGTACCAATCTGAAGCCACTGCTAATACGCGCCGGAAAACCAATAAAGTATGATGTCAATGTACGTGGTGAACCACCACCGACAATTACATGGTACCAAAATGACAAGGAACTGAATCCAGAACAATTGCCATCGAATTATGAAATAAAGAACTTGCCATATAACACAAAAATTTCTATAATCGACACTGTACGCCAACACACGGGTACCTACAAAATACGAGCAGTTAACGAGCATGGTGAAGATGAAGCTGAAGTGGAGGTAAATATCTTAGGGCCTCCAGCTAAACCGAAGGGACCGCTTGTAGTTAAAGACATTACGAAAGATAGCTGCAAGTTAAAATGGAATAAACCAGAAGATGATGGTGGCAAGCCAATTACAGCTTATCAAGTAGAGAAGTTTGACAAAAAACAAGGCCGTTGGGTACCAGTTGGACGCACCTCTGGCAATGATACTGAAATCGATGTCAAGGGCCTCCAAGAAGGCCATGAATATCAATTTCGGGTCAAAGCCATCAATGAGGAGGGCGAATCAGAACCACTTGAAACTGATGGCAGCATTGTTGCAAAAGATCCTTATACTGTTGCCGGTAAACCGGGTCTGCCAAAAATTGATGATTATAACGAACATATGGTTAAATTGAAATGGGAGCCTCCCAGTGATAATGGAGGTGCGCCAATTGTTTGTTACGTTATAGAGAAAAAAGACAGATATTCGCCTGTGTGGGATGGGGTGTTAACCACAAATGTAAGCCTGCGAATATAATAACTCGATAATGTATAAAAACACACGTATTTTCATTCTCGTAGACACCTAATCCAGAAGCAACTGTTGATGGACTGATCGAAGGCAACGTTTACCAGTTCCGCGTTCGTGCTGTTAACAAAGCCGGACCCAGTGAGCCTAGTGCAGCGACAGAACCACATATCGCTAAGCCGAGAAACTGTAAGGAGAATGTTATCCGGTTATTATGCGCCAAATATCTGCTTCTTGCTTATTATGTATATGATTGACCCTATTTTTGTTTCAGTTGAAGATTTTTTATGACTGTCGCTCACGAAAATTAATTCACATACATATATATATTTAAACATGTTCACATATATATATATAGTAAAATATTAATTTGCTAAGCAAAGCTTTTTCGTTGAGATATGCTAGGTTTATATGAAACAATAAAAATTGTTGGCGATTACTAATGTACTTTTTACACCCAGTGAAACCACATATTAACCGCGATAAGCTGAAGCCCGTGAAAGTGAGGGCAGGACAAACCGTTAAATTTGACGTCGATGTAAAAGGTGAACCCGCACCAACTCTAACATGGACATTTAAAGAAAAAGAACTCTCCAGCGGCAACCAAGTGCGTTTGGAAAATGAGGACTATAACACAAAGTTGACGATTCTGGATACAGTGCGTGCACAAGCCGGAATTTATAAACTCAAAGCAGAAAACATAAATGGCGTCGATGAAGTTGAGGTTGAAGTTATAATATTGGATAAACCTTCAAAGCCAGAAGGACCTCTGGAAGCATTTGATGTTCATAAGGAAGGCTGCAAGTTGAAGTGGCGGAAACCAAAGGACGATGGCGGCGTTCCTCTTACCGGCTATGTAATTGAAAAGATGGACATCGCTACTGGGCGTTGGGTACCAGCTGGAACTGTGGATCCTGAAAAGACTGATCAAGAGATTAAAGGACTTGAGCCTAATCACCGCTATCAGTTCCGTATTAGGGCGGTGAACGAAGAAGGCGAATCAGAGCCACTGGACACTGAATCAGCAATAGTAGCTAAAAATCCGTTTGACGTATCCGCACCCCCTGGCTTACCAGAATTAGAAGATTGGGACGAACATCATGTCAAACTTAAATGGGAACCCCCAATTCGTGATGGCGGTGCGCCAATTACTGGCTATATTATTGAAATGATGGATAAAGATTCCGGTGAGTTTGTCAAAGCCGCTGAAGTTGAAGGTCCGATATGCAAGGGCACAGTGAAAAAATTAGAAGAGGGACAACAGTATAAGTTCCGTGTACGAGCAGTGAATAAAGCAGGTCCTTCCGAACCATCCGAACAGACAAATTGGCATACCGCCAAGCCAAGATTCCGTGAGTGAACGTATTATATTTTACAGTCGAAATGAAATTAATAAAAATATATTTTTGTTTACAGTGAAACCACATATCGATCGCACTAATTTAAAACCAGTCATAGTAAAAGTTGGTCTATCTATAAGCCTAGACATTGGTGTTAAAGGTGAACCAGCTCCGAAAATTGAGTGGTTCTTCAAAGATCAGCCATTGGCATCTGATGACGAGGGTATAAAGATTGACAACGCTGACAATAATACCAAATTTTTTGTGATGCGTGCTAAGCGAACACAAAGTGGCAAGTATGTTATCAAAGCAATCAACGAAGTAGGTGAAGATACAGCAGAACTAGACGTTACTGTTTTGGGCAAACCCGGTAAACCAAAGGGTCCAATGGAAGTTAACGATATTACAAAACATGGCTGTAAATTGAAATGGGACAAACCAGAAGATGATGGTGGAGCTCCGATTGACTACTATGAAATTGAAAAATTGGACCCTCATACCGGCCAATGGTTACCTTGTGGAAAGAGCACTGAACCAGGGGCAAAAATAATTGGCTTACAAGAAGGTAAACCCTATAAATTCCGTGTAAAGGCAATTAATAAGGAAGGCGAATCTGAGCCTCTAGAGACTGAGAAGGCAATCATCGCCAAGAATCCATTCGATGAGCCCAATAAGCCGGGCCGTCCAGAACCAACCAATTGGGATAAAGACTTTATTGACTTAGCTTGGGATGCTCCAAAGAATGATGGTGGGGCTCCCATTCAAAAGTATATCATTCAAATGCGCGACAAATCCGGACGGGCATGGGTAGACGCCCTAACTGTGCCAGGTGATCATACAAAGGGCACTGTTACGAACGTTGAAGAGGGTCATGAATATGAATTCCGAATCGTGGCTGTCAACAAAGCCGGACCAAGTGAACCTAGTGATGTTTCGAAGTCCGTTGTTGCCAAACCGCGCTTCCTTAAACCACATATTGATCGTAAGAATTTACAAAAGAAAGTATTGCGAAGTGGACAAATGTTACATATGGAAGCGGTGGTAAAAGCTGAACCACCCGCAAAAATAACTTGGACTTACAACGGTGAAGTTCTTAAAACAACAGAATGTATTAAAATTGAGAATGAAGAATATAAAACTACATTTATTATGCCTAAAGTAAAGCGAGCAGACAAAGGAGTATATATTTTAACAGCCAAAAATGATTCCGGCACCGACACAGTCGAAGTGGAATTAGAAGTTCTCTGTAAACCTGGCAAACCGAAAGGTCCGCTCGCTGTTTCCGATGTAAAGGCCGAATCTGTGCACCTGAAATGGGACAACCCCGATGATGACGGAGGTGAACCAATCGATCATTATATTATTGAACGTATGGATACTGAGACTGGTCGTTGGGTTCCGGTATGTACCACTAAAACTCCGGAAGCAGATGTTAGCGGATTGGTTGAAGGAAAACAATACATGTTCCGTGTTAAAGCTGTTAATACAGAAGGTGATTCGGAACCCTTGGTAACAGAGACACCAACAACAGCTAAAAACCCGTATGATGCTGCCAATGCTCCAGGAAAGCCACAAATTACCGATTGGTCTGCTAATATTGCCGATTTGAGCTGGCGTCCACCAGAAGATGATGGCGGAGCAACTATTACTGGTTATATCATTGAAAAAAAGGATAATAACGCCGGAAAGTGGCAGAAGGTTTTGGAAACTAACAAGCCGGAGTGCAAAGCACGAGTTAACGACCTTACTGAAGGTACAAAATACCAATTTCGAGTTAAAGCTCTTAATAAGGCTGGTCAAAGTAAGCCTTCAGAACCATCTGATCAACTAACTGCAAAAGATCGCTTTGCCGCTCCTAAAATTGATAGGACAAATATTAAAGATATTACAATTAAAGCAGGACAACATGTTCGTCTTGACATAAAGGTGTCTGGTGAACCGCCAGCTACTAAAACTTGGTTCCATAATAAGGCTCGAATTGAGAACCAATCAGATGATGTAAACATCGATTTGGAATCTTACAGAACTAAGTTTGCAATACCAATTGCTAAGCGCAAAAATACTGGCAAATATACAATTAAAGCCGAGAATGATTCAGGTCATGATGAGGCCACATTCGAAATCAATGTCTTAGATAAACCAGATAAGCCAGAGGGACCCTTACGCGTCTCTGATGTTCACAAAGAAGGATGCAAATTGAAATGGAATCCTCCTTTAGATGATGGTGGATTGCCAGTTGAGTTTTATGTATTAGAAAAACAGGACGTCGAAACAGGACGTTGGTTGCCTTCAGCACGAGTTAAGGAGCCTTTTGCTGAACTTAACAACTTAGAACCTGGCCATGAATACAAATTCAGAGTATTAGCGGTTAATACAGAGGGAGAATCGGAGCCACTTGATGGTGATCATTCCGTCATAGCTAAAAATCCATTTGATGAACCTGGTAAACCAGGGACACCGGAAGCTATTGACTGGGATAAGGACCATGTGGATCTGGTATGGAAACCGCCATTAAACGATGGAGGTGCGCCTATCACCGGATATGTTATTGAAAAACGGGCAAAGGGTACTGATCGCTGGATTAAGGGAATGGAAGTACCAGCAGGGCCAACTGTTGGTGAATGTAAAGGTACTGTGCCGAACCTTGATGAAAATTGCGAATATGAATTCCGCGTTAAGGCAATCAATTTGGCTGGACCTGGCGAGCACTCTGATGCTAGCAAGTCTGTAGTCACGAAACCAAGAAAATGTACGTTTATAATCCAGTAATATTTCATTTTAATATAATTACTTTATAAATTCATTCCACAGTGGCACCGAAAATTGACCGACGAAATATTCACACCTATAATGTGAAAGCCGGAGAACCACTTTTCCTAGATATACAGATTTCAGGAGAACCGGCCCCCGAGGCCATATGGTCTCAAAACGCAAAATCCATACAAACATCTTCAAACCGGCGAATCGAAAACGTGCCATACAACACGAAATATATAAACAGTGGTCCAGAGCGCAAAGATACTGGTTTATACAAAATTGTTGCAACAAATAGGTTTGGTCAAGATCAAGTCGAATTCCAAATCAATGTTATAAGTAAGTTGAAAGTCAAGGTTTTATAAACAAAATTATTTCGATTTTAAATGTATCTCTTTTCGTGATAATTTTCTATAGCTAAACCTGGTAAGCCGGAAGGCCCCCTTGAAGTTTCAGATATACATAAGGAGGGTTGTAAGCTGAAGTGGAAGAAGCCCAAAGATGATGGTGGTGAACCCATCGAAGGATATTTGGTGGAAAAGTTTGATCCCGATACTGGCATTTGGTTGCCAGTAGGTAAAATTGACGTACCTGAATTTGAAGTTGATGGCTTAACTCCTGGACATGAATATAAATTTCGAGTAAAAGCTCTGAATAAAGAAGGCGAATCTGAACCTCTTGAAACGTTTGGTAGCATTGTTGCCAAAGATCCTTTCGGTAAGTATTTACAAACACACAAAGAAAGCTGTCTTCTTTAAAAAAAAACTTTACTTTAATTTGACTTTTAGTATCTCCGTCGAAACCTGGAGCACCTGAGCCCAAAGATTGGACTGCTAATAAAGTAGAATTGTGTTGGCAAGAACCGGCCAGTAATGGTGGCTCTCCAATAACAGGATACATCATCGAGATGAAAGACAAGTATAGTCCAATATGGGAAAAAGCTTTGGAAACAAATGATCCTAATCCTACAGCTACCATTAATGGATTAGTAGAAGGGAACGAGTACCAATTTAGAGTTATGGCTGTAAATAAAGCTGGTCCTTCAGAAGCATCGGATTCTAGTAAATCGTTCATTGCTAAGCCTCGATTCCTAGCGCCAAAGATCGATCGTAGAAATTTACGTGACGTTACTATATCTGCGGGTACACCACTCAAGTTTGATGCAATGGTTAGTGGTGAGCCAGCGCCAAAAGTGGATTGGCGTTTCAATAATTGCCCTCTCCAAATAAGCAACAACATAACTATTGAAAGTCCAGATTATTTCACCAAAATTGTCGTCAGACCGACCACAAGAGGCGATTCCGGTGAATATGTAGTAATAGCCACAAATAGCTCAGGCAAAGACAGCGTTTTAATAAATGTTGTAATAACCGATAAACCTAGCCCACCAAAGGGCCCATTGCAAATTTCTGACGTTCACAAAGAGGGCTGTCATTTGAAGTGGAAACGCCCAGTTGACGATGGCGGTACACCCATTGAATACTTCCAGATTGACAAGCTTGATCCAGAAACTGGTTGTTGGATACCCGTTTGTCGATCAACCGAGCCACAAGCAGATATCACCGGACTAAAACCCTTAGGTGAATATAATTTCCGTGTCTCATCCGTAAATGCAGAAGGTGAATCTGCACCATTGGTTGGAGATGAGTCCATAATAGCTAAAAATCCATTTGATGAACCGGGTAAGCCCGAAAATCTACGGGCTACAGACTGGGATAAAGATCACATTGATTTAGCTTGGACTGCACCATTAAATGACGGTGGCTCACCGATTACTGGTTATATCGTTGAAAAGAAAGATAAATATGGACAATGGGAAAAAGCACTCGAAGTGCCGACTACTCAATGTAATGCAACGGTTCCGTCTCTGGTTGAAGGACAGGCTTACGAGTTCCGAGTATCTGCTGTTAACACAGGCGGTATAGGAGAGCCTTCTGATGCCACGCCGCCTACAATTGCTAAGCCGAGAAACAAGGCGCCACTTATAGATCGTACAAACCTAATTGAAGTACGTATTAAAGCTGGTCAACCATTTTCATTTGATGTGAAAGTATCTGGAGAACCGGCTCCAATGACCAAATGGTTACTTAAAAAACGTGAAGTAACTTCAAAGGATAATGTTAAAGTAACACATGTTGACTATAACACCAAACTGAAAGTTTCTAATGCCGCGCGTTCTGACTCTGGTCTATACACAGTACATGCAGAAAACGCCAACGGAGAAGATAGTGCAGATGTTAAGGTTATAGTAATTGACAAGCCTTCACCTCCAAATGGTCCGTTGAAAGTTAATAATGTCCACGCTAAAGGATGTACTCTCAACTGGAATCCACCTGACGATGATGGAGGTCAACCGATTGATTCGTACGTTATTGAAAAACTTGACGAACTCTCTGGCCGCTGGGTACCTGCAGGTGAAACCGATGGACCAGAAACCAAATTTGATGTGCAAGGATTGACACCGGGACATAAGTATAAGTTCCGCGTTCGAGCTAGAAACCGACAAGGCGTTTCAGATCCACTTACAACACTACACGCAATCGAAGCCAAGAATCCTTACGATGAGCCATCGAAGCCGGGTATACCAATTATTAAAGATTTCGATAAGGATTTTGTCGATTTAGAATGGGCAAGGCCAGAAAATGATGGTGGCTCGCCAATAACAGGCTATGTAATAGAAAAACGCGATAAATATTCGCCTGATTGGGAAGAGTGCGCCAAAGTGCTAGATGATGTTTGCAGTGGGCATGTGCCCAATTTAACTGAGGGCGTGAAATATGAATTCCGTATACGCGGAGTAAATAAAGCAGGAAAGGGTGTGCCCAGTGAGCCTACAGCACCACACGTCGCTCGCAGCAAGAATGTACCTCCAAAAATCGATCGCAACTATATGTTGGATATTAAAGTTCGCGCCGGACAAACGTTTGAGTTTGATGTTCCAGTAAGTGGTGAACCAGTGCCCAGCAAGGAATGGACTCATGAAGGAAACACGATTATCAACACAGATAGAGTGAAAATAACCAATGAAGACAATCGCATTAAGATTCGTGTGATTGACGCTAAGCGTGTCGATACAGGTACTTACCAATTAACTGCCCATAATATCAATGGCACAGATCGGGCCACAGTTAAGGTTACCGTATTAGATGTTCCCTCACTACCAGAAGGTCCATTGCGGCCGCAAGACGTAACCAAGAGTTCAATAACACTAAGATGGCGCCCTCCGAAAGACGATGGTGGTTCTGAAATAACTCATTACGTAGTAGAAAAAATGGATACTGCGGCAATGCGATGGATACCAGTAGGTGAAAGTACTGATACGCAAGTTCGTGCTGATAATTTGATTGAAGACCACGATTACAATTTCCGTGTACGTGCCGTAAATAAACAAGGTGAGTCCTTGCCGCTCTCGACCACGCAGGCAATCACAGTTAAGGATCCCTTCTCGCGTCCTGATAAGCCAGGGCAACCACAACCAGTGGAATGGGGTAAAAACTTCGTTGAACTTAAATGGCCCACTCCGAAACGTGACGGTGGATCACCAATAACGGGATATATTGTTGAAAAGCGTCCTAAATTTGGACAATGGGAAAAGGCTGTAGATCATGGGTCTTGTGACAATAAAGCACTAATACCAGACCTAACCGAAAACGGTGAATATGAGTTCCGGGTAATTGCTTTTAACAAAGCAGGTCGCAGTGATCCATCTGATCCCTCGCCCTTGGTAACATGCAAACCACGATTCTTGGCGCCATTCTTTGATAAATCACAATTAGAAGATATAACTGTCCATGCCGGAAAACGCCTAGGCTGGACTCTTCCGATTGAAGCATCTCCAAGGCCAACCGTAAAATGGTCATTTAATGGCCTGATAATTAAACCAAGTCCTCGTATTGATATGAACCTCTTCCAGAATGAGTTAACATTTGAAATCTCCTCTGCTTTACGTACTGATGAGGGCCGTTATTCATTGTTATTGAAAAACGAACATGGATCATTTGAAGCTTCTGCTCATGCCACGGTTTTAGATCGTCCCAGCCCACCCATTGGTCCTCTAAACGTAACTAACATAACAAAAGATGGATGTCACCTCTCTTGGGGAGTGCCAAAGGATGATGGTGGCTCACCAATTTTGCATTACGTTATTGAGAAAATGGATCTTTCCCGCGGAACTTGGGCAGACGCTGGTATGAGTACGCACCCAGTACATGACGTAACACGTTTAGTACACCGAAAAGAATATTTATTCCGTGTAAAAGCAGTCAATGCCATAGGTGAGTCGGACTCTTTGGAATTGCCATCGAGTATTATTGCTAAGAATGAATTCGATGAACCGGATGCACCAGGCCGCCCACAAGTTACAGATTGGGATCGCGATCGTGTGGATCTACAATGGACTCCACCAAAATCAGATGGTGGTTCACCAGTTATTGAATATATCATTCAAAAGAAAGAAAAAGGTAGTCCATATTGGGTAAATACACAACATGTTCCAGCCAACAAAACAGCTGCCACTGTACCCGGGCTGACGGAAGGACAGGAATATGAATTTCGTGTTATTGCTGTTAATAAAGCGGGACAATCTGAACCATCAGAACCGTCAGACTTAGTGATGGCAAAGGCTCGTTACCTGGCACCAAAAATTATAACTCCACTTCAAGATATAAGAATAAAAGCAGGTCTTATATTCCACATTGATATTGACTTTATAGGCGAGCCAGTGCCGGAAGTTATTTGGAACCACAATAATACACCTTCAACTTCTAATGAGCGATCAACAATTACATCTGTTGGACATCATACTGTTGTACATATCGTTAATTGTCAACGTAACAATTCGGGCACTTATCATCTATTAATAAGAAATGACTCGGGCATTGACGAAGGAAGTTTTCAATTGGTCGTTTTGGATCGACCAGGTCCACCTATAGGCCCAATGGAATATGAGGAAGTGACAGCAAATTCAGTGACTATATCATGGAAACCGCCTACTGACAACGGTGGTTCTGAAATTTCAGCATATGTTATTGAGAAACGAGATCTAACCCACGGCGGAGGATGGGTACCAGCTGTGACATATGTCAATGCAAAATATAATCATGCCATTGTTCCTCGCCTGCTCGAAGGCACAAAATACGAATTCCGTGTTATGGCTGAAAACTTACAAGGCCGTTCAGATGCACTTAATAGTGAAGAACCCATAACTGCCAAAAATCAATACACAGTACCTGGATCACCAAGCAAACCAGAACTAACTGACAGCGACAAAAACCATATCACAATCAAATGGAAGCCACCTATTAGCAACGGTGGTTCACCTGTCTTTGGCTATGATATCGAGCGTCGTGATTTAACAACTGGACGATGGGTTCGGATTAATGCTGAACCTGTCCCTCTCACCGAATATACTGACGAACGTGTGAGCCCAGATCATCAGTATCAATACCGTGTGTCCGCTGTTAATGCAGCTGGTAGTGGAAAACCATCTGAACCTTCCAATACGTTCAGTGCACGCCCAATGCGAGAAAAGCCTCGATTACATTTAGATGGTCTTATTGGACGAAAAATTAAAGTTAGAGCTGGTGAACCAGTTAATCTTAATATACCAATATCAGGTGCGCCAACGCCAACCATCGAGTGGAAGCGCGGTGATGTCAAAATTCCTGAAACGAACAAAATTTCCAATAACACCAACTCTGATCGCACAATATTCCGCATCGACGATTCAACCAGGCAGGATGCTGGTATATATACGGTTACCGCCTCAAATGAGTTTGGCAAGGATTCCGCAGATATTGAGGTCATTGTCGTTGATAAACCAAGTCCACCACAAGGACCTCTCAATTACACAGAGATCGCACCCGACCATATAAGCTTATCATGGAATCCACCAAAAGATAACGGTGGCAGTGAAATTACTGGTTATGTTATTGAGTTCAGTGATTTTGGCGTCGATAATTGGCGTCCGGTGCCTGGTTACTGTCCAAAAACCAACTACACCGTTAAAAATCTAGTTGAGGGCAAAAAGTATGTTTTCCGAGTCAGGGCTGAAAACATTTACGGTATTTCAGAGCCATTGGAAGGCAAACCTGTTATTGCTAAATCTCCATTCGACCCACCTGATTCACCCAGCCAACCGCAAGTTACTTCTTATTCTCCAAGTTCAGCTGGTTTGGAATGGCATCCACCAGAGTATTGTGGCGGTAAACCAATCACTGGTTATATTGTAGAACGACGCGAACGTGGTGGCGAGTGGATTAAATGCAACAATTATCCCACGCCAAATACAAGTTATACAGTACAAGACTTGCGCGAAGGAAATCGCTATGAGTTCCGCGTGACTGGGGTAAATGAAGCCGGTCCTGGCAAACCCTCAAAACCATCCGAACCAGTGACAGCACAACTTCAACGGTACAAACCCGATGCTCCAGAGCCACCGAAACCAGATCGCATCACTAAAAATGGTGTAACTCTTTCATGGAGACCACCCAGATTTGATGGTAAATCGAAAATTAAAGGATATTATTTGGAAATCCGTCCGAAGGATTCCAAGAACTGGTTTCCAGTTAATGAGCTTCCAATTAATGATACTGTTTATCATGTTCCTAATCTGGAAGAAGGCAAGGAGTATTCATTCCGTGTATTTGCTGAAAACGATGTCGGACGCTCTGATCCATCCAAACCATCACAGCCAATAGTCATAGAAGAACAGCCGAATAAGCCACGAATGGATCTTGGCGGTGTGCGCGATATTGTTTGTCGTGCCGGAGATGATTTTTGCATACATGTGCCATATGTTGGCTTCCCTACGCCAACTGCGCATTGGTATTCAAATGATCTACTTATTGAAGATGATGGTCGCCGTATATTCCAACATTTGACTGACGATGCAGCAGCATTTGTTGTAAAGAACTCGAAACGTACTGACTCTGGTCAATATAGGTTACAACTTAAAAACCCCTCTGGATTTGATACTGCTACAATCAATGTAAGGGTACTGGATCGCCCACAACCTCCAACAAATCTATGCGCAGATGAATTTGCCGGTGATGCACTAACATTATATTGGACTCCACCTAAAGATGATGGAGGTTCTCCAATAACAAATTACATTATTGAAAGGAAAGAAAGATCGTCAAATACATGGTCGAAAGTAAACAGCTATTGCACTGTGCCATTCCTTCGCATACGTAACCTGACTCTTGGTAGAGAATACGACTTCCGAGTTTATGCAGAGAACAAGTATGGCCAGTCTGAACCAGCAACAACCTTTGAACCTATTCGTGCACGTCATCCATTCGATGTTCCGAATGCTCCAGGTATCCCTCGCGGTATCGACTCAAACGAAGATAGCATTACAATCTCTTGGGCCAAACCTAGGCATGATGGTGGTTCACCAATTACCGGTTATGTTATTGAAAAACGCTTGATTAGCGAAGAGAAATGGACTAAGGCTATACACGCTCATTGTCCAGACTTGACGTGCAGAATACCGAACCTTATTGAAAATGGTGAATATGAGCTCAGAGTTGCTGCTGTAAACGCCGCAGGACAATCACCTTATAGTGCTTCAAGTGATCCGATATATTGTCGCCGTCCACCACATGCGCCAAAAATTACCTCAGATTTATCTATAAGAGACATGACAGTTATTGCCGGAGAAGAATTCCTCATAACAGTACCATATACCGCAAATCCTCGGGCTGTACCTTCATGGTCCATAAATGGCCAAGAAGTTGTACAAGATAATCGCATTATATTTGATACGAACGATTTTAATTCCGTTTACTATAATAAATCTGCTAAACGCTCTGAAACCGGGTCTTATTCGATAACTTTAACTAATAGCAAAGGTTTTGATACTGCTTCATGCCACGTAATGGTTGTCGACAGGCCTAGTCCACCCCAAGGACCGCTATCAGTTTACGATATAACACCAGACACTTGTACATTATCTTGGAAGACACCATTAGATGATGGTGGATCGCCAATAACAAACTATGTGGTCGAAAAGCTGGATAATAGTGGTACCTGGACTAAAGTCAGCAGTTTTATACGAAATACCCATTACGATGTGATGGGCCTAGAACCAAATCGTAAATATCATTTCCGTGTACGTGCTGAAAATCAATATGGATTGTCCGATCCCCTTGAGCTACCTGAACCAGTAGTCGCTAAATATCAATTCACTGTGCCAGATGCACCTGGGCAACCGAAAGTAATCGATTGGGACTCGGGCAACGTAACTCTCATATGGGCTCGCCCCTCTAGTGACGGAGGCTCACGAATCCAGGGTTATCAAATCGAATATCGGGACGTTGTAAATGACTCATCATGGAATACGTATGAATATTTAATAAAAGATACCAAATATCAACTTTATAACCTAACTAATGGATCTGAATATGAATTCCGTGTTAAGGCCAAAAATGCAGCTGGCTTCAGTAAACCATCACCACCATCAACCAAGTTCAAGCTGAAAGGCAAATTTACTGTACCCTCACCACCGGGTACACCTCAGGTAACGAAGGTTGGCAAAAACTATGTTGATCTTAAATGGGAAAAACCAACGAGTGATGGTGGCTCTCGTATCACAGGATATATTATTGAACGACGTGATGTTGGCGGAGCAGTTTGGGTGAAATGCAACGATTACAATGTCATGGATACCGAGTATACCGTACTTAACCTAATCGAAATGGGAGACTACGAGTTCCGAATTTTTGCATTGAATGCAGCAGGTCGATCCGACCCGAGCTCTTGCACTATGCCAATAAAAGTGTGTGAAGTAATTGGTGGTGAAAAACCGGAATGGATCACACGCTTACAAGATCGCATTGCACCATGTGGTAAAGACTTTACATTAGAATGTCGGGCCACTGGTAAACCATTGCCAAATGCCAGGTGGCTGCGTAATGGTAAGGAAATTCAAGCGGGTAGCAGACGATTTGTCAGCGATAGTATAGATGGTGTTTTCCGTCTACACATTTCCAATGCTCAATCTGGCGATGAGGGTGACTACACGTGCGAAGCATTTAATTCTCTTGGATTTGTGCACACAACTGGTCACTTAAAAATCGGTTCGCCCCCAACAATAACCCGCTGTCCCAGCGAATTAGTTATGACAGAAGGTGACAATACCAAAATTAAAGTATATTACACCGGTGATCAGCCAATGAAAGTCACCGTCAGTAGAAATAATGAGATTCTTTCCGACAAAGATGAACCTCACTTCAAATGCACTCTGTTTGATGATTACGTGGCGATATTTATTCGAGAAATTGTGAAAAATGATTCTGGACTATATCGAGTTAAATTTGAAAATGAATCTGGCACTGCCATAGGACAATTTGATGCTCGTATTACTGGGCTCCCATCGGCGCCTGTTGGACCAATGGGAGTGTCCCATATTAACAAACACTCTTGTTCTCTAGCTTGGCGACCTCCTGCTTATGATGGCGGTCTTCGCGTAACACACTATGTTGTGGAACGAAAGGACGTGACCTCACCACACTGGATTACAGTATCAAGCTTCTGCAAAGATTTGTCATTCAATTTGCAAGGTCTTATTGAAAACCAAGAATACATATTCCGTGTAATGGCAGTGAACGACAATGGCATGGGACCGCCATTAGAAGGCTTGAATCCTATACGAGCAAAGGCTCCTATTGACCCGCCATCACCGCCGGGTAAACCAAGCGTAACCGAAATTGGTGGTGACTTCGTTCATTTAGAGTGGGAAAAACCGGAATCAGATGGCGGCGCTCATATTCAAGGCTATTGGGTTGACAAGCGCGAAGTTGGTAGTAGCACATGGCAACGTGTTAACGTTACCATTTGCCTTACCAACCAAATAAACTGCCCAAATCTAATTGAAGGCCGACAGTATGAGTTCCGTATATTTGCACAAAATGAGGCTGGACTATCGAAGGAATCCACGAACTCCACAGCAATTACGGTAATTGATCCACAGGCCGCGACTGCACCAATTATTGTTAAACCTCTTGGCGACGCAACATGCATACAAAATCACAATGCCCAATTCACATGCACAATCACCGGCTTACCACGCCCAGTTGTTACATGGTACAAAGGAGCTCGAGAAATTACCAATGGTGCACGCTACCATATGTATGCTGAAGGTGATAACTATTTCCTAAATATCACCGATGTTTTTGGCGAAGACGCAGATGAGTACGTTTGTCGCGCAGTTAACAAGGCTGGCGCTAAATCAACACGAGCTGCACTGGCAATATTAAGTAAGTCCGTTTCAAATTTTCTTTTATTCATTAAAGCCGACTAACTTAATTATTAAGCATATACAAGTTTAAACTTTAAGGATTCATCTACCGGTATAAATATTTAACTTCTTTCTCTTTATATTCATTTAAATAGCTGCTCCCAAATTAAATGTTCCTCCACGCTTCCGTGACACCGCATACTTCGACAAGGGCGAAAATGTGGTTATAAAAATTTCATTCACTGGTTACAGCAAGCCCAGAATAAGCTGGAAACGAGAAGGTGAAACAATTGAATCAGGCAGCCATTATACCGTTGACGTTAAAGAGCGCCATGCGGTGTTGATTATTCGCGATGGCTCAAAACTGGACTCCGGGCCATACGTTATAACAGCTGAAAATGAACTTGGCTCCGACACAGCCACAATAAGAATTCAAATCAGTGATCGACCTGATCCACCAAGATACCCACTTATTGAAAGCATTAGCTCTGAATCATTGTCACTGAGTTGGAAGACTCCCGTTTGGGATGGTGGCAGTGAAATAACAAGTTATCTCGTAGAGAGACGCGAGCATCCCATGTCATCATGGATTCGCGTTGGTAACACGCGTCTCACAGCGATGGCTGTCACTGGATTATCTCCCGGAAAGGAATATGAATTTCGTATTTATGCTGACAATGTGTACGGTCGTTCAGATCCATCAGAAATAAGCACATTAATAAAGACAAGAGAGATAATTAAAAAGAAGCCGGCTGAAAGGCGATGGGAAATCGATGAAAATGGCAGAAAAGTTCGGGGCAAGGCCGATGGGCCAATTAAAGATTATGATTCGTATGTCTTTGACATATTCTCCAAATTTGTACCTCAACCCGTCGATATCTCAAATGACAGCGTTTACGATAAATATGATATATTGGAAGAAATTGGCACTGGTGCCTTTGGAGTTGTACATCGGTGTCGCGAACGTAGCACTGGAAATATTTTCGCGGCAAAATTTATTCCCGTATCACATGCGATTGAAAAGGATCTTATCAGGCGTGAAATTGACGTCATGAACCAGCTACATCATCACAAGCTAATCAATCTTCATGATGCATTTGAGGACGATGATGAAATGGTGCTTATATTGGAATTGTGAGTATATTAAATGGTTCATTACCATTTCTAAGCTATGCTATGTGTTTTAAAACTAATTGACAAAGACACTCTGAATTAAGCGCAAGCCAATGTTAATTAAATTTTTACCGGCAGTTAGTTGTTGTAGAATACTAATAGACAAACTTTTACTTCTCATGTAACGGCACAAGAAAAAAATTACAAAATATTAGCTTCACATATGTATATAAAAAAAAATACCGCGAAAGAGTTTTTAAGTATACTTTAATGACCTTTTGAATATTTACTCATTATTTCTAGCTTATCTGGTGGAGAGTTATTCGAGCGCATAACCACTGAGGGTTACTTCATGACTGAAGCGGAAGTAATCAACTATATGCGCCAAATCTGCGAAGGTATTCGATACATGCATGAAAGGAATATTATCCATCTGGACATAAAGCCGGAGAATATCATGTGCCAGACACGTACCAGCACGAATGTGAAGCTGATTGACTTTGGTTTGGCCACGCGCTTGGATCCAAATGAAGTTGTCAAAATTACAACTGGCACAGCTGAATTCGCAGCGCCTGAGATTGTCAATCGCGAACCGGTTGGATTTTACACGGATATGTGGGCCACTGGTGTTCTGGCTTATGTGCTGTTAGTATTTTGGATTGTATCTTTCTAGACAAAAATGCTTTTATTTTTTGTGCATTTCAGATTGAGCGGACTGTCACCGTTTGCTGGCGACAATGATATCCAAACGCTAAAGAATGTCAAAGCTTGTGACTGGGATTTCGATGAGATTGCATTCCGCCATATTTCTGATGAAGGTAAAGATTTTATTAGGAAACTACTTATCGCAAACAAGGAAAAACGTATGACTGCACATGAATGTCTTTTGCATCCATGGCTTACGGGTGATCACAATGATCGTTCACAGAAAATTGCGCGCGATCACTTCATTGCATTCCGGGATAAACTTCGGAAGAAATATGAAGAATTCGAGAAATATTTACTTCCTATTGGACGCTTATCTGAATATTCCTCTTTACGTAAATTACTAATGGAGAAATACAAAATGCACGAAACTTCGTTTGACCGTCGGCAAGCGGCACCACGCTTTGTCATACGCCCGTCGTCACAATTCTGTTATGAAGGCCAAAGTGTCAAGTTCTTCTGCCGTTGTATAGCAGGTGCTACCCCAACTCTAACATGGTCACACAATAACGTGGAACTGCGGCAAAGTGTCAAGTTTATGAAACGTTATGCCGGTGATGATTACTACTTCGTTATTAATCGAGTCAAGCTCGATGACAGAGGCGAATATATAATTCGTGCAGAAAATCACTATGGCTCACGTGAAGAGGTTGTGTTCTTGAACGTGCACCCACTACCAAAAGAACAGCCACGTTATCGCAGTGAAACGACGCCGGTTCGCCGACGTGATCCTCTACCTTATACATTCTGGCAAGAAGAATCAGAATCGGCACCCAGCTTTACATTCCTCTTACGTCCACGAGTCATGCAAGCTCGCGACACTTGTAAGCTACTTTGTTGCCTCAGTGGTAAGCCGACACCAACTGTAAAATGGTACAAAGACGGTCGGGAACTGAGCAAATATGAATACTCGATGTCGACTTCAGACGGCGTAGTAACAATGGAGATCATTGATTGCAAACCCTCCGACTCTGGCAAATACACTTGTAAAGCGACGAACTGTCACGGTACCGACGAAACCGAATGTGTGGTTATAGTGGAGGGTAAGTATTGATTTTTTTTTCAAGACATTTTTGTATACATAGTCTTAGTGAGTCTTATAACGATAGGCGCAGAAACGAATAATCAAAAGAAGTTAAAAGAGTGTACGCAAAATTAACTTAAAAACAATGCGAGATGAAGAACTCTAAGGAAATCGAATTTTAAATACTGAGATACCCTAGCGCTTTAACAAAAGCAACGCACCTTGAAGCCTCTTAATTTAAATTTGTTCATCTACAGCTACAAAGTTTAAGTAGTAATTGAAACTATCTCTCAAAATTATAAAATATGAACATACATATTTTACCGCAGATAAAAGATATAATGTAAGGAACTCGGCCGACTTATTTATTAAAATACCTATGTATGCATGTTTTTCGTATAGATATGTAGGAAGGCAGGTGCTAAGCAGTAACACACTTAGTCCATATGTCTTTTGAACAAATTTAAGAAGTGGGTGTAAACTTAAATATTTATTTTTTTAGCTCTTGTGTTTCATTCCGCTTCAAGTTTAAGGCTTTATTTTACGAGTTTATAAAAGCAAGCAAGTCAAATATTTTTGTATATTTTTCTAACATGTATATAAGGATTTATTAATTGTCGAAAACATTGTTACTCAAGCCAAGTAAAGACAGATCCTTCGGCACTTGTGCTCCTGGGAACCTTGCTTTTGTTGCCCACCCATGGATGTTGAGTCGAAGGATTTTTTTACCGGAGCATCATCATCTATACGTACGGCAAGTCCAAGCAATCACAATTGTTGAATTTGAACATGTTCGACTTTTTCCCTGCCATTATGTATTCCATCTTCTTCGGTACCAGTCGCTAACCCAACAGGGTTGAAAAAGTTATCGCAAATGCACCCGAAGCCTTCTCAACATTGATCGACATGGTCCATGTTTCTGCTTTTCAATATCCTACCGATCCCTAAGTAGCTTATGTTGGCCAAAGTTATTCTCCGCTTGATCAACACGCTAACACTATTGGTTTTGTTTGTTATTGTTTGGCCATGTAACTATTAATTTTAAATATTTTTGAGCTTAAGGCCGATCGGTATATTGGAAAAATTATTAGGAAAAAACAACAATACTCAAAGCGGTAGAATTTATAGTACTATTTGTTTTTCTTTGTGTTGTATCCTAGATCCTTAACAACTTCTTAGAGTATTGTGGATCCCAATACGCGAGGGGAGTTTTTTTTTACCAGGGGGTCGTTTGCTTTGTTCTCGTTTACTTTACGAAATGTGCTTTTCAAGGGTACACTGAGAACGATTCCGAAATATTACAGAGTTCAAAATCAAAAACAGAATCTGAATAGCAGCGGGAATCAGATAAGGAATGAAATATAGGATTTTAAACAACAACCTCAAACGATAAGTTTACGTTTAAAAAGATATCTAGATAATTCTTTGAAAGAACATATCCATAACTCTTGGAGCTACAATAATATTCGCGCCTGCTTCCGAACGTAAATATCACTTTGAACCCCTGATCTTTTATTTCAGAGACCATCGTTTATACTCTTAACTAGTCTGTATGACGACTTCTGCAGTTCTAGTAACTTCGTTGCATTTCAATTGGTTTTACATAAATCTTTCAAAGGATCTTTCGAACACTCCAAGTACCCTCTCATCTAATATTGCCCATACGCGAATGTGCTGATTGTCTGTTTGATAAAAAGAGATACTTTGTCTTGTTGCCCTCGTTCACCTCCGGAGGTGTTTTTTGCGCAAAGCAACTGAGAGGAAGTGCGTTTCTCTATTTCATAGTGCAAAACTTAAATGTATGGGTGGAATAAACTTTCTCATTCAATAGTTTAATTCAATAATACCAGGAAATGCTTTCCATACTTTACAAACGATATACTCGTAAGGCTTTTCAATTTTAAACTGTGAATCAATATGTTCAGATCTGTTGGGATTTTTGTCGCCACAGACTTCAACAAATCGCGTTGCTCTTAACATGACGGCCTCAACGAATTGTTCTTACAGATTTTTGAGTCGTACCTATGTATATGTTATATGATATATATACGAGCACGAGTAGAGGTGCGATGTTTGAATGCAATATTTTGTAATTATTATTATTCGGAAAAAGTACACTACGAATGCAAAACTCAACCCTCCATTTTGGTTGTTTGTGCTTGGAAAGTCTATTGATGAATTTTGGCACTTCCATGAACTTTTCATTCCATATAAATACACTAACATTTGCATTAAAAATTGTATCTGACAAATTTTAACTGGCATCTTTTCATAGGAGAATGGGTAACACCTGAGCAGGCCGAACTTGCTCACAATTTACTGCATTCAGGAGGTAAAATATAAAATTTTGAACTTTTATGTAAATATACGTTTTTTTGCAATGTTAGAATATTGGAATACCTTTTATGTTAAGTCCGCTATGGCTTTATTTATTTATTTATTTATTTATTTAAGTCAAACATACAACCATAAGTTATTTTACAATGTTTGACCTTAAAAATATATATATGGTAAATATATTTGTTACAATTGTCCTTAATCTTAATATGTACTAAAAAAATACTTTACATTATTTTATATGCTTGCGTATTCCTTTACCTCACAAATATGTAAATTACATACTTACATTAAAAGAAAAAAATATGCCCCGAATAACTAGTATGATAATACATTTCTCTACAGAACTCTTTGAAATATTAATATCCGAGCGCACTTTCGCATTTGATATATTAAGTACTAGAATCGCCTAAGGAGTGTTTGTATCAGCCTTAAGGAATCTAGATTGATATACATACATATCTGGATATATGCTAATCATAATGAAAATAAATATCAACTGAGCTCTGTTTGTCTATTTGTCCGGTTGTCCATGCATACGATAACCTGAGTAAAAGATGAGGTATATCAATGTAACTATGTAAATAAATGTATGTTTGCTCAAGGCGCTTCATTGATATTTAAAGAGAGAAAAAAAAAATTCAGTTGTTCGGTATGTATTGGAACAAAATAGGCCAAAATTAATATGTTAAATGATTCTTCGCAAAGAAAGTTGATATTTATAAATTAATAAAACACGGAATATCTCCTTAATCGTGATATACCAAATTCGGAGTAAGTTTTGGCCCTCGCTTCACTAAGCAAATGTTAAAATTTTGTTGAAATCGGACAATTACCACGCCCATCTCCCATATAACGGCACTTTCGGAAAGTACAAATACGTGAAGTACTAGCTTTAAATGAGGTTGTTTCAAAAAATTGTTTGCCAAGAATGAAAACAATCTCATAAGAAAAAATTTTTTTACATATACATACATATACATATATATACATATATGTACATATGTACATACATATATATATATATATATATTCCGACTTACTTATTTTTAACCAAAACGTTAATGCATATATATTTCCTATTTCAAAACTTTATGCAACGATTTATTAATTATTCACAATACTTAAAACACTCGCATTTGTATAAATAAATGTTTTAACTAATAAATTTATTGAAAACCCCCTTTTTTCCCACTACTAAAATCGCAATAAAGTAATTCAATTAAAAATTAATTGCATGCCGATCTACATACGAGGGCGGTTTGATAAGTCAGTGACTTTTTAAATTTCCCACGCAAAAGCTTTAAAATCATCCCTGCTGCCCTTAACCGTCATCTATTAGTAGACTACTGTCAGCTAGCTGAGTCATTAAGTTTATGCTTGACAGCCCTTGAAAGCAGATAACCTCTTGACTTTTAACTAAAATGGAAAAAGTGAATTACGTGTGCGGATTAAGCAGTATTTTTTTGGTTAAAAAAACCACACCGAAACCAATGCAAGGCTTGATAAATACTATAGGCACACTGCACCATAAGTTTCAGTGGTTAAGAACGCCAAACGTTCAAGTCGCCCGATAGAGGTCGTTATACCCGAAATCGTCAATAAAATCCATGGAATGATATTGAATGACCGGAGAATGAAAGTGCGAGAGGTGGCTGTAGGCTGTAGGCATCTGAATTGAGCGTGTGCTCACACTCGACCATAAGTGCGGGTGCACAAGTGTGTTGTCGCCATGGAAAAAATCCATGAACTGGGCTACGAACTGCTACCCCATCCTGCATATTCTCCAGATTTAGCGCCATGCGACTATTTCCTATTTCCAGACTTGCAGAAATGGCTGACTGGTAAGGGGTTTAGGTCGAATGAAGAGCTCATCATAGAAACAAACGCCTATTTTGAGTGTCTTGAGAAAACCTATTATTTGGATGGAATAAAAAAAATTGGAAAAACGCTGGATTAAGTGGATAGAGTTAAAAGGAGATTATGTTGAGAAATATAATGCTTTTTCCTGAAAAAAATGTATTTTATTCAAAAAGTCACTGATTTATCAAAATGCCCTCGTATGTATATGTAAATTCCAAATAAATGCAACTTTATATAAATTACATGTTTTAACAAGGTGAAAGTCCCTAGTCATAAAATTGTCAAAGCAATGTGCAATGCAATGCCTCTTAGAGATAGCGTGACTTTACGATAACTAGCACCGATTCATTTTATTTCGCCACCTTACCTTTCTGATTAATTTACTTAACAGATCGTAAGTATATAGAGCATCCACTGAAGCCAGCACCACCACCCATCAATACTGTGCGCCGAATAACGACTAACTCCTCCTCGAATCAGTACAACAGCTCTACATCAACAACGCAACAGAACTCCAATTACTCCTCCACGAATCAGGTAAGAAAAATATTTCATATATAGGCATATATCAAATCTTTGAGAAAATCACAAGTATCCAATTCATATTTAATATGAGACAGCAACTTATCAGACATTTAATACAAAAGAGACAAAACTCAGAAACAAACAAATAAATAAAAATATTTGTTAATCAGAGATATTCAACTGAATTTCCAACACATGTAGGTAATCAATCTAAAAATGTTTAAGTTGTGAAAACTTTTAATTTATTATTCCTATTTTTATTATGTCGGCTAGATAATAATCTACCGTAGTATTATAATAGGAGATACTTACTTATGCTTTGGCTTGATGTATTTCTAAAGACGGCCAAAGTCACATCTTAAGTTTATTGTGTGTTTGTTTTCCCTTTTGACTTGTTATTCTCGTATATTTGACAGAGAAGATTTTCACGCGAATTTCAGTGCGAATTGTCAAAACCCAACAATATGTCTTGTCTTATTTCACCGCGCCAGAGCTAACAGGGAATATAGCGAGAGTGGCAAGTTAACAGAGCTGAGTGCGGTCGAAAGTAATTTAACAGTTTGTGTATTTTCATAAATGAAGGAAAAATAGACTTATTTTGTACAAATTAATAAAAAGCCAAAATAATTATGTCAAATTTTATGTTTATACTTATGTGCATTAATGAAATCCATGCCTGAAGCGGTCCCTTTTTTGTTCTATAGATATAGTTTGAAGTAATGCACAAATGTGAGCCTAACCCACTTTAAACTATGTACATACATACATACATACATAAGTATGTCTTTGTATAATGGTTTAGATTTGGATTTAGATTTGTAAATCAATAATTTATCTACACATTAAAAATTAAGTACGTACATATATACTTATACAAAACAGCTAACATGTACATATGCATAATATCAAATGTACATATTCAAGGACAAATGACGTCCGCATACATATGTACGTACATGTTGAAACATATCGATATGTGTACACTTCTGTCCTCACTTCCCTCACAATTGCTAAATCAACAGTTACGCCGGCGCCATAAATCCTAAACGATTTCATTCATAAACTGCGCGTGCGTAAAACTCGTCATGCATTCATAAATTGCAGCACAACCTGAAATCTGGCAGCAAAGCACATTTGTCGCGATCTAGCAAAAATTTATAAATTTCAACATTTTTGTATTCAGCTTTGCAAGTACAGGGGCGTTCGCTTTTTATGACCCAGTCCGGCAAATGAGTAGTTGAAAAATACTTTAAAATATGTATATTATGCATTCCTTACCTAACACGAGATTCCTTTACTACATTCTTATCTAATATATCAATATTTAACCATTACGAACCATTCTTTACTAAAAAAACTACTCAAAATATATCAATTCACTCGGAATAATTTCGCAAAAGCGACCTTACCAATATAATGGCTAAGCACATCTTCATCACCTCCATACGCGCTATGTACATTTGTATGAGCACATATGTATATGTATATATGTAAATATGTCGTAGAATTTTTTCGCATTTTAATAACAGTGTTGGTCATCACTTCAATTGCAACACATTAAGTACGATTTCTAGTTGGATAGAAAATCTACTACTTTGTGAAAAGTAGTATATTTTTGCTTTCAGGTTACTTAAAAAAATGTATACCTAATTTATTAACTTAATATTTATTATGCACCTAAGTATATATTATTGATTTTCTCCCAGTTATATGTCTCTGAGACTTGACTTGTGCCTTTTTGTACAACTGCTATTTTTCCGTGCATCTGCTGCGAAACGAACATCATTTGTACCCAAACATTTAGAGCTCAAGGGTGGTTCGCGGGAACGTGAACAAATGTACGTTTATATTTATTGTAAGTACATACATACATATGTGCAGAAAATATGCGTTTGTGTTTTTGCTTGCACATAAGATGAATTTTAGGCTTGGATTTGTTTGATAAAATATTTTAAACATGTGTGATATTAAATTTAGTTTCGGCAGACAAAATAAATTGTATTATTGTATTCAAATTAGTGAATATATGTATGTACATACATATATAAATCCACATTTATGTTTAAAAGTAAATAATTTGCCCATATGGCCAGATTTACATAAGTACTACTTGCCTTAAATTGCACCTGATTTGATAAATATTATTTCATTCAAATTTTTTTCACATTTACATAAGTGATAGAATTTTGCCAAAATTTAAATAAATTTTCAGCTCCACCGATAACATACCAAAAATACATTAAAACTCTCGTTTTATCAATTCCCGCTCGGTCACTGTTAGTTTTTTTTCTCTATCGCTGTCGAATCGTGGTGAGCTAAGACAAAATATATCGTGGTGGGCTACGACAAGAAAAATAGTACCCCTCAAAATCAGAGGAATGTGAGTCGGAATGGATTGGGATAAGGCTTCTCTGTCAATACACGTTCTCTGGTCGCAATCTTCTAATTTATCATTCTTGAATACAACATACAAAAGTTTTGGCTGATGATCAAATTTCTTCATTTCAGACTAACATACAGAGTTCAAGTCACAACACAACTACAACTAGTAGCAGTAACAGCAGCAATAAAAAGAAGTATAACAACAGCAGTAGTAGTTTGCACACGCCTGGAAGTCCTTCAAGATCTCGAAGTGCAACCAAAGAATTAATATGTAAGCATTTTTAATGCGATAAGTGTAATATTGAGCATATTTGTATTAAAATTATCAAAACTTATAACTATTCATAGTACCCCCGGACGATGCCCTAATGTGTAAGCCAGAGTTCGTGAAGCCGTTACAAGATTTAACAATAAATGATGGTGATAAATTGCTGCTAACTTGCCATGTTAAGGGCGATCCAGAACCACAGGTAACATGGTCGAAGAATGGCAAACTCATTTCATCCTCAGACATCATCGATTTGAAATACAAAAATGGCGTAGCAACTCTAACAATTCACGAAGTTTTCCCAGAGGACGAAGGCATTTTTACCTGTACCGCTACGAATTCCATTAGCGCCGTGGAAACTAAATGCAAGCTTACTGTGAAACGTGAGTATTACTGACAATGTGATTGGCTTGTCCTCGCGACTTATCGCTTGACTATCCATCTTACTTACATATATTATATCACATTAATTTTTTTAAATGAATGAAACCAAACTGTAATACCCGTATAACGGTTAGTTGAGCGATTAGCTGTCTTTTTTGACAGCAGAGTATAATAATATTCTCCATTTCTATTTTATTTTCTCTAGCTCTTGATAAGAATGCCAGTAAACGTCAAACGAGTAGCTCGAAACCTCCGAAAATTGTAAGCCACTTGGAATCACGTTTTGTAAAAGACGGAGAGATAGTGACTCTTGCATGCCGCATAATTGGCGCTGAGCATTTTGACGTAGTATGGCTACATAACAACAAGGAGATTAAACCGAGCAAAGACTTTCAATATACAAATGAGGCAAATATTTATAAGTTACAAATTGCTGAGATTTTCCCAGAAGATGGTGGTACATATACTTGCGAGGCATTTAACGATGTTGGTGAATCATTCAGTACTTGCACCATAAATGTGCTAGTGCCTGGTGAAGAGTCAAAGCAACCTTTATTTACAAAGTTTCCAAGTTCGGTGACCGTCCAAGAAGGTGAAAGCTGCCAATTTGTTAGCGAAACGCAAGAAGAGCCATTGCAACTTACATGGTTGAAGGATGGAAAGTCGATTAATGATAGTAGTACAAATTACACCTTCACCAAAGATGGAAATCGATACACTTTTGTTGTAGTTAAGTGTTCCATGGATGATGTTGGCCAATATCAGGCGAAGGCCATTGGCAAAAAGAGTGAGACATTGAGTGCATTCTCCATAAATGTCGACTGAAAAAACAATAGAAAATATATTTACATATAACCATTAACTAATGGCATATGATAATAGTATTTAGTAGGGAACAAAAACGAAATGTAATACATAAATCGAAATGTTAGATCAAATAAGTATATTTTTTTATGTCTCAAGGCAACTGAATAACGCTACAAATCGCTCTCTTTCTCTGACTATCGAAAATATTCAAACAATAACATAATTAATGAAAATTATAATTTTGGCTATGGTACTCTTTAAAAAAAAAATGTCAAAGCCTATTAAAAGTGTGCATACACATGCATACATACATATCTACAAATACACATAAATATGTAAATCCATATGCAAGTACATATGTGTGTACGTATCTTGATGATTATGAGAACTAGCACTGCAACGAACACATCTAAAATGCTACTATTTCTCCCCTAAATACAAATAATAGAATGACGAATAAGAATATTTAAAAAATAATATTATACACTGCCCATATCGAAAAAGCACATGGAAATATTGTGTATTTGGCATCCCCGAAACGAAGCAGTACTCGCCTCCGGGTGTAGCTGAACTAAAAATGACTCACATTTAGTGGAATATCAAATTACTGAAATAGAATAAAAAAATATATATACATATGTAGTATTTGCTTAAATTGTTCATAGTTATTTTATTAATTATATATTTACTTTTGATGTTTGTATAGAACAAAATAAGCTGTCGCTCTCAAACATACTGATTAATATTGGCTTCTATGCTAATACATTTTATATAACATAATAATACTTACATAGATAATGAACTTTTCACTTATTTTAGATACGCTATAGATATGCTCTGATTTGTTTAAGTAAATAAGAAATAAATGGAGAAAACTAAAAACAACCAAGCTTACTCTTTCATTTCATACATAAGCAAGCCATAGAACATGCAAAGTTTGTGTTTTAACTAGGAGTAAAAATGAAAAGATCTTTTGCTGCGCCAACTTCTTAGCAGGCAGGTTATTAAGCTGGAAATTTCGAAGCCAATCGAATTGGAAACTGCAAAGGTTTGAACTTAAAAGACGTATTTGTAGGTAACATTTAGGCCTTAGAAATGAATACGCTTTGATTCCCAAAATACCTGACAAAATCATGGCTTTAATAATATCGGGTAATAGTTATGGGAGGCCTTGGACGATTGCATATCCCCAGAGATTTCAAATTAATATTAACTAGGCAGAGATGATGAGGAAAGTTTCTGACTGCCATTCACTTGGCAGTGGCCTCAGCGATCCTTTTGCGTGCGGATCAAGCAGCTCACAACTTCCGGGTGATTTCACCCAAGTGTCCTCTGGGTAGCTACCGAACATCCGTCTGGGAGTGAGCTAAAGTTAGAAGGCGAATATGGTGAGGACAGGTGATGCGGCTACAAGCGGGCGTCTGTCTTGGAGCAAGCGGCCTGCTATAAAAGTGTGATAATATTTGAGACCCCGCTTTTTTAATGACGAGCACGGCAAACGTATAAAGGACAATGATTTGAGGGCATGCACCTGGAATGTCCGGACCCATAATTGGAAAGGTGCCTCTGCCCGGCTGGTTGATGTCCACGCCAGAGCAAATGCAGGCCACATCGCCCTCCAGGAAATGCGATGGACGGGGCAAGAAAAAAATCGGTAGACCTTTACGACATCTACTACAGCTGCCATGTAAAGGAGCGCAAATTCGGTGTGGTGGGAGAGAGACTACGCTCCCGGCACGATATAAAAATTGTGCTTGGCAAGGTGGGAAAGAAGAGCATCTTTGATTCCACCGTCGGAAAATTCAGTCTCCACTACGAAACGTCCGGTAACGGACTGAGACTGATCGACTTCGCCGGGGCCCGTAGCACTGGCTTCCAGCATAGGAAGATACACCAAGCTACGTGGCTGTTTTCAGATGGTCAAGCATCTAACCAAATCGATCATTATAGACGGAAGGCCTGCTTCCAGTGTCCTAGATCTGCGCACGATCCGAGGAGCTAACATCGACTCAGATTATTATCTTGTGGCAGCTAAGATCCGCACACGCCTCTGTGCAGCAAAAAGCGCGCACAAATGGTCACAAGAGAAACTCGACGTCGGAAAGCTGTAATCGCAACAGACAGCCACCCACTTCGCCACTCGACTTGCACTCCTGCTCTCAGAGAGCAATAATCAACAGAACGATATTTCCATATTTCTCGATGTCTACATACCGGCGCTGGGGAATCCATCGGATTTTAGCAGGCCCGAAAAAAACTGGTATGACGAGGAATGTCCTGCCGCTACGGAACGTTGAGTTATTCAAGTATGGCGGAGAGGAGCTGGTTAAACGCATACACGAGCTCATTTCTAGAATATGGTCGGAAGAACGCATGCCTGCTAATTGGAATTTAAGTGTGCTCTGCTTAATCCAGGAGAATGGAGATCCCGCAAACTGTGCTAATTATCGCGGGATAAGTATTCTTAATACCGCGTAAAAGATTCTGTCGGTCGTATTGTGTGAAAGACTCAATGAACTGATTGGACCTTATCAGTGTGGCTTTGGACCTGGTAAATCTACCATCGACTAGATATTCACAGTACGCCAGATCTTGAAAAAGACCAGAGAAAGGAGAAACGACATACACCATATTTTTGTCGACTTCAAAGCTGCTTTCGACAGCACGAGAATAAATTGCCTATATGCCGCAATGTCTGAATTTGGTATCAATACAAAACTTATACGGCTATGTTAAATGGCGTTGATCAACACCACCAGCTCTGTCAGGACTGGGAAGGACCTCTCCGAGCCGTTTGATACTAAACGAGGTTTCTGACAAGGTGACTCTTTGTCTTGCGATTTCTTTAAACTGATGACTTAGAAGATAATTCGAGCCGCAGAACTAAGTCGGTCGGGCACCATCTTTTATAAGAATGTGCAGCTGCTGGCGTACGCCGACGACATTGATATCATTGGTTTTAACCGCGCAGTTAGTTCTGCCTTCTCGAAACTGGACAAAGAAGCAAAGCGGATGGGTCTGGAGGTGAACGAGGGCAAGATAAAGTATCTTCTGTCACCAAATAGACAGTCAGCACATTTATGGGTGGGCACTCACATCATTGTTGACAGTAACAAATTTAAAAAAGTAACTTTGCCTACCTAGGAACATTAACTTAGGAAGGTACTTACCCATTGTTTTATACTTACATGATTCCCATGTGAATTAATAGTGATTAATTGTGAAAAAATCTACCATATCGCCTATATTCAAAAAGAAAGAACAGGCATTAACACAAGAGATCCTCAAACTTATTTAAAGATGACCCCTTATGTCGACCATATTTCTATACAATTGTGAGACAAAGCTATGCAACACAAATCAATTATACAAAAATTTAGTTTCTTTATTCCTTCGATTTGCTGTATCATATGCAAAATAATTTGAAACTTATAAAAGTATTTTGGATACGGCAACACATGCCCGCTTTGTGGAAGAAAAAGTGGGGCCGAAAAGAAATTTGTAAACAAACTTGTAAACAAAACAAAACAAACTCATCTGCGATAAAGCATTTTTCACAGGAACAAAACCCCGGAAATGAGTACTGAAACAAAACTCGAGGCCATAAAACACAAAAAAGGAAAAATTACTGATTTTCATCTACCTGCAGGTGCCTAACTCAAAATAATAGCTGAACAGATGGGAACATCAGGACAAAAAAAAACAAAATAGCACAATTCAAGAAATAAATAGAGTAACACACCGACCCACAACTTACCAGATCTTCACGAGCATAGACATTTATCGATAAATACGGACGAAGAAATCAAATTAACCAGAACGAAAAATGACACTGAAGATGACATAACGCCCCAGCCGATTTGTCTTAAAACCAAAATTGACAAGGGTTGACGAAAACTCGTTCGAAAATCCATTATTATTAGAACTATTTTAATGAATATGAATGGGGACTGAATCAATAGGAATGTCATTTCCATAGCGCGGCCTAAGCACACTCTGGCTTTTGTTTGGGCTTCTGTCTAATAGCTCTCTTTCTGATTTTCACAACCATAAATTTTTACAATTTAATTTCCATGGACATGCACAGCCATACGCTTGCTGCTAAAAACAGGTTTTTTATTATATTTCCTAATACAGTTTTTATCCATCTCAAACTTATTGATAAAATAACAAAATTAAATTTATTAAACAATAAATATATAACAATGTTTGTTTTTCAAAGCAAATATTTTCATATGTTTAAACGCTGTCTTGTTTTCAGCATCTCATAACAAAACAATGACATTAGCCGTCAAAAGAATCCTCGATATACGTATACCGAAATTAAATATAAAGAAAACACTTTCAATGAGTTTTTGTGGTCAGAGCTTTTTTATTTTACAAAATCATGTCGAAATGATTTTTAGCAGAATATCTTTCAATTCTTAAACAAAGATATGCTACAAGTAATACATAAATACTTTTTTAGACTCCGCTTTTTAAATTTTTTACATAACAAAATGTTTGTATGCATATGTATGTTGGTATGTAGTTCTAGTTATTATAAGTTATAAACTCGGTGTTGGTAATATTTAATACTTTATTAATTACTTATTACATTTTACGAATATGTATGTATGTATGTAGGTATATGTATCTAAGTACCCAGTAGCATATTTGTGAACCGATGAATTTAGTATTAATCGTATAAAGTTGTAATACAGAGAATTCACACACACATAGTTTTCCACAATGACAACAATAAATAACAAAGAATTATTTACATGGAATGCCATATTTCAGTTTCAACTGATTATTTTTTTAGTAGTAACGGGTGTTTTTTTTTAGGGGTATAGAACTTCGAATTGAAATAAAACACAAGAAAATCGTTTTAAGGTCCATCAATTGGCTTTATTGGAAGAATAATTTTATGCCATTAATGTTTAAATATGATTTCGGGCATGTGGCCGCCGCGGCTGGCTCGAATAAAGCCAATTCTACAATTCCAATTTTCAACCACTTTTTCGAGCATATGGGGCCGTATGTCGGCAATAACGCCACGAATGTTGGCTCCCAATTCCCCTAACGTTTCTGGTTTGTTGGTGTAGACGAGCGACTTCACATATCCCCAAAGAAAATAATCCAATGGTGTCAAATCACACGATCTTGGTGGCCAATTGACAGGTCAATTCCGCGAAATTATGCGCTCAGCGAATGTTTCCTTCAATAAATCGATTGTGACGTGCGCTGTGTGGCATGTAGCGCCGTCTTGTTGGAACCACAACTCATCCACATTCATGCCATCCAATTCGGGAACAAAATAGTCGGTTATCATGGCTCTATACCGGTCTCCATTAACGGTAACTGCCTCTCCAGCATTATTGCGGAAGAAGTATGGCCCAATGACTCCACCAGCCCATAGAGCACACCAAACAGTCAGTTTTTGTGGATGTAATGGCGTTTCAAGGGTCTCATGTGGATTCTCTTCACTCCAAATGCGGCAATTTTGCTTGTTGACGTAGCCATTCAACCAAAAATGAGCCTCATCACTGAACAAAATTTTGCGATGAAAATCACGACGCATTGCATGGTCTCGCGGCTTTAATTCTTGCACAAGCTGGATCTTGTAAGGTCGCAAGCCAAGATCTTTGCGCAAAATCTTCCATAAAGTTGATGGACAAAGCTCCAATTGCTGTGCACGGTGGCGAATCGATTCATTCGGGTCCTCTTCATTACTTTGCTCTACAGCGGCAATTGTTTCTTCGGTGCGCACTGTTCGACGTCTCTGCGGATGCGTATTATCACATAGAGTAAACGTAGTGCGAAAACGATCCATGGTTAACCGAATTAATTGCTCTGATGGACGATTATGTCGACCATAAAATGGACGGAGCTCACGGTAAACTTCGCGAACTGAACCATTATTTTCGAAATAAATTTGCACGATTTGCAAGCGTTGTTCTTTTGTCAACCTGTTCATGATGAAATGGCAAACCAAACTGAACATAAATGACATTAGAGTTGCCAGATTTGACCACAAAATGCCAGTTTTATCTCTATTCGAAAAACAAACCTGTAAAAAAAACAATCGCATCATTGACCAGTATTCTAAAAAGTTTTCTTCGTTTAGCATTTTTTTTGAGGGAATATTGGCTTTTGAAGTGAAAAAAGGCAGAAAGTACACGAAAAATATTTATAATTTTTACATTATATAATACTCCTCGCAATTAAATGTAACAGTTAAAAACTGCGTTATTTAGTAATATACTCCAACCGATTTGAAAAGCTATTGATAGAGCCTATGGGCACTTGGCTTGCAAATTATCTTTACGAATTCTTTGTTGGAAAATGTAAGTACAGTGGTATGAATAAGTTTTCAAACATAAGCCCTGTACAAAATGTAATCGGTGCTGGAAGCTCTTGTATACAGTAGCTGTAAATTCTAAGTTTATTGGAAAGACCACACCGTTTGCTACTGGGTATCTAAGCATGCATGTAAGTATATTTAGAAGGACGCCTCCACCAAGTACGTACCGTCCATCGGCTGATTGTTTTGATTGTTTTGAGCAGTGCCTGTAGCCGGCATATACTTTCCGCAAGACTGTAAATTAAAGCAAAATAAAATGATTATAAATATCTATTCCTTATAAAACATTAAAACTATGAGAGTGCGTATCTACACAATAATAATAATAATAATAATTTGGCGCTTGCACTATATAACGGGTGTTTTTTCAGAGATGTGGTTTTTAGGAAGAAATAAAACTCACATAATTTAATGCTATGGCCAAGAATTTAGCTTTATTATATAGATAAGAATTAGCCATTATGTTTTAAAAATGATTTTCGACCACTTTTTGCAGCAATTGGGCCGTAAGTCAGTAATAACGCGCTGAATATTTTCTTCCAAGGCGTCTTAAATGGCAAACCAAACTGAGTATAAATCAAGTAACAGCTGTCAAAAAGACCAACTCCGAAAAAAATATTGCCTCAATGTTTGAACGGGCTTCTCCTAACATTTGTGGTGTACGTCTTTTTATTATACCACAAATGGAGTAACCTGCAGTTTTGTGCCAACTCCGAACGGCTGATGTATTTTATTAAAAGCTTTTTCATAGCAGAAACACCCTCGGAGGTTTGCTTTGCCTGCCGTGGGGTGATAAATTTTTAATAAACTCGTTTCAAGAATCAAACAACAGAGGACAATCCTGTCAGCTTTTTAATTAATCCAAATAATGTATATGATATTAAATATGACTTTCTGAAGCTCCCTATTTTACTGCCATTATAAAGGAGCTGGAGCTTTACTATGAAAGCTATGTTTAAAACACCAACGAGGAGATGGCTAAGGTGGATCAGGCAGTGAGCCCCAAATATAAATTTCATCAAGTTTTAACGAGCGAGTGTCGAACAATAGAATGGCATACAATATCAGACGGTTTGGTAAAATAAATTACACTGTGATAGCTTTTTTCAAAAAAAACAAAAGACAAGACCAAACTCGACGGTTTCCCTTTATTTCGGGTCCTACGAATCGAACTGCATCATTACTTTTTTGAGTTACTATCATGGTTTCATACAAAATTTTTTGTTAAAGTTTTTCATCAAAGTGGCCCATTGTAACAGAAAGGCACATTTTTCTTCGGTCTCTAACTTTTTTAATGTTGACTTTTTTGGTAAACTTTCTTTGGCAAAGCTTCTCCGTCTTTAATTTCTTAGATGACTATAAACCCCAAAATCAATGTTTTGGGTGTCCTTATAGCCAATATGTCAAAAAAACTGAAATTTAACCCATTTTTTTTAATGTTTTTTTCCTCACGTTTCGTCAATATTTTAATTTACCCTTTGATACTTATACATTAAGTGACATCTTGTTATAGTAAGAAACTTAAGCAAAGACAAGGTTCTGAGCAAACTAACTATTAGAAAAAAAACTTAACAAAATTTGTATTTTTTAAAAAAGCTACACTAACTATGTGTACTGTTTTATTTTTTTTTTGTATCTTATAAGTGTTATTAATAAGTATCATAAATTTGTACACAATATTTAAATTAAATTTAATAACACTCATCTACCAACACAAGTCAGCAAGCAACGAGTCAAGTTTTTAACCACTGCACTGATAGGAAATAACAACAAGTAACGTTTGAAAGAACCGTTTAATGAAAGAACATTGTTTTAGTGCCTTATATATTAAGAAAATAAATTAAAATGAATAAGTGTCCAATTGGCCTATCGTTGTTCTGCTACGTATGTAGAAAATTTACAAGCCCTCGGAATAGACGCAAAATATCTTCTGGAACTGCCGGCATCTAC
The DNA here is from genome assembly GCA_963971545.1 of Philophylla caesio. Taxonomy (NCBI): domain Eukaryota; kingdom Metazoa; phylum Arthropoda; class Insecta; order Diptera; family Tephritidae; genus Philophylla; species Philophylla caesio. The sequence continues at coordinate 6,330,079 of OZ020605.1, forward strand.
GAGGAATATTTCGATTTGCCCGTTATAAGAGACGTAGATTGGGTGCCAACAACAACCTGCATAACTGGTCAAAAAGACTGTGCCTAAAAATGGGGTTCGGCATCCCAATGATTTGGATAGATCCACAAGGGCATCATACTGGTAACTGCTACGCGTGCAAGAACAAATTTGCAAGACTCAACAAAAAAAAACATAGTTTACAAAAGTGTTCAATCTGCACAGCTACCAGTATCTCACTCGGAAAATGTTCCGATACCAAGATGTCCAAGTTGAACTGAGAGATATATCTCGCCAATATTTGCCACCGAACCTACAGATCTACTCTCAATGTATAACCCAACCGAAGTTGAAAGCCCATGTCGTCACTTGGAGATTTCCCAAGCCCGTTTGAATACGATGGTACGACAGCTGAAATTATCACAAAGACAAGCAATTTGCCTAGCACATCATCTTCGATCGGTAAATATATTGTCTAAAGATGTGATATATTGTCTAAAGATGTGACATGTCGTGTTTGGCTATGGATAGTACCCTGGCCAACCCCGGAGGCCCGATACCCCGATTCGACTCTGAGGAGATCATCAGGGGCCATCGGGTGATCAGATGCGAGGACCTGAGTAGAAGCATCGATGAGACCAGCGACGCATGGCTGGGTTTGAAGCTAAAGCTTATTCCAACGAAGAATATTCCGGTGAGACCCCGTGCGCCTATCTGTCTGTCAAACATGCAACTGGACAGAGGATGGATACCGCAAAAGACAGGCGGAGCTTTTAGATTTCTTTGAGGTTAATGGCGACAATACTTTTTCGTTTTGTAAAAATATTCCTGGTCTTATGCAATACATGAACTGTGAGTACAAACCAGAGCAATGGCACTTGTTTATTGACTCGTCGAAAAATAGTTTGAAATTAATTTTGGACAGAGTTCAGTATCAGCAGCATCAATGGAAGATATGTGCGGATTTAAAAGTTATCGCCTTGCTTACTGGTTTGCAGACAGGATACACAAAAAATATGTGCTTCATTTGTCATTGGGACACAAGGTACCGCGGAAACCAATATAGAATGCGTGATTGAAAGCTTCGCACAGAATTTCATTTAAATGTGGCAAATGTTATCCATATTCTGCTGATACCAGCTAATAACATTTTGCTACCACCACTGCACATAAAATTGGGAATTGTCAAAATTTCATTAAAGCAATAAATCGATATGCCGAAGCTTTTAAATGCTTGACAGAAATATTTCCAAGACTAAGTGTTGCGAAAATAAAAGAAGGTATTTTAAGTCTTTTAATAGAACTATGTAAATCAACATAACATTATTTTCAGGTGTTCATAATGGCCCCGATATAAGAAAACTTATGAAGAACGCAAAATTCGGAGAACTTTTAAGGCCAAATGAAAAAATTGCCTGGAACTCCGTTATGACCGTTATAAACCATTGCTTAGGAGTGCACCGGTCTGAAGATTGGAAAAAATATGTGGATGACATGTTAGACGCTTTTGAAGAAATATGTGTGAATATGTCCTTAAAAATTTATTTCCTTCGCTATCACAAGGACCATTTTGAGCAGCAAGTTCCGACTGAATCCGATGAGCATGGAGAAAGATTTCACCAAGTCGCCGCTCCCCTTGAGCATTGGTACAGCGGCAAAAAGCTTGACTCGTTGCTTGCTGATTTGTGTTGAACATTGATAGATGATTCTTATTAAATTTAATTTAAATATTGTGTACAAATTTATTATACTTATTAATAACACTTATAAGATACAAAAAAAAATAAAACAGCACACAAACATAGTTAGTGTAGCTTTTTTAAAAAATACAAATTTTGTTAAGTTTTTTTTTCTAATGGTTGGTTTGCTCAGAACGTTGTCTTTGCTTAAGTTTCTTACTATTACAAGATGTCACTTAATGTATTAGTATCAAAGGGTAAATTAAAATATTGACGAAACGTGAGGGAAAAAACATTAAAAAAATGGGTTAAATTTCAGTTTTTTCGACATATTGGCTATAAGGACACCCAAAACATTGATTTTGGGGTTTACAGTCATCTAAGAAATTAAAGACGGACTTATTCTGAGAAGCTTTGCCAAAGAAAGTTTACCAAAAAAGTCAACATTAAAAAAGTTAGAGACCGAAGAAAAATGTGCCTTTCTCTTACAATGGACGACTTTGATAAAAAACTTCAACAAAATATTGTGTATGAAACCATGATTGTAGCTCAAAAAAGTAATGATGCAGTTCGATTCGTAGGACCCGAAATAGGGGGAAACCGTCGAGTATGGTCTTGTCTTTTTTTTTGACTATCACAGTGTTATTATAATTGGGGGCGATACAGGTTTTATATGCAACAAATTTAAGTCCAGGTTGGAGGATTTCTGTGGGCTCTTCATGCTGTCAAAAGCGGCGCATGTGCAAGTCGGCAGTATCTCCCCTCAGCTAGAGGTAGGGGTCAAAAAACCGGAGTCCCACGCTCCTCTTTGGCGAGTCGTCGGAAACATCGTGCAAACATAGGAAAAAAAGACCTGTACTTCGCAAAAGATGTCACCAAAGTAAATGGCAAAGCGTATAGGAAGGCACTCTTCATCCTCGCTAAGATTAAAGAAAATGAGGAAAGATGCTCTTTGAACGTGGGAGACGTAGATGGTGGGACGAAATACGAGCGTATTGAAGCCGACTACGCCAGTCTACACAGAAGACAAGCACGCGCGAGAAGGACACTGCAGCAAAGCGAAACCGGTCGCTAGATGACTGCGAGAACGCTCAAAGACGCAGCAAAGACGCGAGTGGCGCATCTAAGCCGATACAACGTCGCCAGCAAGATGTCCGGAAAAACACGGACGTTGCCAAAGAACACTTGAGCGTAGCTCTAGTAGATGAAACCTCTGGTAGCAGCAAACCGGTCCTGAGCAGTGGCCGGAGATCGAGGTCCCGCTTTCGTGTTTGGCTATGGATAGTACCCTGGCCAACCCCAGAGGCCCGATACCCGATTCGACTCTGAGGAGATCATCAGGGGCCATCGGGTGATCAGATGCGAGGACCTGAGTAGAAGCATCGATGAGACCAGCGACGCATGGCTGGGTTTGAAGCTAAAGCTTATTCCAGCGAAGAATATTCCTTTTGGCGTCAGACACGCTGTTTAAGCAATTTTGTTTATTAACGCGGTGTATCGCTGACAACCGCTTTCTGATACAGCGTACAAAAAGAGTGTCCCTGGTAACATGTTTCAAATGCTTATTTATAACATTCCAACTTAGAGTAACAGTAATATCGTATGATCTAAGTAAGAGCTCATAACAAAAGAAAATATGTATGTATATATGAAGAAATTATGAATATTAATATGGATATTACTATACAAGTATGTGCAAAATTTGTACGTACGTACATACTTACATACATACAAGCATTCAAACATACATATGTATATACAGCTGCCAAATACACAAGCAGAATGCAATGTAGGGCTTGGCATAAGTACCTGTGCAGTTACATACGTACATATGTACATATATGTATATGTATGTAGATGCGTACATACCTATGAAAGCGATTAGAAACACTAGTGGCTTGAGTTATTATTATACAGTAGTGGCTAGAAATATAATTACAGTTCATATAATTATGAGGAAAAGGAACTTAGATAAATTTAATATGAAAACTAAAGATCTTGCTGGAACATTCCCGGCCCCAAGGACGATAGTTCTTCAATAAGTTCGAAGTTTGCAGGACTAGTCAGCAAGGCCGTTGGAGGTAATTGATTTTTCGCCACGTTGAATGGCTGTGCCCCGACTCACAGCCTTTGTGCCTATACTGGAAGTAGCTGCAGTTTCCGAACTACTAGTTGAGCTAAAAGGTTCCATTGTAGGCAATAAGCGAATTTTTCGTATTGGACGCTTGAAATACTTGTCCCTTCATTTTAGTGTAACTACGCGTACTAAACCATCTTCACCAGGATGGCTTTGTACTAGGGGCCATTTACCAGGGGCGTCCTCGTCGTAACGTTGTCGCGTATCTTTGCCCACTTAGGTCGGCTCTGAAGTCTGTTGAGATATTCGGCATACCATCTTCGCCAAAAATGCTGCTTCAGTTGCTCTACCATGCGCCAGCGACGGACTCCACTTGTCTTAAATTCAAGCAGATCTTCATCAGGGATGTTGATCGTTGGCTCACCAATTAAAAAATGAGCAGGTGTTAAAGCGTCACAGCTTTCGACGTCTTCGTTTAGTGGACACAATGGCAAGAATTACCCTGAGATCTTCTGGTAACGAAGTCACACTACGTTGATACATTACTTTTAATGCATTGCTTGCGCCAACAAAGTTTGTACCGCGATCCGAATAAATATGTGTACATTGTCCACGCCTTGACGTAAATCGACGGAACGCGGCCAAAAACGCATCAGTAGTAAGGCTAGATACTGCCTCCAAATGTATGGCTTTAGTTACCATACACACAAATATGCAGATATAACCCTTTGATACCTTCGCGTTTCGTAGTGATGATTGGCGTATATCGATTGGACCAGCATAGTCCACGCCGCTATGCAGAAAGGGTCGCTCGGGGGTAAGTCTCACTGGCGGCAAGTTGCCCATCAACTGCGATAGACAAATCAGTCGTTTTGATGCCGATTGTAACTCCAGTTTGGATATGGGACCAAAGCGACGGTTCTCCTTGTAAGTGCAGTTGTAGGTGAAGCGAAGTATATACGCAGTAACGAAGAGTGTTCGGTTCAAACTAGAATATATGAGCAAAAGATCTGGATAAGACAATGTGTTAACGTAAGCAACTTTTGTCAGCCCACGCTCCTCCAGTGTAGTGTTTAAGCTTGCGTTCATGTCCGCAGGCCAATGTTCATTGGTATCGCTGAGCCACATTGGTAATATACCTGTCGTACACACCCATGTAAAGCCTCCATCACATTTTCCATTAGCTTAGCCAGCAGGTGGGCACCACATAGCTCAAGTTTTGGAATCGAATGCGTTTTCAATGGAGCGACTTTTGTTTTTCCTTGTAAAATTTGAATGAACACTTTTCCATTTTTGAGCACAGTCCTGAAATATACAACGGCAGCAAAACCAACTTGCGACTCATCCAAAATCCGTGTAGATCACAGTTTCGCATCTTAGAAGTCCCAATAAATCGGTCTATTTTGATAGCTTCAAGACATTTCAGCGTGCTTCGATACTCTATCCAGTCCTTTGAGATACTGTCTGGCAGTTCGTCATCCCAGTCAATACCGACAACCCACAGCTTTTGAAATAAAATTTTTGCAGTTGTAGTTGTAGGAGCAAGCCATCCTTGTGGATCAAACAACTTGGATGCATCAGAAAGTAGAGTACGTTTGGTTAGACTCGTATTCATGTCAAACGTAACTGAAAACGAAAAGCAATCTGATTGCGGGTGCCATTTCAATCCTAATGACTTTATATAATGGTCACTATTGAGTTCGATTGAACTTGAACCTTCCTCTAGTTCTTCTAGAATTGATTTTAGTAGCTCGGTAGAATTGGATGCCCATTTTCTAAGCTTGAACCCACCAGAATATAATAATTTACAAAGTTAATCTTGTAGATTTAAACCTTCAGCTATATCGTCAGCGCCAGTAATCACATCATCAACGTAAATATCCCTTAAAAGAACTTCGGATGCGATCGGGTATGTCTGCGCCTCATCTGTAGCAAGTTGCTTTAATGTTCTCACAGATAGAAAAGGAGCAGGTGTTGTACCATACGTTACCGTTGTAAGCTTATAAATTTTCACAGGATCCATTGGCGATTTTTTCCACAAAATTTGTTGGTAATTCTGATGTTGAGGTTTGTCAAACAACAAATCAATGATTTGTCTGAACATTTTCTCTATGTCAGAGCACAACGCAATGTAATGTTTGCGCCAACGTAAAATAATTTGTGAAAAGTCGCATTGTAGCGCAGCCCCTGGTGCCAATTTTTCATTAAGAGAACGATGGTTGCGGTATTTGGTTGAGCCGTCGAAAAGAACACGCAATTTTGTTGTTGTGCTACTCAGCTTTTCAACGCCATGGTGTGGCAAACAATTTGTTTTTTACTTATCTCCTCTTGCTCTCAGAAACGCTCTAATCGATCATCGATATGGCAGAAGTTAATGCTGATTGTGTTAACGTTATTTGCATTAGACACTGGTCCTGAGAGTGCCCAGCCGAAATGGGTATCTTTAAATAGCAGCCTAAATTGGGTTTTATGTTGACCCGATTTTAAAATTGAAACATATACGTCAGCACCAAGTATTAAATCAATTGGTCTCGACTTGTAATATTGCGGATCCGCTAAAGCGAAAGGTGCGTTGAATGGTAATTGCGGGCAGTGACACTATATTGTGGTAAACACGTCGATAAATTCTGCAATACGAATGCTTCTATGCTTATGGAAAAGTTTGGTTCGGTTCGAGAACCCAATTGCAAAGATACTAATTTCTTTGAGCAGTTAATTTGAGTTGGCGTAATTCCATGAATTTCAAGATGGCCCCACACATATTTATTTTGTAAAGCTGTATCAAACGCTCCGTTATAAACGAGCCCTGTGAACCTTGATCTAGTAAAGCTCTCGCTGTCACCTTACCATTTGGTGTATCAATGTACAATAGTACAGTGGCGAGAAGAACATTTGAAGTAGTTTGTGGCAAGGGTGCTGACACATGGAGATTCGATATTACGTTTTGCTCAGTCGGCCGTGTGGTGATAGACTTTCGTCCTGATAACGCATCATGTAGCAGAGTATGATGCTTTAGTTTGCACAGGTGGCAAGTATATTGTGATTTACAAGTTTTCGGTGTGTGACCTTCAGATAAGCGTTCTTTAATAAAATATGCACGAAATACCCAGCACTTAAAGAGAAGGTGGCTGTTTTTGCAACAAGGACATATGATTGTTTTATTTATATTAATATTAAAGGCTTTTACAGCCGGACGTTGAAGACTACCTTGTAGTTTATGTTTTGTTACGACGTGGTCACCAATCGTTTCTAAAGTACGGAATGTGGTTTCCAGAAAGGTAAAGAGATCGGATAAGTTAGGAATTTCTCTATGGGCTTTAAGGGTGTGTTCCCAATCTTTTCGAGTTTCGGAATCTAACTTTTCAGCCGTTATGTGAATTATCAACGGATCCCAGTTAGTGGTTGGAACTTCTAAATTTGTCAAAGATGCATGGCATTCCTTGGTTGTGTCGAGAATTACTCTAATCGCAGCTGGCGATGCTTTCGAACACTTTGGAATAGCGTAAAGCATTCGTAGAATTGTGTCAACTATGACGCGTTTGTTGTGATACCTATCTTCTAAGGTTTTCCACGCCTAGTCGTAACTAGCTCCAGTTGAAGAAAAATGCTTTATTAGGCGCTCTGCCTCGCCCTTTACAGAGTTTTTAAGGTAGTACATTTTTTGAACTTTGCTGTACAACGTACTTCTGTGCACAAGTGACAGGTATAAGTCACGAAAGGGAACCCATTCTAAATATTGTCCAGAAAATGTTGGAAGTGAGATTTTGGGTAATTTGACGTCGCTTGAATTAGTAACGTTGTTGTCTTGCCTGCTAGGGCTAACAAAAGTACTTTGTAATACACTAGGCGAAACATTATTAGTAGGAATCGAATCGTAGAGAAAGACCTTAAAAGCAATGTATTTATCCTCAAATAAAGAGTTTCGATCTTCTACGCAGTAAGATATTTCTGTACACTTTAGGTCATTTTCCCTTATGCGCTTGTTAATTTTTGCATGGTTAGTAGAAAAAATGGTGTACATACCATCTACCCTTTCTAGCAGCACCGTTATGAAACCCTTTGTTAGCTCTTCCGGATTCATCTTCCCCACTTTGTCCTTAAGTTTCTCCTGGTCTTGCTGCAAATCCTCTTGTTCAGCGACCAGCATCATTACCTCATTCAGCGTCTCTTCTTTTGGCATGTTTAGTGCTCTCAATTATTTATTTTTTTTTTATTTAAATGAAAGCACTTATTGCAATTACGTCTTAGATTTTTTCTGTTTTAGAAATCACGCATATATTAAAACAATGACTTTTTATTTAAGAAGTCCCTGCTCGGGCGCCAAAAAATGTTTAAGCAATTTTGTTTATTAACGCGGTGTATCGCTGACAACCGCTTTCTGATACAGCGTACAAAAAGAGTGTCCCTGGTAACATGTTTCAAATGCTTATTTATAACATTCCAACTTAGAGTAACAGTAATATCGTATGATCTAAGTAAGAGCTCATAACAAAAGAAAATATGTATGTATATATGAAGAAATTATGAATATTAATATGGATATTACTATACAAGTATGTGCAAAATTTGTACGTACGTACATACTTACATACATACAAGCATTCAAACATACATATGTATATACAGCTGCCAAATGCACAAGCAGAATGCAATGTAGGGCTTGGCATAAGTACCTGAGCAGTTACATACGTACATATGTACATATATGTATATGTATGTAGATGCGTACATACCTATGAAAGCGATTAGAAACACTAGTGGCTTGAGTTATTATTATACAGTAGTGGCTAGAAATATAATTACAGTTCATATAATTATGAGGAAAAGGAACTTAGATAAATTTAATATGAAAACTAAAGATCTTGCTGGAACATTCCCGGCCCCAAGGACGATAGTTCTTCAATAAGTTCGAAGTTTGCAGGACTAGTCAGCAAGGCCGTTGGAGGTAATTGATTTTTCGCCACGTTGAATGGCTGTGCCCCGACTCACAGCCTTTGTGCCTATACTGGAAGTAGCTGCAGTTTCCGAACTACTAGTTGAGCTAAAAGGTTCCATTGTAGGCAATAAGCGAATTTTTCGTATTGGACGCTTGAAATACTTGTCCCTGCATTTTAGTGTAACTACGCGTACTAAACCATCTTCACCAGGATGGCTTCGTACTAGGGGCCATTTACCAGGGGGCGTCCTCGTCGTAACGTTGTCGCGTATCTTTGCCCACTTAGGTCGGCTCTGAAGTCTGTTGAGATATTCGGCATACCATCTTCGCCAAAAATGCTGCTTCAGTTGCTCTACCATGCGCCAGCGACGGACTCCACTTGTCTTAAATTCAAGCAGATCTTAACCAGGGATGTTGATCGTTGGCTCACCAATTAAAAAATGAGCAGGTGTTAAAGCGTCACAGCTTTCGACGTCTTCGTTTAGTGGACACAATGGCAAGAATTACCCTGAGATCTTCTGGTAACGAAGTCACACTACGTTGATACATTACTTTTAATGCATTGCTTGCGCCAACAAAGTTTGTACCGCGATCCGAATAAATATGTGTACATTGTCCACGCCTTGACGTAAATCGACGGAACGCGGCCAAAAACGCATCAGTAGTAAGGCTAGATACTGCCTCCAAATGTATGGCTTTAGTTACCATACACACAAATATGCAGATATAACCCTTTGATACCTTCGCGTTTCGTAGTGATGATTGGCGTATATCGATTGGACCAGCATAGTCCACGCCGCTATGCAGAAAGGGTCGCTCGGGGGTAAGTCTCACTGGCGGCAAGTTGCCCATCAACTGCGATAGACAAATCAGTCGTTTTGATGCCGATTGTAACTCCAGTTTGGATATGGGACCAAAGCGACCGTTCTCCTTGTAAGTGCAGTTGTAGGTGAAGCGAAGTATATACGCAGTAACGAAGAGTGTTCGGTTCAAACTGGAATATATGAGCAAAAGATCTGGATAAGACAATGTGTTAACGTAAGCAACTTTTGTCAGCCCCGCTCCTCCAGTGTAGTGTTTAAGCTTGCGTTCATGTCCGCAGGCCAATGTTCATTGGTATCGCTGAGCCACATTGGTAATATACCTGTCGTACACACCCATGTAAAGCCTCCATCACATTTTCCATTAGCTTAGCCAGCAGGTGGGCACCACATAGCTCAAGTTTTGGAATCGAATGCGTTTTCAATGCAGCGACTTTTGTTTTTCCTTGTAAAATTTGAATGAACACTTCTCCATTTTTGAGCACAGTCCTGAAATATACAACGGCAGCAAAACCAACTTGCGACTCATCCAAAATCCGTGTAGATCACAGTTTCGCATCTTAGAAGTCCCAATAAATCGGTCTATTTTGATAGCTTCAAGACATTTCAGCGTGCTTCGATACTCTATCCAGTCCTTTGAGATACTGTCTGGCAGTTCGTCATCCCAGTCAATACCGACAACCCACAGCTTTTGAAATAAAATTTTTGCAGTTGTAGTTGTAGGAGCAAGCCATCCTTGTGGATCAAACAACTTGGATGCATCAGAAAGTAGAGTACGTTTGGTTAGACTCGTATTCATGTCAAACGTAACTGAAAACGAAAAGCAATCTGATTGCGGGTGCCATTTCAATCCTAATGACTTTATATAATGGTCACTATTGAGTTCGATTGAACTTGAACCTTCCTCTAGTTCTTCTAGAATTGATTTTAGTAGCTCGGTAGAATTGGATGCCCATTTTCTAAGCTTGAACCCACCAGAATATAATAATTTACAAAGTTGATCTTGTAGATTTAAACCTTCAGCTATATCGTCAGCGCCAGTAATCACATCATCAACGTAAATATCAATTAAAAGAACTTCGGATGCGATCGGGTATGTCTGCGCCTCATCTGTAGCAAGTTGCTTTAATGTTCTCACAGATAGAAAAGGAGCAGGTGTTGTACCATACGTTACCGTTGTAAGCTTATAAATTTTCACAGGATCCATTGGCGATTTTTTCCACAAAATTTGTTGGTAATTCTGATGTTGAGGTTTGTCAAACAACAAATCAATGATTTGTCTGAACATTTTCTCTATGTCAGAGCACAACGCAATGTAATGTTTGCGCCAACGTAAAATAATTTGTGAAAAGTCGCATTGTAGCGCAGCCCCTGGTGCCAATTTTTCATTAAGAGAACGATGGTTGCGGTATTTGGTTGAGCCGTCGAAAAGAACACGCAATTTTGTTGTTGTGCTACTCAGCTTTTCAACGCCATGGTGTGGCAAACAATTTGTTTTTTACTTATCTCCTCTTGCTCTCAGAAACGCTCTAATCGATCATCGATATGGCAGAAGTTAATGCTGATTGTGTTAACGATATTTGCATTAGGGTGCGTTTATGTTGGAGCTGCGATAAGAGCGAAGATAATAGCTGCGATAATAGCAGAGAAAATAGTAAATGAGCATCGCGTATATGTGTTCATGTTGGAGCATAGCTAAGAACAAAGACTAACGATAAGAGCATAGAAAATCGTTGATCACATTTTCTTCGCTCTAGTCGCTTTGATCAACATGAGCACGTAGGAGCTAATAGGTCCGTTCCTTATCTTTTCTGACTAAAATCTGAAAAGTGTCAAAATGCAAGAGCGTAAGCAAAATGCGCTCACTAAAAGAGAATAACAAGAAAAAGTAAAGGAACGCAAAAAACCAATTTTTAGTCCGAAGAATGACAACAAAAAAACTAATGTCAAATAAAACTTCCATTTTGTTTTGATCGTAGTGTAGATTTGGAACCTTCTTAAAAATAATAATTAATAATTTACCGATTAATGTTAAATGTTCACCAGTAAGTTTCATGGCGCATTCAAATTGGCACCAGAAGCACCACAAACTCTTTCATCACTAATCTGCAAGAAATATTGACAAATGTATGTATGTATAAAATACATGCATACAAGCACAACCACGATAAACACTTACGATTTCAATTATTTTCTTGCCACCTTCCATTTCAATTTATGTACATTTTAAGGTTTTTAATTATTTTCACTTTTTGTGTATGTATATTTTCTAACAAAAGTCAGCTGTCAGTTGAGTTTGACACTTTTCATGATTTTGCCAGCAAAAATTCTACTGGATTTTCAAGTTAAGGAACGCTTTTTGGAGTAAATCTGACTACTTCGGACTATTTCTGACTATTTCTGGGAGATAAGGAACGGACCTAATAAGTGAAATTTTTGCAAGGCCTGCTATATGGAACCAAAAAAAAAAGCAAACCACCACAATTCAAAAATATTTATTTGCTTTATTAAGTTAAAAAAAAATTATATTGTTCATGTTTTTTGTAATACTCCAGCATGTTGAACGCGAATGAAAAGTTATAATAAATCGCTCGTCATGCAAAATAGGTCTGCTATGACAATTGTACCATTTTTTCCTAACTTGTCTTTAATTTTAAATATAACATAATCAAAGGATTCACTATTAAATCGCATATACTACGAACATTTGACAAATTATTAAACACGTAAAAAATCTGCCATTCCTCAATAATTGGGTTTGAAGAAAATTTGCGGCCTTCCTGTGTACTTTTAAATAAACTTTCTTCATCGTAATCGGACATTTGTTTGCTTTTATTCACCTTCAAACTAAAACCGCACTGATATCAACTCTTTTATCGCAGCTCCAACATAAACACTACATCAAAGCGTAGATTTTTCGCTATGCTCTAGTCACTGCTATCTTCGCTCTTATCGCAGCTCCAATATAAACGCACCCTAAGACACTGGTCCTGAGAGTGCCCAGCCGAAATGGGTATCTTTAAATAGCAGCCTAAATTGGGTTTTATGTTGACCCGATTTTAAAATTGAAACATATACGTCAGCACCAAGTATTAAATCAATTGGTCTCGACTTGTAATATTGCGGATCCGCTAAAGCGAAAGGTGCGTTGAATGGTAATTGCGGGCAGTGACACTATATTGTGGTAAACACGTCGATAAATTCTGCAATACGAATGCTTCTATGCTTATGGAAAAGTTTGGTTCGGTTCGAGAACCCAATTGCAAAGATACTAATTTCTTTGAGCAGTTAATTTGAGTTGGCGTAATTCCATGAATTTCAAGATGGCCCCACACATATTTATTTTGTAAAGCTGTATCAAACGCTCCGTTATAAACGAGCCCTGTGAACCTTGATCTAGTAAAGCTCTCGCTGTCACCTTACCATTTGGTGTATCAATGTACAATAGTACAGTGGCGAGAAGAACATTTGAAGTAGTTTGTGGCAAGGGTGCTGACACATGGAGATTCGATATTACGTTTTGCTCAGTCGGCCGTGTGGTGATAGACTTTCGTCCTGATAACGCATCATGTAGCAGAGTATGATGCTTTAGTTTGCACAGGTGGCAAGTATATTGTGATTTACAAGTTTTCGGTGTGTGACCTTCAGATAAGCGTTCTTTAATAAAATATGCACGAAATACCCAGCACTTAAAGAGAAGGTGGCTGTTTTTGCAACAAGGACATATGATTGTTTTATTTATATTAATATTAAAGGCTTTTACAGCCGGACGTTGAAGACTACCTTGTAGTTTATGTTTTGTTACGACGTGGTCACCAATCGTTTCTAAAGTACGGAATGTGGTTTCCAGAAAGGTAAAGAGATCGGATAAGTTAGGAATTTCTCTATGGGCTTTAAGGGTGTGTTCCCAATCTTTTCGAGTTTCGGAATCTAACTTTTCAGCCGTTATGTGAATTATCAACGGATCCCAGTTAGTGGTTGGAACTTCTAAATTTGTCAAAGATGCATGGCATTCCTTGGTTGTGTCGAGAATTACTCTAATCGCAGCTGGCGATGCTTTCGAACACTTTGGAATAGCGTAAAGCATTCGTAGAATTGTGTCAACTATGACGCGTTTGTTGTGATACCTATCTTCTAAGGTTTTCCACGCCTAGTCGTAACTAGCTCCAGTTGAAGAAAAATGCTTTATTAGGCGCTCTGCCTCGCCCTTTACAGAGTTTTTAAGGTAGTACATTTTTTGAACTTTGCTGTACAACGTACTTCTGTGCACAAGTGACAGGTATAAGTCACGAAAGGGAACCCATTCTAAATATTGTCCAGAAAATGTTGGAAGTGAGATTTTGGGTAATTTGACGTCGCTTGAATTAGTAACGTTGTTGTCTTGCCTGCTAGGGCTAACAAAAGTACTTTGTAATACACTAGGCGAAACATTATTAGTAGGAATCGAATCGTAGAGAAAGACCTTAAAAGCAATGTATTTATCCTCAAATAAAGAGTTTCGATCTTCTACGCAGTAAGATATTTCTGTACACTTTAGGTCATTTTCCCTTATGCACTTGTTAATTTTTGCATGGTTAGTAGAAAAAATGGTGTACATACCATCTACCCTTTCTAGCAGCACCGTTATGAAACCCTTTGTTAGCTCTTCCGGATTCATCTTCCCCACTTTGTCCTTAAGTTTCTCCTGGTCTTGCTGCAAATCCTCTTGTTCAGCGACCAGCATCATTACCTCATTCAGCGTCTCTTCTTTTGGCATGTTTAGTGCTCTCAATTATTTATTTTTTTTTTATTTAAATGAAAGCACTTATTGCAATTACGTCTTAGATTTTTTCTGTTTTAGAAATCACGCATATATTAAAACAATGACTTTTTATTTAAGAAGTCCCTGCTCGGGCGCCAAAAAATGTTTAAGCAATTTTGTTTATTAACGCGGTGTATCGCTGACAACCGCTTTCTGATACAGCGTACAAAAAGAGTGTCCCTGGTAACATGTTTCAAATGCTTATTTATAACATTCCAACTTAGAGTAACAGTAATATCGTATGATCTAAGTAAGAGCTCATAACAAAAGAAAATATGTATGTATATATGAAGAAATTATGAATATTAATATGGATATTACTATACAAGTATGTGCAAAATTTGTACGTACGTACATACTTACATACATACAAGCATTCAAACATACATATGTATATACAGCTGCCAAATGCACAAGCAGAATGCAATGTAGGGCTTGGCATAAGTACCTGTGCAGTTACATACGTACATATGTACATATATGTATATGTATGTAGATGCGTACATACCTATGAAAGCGATTAGAAACACTAGTGGCTTGAGTTATTATTATACAGTAGTGGCTAGAAATATAATTACAGTTCATATAATTATGAGAAAAACGAACTTAGATAAATTTAATATTAAAACTAAAGATATTGCTGGAACACACGCCAAAGTGAAAATATTCAGGGGCTGAAGGCCCGACGATAACGACGACAGAGAAACAGCCGCTGGAGAGTCTTCAGATGGTAGTGAAGCCGTGTCTGCGCATGGGACCATTTTCGAGGAACAGATGAAAGTGGTGGCCGAGGACGCCAGTAGTCTGGTCGAACAGGCGGAGATCCCGTAGATAAATGAGCAAGGTCGAACAGATAAACCTGAAGCACTCGAGTTGCGCTTCAGACAAGCTGAGGGTCTTTCTAGGGGAAGGAGACTACGACCTTGCTATAATCCAAAA
Source organism: Philophylla caesio (assembly GCA_963971545.1). NCBI lineage: Eukaryota > Metazoa > Arthropoda > Insecta > Diptera > Tephritidae > Philophylla > Philophylla caesio. The sequence goes on from OZ020605.1 coordinate 6,345,329, forward strand.
GCCCTGCGTTCGAGGATCTACCATCATGGGCCTAAATTTTCCTGGGTATAAGGTGTTCTATGCTCACAATAACGGTACGCCGAGAGTCTGCGTCCTGGCTAAAAAGGAGTATAATGCCTATTTGTGTCCTTCTTTCAGCAAACCTGGCCTAGTAGTCATTGGACTGATGCATAACGGGAGACTGATCCAAATTGCACCAGCCTACTTCTCGCATGACAGAGAGAACCCTCCCGCGGAGGTGAAGGCCCTAGTCGAATCTGCGTCACAACAACAGATAGAATGCGATGCAAACGCGAGACATCGCCTTTGGGACAGCAGCGAGACGAACGAAAGGGGTGAGTCACTCCTTGATTTTCTAATAAATACCAAAATGTCAATATGTAATATTGGGGCTACTCTGACTTTTGTATTTCCGAGAACGGATACACATCAAGGCTGTATGGTCCTTAACTATGTTACCTTGTTGTGGAGGCAAGTGAAAGTTGTATTCCTTCCGAAGGGGCCATAGTATTGCTAGGGACTTTCGACCGATCAGTCTCACGTCCTTTCTTCTCAAACCGTTTGAGAGGGTTCTGGACTCGCATTTCCGGGTGTTATTCCCGAGAGATAGCGTATCTGAAGCGCAGCATGCGTACTTGAAGGGTAGATCCATGGATACGGCTCTTCACGAGGTTGTCAGAACGGTTGAAAGATCTCTGGAATTCAAGCAATACACATTGGCATCTTTCCTCGACATAGAGGGCGCCTTCAACAATGTTCGAACAGAAGCTATTCTTGAATTTTTGGACGAGATAGGCTTCGAAAAATGTATTAGCTCCTGGTTAATTGCAATGACCAACTGCGCTGTTACGAGGATCGTAAGTAGGGAAACTTCGCTAGGTGGAGTGTTATCCCCACTTTTATGGCTAATCACTATCAACCAGGCGCTACTGTAGGTGGGGTGAAGCCAGTGGCTTATGCTGATAATGTAGTGATCCTTGTAACTTGCTTATTTCCGTCTGTGATGAGCAACATCATGGTGGGGGCTCTAAACAAGAATACCAAATGGGTCGACCACTGTGGTTTAAGCGTTACCTCAGATAAAACAGTCCTGATGTTTTTCACGGCCAAGACCAAGATTCCCAATTTCGAGCTACCGAGGCTGAACGGCCAAGCACTCTGCTTATACAGTCAGGCAAAGTATATCGGAATCATTATAGATCCTAAGTTGAATTAAAAAATAAATATCGAAGAGAGAGTGAGGAAACCGAGCATCGCGGTCTTACCCTGCGAGCGGCTTCTGGGGTCTTCACCCGAAAATAGTCCTTTGGATCTACACAGCCGTAGTTCGTCCAATTCTATGCTATGGTTCTTTGGTCTGGTGGACAGCCTTACATAGCCAATATAACAAAGTTAAGCTGGGCAGAGTGCAGAGATCAGCGTGCATTAGGGTGACGGAGGCATTGACCACGGAGGCATGTCTTACCACCTGCCTCAACATGCTAGTGTCTTTCAGGCTGAGATTTTTGCTATTGCCGAAGGCTGTCGCGAATTAGGTTGTAACTGCCTTCCGAAAATACAGGATGAGCGTGTAGCCATCTTCTCAGATAGCCAGGCGGCCATATTAGCTCTGGCATCTTTCATAACAAAATCGAAGCTGGTCAAGCTGTGCAGAACTCTATTGAATGGAGTCTGCAACAAGCTTTCGGTAGATTTAGTTTGGGTTCCTGGACACCGCAACCTAGCCGGAAACGAAGTAGCCGATCAGCTGGCCAGAGAGGGGTCCTTGGCGACCTCGGATGAGGTGCAGACCCCAACCGCGCTAGAAGTAAAAAACAAAACAATTTACCTCCTCCACCTTCAGCAATCCGCTCAACGGTGGCGCACAGCCAGGACATCCATTCTTCTGGCGAAGGGTAGGCCTAACGTTGCGGGACTCGTGTCAGTTCTCACAGGGCACTGGCCGATAGGTGGTCACGCTAGAGGACTTGGAATTGCCCATTATGACTACTGCAGGAGCTGCAGGGATGAAGATGAACAAGAGACAGTTGAGCACCTTCTGTGCAGATGTACAGCTCTAATGCGGCAGCGTAAGGCCAGTATGGGAGCGTTTGAGTACAATTCTCTGCAAGATTTTGGCAGTCAGAGTCTCAACAACATTCTAAAGTTCATTAACTACGCTAGTTGGTTGTAACGCCATAACCCGAGGTTCATTGGTATCAAAGCGGCACTCAGTTGCTAATTGAGCGTTGAGCTCCATCATCGCCAATAAAACCTAACCTATCCTATGTACTCGTATATTTATACTTGAAGAATAAATTACTTTGTATGTTGGTAAAATTTTACGTTTATTCCTTTTTTTTGGGATTTAAAAGACCAGTAAATAAATACATGAATTACAACAAAGTGTTCTTCTTTTTTATAAGGTTATTTTGAATACTACTATAATAGTACGATTACAGAAGTGTTACATTTTTTTGACAAATTAAAAATTACGAATCAAAACTTCCTGAAGTTCGGGATCCCGGGTTTATCACGGAATTTTATTTTCAAATCTCGAAAATCCCGGGATCAATAAAACGCCAAAAATGTACATCCCTACTACATATGTACGTATGTATATATGTATGTATAAAACAATGAGTATTGCTGAATTAGGGCATATACTAGAATTCATCTGAATCATTTTAGAACTTTTGTATGGCTGTCTATACTAACTTGGTAAATATGTATGTATGTATGCAGGGGCGGATACATGAGGCGGGGCGACCGCTACAGTTGAACGAAATTTAAAAGATACAAAAATCTTCATTTCATTATAAGATATACATAGGTAGCTGCCACAACAAACTTGATTTGTCTCACGAAAGCGTCTATATCAATTTTCATTCGCCTCCCCTCAAAAAACGTTCTGGATCCGTCCCTTTATGTATACAGGTACTTAAAGAAACTCCGAAAATGCTCGTGAGTATTGAAAATGCATAAAATAAATGATGATCGCATATGTATGTACATATATTTTTCTATGTAATACGAGTGTAAAGTTAAAATATGTATATATACAAGAATGATACAGAAGAAGATTGCGCCTTCCCAAATGCGTGACGTAAGCAAGTTAATAAAACACAAGTTTTATTTTTTTGCGGGCTGTATAGAAGACAGCATAACCGCGTTTATTGCTATGAGAATTGAATCTAAATCTAAGTTACAATAATTTGACTATTTATACCTAGATATGCCTGCGCTGCAACTGCATTCTGCTGCATGGCGTCGGTATTGTGCTGCGTGGTAAATTCATGCTGCTCCGCTGCGACTGCACGTTGACATTGTAAGTTGCTGCGCTTGTAATGTTTACAACATTAATTTCCATCACAGTTCTGCTGTCTCCAATCGTAACCCACATGTTTGTTTGTTGAGCGGGTCATGTTTACACAATTTGCATTTGGTTCGAGTGCAGTTGTGCTGGGTCGATCGTTCGCCGTTTCCGGTCTACATAGCTGTGCTCCACTTAGCATGATCGTCTTGCTATGCGTTTGTTGGTGCGGCCGAATTTATGATGGGTAATCATATTTCGGGCAACATGCGCTGTATTGGCTTTTCCTCGGGTTGACCATTAATTTGAAGTGGGTCAACTTGGTGTAGCCAGTTTATGGTTGGTGATCGAATAACGGAATGACATTTGCGTTATTCGATTCTCTGGAATGTGGGTCTGCAGTAAATTCCTAATTTACGGCATTTTGGTTGAGTGGATGGTTTCATATTTTGGTAGTTTAAATTATGATGGCTGTGTGGGTGGTTCTTAATGAATCAGCTTGAAGTGTTTGATATATGACGGCGAGTCATATGTCAAGCGGCTTGGGTGGTATTAACTTACTCTAAGTTAACTCTTCCCCTCTTAAGTCGATTGTCCTCAATCGGTATGGTTATTTTGATGAGTTACGCTATGGTTCGTAGTTGCAGAAATGGGCCTTCCATTGTTTTTGCAGTATCTTGTTTTGGTGATTGCAGTTCAGGCGATATATATAATTTTCTTTTATATTTATTGATACATATTAAAACAACAGTTATTACAATAATAGATAGTACAATTAATAAATCTGAACTTAAACTAATTAAATGAACATTTTTATTGTTTTTAAACAATAGTTCAATGTGTTCCTGTTGATTAATTTGCTTTAAGTGCAATTTTTCCAATTTTAATTCTGTTTGTGTAATATTTTTATTTTCTTTAATTTTTGTGATCTTATTTGGTAATATAAATGAATCATACATTTTGTTTTTAATATTTTCAAATGTTTTATTTGCGGCTATTACTTTACAATTTTCAAATTTTATTAGAAAGGTGCCTGTTTGTTTAATTTCTAATTTGTTACAATTGTGGAATATGCTTGAATGAAAATTTTTAAATATCAATATTCCAGCTAAAATTTCTTTAATTTCTGTTTCTTCTAATGGTTTTAAGTTACAATCAGCTTCTTTAAATTTAATAATATTTTTTAAACAGTTGTTATCTAATTTAATTAAATTTTTTTCCAGGTTGTCTTTTACAGTTTTTTTATACAAATTATTATTATCATCTGTAAGTATTTCATATTCATTTAAAGCTAATGAAAAATTTTTTTGATCGGGAATAGGTTCAAAAATTATTTTAGATAGGATGTTGGAGGAAAATTCGGGTATTAGTAGGGTTATAATAATATTGTCATTAAAAAAAACTACTGCTACTTTTATGCTATTGTACATGTCAAAGTCATTGATAAGGTCAAGCTCGGTCTGCGTTAATATGTCTGTTGGAATTATACCTAATTTACTTGAAAAAATTACTTGTCCTATGTCATTGATATTGCTTTGTAAAAGCGCAATATCATTATTAATTTGATATGTATGTCTTATGAATTCTAATTCGTCCTCTATGGTTTTGATTTTATTTTGAGTTGTTTCCCTAAATATGTTTATATATCTTTGAATCAAAGTTTGTTGTTTGTTTATATGATTAGTAATGTTACTAATTTGGTCTGTTAGGAGTTTATTAACGAGAATTAAATTGTTTACGTGGTCTACTGTATTCTTTTCGTTATTTTGAATTATTTCTAGTGCATCGTTTATTTGTTGTTCGTCATCGCTGTCCATAGTACCTGCTATGTATGTTAGTCCCTTTCCTACGATGTTTACTAAACCTCGTTTTGTCTTTGTATGTGGGTGTAAATAACTTATTTTCGCTTTGAGTAACAACAAGTTTTTATTTACCGTATCTTGTCTTCTAAGTTCGTTGCGGCTAAGGCTTCAATATTGTTTGAGATTAATAAAGTTGTTTCGTCGTAAGCTGTTAAGTTTATAAAGTGAAGAACTTTATTGAAGTGACTGATGGTCTTACGTTCTCCTATTTTGATAGGTATATATCCATTGTTATTTGCTAAGTCCTGTATGTCGATTTGTTGTGCAAAAATGGTTATCAATGATGAGACCAAGGTAATTATGATTAGCTTCATTTTGGTTATTTTTGGTGAAATTTTCCTAAGGGTAATAAAAATAAAACAAAAAATTTAACTTTGTTTGATATTATTTTTATTGATCTTAACAAATATTAATTCTCCCGGAGCGTATTGCTTCAATTCTTTCCTATTTTTGTTATGGTAAGCAAGATCAATTTTCTGTTTTTCCCTAATTTTATTTGATGTTTCTACCCTATGTTTATCTAATAATTGGGGGTCACTATTGACTCTCCTCCCAAAAAATTATTCTACTGGTTTTTCTCCAGTGGTGGAATGCACAGAGTGGTTATATTCCTTGACTGATTTTTCCAGAAGCTCGCTGAAAGAATGATGAGTTTTGTCGCATTGGAGACATCGCACTATTTCCTGCAATGTGGAATGAAATCGTTCCACTTGACCGTTGGAGCAGCTTGTGTATGGAGCTGTCCGATGAATTTCTATACCAAATTCGTTTTCCATCATGTAATTTATTGTTTCCGATCTAAACGACTTCTCATTATCCATAACTACGGTTTCTGGTATAAGAGAGAAAAGAATGTCCCTCAACGGTTGTCTTATATCCTCAGCTGCTTTAGATTTAATGGTTTTTGCAACTGCGTATTTGGATAATTTGTCTACTGCTGTCAGGATTAACTGATTTCCCATATGCAGTATGTCAATATGCACTATTTGGCCTGGGAATTTAGGAATAGGCGTTGCCTGAATTTCTAGTTTGGCCGGATGTCGGTCATATTTATTTTCTTTGCATACAATGCAAGTTTTAATTAGTTTCTTAATTTTCCCTGCCATTCCTGGAAAGTAATATTTCCTTAAAATTTGTAATTTATTTTCTTTACAACTCCTATGTGCTCTGTTATGTTCTTTAATAATGATTTCCTGCTGTTGCTGGATATCTGCTATATCCGCTACTTGTATTTGAGAAAATCTTATTTTAAATTTACCAAAGTGCATGGGATACAGTTTCTGTATTTTTCCCATTACGTCCTCTTCAGTTTGTATGCAATTTATTGCAGAAGGGTTTAAGTATTTTTTAAAAATCTGAACGAGATTCTCCTGCGAATAACTTGTTTCCGATACGATATGTCGATGGTAGGTAGGAAATACAATTTTGAATTGGTAATTTTGTGTTGTATCCTTATACAAAAAAATTTGGTTTTTAAACGCGTTAATTGGTGTTTCGACACTGTATATTAAGTTATGTGATGAGCTTCCATCGGAATTTGTTGCTATAGACAAGGAGTTAATTTCGGATTCTCCCTTTGGAATTCTGGACAATGCATCAGCAACGACGTTCTGCTTGCCAGGCTTGTAAAGCAACTCGTATGAGTATTCTTCTAATGATGCCTTCCATCTCTTCTTCTTAGAATTATTATTTTTATTGCTTAATGCATAAGTGAGAGGTTGGTGGTCAGTGAATATAAGTACCTTTGCTGAACCGTAAAGGTAATTTCTGAATGTGTCCAAAGCCCAAATTATAGCTAGCATCTCTTTTTCATTGGCAGCGTAATGCTCTTCGGCCCTATTTAATGTTCTGGAGATGAATGATATAGGTCTTGATTCCTGCGACAGTACCGCTCCAATAGCAAAATTGGAAGCATCTGTTACCAATTCAAATGGTTTTTTATAGTCTGGGTACGCAAGGATGACGTCTCTAGAAATTAGAGAGCGTTTTATGCAGTTAAAAGCTTTTACTGCCTCTTCATTCAAATTTATCTTCACTCTTGAAGACTTATGCTTTGATATCCTCCCCTCTTCCCCTCTTAAAAGAGATGTCAGGGGTTTTGCTAACTTCGCATAGTCCTTGATAAATTTGCGGTAGTATCCGGACATACCTAAAAAGCTGCGAAGCTCCTTTATGGATTTTGGTTGAGGGAAATTCGCAATTGTCTGCACTTTGGTAGGATTGGTTTTTACTCCAATCGGCGATATAACAAATCCCAAAAATTCAACCTCTTTTTTAAAAAAGTGGCATTTATCCAGCTGCACTTTCATATTTGCTTCTTCTAGCGTTTTAAATATTTTTTTTATGTGGTTAAGATGCTCCTCTTCTGTCTTATTAAAAATTATTATATCATCGAATAAATGTAAGAATATTTTCCAATATGCTCGTGCAGTATGTCGTCGAGTGCCCGTTGGAAAGTTGAAGGTGCATTTTTCAACCCAAATTGCAAACGTGTAAATTCGTACTTGCCGTTATTTATTGAAAAAGCAGTCTTCTGAATATCAGATTCCTTTAGAGGAATTTGATGAAAACCACTTTTCAAATCCAATACTGAAAAAAATTTATTTTCCCCTAAATTGGAAATCACTTCGGATATTTCCGGTATTGGATATCTATCTGCTGTCGTTACCGAATTCAGCTTACGATAGTCTATTACCATACGGTATTGTTTATTGCCCTCTGAGTCCGATTTTTTCGGAACAATCCATACTGGTGAATTGTAGGGAGACCTAGACGGTCTTATAATTCCATTCACTAACAAGCTTTTTACTTGCCCCTCAACTTCTGTTTTGAGAGATGCTGCATATGGATAACGCTTTGAGTAAACAGGAGTATCATTTACCGTCCTTATTTCTCCGACGACTTTTGTCGTATATGTTAATTTCTCATCTGGTTCTGAGAATAAATTTGGACATGTTTGAATCACTTTATTCATGTCAATCTTCTGCTGAGATGACAAGTGTTCGTCCTTTATTTGTATAACGTTCACTGATTGTGAGGGGAGCTGTTTGAGCTTTATTTTTTTCCCATTTTTAATAATTAATAAATGCTCACTAGTGTGTACGATGGCTCCGAGATCCCTTAGGGTATCATTTCCTAGGATTCCATCGAAAGTTTTTAATGATGGCATCAAATAAAATCTGATTTCATCATCGAGGTTAAACAACTTTAAATATGTATGTTCCTCGATTTTTATGTCGCCAACCACTGATTTAGCGTGGAATGGTTTTTTGTTTTTTATAATTTTTTTTACCAATTGTGGTTGGATATAGTTGTTACTAGATCCTGTGTCTATTAAAAACTTCAGTATTTTTCCACCCTCCGCCCTAGCCTCAAAATAGGGGAGCGAAGAGCTCATAAGGCTAAAAAAAATGAACATCTGTGGGTTCATCCTCTAAATGGTTACTTTCCTTCTGCTCTGAGATGTGGAAAGTCCTTTGTACCTTGTTTCCCTTCTGGGTGGGAGCCTCTGCAGGTCTTTTCCCTTGGTACTGATTTTGCGGTTTATTCATATAATTAACCCTACGCGAATGCAATGTCTGGTCGACATCCATTGGCTCGGGTCGCGGTTGTGGCTTCGGTGGCCTGGGTGGCGCATTTGCAAAGCGTGCATTATTATTTTGCCAATTTGCTTGTCTTGGTTGTGCGTCATGCGCTAACTGGGGGTAAAAATTCTGGGTGCGCGAAGCGTAATTATTTTTTGCTGCTTGCGGTTTTTGATACGATTGCCTTACGCTGTTGGCATGAATCGTTCTGAAATTCTGGTTATCCAGTTTTTGACAAAGGTGAAGGGCCTGAGGTAAGTCAACAGGTTCCTTCATACCTAGCAACCTTGGTAGGTCGCCATTCAACCCTCTTATGAAGGTGTCTAACGCTTTATTCCTGTAGGATTGCGTTAATATGTGCAGGGATTCGTTTCCCATTCCTTCACATCCTAATTTGTTTAGAATTAGCGAGAGGTGTTTATACACCTGCTGATAGAAATCAGAGACTGTATTGCTACCTTGCACCAGAGTTGTCATTTGGTATTCCAAGGTAGATAAGTCGCGCCTATCAGCATAGTGCATTGACAAGCATTTTATTATGGCTGGCCAATCAAGCGGTGTGTTATAAGATTCCAGAGCTGTGTCGGCTTGCCCGGTAATCTTGTTCCTAATCACACTTAGAATTCCATAATATTTTGGGGAGCCTTTTAATGGCTCGTACATATTAAGAATGCGGTCTACGCTTTTCTTCCAGGAATTAAATTCTCCTGGCCGCCCCGAGAATTCCTTAAGACACTTTACCACATCGGGTATTTTATCTAATTCGTTTAAGTTTCCCCTACTTCCTTCGTCTATTGGTTGGTCAACTGCTGACGCAAGACTGGAGTTAGGGTTTAGAATGGTTTGGACCACATGTGGTCCTTGTTGCCTTAAGACATTAGCTGCTATTTCTGAAATAAGCGCAGTAAGGTCTTGCATGCTTAATTGTGAATTTCCTGAAACCTGTGGTACAGAAGGATTCTGCGAGAGAGTTGGGGCTCTTATCAAATTGTTGGGGTTCGACATTTTGACAATAATTTGCTGAAAAATAGAAAAATTCCAAATATCTACTTTTAAGTTTTTAATATAAAAAAATAGGCTAATGTATTATTTTTTTATTTAAAAAAAAAATTTTATTTATTAATTAATTTTTTTTTCAAATTTTCATTGGTCGAAGTAATCTTATGGATTCTTCCTCAATGTTTTCGCTATTGTCATAGTCGAGATGTGTGGCTACTCTATTTTCTCCTATACAATCGAATATAATTTGCATAGCCCTAGCCTTTTCTTCGTTACTAACACCTGTAAATATGAAGGGTTTATGTCTTTTTAACTCACTATCTATGGCCACCTGTTCTATAATTTTGTCCAGTCCGTCGTAATCAAAGTCGGCTGGTAACGCGTCCATTTAATTATTAGGGAGTTAGTGGTAGGGTTTTTTTTTTTTTTTTTTACAATATATTATAATATATAAAAGTATGTATACTTAATACTATTTTTCTTACTCTACTGCTGGAACTTCAGGAACTGCTGGAGCTGCTGGGATTTTTGGCTGCTCTCGTCCGTTTAATGGATATTGGCTGCTCTCGTCCGTTGTTGATTAGAGTTGATTATTATTTTTAACCACACTTTCACTTTCTCCACTATAGCACTTTTATGTAGCGTTATAAAAGTTTTTATAGAGTTTTTATAGAGTTTTTATAAAGTTTTTATAGCGTAGGCTGGTACATAAACGATACCGCCGGTTTGCCTAGGCTACTAGGGGGCCTATCACTATAATCGTGTTGTAATTTTTAACACGCACTTATTTCGTTGCGAAACTATATTTTTTTTTTTTTTGCACGATACCTTACTTTTTTGTTTTCAGGTTTTTAACAAGAGAGTTTTTTTTTCCTTTTTTTCACGATACCTTACTTTGTTTTCAGGTTTTTAACGAACGTTTTTTTTCTTTTTAAATATTCCGCGATGTCTTACTTTTTTGTTTTCAGACTACTTTTTTCGCGTCTCACTTTGCTTTCACGATTTAACTTTTTAAATATTCCGCGATGTCTTACTTTTTTGTTTTCAGACTACTTCTTTCGCGTCTCACTTTGCTTTAAAGATTTAACTTTTTATTTTACCGTTGCCTTACTTTTTAGTTTTCAGGACTTTACCGGATTTTGCTTTTTTAAGTTTCGAGCGCCGCGCTTCCTTACTTTTTATTTTCAGGATTTTTTTCTATTGCGAGACTCGAGACTTTTGCTCGGGCGCCAGTTAATAAAACACAAGTTTTATTTTTTTGCGGGCTGTATAGAAGACAGCATAACCGCGTTTATTGCTATGAGAATTGAATCTAAATCTAAGTTACAATAATTTGACTATTTATACCTAGATATGCCTGCGCTGCAACTGCATTCTGCTGCATGGCGTCGGTATTGTGCTGCGTGGTAAATTCATGCTGCTCCGCTGCGACTGCACGTTGACATTGTAAGTTGCTTCGCTTGTAATGTTTACAACATTAATTTCGATCACAGTTCTGCTGACTCCAATCGTAACCCACATGTTTGTTTGTTGAGCGGGTCATGTTTACACAATTTGCATTTCGTTCGAGTGCAGTTGTGCTGGGTCGATCGTTCGCTGGTTTCCGGTCTACATAGCTGTGCTCCACTTAGCATGATCGTCTTGCTATGCGTTTGTTGGTGCGGCCGAATTTATGATGGGTAATCATATTTCGGGCAACATGCGCTGTATTGGCTTTTCCTCGGGTTGACCATTAATTTGAAGTGGGTCAACTTGGTGTAGCCAGTTTATGGTTGGTGATCGAATAACGGAATGACATTTGCGTTATTCGATTCTCTGGAATGTGGGTCTGCAGTAAATTCCTAATTTACGGCATTTTGGTTGAGTGGATGGTTTCATATTTTGGTAGTTTAAATTATGATGGCTGTGTGGGTGGTTCTTAATGAATCAGCTTGAAGTGTTTGATATATGACGGCGAGTCATATGTCAAGCGGCTTGGGTGGTATTAACTTACTGTAAGTTAACTAGCATAAGGAGCGAAAAAGGGAATAAAGAAGAGTAAAAGTGGAAATGCGGCCGCAGAACAGCATTGCCACTTTTCGCAATTTTTTTCCCAAAACTAAACATTTTCTTTAATATCAGAACGGATTTGGTAAATTTTTTTCCAATTTAGAATTTTTTTTTCAATGTATTTTAGTAAAGTTTTGTTAAACTCAGTTTAAATTTAAACTTAGTTTCCACTCTATTAAATTTGTTCAAACCAAAACAAAGTAGTCAGCAAACAGCTGATAAGTTCAACTAAGTTTAACTCAGCCAGATCGGACGCTTAAACTTAGTTTAAATCTCGTTTAAATTTGACTGAAAAACTGCATACTAAGTTTAAACTCAGTTTAAAGAACAAAGATAAAAGAAAAAATTGAAGGTGTTGACGAGTGTTCCTACTGCGATAGCCCTCATACTATTCGTCAAAAACTTAAAAATGTATCCAAATGTGTTCATCTCTGAAAAAAAAATATCGCATTATAATTTTTTTAACAAGTTCCTGCAGTATATTTAAGAAGTTTTCATTACATTTTAGTCAAACTATAATTTAAAGACAATTTTTGTCCAATGTATCAAAGATGTTCTTTTTAACTTTCTGCTCTCAAAAAACCGTTTGTACTTGGAAATTCGACTGTATGTATGTAAGAAACTTAATCTTTCTACAAGTACAATAAAAAAAATCCCGAAATAATATATTAAAATTTGTCTTATTATTATAAAAGTTTTGTACTTAAATACGTAAGGAGCAATAAAAATGTTATTTAAGCGGGTCTCCTCATGTTAATCGATATTTGATTTTTCAGCTGTTAACATCCCTTAAAATTACAGCCCTTAATTCGACGTATTTTAGGAGATATTGCCAGTAATGTGTGCAGGTGTCGAACTTCGGTGTACAATGTACCCATACTTTAAAACGTTTTTTCTCAAAATCACATTTTTGCAACTTAATAATAATAATATGGCGCTTACACTATATAGCTCAATGTTTGGCCGAGCTTCTCCTACCATTTGTGGTGTGCGTCTTTCTTAATACCACAAATGGAGGGAACTACAGTTTTGTGCCGGCAGATGTATTTAATGGGAAGCCTTTTCAAGGCAGAAATACCCTCGGAGGTTTGCCATTGCCTGCCGAGGGGTGACCGCTATTAGAAAAAAACTTTTCTATGATTTAGATTTTACTTGCGCTGGCTGAGATTCGATGCTCGCGGCCACAGATTTACAGATAGTATAAAAATGAAAGCAAGGGATACTATTTCCAAAATTAGTGAAGTTAAAAATCAAAATCACTTTTAATGCGAAAACCATTCAAGAGCCAAACATAGTCCAGAGCAGAACCTTTTTCGGCGATATAGAGATCCAATTTTTTTCGTTATACAACTTATTGCGTATGGGGTTTAGTAGGTAACACATCGTTAAAATGGTGATTGTCTTCTCTCCTATAGAAAACTAGTCCCACCTCGGTGCATTCCGCCCCTCGCATTCTAGCTATTTATGTAGTTTTCTAAATAAGTAATCAACTCTTTATTTCGCTTAAATGACGATTTGTCAAGCTGGAACGATATTCCGTAAAAAAATCCAAAAAAATCAATGGTATTTGAACCCAATTCAATATATGTACTAAAAAACTGCTCCTAAAATTAAAAAAAAAAAAATTGTATAGAAATGTTTGAAAGTTGGAGACAATTTTTCGTAATTTCTTTAATTTTTATGAACTGTTAAAAACGTTTAATATGCATGTTTTTTTTCATTCTCTGTTCTTGAAACACATACTTATTTTTCTGTGTGAAGTAATATTTTAATAAACAGTTCAATTTATATGCCTTTTTTATTTTTCTTGTTTTGGGAACCTTAAGGTCTTTGTGGTAGTTTAAGAAGAAATAAAACGCATATAATTTAATGCTATGGTCAAGAATTTAGTTGTAAAAAAGATAAGGCTTTGCCAATTTGTTTTAAAAATTATTTCGGGCTAGTGACTGCCGCAGCTGGCTCGAATAAATTCCAGCCGAGAGGCCCAATTTCCACCACCTTTTGCAGCATTTGGGGTCGTATGTGAACGCACCGAATATTCTCTTCAAAGCGTCTTAAAATGGCAAATTAAACTGAGTAAAAATCAAGTAATAGCTGTCAAAAAGACCAACTCCGAAAAAAGTATTGCCTCATTGAAAAAAACTCGTCTAAAATATGCACCCTCTACTTTTTTGGTCACGTTGAAATTTAGTGGAATTTTATAACACATATAGCATTATTTCAATTCATACCTCCATGCATACATACTGGCATGGTCATGCAAATAGCACATTTATGGTTAAGAAAAAAAAATGTAATTAATAAATGTTTGTTCATTTTTCTGTTGGCCTAGTAAATGTTAATATTTTACAATTTTATTGAGCTCAAGGCCAGTTTATGGAAGATTTGTTTGTGAAAAAACAACAACAGTTTTTAATGGTTGAAGTTATAGTACTATTTCGGAAATCACCACATTTCCTCATCAGACTTCTTTTTGATTATTAAATTAAATTAATTTTTAATTTAATTTTTCATAGCCACTTCTCTCAGGCTTTGAACCCGGGAGCTCGGAGTTGCAGAGCCAACACGCTACATGTTGTGCTACGCTAGCCGAGTTGGCTGTTGTGTTTATTTCATCTTCCTTAAACAAACCAACTACAAACAAGAGCAACTGATCTGCCGCTATTTAACTTGTTTGTGTGGTTGTTGTTTGTGTTTTTATTTTGCAAATTCTGTATAAATATTTTACTTTATATTATAATGCATTTTTAAGGCGTGCTCATCCTTGTCTACAAATGTTTGTTCATTTTTCTGTTGGCCTAGTAAATGTTAATATTTTACAATAACTTAAAAACTGTTGTTGTTTTTCCAAATAAAATCTTTATTAAAACTGGCCTCGAGCTCAATAAATTTGTCAATTATTAAAAGCATTTATAAGGCCAATAAATAACAAAAAATTTATATATGCAAGGATGAGCACACTTTAAATGCATTCTAAAAAATAGTAAAATTACTAAAACAAACAGAATTGCAAAAAACACAAAAAACAACCACACATCAAGTTTAATAGCGGCAGATCAGTTTCTCTTGTTTGTAGTTGGTTTGTTTAAGGAAAATGGAATAAACGCAACAGTCCACTCGGCTAGCGTAGCACAACATGTAGCGTGTTGGCTCTGCAACTCCGAGCTCCCGGGTTCAAAGCCTGGGAGAAGTGGTTATGAAAAATAAATTTAATTAATTTAATAAAAAGAAGTCTGATGAGGAAATGTGGTGATTTCCCAAATAATACTATAACTTCTACCATTTAAAAACTGTTATTGTTTTACCAATAAATTTGTCAATTATTAAAAACATTTATAAGGCCAATAAATAACAAAAAATTTAAAAAATAAAAAATTTTATTTTTCTTGAAAAATTACCATGCCTGTATATACACAATAATACTAAATAAATACTTCGTCATATCATAATTTTGTGTGGAACACTTACATAAAATTACGATATCATATTTTCGAATTGAGCGAAGAAATGGAAAAATAAATCTGATTTGACTGCAAAAATCCATTCAAATTGCATTACTGTGAAATATGCGTGAAATTTTATTTGTATCTCACGACAAAGTAGTACTCAGTTCACGTCGCAACATGCTAGCAACATGATACCAGCAACATTTCGGAACTTCTTTTTTGTTTTTCACTTTAAAAACCATTATTTTACATTTTTTTACCATAATGGTCTACGTAAAGACAAATCAAAAAAGAAAAATTATTTACTTCTTTTGGAAAAGTAGTTTTTGGGCATCATGTCATATGGCATATGACAAATTTGAATTTTAATAGATATTTTTATTTATTTTTAGATAGTTATCAGAAATATCGCTAAACTATTTACACAAAGTTAGCAGATAATCTAATTTTTGTAATAAAACCTACACATGTATGAAGTGATCTTTTATATTAAATATGAAACTCATTCGCTTTGTGAATGCTAACAATTTACTGGGTACACTAATCAAAATATTTTTTCTGTTTATTTATTCAAAAAACTTTAAAGAAAAATACAAAAATATAAAATAAACATATACATAAGTCCGCGACTATGCCATATGACAAAGTATAACCGAAAGGTTAAAATGCTTGTGTCATTTAAAAGTTTCAATTAAACAGAACATTGAAAAAAGTAAGTTTATTTAAAAAAATAAGTTTAAAACTCTATTCATCCCTTCTCTTTTTTTTTAATAGAGAACACAGCCGCACCACAAAAAGGGTGAAAATCCAATTCGAAATCTCAACAACTAAAACCACCATTTGGGCACCTGCCGCGCAATCCGCTGCAGCCCGCATGTTTGCAAAATCCAGAATAGCTGCTAAAAAAGACTAAAATTAGTTATACTACGAAAATTATGTTTAAAAACACTTATCAAAATTTGCCAATTTTTTCTGCGGCGATGGTCATACGTCCACCCACTTATTAACTTATTAGGATAATAAATGTATTTTTATTTGTCAATTAAAGTGCAGAGAATTGTCAAACAATAACATGCAAAACCAAGCTAAAAACTTGCTACAAGATATAAAATAATTTCATTAATATTACAAATTGATTACAAAAATTTGTTAGAACAAATATACAGTTTTGTAGGCCATTAAAATCTAGTAAATAAAGAGCAAGTTTGAAGACACTAAATACTACGGTTGACTTTTAAGATTTTTTAAGGGGGAAATTTTCGGAAAAATGCAACACAAAAAAATTTTAGAAATCACCGGTACCTTTAAGCGAATTCAAACTGTATGGGCTATAAAACTGCATACTCAATACCATGTGGCAATCAATGCTGCTGTCAAAATTTCACGGCAATCCAAATCGTAAACTAATTTACATTTTTAGTGCACAAATTGGCAGAATAAAACATAAAACACTGAAATTTTTTTTTTTTTCAATCAGAAACTGATGAAGCTACATACATACCAGAGGACGGCAATGAGTGCGCTCGAGTGTGCATATTCATCATCCCTAAAATTTGATACAAGCAAGCACAGCCGTCTGCTGCTGTGCGCTCATTCATGCTCACTCATAAACATAAAGGGCCGTACACATAAGACTTTCGCTTTGCTTTGCTTCAGAGTTTCGCTTTGACAGATAAGTTGAAGACCTGATGTTATATGAGTGCTGCTAAATACAAGGCGAGAAAAGTAAAGCAAAGCAAAACGAAGCAAAATCATGGCGAACTCTCAACATTTGTACACTTTGACAACCAACTGTTTGCATTTCCATTTTATTTCTGCGTGCATATACACACGATTTAGAAAATTTACTAGTATTTCATGGTTTTTGCGTGTATAATTACTTTTAAAAAGATAAAAGAAGAGAAATATTAATAAATAGCAAATAAAACACCTCTTTGATCGGTTTTTATTTATCTTGTCGAAATATGCTCGGCCTCAATATAGTTTATTACACGCGCGACTTTGAAGCATACATAAGTAGCATAACTACCGCTTAATTATATTAGTAAAACTCATTTCTTAATATTTTATTAAACAAAATATTTGGAATAGACACAAATAACAATTGACAACAAACCACTAACGTAGAAACTGTCAAAGCGTTCTATGTAGCAAACCTTCTACACCTCATGCTTTGTTGTTAAATTTCGAATTGTCAAGTAAGGCTGACATGTACGGGATATATCATTACATTTTCGAGTGTGGTAGTTCACATGATTGGCCGTGCATGTGAAGGCGCAAACTTGCGCATGGACACACTCGAGTGCACTCGGGCATCTACTAATGGCGATTTCTTTTCTACAAAAAATGTTGCACTTCATTGCCCCGCTCTTGTGTGTACGTGCGCAGAGGGCAATGTTAAGGCAACATTTTCTGTAGAAAAGAAAACGCCATAAGTATTTATCCTATTATTTACAGATAAAAGAAACGACTTAGTTAATTTTAATTAATATGTATTGTATACATTTATTTAACAAAAACATTTCATGAGATCCAACATGTAGATAGGGTTAGTATTTAAAAAAATTTTAAATAGTAGGAGTTAAATTTAAAATTAAAATAAACATTTTATAAGACTTAATTTAATTTCAAAGTTCTTAATCTGCTAGATAGAAAATTAAAGTTATAGGAACAAAAATCACATTTCAAAAACTCTCTTACACTATGTAGACTTAGGTCATAAAAATGCCAAATACCAAACAATGAATGCAAGTTTGAAGTTGTTTATCGCTAATCAACTACTGCTTGTAAAGAAAAATATTGTTATGGGTAACCCGAGTGGCTCGCAAACAACACTCGAGTGTCGCGAGCGTTTGTCGCCGGCGAGTGTGTTACATACATGCAACTTTGTATGCTGACGCAAATTTGTCCGACGGATAATGTAGCGAGCATGTATGCATCGTCATGATCGTATTGATCTATGAGCAAACAGACAAGCGACGGTTTGTACACGAAAACAACAAACCATGCAAAATACGGCTACATGCGCGAGTATACACACAATTTCTGCACTCGTTGCAGTTCTCTGATACATACATATAATTATCTAACGCTAAGTGAGTAACTGACTGTTTGGGAGTTAATAACTCTGCGTTACAAACACCGCGTTACACACATTCTGTCCTATGAACCTAATATACTTTTTCGGAAAGGGGAGAAAAAATAAAAATACACGTGTACCGGCGATTTTCATGTACACGTCAGAATTTTTTTTTTATGTATAAAGTATTTTTTCTATACATATATTCTTTAAATACTTTTATACATAAAAAAAAAATTCTGACGTGTACATGAAAATCGCCGATACACGTGTATTTTTATTTTTTCTCCCCTTTCCGAAAAAGTTTATTTGGTTCATAGGACAGAACTAAAGCTCGTTTTTGTAACGCAGTGTAATGAGACAATAAAGACACAGATAAATGATTTTTGTACAGTATATGTATATGTACATATGTAGTATATGCAATATTCAAACGCTTTAAAATGAGTATGTCAAACTGTACCTGGTAACGTTGGGAACAGCAACGACCGCAACATGACTGCATTAAACCGACGGCGCTGTTTGTTGAATGAGCAGGACTAGCGATAGGTGATGGCGAGCCAGTACGCTTTGGTTGACCGTTGTATGGTATTTCAAGCTCGACAAATTCTCGATCCTTTTGATCAGATGTTTTGTTATTTTGCGTTATTAGTTTGTTAATTGATAGGAATATATGTGTTGAGCAGCATTGTATGAAGTGTTTTAGAAAACGAGCGCACGCACAGCAATAATTACATCGGAAAACAGAGGAAAAAGAGGGAAACATTTACTAACGAATTGCAAGGTATGTATGTGTTTATGTATGAAAACATACTCGTATATAATAGGGGCATGTTTGTTTTTTGCAGTTATGAAGTTTGAACATTAACAAAAAAGAATGAAGTCGAAAGACCTGGGAAGTGATGTTATTTTCCTTGTAGGTCTTATCGAGTAGAACGAGAATCCAATTTTGGAATTTGTCAAACACCCCTTAATCTCGACTTAACCTTAAAAAACCGATTTTTCGTGCTTTTGTGCACTTCTTAGCCCATATCTTAGCTAATTAACAACCGATTTTCATTCTAAGAACGGTTTAAGTAAGAAGAAACTCAGACCTTTTGAAAGATATATAGACGTCTTAAAATTTACTTGTTTTTGCACAACAAACATAAATTTTGCTACCCTTTTTCTTCTTTTTTTGACTTTGGCGATATTTTCACACACTATTTTATAAAAACACAAAATTTTTGATTAGATTCAAAGAGTACGTTTAATACCGAGTTCAACGAATGTTTCTTTTAAAAAATCGGCCAAAAAGTGACTGAGTTATATTACTTTTTATAAGAACGAAATTTTTGCAAAAATTTGCTTCTGTTGTTCCCAAGGAAATTATCACTTAATTTTTGAGTTTTTACTCAAGTTTGAAGTCTTTATATCTTTATCTTTTGTTGTGTTTGCTGTTAAATTGGATAAAGATCGTGGTAAAGTAAAACTAAAATGTGCGACAAGCGTAATAAGTTTTGCTACATTTGTGGCTTATTTACGGATACAAGTCGTCGGCGTGATTTTAAAAATAATATTGGTGTTGTAAAAATATATAACAAGATTTTCGAAAGGTTTTATAGTGCGACTCGCTGGTACGAGCCAGAATTTATTTGTGAATATTGCTGCACAACATTAAAAAAATTTAAAGTTCAACAATCAATTACTTTGCCCTTTTCTGTGCATCATCAGGTATATCATAAACAAGACGATTGCTATTTTTGCAAAACAAACGTTTCAGGTCACAATTTTAAATCGCGGAAAAACGTAAAGAATGCGAATGTTGTTACGGTTACAAAACCAAAATACTTAAATGCCGAAGTGCCTACAAAAAGTGAGTCAATTGATGCTGGTGAAACATATTTAGTAGAGGAAGAATTTCTTCCTTGTAAATCAAAATCAACGGAAAGGCATTTGGTTTCAAATTCTGATTTCGCCGATCTCGTGCGTGATTTGCATTTATCGAAACGAGAATCACGAGGTTCACGACTAAAGCAGTGGAATTTAGTGGAAAAATATTTTCAAATAACATCGGGTAGAAAATGCGACCGCCATTTGATACATAGAGAAAGTTTTAAAACTGATGGCAATGTAGTACATTGTGTAAATGTAACCAAATTATTTTTGGCTTTAAATTATAATTATAATGCGGATGAATGGCGACTTTTCATTGATGGATCGTGTAAAAGTATGTACCCTAACAAAAAAAAAATACATTCGTGTTCCCTTAATGAAGTCTTCAATGTCACCCTTAGGTTTAAAAGCTGTGTTATTACACAATGAAAATCTCATACCATCAGTTCCGATCGCGTATGGGGTTAACAAGAAAGAAACGTATGAAATGATGGAAAAAATTTTACGGTTGATCGACTATGCCACGCATAAATGGAAAGTCATCGCTGACTTAAAAGTGTTGACAATTTTATTTGGCATGCAAGGTGGCTACACAAAATATCCTTGCTACCTTTGTGAATGGGAAAGTCGGGCATCCAATCGCTATGATCGCAAAGCATGGCCATCTCGAGAGTCACATCAGATAGGTAAGAAAAACGTTTTAAGCCTCCCATTGGTAAAATCTGAGGATGTTGTCTTACCACCACTACACTTGAAGCTAGGATACATGAAACAATTTGTAAAGAAATTGGATGTTAATAGCGAAGCTATTTCCAAAATTAAGTGAAGCTAAAATAAAAGCCGGTATTTATTAATTTGTTTTCATACCTACTTGTTTTTTATTTTTTTTATAATATGTGTATATAGGTATTTTAATTGGACCTCAAATTCGCAAAATTATGAGAGACGTTACCTTTATGAACAAGTTAAGCTGTGTTGAGAAACGTGCATGGAAGAGTTTTGTAGCGCTATGTGATAATTTCCTTGGGAACAACAGAAGCGACGACTACATCACGGTTGTAAACGAATTTTTAAGTGCATATGGTGAAATGGGTTGCAACATGTTGATAAAAATTCATTTCTTGCATTCGCATTTGGACTCCTTCCCACATAATCTGGGCCAGGTCAGTGATGAACAAGGCGAACACTTCCACCAAGAAATGGCTACGATCGAAAAACGTTTCGAAGGAAAAAACAAAATAAATATGATGGCAGAATATTGATCTATATATTTTCATTTAATAATATTAATTAGTAAATTAAGTTCGTTTTTGGTTACAAAGTCAAGGTGGGTTCGAACCCACGGCCAAACTCGCGTGTCCTTTACAAGGATAAACTCGCGTGTCCTTTATAAGGATATGTCGTATGGCCCCACGTTGGGCGCCAATTAGAGAAACAAGTGGTGTTTGTTTAAATGTTTTATTTTCCTTGCAAGAGAGCAAGGGCAGCCGGTGAAATCGGGTGAGTTAATACAACTGAAACATTAATTCGACGACTTCGCCTAAATACCTGAAAACTCAAACAGTCCCTGCCAGCTGCTGCACGTTGTCGACCGCGTGACTTGTGAATGCATTTCGGCAATTTACCGCTTGCACAAGTGTAATGCTTTCGCTGCTGCCGCGGCGATCACTTGTTAGTGTTAACTGTTGTTGTCATACGCAGACCCGTAGACGCGCCGTCAGCAATATCAGTGGGAGTGAAGTTGTTGTAGGAGTTTACGTTGTTGTCACGCGCAAACTTCCAGCTGCGCTGTCAGCAATATCAGTTAGAACAGAGTTTTGGCCGGATGCGAGTTTGCTGGTGTTAACTATGGTGTTAACTACTCCCCCTCTTGAAACGAAGGCGTCCTCGGCTTCTTTTATAACGTTATTCAGTACTATTGTATTTTTTCGTCGTTGCTTCAAAAAGATTGCGATGCTCCCAGCGATGGCTAATAGGATCAGGAGTATGGCGCTTCCTGATTGTAGAGAGCGGGTAGCAATGAGATCCCGCAGGTGTGCTATGTGCTTAAGGTTCTTTACATTAATCCTCTGCAGGTACGGCAGTGATAGCAAATCGATATGTTCAGTGAAGTTAACATGTTGGGTTGGTACAGCTTCAGGATGTGATCAAACTATCACATTCCAGTTGTTATAAGTAGTGGTGTTTATCGTAATATTACCTTTGAAGGTTATTAGCTTTGTCAAATTTCTGTCTTGTATTAAAGCGGGTTGGTCGTTAATTACAACCACGCCATCATCGACTTCCTCCATAGCAACAACATGATCAGCGGACTTTGATTTGCATTCTGCGAAGTGTTGGTTGAGTAGTTGTCGAACACAGGGGCTCTCTCTCCTTCAACGGTCGGCAGAAACTTGCCATTATGGATTCCTTACAATTGTAGAGCGGAATGAATTCCCTATTGCATTCAGCTACGAGATTCGTCTCTAAAGAAATAATCTTTCCTTGTTGGACAACGGGCAGCAAGTTTACATTATTACAAATCCTAGCTATTTTTGGATATTTAATAACAAAATAAATGGATTGCATATCTTGGAATATCTTAACTTTAGAAACAGAAAGTAAGTCACTTATACAAGTGTTTGTAGAGTGCTCAGCAGCTAACAAATTGTTTAGTTCCATACCGTTAAGCAGTACGGGGTTGATAACATTTAATTTTCCTAGAGTTACTGATGATATAATGGTTTCCAGTTCCATTATCACCGCTCTATTTCTACTAGTGGTTAAAGAAAAGAGATTTCCCTTATCTATTTGTGTCTGTTTTGCCCTTTTTAAGAGATTATTAACTGCCAATGTCAATTCATTAATTTGTCTCTGCATAGCTGAATTAATGGTTATCTGTTGTTCGTTTGCCTTATTAAGGTTTCAGCTCTGGTCTCAACTTCTTGAAAATCTTCAAAGTCTGGTGTACCGGCTATGTATTTTAATGCAGTCCCCATAATATTAATGCCTCGGGCATGTCGGTGGTGTATTTTGACCGCGTCCAGTAGTCTTAATATTTCATTTGCGTCGTTTTGAAGAAGTTGCTTGATGTGGGATTGTGGAAATTGGTCTAGTATTCTGTCCGTCTCCTCAGCTATTGTTACGAATTCTGACAAGTTCGTTTTGTGGAGTAGAAACCCATATTGCTCGTGGATAGCTACCTTTCCTGCTGTAATCGGGATGTAGTTGGAGCTGGTGTAGTTAAGTATCCTCGCGTTAGCCCAAAGGCTTATTAAGAGTAAAGCAACCCTAAAGAAAAAGAGGAGAATTTTCAGTGTTTTAAATTGGTTTTGTGCACTTTCCGCCCGTCAATCAAAACAAATGTACCTAGATCTTTTTGGACTAATTTTGCAGTATAAAATTTAGTGAATTTGTTTCCAATCCTTTTATTAGTTGTCACAAAAACTGTATCCCCTGGTTTGTATTGCAGTGTTTGTCTTTTTGCGTTATGTCTCTGTAAATCTTTTTGTTGGGTACGTATAAGTTTACCTTTTATTTCGTCAATCAATTCGTCCGGTATTGCATGAATGACATCTATGGGCCTCTTATTCGTTACGGAATGGATGGTGCGGTTGTATTTAGTCGTTGCAAGCAGGATTAATTCGACCGTATCGGAAATGCAAGTATCATGTTTTTGACAACGCGCGATCTCCGTAAGGGTGCTATGGAACCTGTCCACCTGCCCGTTAGTCGTACTATGTGCAGGTGGTGTGGTGTAGATCGTGACCCCGAAGTGGTTTTTGAGAATCGCTTTGATGGTTTCTGAATTCAACGACCTTTCATTGTCGCAAACTAACACTCTAGTATTCCTGTAGAAATTTAGAAGTTCGTAAATTGGTACTTTAATATCCACTACGGCTCTAGATTTTACTGGGAAAACTATTGCGAATTTGGAAAACTTATCTATTGCTGTAAGGAAGTGTGTTTTGTCCAATGAGTAAATATCAACGTGAAGGATTTCCCCTGGATACGAAGGTGTAGGAGTTGATCCTATTTCAGGATTTAGCCTCATGACATATTTTGCAGTTCGAAATTATTTCTTTTAGGATTTTCCGTAAATCGGGAAAGTAATAGCTCTCAAGGACTTGTTGTTCATTTTCACGAAGAGACCTATGAGCTCGATTATGTTCGGTTTGGAGGATTTCGCGTTGATCTTCGCTATTGAAAACGTCGATTACCTGTTTTGTGGTGTGACGGAATTTTACTGATGGGAAAGCTGTGATAAGCTCATTTTGAATTCGTGCCAAAGTTGGCAGTTCACATAGCAATCCGTTAACAACGTTCGGATTAACACATTGTTTCATGGATTTCATTAAATCACCTTGGCTGTTAAAGGTTATTCGATGCCTTACTCGTGATCTAAAGATTATTGTTGAGTTAACTGGTAATATGTTGCCTTCTTCGAGAATAATCTGAGTTTGGCAGCAATTATTGGGGTTTTTTACTGTGGGTATTGTTTAAGTAAGTGATTACTCACTGTTAGCGGCCATGCTTTCAGACTCCACTTTGTGATTCAGTGCATTTATATGCTGCCGGGATAGTGCATCGGCTACGAAGTTTTCTTTCCCTGGTTTGTAGTGAAACTGTGGTGAATACTCTTCCACAAAAACGCGCCACTTTTTCAATTTGGCGTTTGGGTTTTTGTCGGACAAAGCAAAGATAAGCTTTTGATGATCAGTATAGATGTTTAGATGTTTTACGCCGTACAAATAGTTTCGAAGTTTTTGTAGAGCCCATACTATCGCCAAGAGCTCCCTCTCGTTAGTTGCATAAATTTCTTCTGTTGGAGACAGGGTTCTCGAGATCATGGTGATAGGTCTTCCGTTTTGTGATAAAACGGCACCTATGGCGTGTGAAGAGGCATCCGTGGTCAAGTCAAAGGGGTGTTTGTAGTCAGGGTAATGGAGCAGAACATCTTCCGAAGCAAGTATGCTTTTAATTTTATTGAATGCTTCTTCGCCCAAGGCTATTTCGACTTTCCGAGATTTGTTAGCACCGACATTTCCGTTTTCTCCACGCAAGTATTTTGTAAGTGGCTTTGCAATCGAAGCATAGTCCCTTACAAACCGTCTATAATAGCCAGCTAACCCTAGAAACGATCGTAAAGCCCTTATCGACTTGGGGGTAGCGTAGCCCAAAATATCCTTGACTTTATTGGGGCATGTTCTAATACCTTCTCTGGATACTGTAAAACCTTAAAACTCAACACTCTCTTGAAAAAATTTCGACTTGTCAGCGGACACTCGCATATTACTTAGCAGCGTAAAGTTTGTTTAATACTCTGTCAATGTCCTTTAGATGTTGTTCAGCATTTTCAGAAAAAATTATGACATCATCTATATAGACATGGCATATTTTACCTATTTCTTCCCTTAGAACGTCATTAATGGCTCTCTGAAAAATGCTTGGAGCATTTTTTAAGCCAAAGGGAAGCCTGCAAAATTCAAATTTGCCATTGTTGACCGAGAATGCTGTTTTCTCTCGATCCCTTTCCGCTAGCTTAATCTGATGAAAGCCAGACTTTAGATCTATGGTGGAAAAAAACCTGGCGTTTCCCATGTTAGCTAAAATTACAGGAATCGGATACTTGTCAC
The DNA here is from genome assembly GCA_963971545.1 of Philophylla caesio. Taxonomy (NCBI): domain Eukaryota; kingdom Metazoa; phylum Arthropoda; class Insecta; order Diptera; family Tephritidae; genus Philophylla; species Philophylla caesio. The sequence continues at coordinate 6,371,130 of OZ020605.1, forward strand.
TTATTGTTTTACTATTTAATTTCCGGAAGTCAATTACCTGTCTTGACTTCTTGTTGCCATCTTCATCTATGCCCTTTTTACCCACAACAAATCGGGTTATTATAAGGAGAACGGGATGGGTTTATTATACCGTCACGCAACAAGTTCGATATTTCCTTGTTCACGAACTCAGCTGAGGCAATGGCATACGGATAACTCCTTGAGTAAACTGGGAGATCGTCGGTGGTCCTTATTGTTCGAATGATACCGGTATTATAGGGCAGCGCTTCAGCGAAAACCCTAGCGTGGCATTGTAACACCGCATGAATATTTAACTCGTCTTTCGGGATTTGCGTATCCGTTTCTACTAATTTATTAACATCTGGGCAAGAATAATACAAAAGCTATTCCTGCCCACCGTCGTAATATAAAAGTCCACTTTTTAGATCTATTTTACCGTTTACTTCCTTTAGCAAGTCGAACCCTATAATTCCATCAAATGTCTCTAAGCTGGGTAGTATAAAGAATCTAGTATTTTTATTAAAAATATTTATTGTGCAATGTTTGTCAATTTTAGTGGTGCCGTGAATTGATTTTACCGTAAAGGGATGCTTTACAGGTTTTATTGCCCTTAGGGCTTTGAGCTGTTTGACATAACTCTTTGCGGCACCAGTATCAATCAGGAATTTTATACCTCTTCCCCCGATTGTCCTCTCGGCATAGGGCAAGAGGGATTTTGCCCTAAAAAATTAATATCATCCTTTGGTACGTCCTGAGAATCCTCTGCGCTTCTATCTTCATACCCCTCGTTCTGGTAGTAACTGTCATATTGAGCATCGGTCCAATATTCTCCTTCAGGTTCTTCCTGTTCGTGGGTAAGGTGATTTACTCGTTGTATTTTTTTTTACTGCCTGCTGGTCACTTCCATGTGGTCTTTTTTCTGTCTTTTCTCTATTCAGAGACGTTGCTACCTGTTGCCCAAATTGCTGGGTAGCGTTTCGGTTGAGCGTGCCGCCTGTATTACCAATATTCGGACGATATGCTCTCGGGTAGGCTCCTTGCTGGCGGTACCTGTCGTCATTACCAATTAGTGGTTGAGGTATATTTTGTCTGAGCCTAGAAAGGGATGGGTCTACATCCATTGGTACTGGAGTTTGCGGCTTGGTCAGGTGGAACTTTGCGGTATTGTGGTAAATATGGGTACTGGTTGGGGCACTGAATCACTTGCCTATTAAAGGAGTGGGCAAACATAGACCTTGCTTGGTTTGCTTCAAGCTCTTGTGCTAAGGCCAACGCGGAAGGAAGATCGTTAGGTCAAGAGGAAAAAAGGACATCGCACAAGGGGCGATTGAGACCTGAAATAAAAATGCGAAGGGCGTCCTCGCGATACTTCTTATTGAGTGATTCTATTAGGGTGGTATTTCCACCGTGAGTCATAATGGTTTTATTAACTATGAGAGTTAACTTTCTTTCCACGTCATCGTAGAACCCTGTTACTGATAATTTACCCTGTCTCAAGGTGGATAATTCCTGTTCTATTAAATGGATAGGTGTTTTATCGGCGTAGGCGAAGTCTAGCCGTGCAATGATTGCATGGAAATTCAAGACCGTGTTGAAGGACGATAGGACGCTATCTGCTGCTCCTATCACTTTATTACGGATGATACCCACCGCCTGATAGTGCTTTGAACAACCTTCATATCTCTCAAACACTTTATAGGCAGTGTGAGCCGCTTGTCTCCAGGACACATAACGTATAGGATCACCCTTGAATTCTGGCATTGTTTTCACCAGATCTAAGGACTCCTCACACGGTGCGTTTGCTAGGATTGTAACCGACTCATATTGAATGACCTGAGTTGGCGTCTCAATTCTTGCCAGCCTATTTGTAAGTACGTCTATGCGGGTTTGGAATTCCTGCCTAGAATGTTCTGTTGGAGTACGAATTGCGGTATTGAGAAGGGCTTGAAGAGTCTGGGCATCCATTGTCTTGTTCGAGTAAAGGAAATCTCAAATCCCAAATATTTAATAAGTATTATCATTATTGATTTCAATAAATTCACCTTAATTTGACAATCACTTTTATTTGCTGAACTCTCTACTTACATGAATATTCCCATCTTAGGCTAGTTTAGAATTCAATTAAATTTGGTGAATATTTGGTTTTGACTGCTCCTTCTCCTTTATGTTTACTTTGTCCCTCGCTGGCAACGCCTCGGCGTGGCGTGCAATACCTCTAAAATTTTTTAAAATTAATGTTCTAAGCCACACTGCAAAACTTTTTGCAAATTAAGGATTCTTGTTCCCACAGAATGTTTAAAGTTTATTACTGATCACATAATATTTTACTAGTTTTTGTTAAATTTCGTAGAATTTTTTGTTTACAAAGTCATCACAAGTTTTTGGTTAAATATCATACTACCGTACGTAGTATTTTTGTTCACAAATTTTTGGTTAAATTTCATACTACCATACGTAGTATTTTTGTTCAAAAATTTTTGGTTAAATTTCGTACTTCTTTACGTAGTATTTTTAGTTAGTTCACAAAGTCTTCACAACTTTTTTGGTTAAATTTCATTCTACCTTATGTAGCATTTTTGTTCAAAAAATTTTTGGTTACAAAGTCAAGGTGGGTTCGAACACACGGCCAAACTCGCGTGTCCTTTACAAGGATAAACTCGCGTGTCCTTTATAAGGATATGTCGTATGGCCCCACGTTGGGCGCCAATTAGAGAAACAAGTGGTGTTTGTTTAAATATTTTATTTCCCTTGCAAGAGAGCAAGGGCAGCCGGTGAAATCGGGTGAGTTAATACAACTGAAACATTAATTCGACGACTTCGCCTAAATACCTGAAAACTCAAACAGTCCCTGCCAGCTGCTGCACGTTGTCGACCGCGTGACTTGTGAATGCATTTCGGCAATTTACCGCTTGCACAAGTGTAATGCTTTCGCTGCTTCCGCGGCGATCTTTTGTTAGTTTAACTGTTGTTGTCATACGCAGACCCGTAGACGCGCCGTCAGCAATATCAGTGGGAGTGAAGTTGTTGTAGGAGTTTACGTTGTTGTCACGCGAGTTAATATCGTTCACACGATATGAGTTTAAAAAAATATCTTTTATCGCTACGCCGAAATGCGTGCTCTTTATTGATCTTCTAAAAACTGTCTTACATTTTGAATTCTTAGTTCTATTTATACTATTGAGATGTGGTGGTAGTTATCGTAGTGGATTATTCCATTGTCAGTTGTTTGTTGTTTACGAGTGTAGATATCTATTGTTTGTAGTGATAGTGCATTTCTATTGTTCCAATGATTGTCCGTTGCTTATGTGCAGGTCAGTTGTTTGTTGTTTACATGAAGTTCTCGGTAATGCATGTTTATCTGTTGTTTACGTGTTGATAATGCATTTCTCGGTAATGCATGTTTATCTGTTGTTTACGTGTTGATAATGCATTTCTTGATAATGCATGTTTTGGTTGTGGAAACGTTGTGCCTTGTGATGACGTCATTAACTCCCCTCCTTCTTAAAATGAAGCGTCCTCGCTACACTGCTGCTAGGTGTTGTTGTTGAAGACGGTTGAGTTCGATTTCGTAAAGTTCGTCCATTCGCCATTGTCTGCCAAGTGTTCTTTTATTTTCGCAGTATCGGCAGAGGTGTACTAGACCATAAGTGGTGACTGCTAAGGTAAGGAATGCAATTATGATGAAAAGTGTAAACTGTACAGGGTTCTCCTCGACAGGTATTAAAAACGTTGAGAGTTCTTGAATGTTGTTGAATTTGTATTTTGAGTCTGAGGAAAGGATACGGAGTACCTCAAGTTTTTCGCTATGTTGGTTGTGTATAACTTCTCTGAGTTGTTGTTGATGGTTATAATAAGTGATGCCATCGATGTTTGTAGATTCTTTAAAATGTATTAGTTTTGGGCCTGATATATGCATGTTGTTCCAAGTATGCTCATAATCCGTCAAGATGTGACCAGTCTCTAGGATTCGGAGTGGGGCGTTATTCTCATGGATTGTTTCGCATTGCGCAGGATTGTCTTTTAATATTTTTAAAGTGCAATTATCAGAGGGTTCTGATTTACAAATAAAGGTACTAATATAATTTTTACATTTTGATACTCTTTGATAATCGTTACATTTTGCAATCTTAGGATCTAAATTAATTTTACCATGCTTATGTGCTAAAGGATATACGTTAAATAGGTTACATTTAGTTTCAAGAATAGGGTATTTGTATATTGTTATAATTGCATGTTGTAGGTAACAGATATGAATGTCCGCATATTCTAATATATTGATTATTGGAAGATCCAACTGTTCATGGTTTATTAACTCATACACATCTTTCAAATTTAATGTGCCAGAATAAAAATTATTATTTTTCGCAAAATTAATAGTGTTCGCTATTGATTGAAGTTCATTATAGACTTCTGATATAACAATATTTTCGCTAATTGTTTTGGGATCAAGAGTTTCGAGTATTCTTTCGAACTGTGAGTTAATTGTTTTTTGCTTATTGTTATTTTCTATTAGCATATTAAGTGACGTTTTAATTTCTATAAGGTCATTGTGGTCTGGTGTGCCAGTGATGAATTTAAGGATGGAACCAAGGAAGTTAAGTGATCTCTTTGGTCTGTAGATATTTGGTATGAGTTGATTTTTTAAAGTTTCAATTCTGTTCACTAAAATTTGAGTCTCAGGGTAGTTTTCTAAATTATATGTAGATTTCATTACACTTTCGTAAGGCGCGAGTATTTTTGAAAGATTAGATATGTGATACAGGAAAGCTGTATTCTGATAAATGTAAACAGGATCTGTTTCCACTAGTACATATTTTCTATTGGTTAAGTCTATTATATTATCGCTAAATGATAGGGAAAAGTAAGATAAATACTACTCCGTACATGCCTTCACTCTGATGTTGTCCTTATGTATAATGAGTCCTTTATTTGTTGTTATCGTTTTTCCGTTGTCTTCTTTAACTATATGTTTCGCGTATGTTTTTACGTTTTTGTTCCGTCTATGCGTCTTGGAGTATATAACATCACCTTGTTTGTAATTCAGCTGTTTGCGATTGTGGTTGTGGTATCGTAAGACTCTGTCTTGGTTTTGTTGAAGGCGCTCTTTGATGCCAGGATACCCCTTTTGGTTGAAGAACACGTCCTCGGGTTTCTCGTTGGTCACTGAATGGATTGTCTTATTGTATTGTCGGACTGCTTCGTATATCTGTTCGTCAGGTGCTGAACTGTGTTGGTGTGCCAAGACTTTCGCGAGTTCGATTATCGTGCTATGCGTACGTTCGACTTGCCCGTTTGTTGTAGAATGAAAGGCAGGAGTTTTGGTGTGTGTTATTTGTAGTCGTTTGTAAATTTGTTGTGCACATATGCTAGTGAGTGTTGACTCGTTATCAGTCATTACAAACTTTGCGTTTGGGTATATTTGTGAGAGAATCTCGTCAACGTATTTGTATGTATCTTTCTTTGAGGGTATTTGTCTCAAATGGCAAAATTTTGAATATTTGTCGGTTGAGCTAATGTATATGTTATTGCTCATATAAAATAAGTCTAAGTGTATGCATTCGCCTACCTTGTTTGGTATTGGTGCTGAACCTATTGGTTGTTTATTTGGTCGGCGTTCATACTTGTTGGTAAGACATATTTCGCAGTCTTGTACTTCTTTTTTACAAGCGTCACGGATGTTCGGCCAGTAATATCTGAGTGAAATTTCCTGCGCGTTATTTTTATAATTTCTGTGAGCACGTCTGTGTGTGTCTTGTATGATTTGTTTTTGTTGTTCGGTTTCGGTGATGTCGTCTACCATTTTTTGGGCTAATACGATTGATAAGGTCGGAAATGTGTCAATAATGTCGTTTTCGACGTAAAATAATATTTGCTCGTCTATTTGAAGAGCGTTAGTTACCTTTGGTCTAATTATATTTTTTAGTCTGTCCAGTAATTCAGCTTTGGTGTTAAAGAAAAGTGTATGTCGACTGTTAGAAAAAATATTTTGTGATGATATTTCGATTAGGTTCGCATCTGATTGTTTTATAACAATTTGATTTTTAAAGCAGTTTAATGGTTGCTTTACTCGTTTGAGTTTTTGTGTTGGTGAGCTTTGTGCCGAATGTTGGGAGTCATCCGAATTTGATGTGTTGTTTATTTGCTGGCGAGAAAGTGCATCAGCGACAACGTTCTGGTGTCCAGGTTTGTAAACAAGTTTTGCGCCGTATTCTTCGATGAAATTCTTCCATCTTTTTAATTTTGTATTGGGGTTTTTTTCCGATATGGAGAAGATTAAAGATTGATGGTCAGTGTAAATAGTCAAATCCGCTATACCATATAAGTAGTTGCGGAGTTTCTGTAATGCCCACACAATTGCGAGTAACTCTTTCTCATTTGTAGAGTAGTTCTGTTCTGTTTGGCTGAGTGTTCGTGAAATAAATGATATGGGTTTTTTATTTTGGGATAATACAGCTCCTATAGCGTAATTGCTAGCGTCCGTGGTTAATTCAAAAGGTTTATCAAAATTTGGTTGGAAGAGTTCAACCTGGGTTTGCAGTTCTTCTTTTATTTTGTTTAGTGCTTCTAGTGCAGGTTCGTCTAAGGAGATTTTTATTTTTGCACTTTGATTTTTTGATATGCCACCGTTGTCTCCTCTGAGGAACGTAGTGAGTGGCTTGACGATGGCTGCAAAATTTTGTATAAATTTTCGATAATAACTGGCGAGACCTAGAAAGGATCTGAGTTCCCTCAGCGATTTGGGAATAGGAAAATCTTTAATAGTTTGTATTTTTATAGGGTCAACAGTTATCCGGTTATATTTTATTATGTGTCCTAAGTATTCTACAGAGTCATGAAAGAAGTGTGATTTCTCATTCGAAATCTTCATGTTGGCTTGGTGAAGTGCGTTTATAATTATGCGGATATGTTCGATATGTTCTTCGGGAGAGGAAGAATAAATGAGAACATCGTCTATATAAACGTAAGCGAACTTCCCGATATATGGTCTAAGAATATCGTCCATGCATCTTTGAAAAATGGATGGGGCATTTTTCAGGCCGAACGGCATACGAAGGAATTCGTACTTAGCTCCATTTACACTAAAGGCCGTTTTTTCTCTGTCAGATTCATTAATAAGGATCTGATGGAAGCCAGACTCTAAATCTAAATTAGTAAATACCTTTGCATTACCTAAATTCTGTATGGTCATAGCCACATCAGGTATGGGGTATCTATCTGTGATAGTTTGAGCGTTTAGCTTCTGAAAGTCTACGACCATTCTGCGCTTAGGTTTCCCTTGTTCATCGGTACCTTTTTTAGCGACAGTCCAAATGGGTGAGTTGTAAGGACTTTTGCTGTGTTGAATTATTTCGTTTTCTAGAAGTTTATTGATTTCTTTGTTAATAAACTCATTATCCGACATAGGGTACGGATATTGCTTTGTCCAAATAGGATCTTCGGAATTCGTCCTAATGGTGGCTTGTATCGTGGTAGTAAATGGTAGTATGGCGTTAGTACTTTCATTTTTTTGCACTATTTCGGCGATTTCCGCCCTGAATTTTTCATTATTAATTGTATAATTTATTCTCTGTACAGAGTCACTTTCTTTCTTGGCCCTATATTTATAACTGAGCTTGTACTCGAAAAGGTTGACCTCTGCTTTGATTGCTCTGAGCCCCTGTTCACCCAGAAGCATATCAAATTCTTCTAATGCATCTGTTTCAAAAAATGTGAGATTATGTTCTAATAATGTTATTATTTTGTTTGATTTGGTTATTGAGTGACCATGAAGAGTTTTTACTTTTACAGGTTTAATTTGAATAGGCTTACCGATATTGCATTTTGTACTTATATAGTTATTTGTTGCTCCAGTGTCGATGAGGATGTTTATAGTTTTGCCTGTATCCCTGCAGTGGCGTTGCAGACACGGCAAATCGTTCATACGCCTAAAAAAGCACTGCCGGTCTCGTATTCATCATCATCGTTATGTTCTGGTGCAAGCGATTGCAGTTCTTCGTCGCGTGTTTGGTTTACCCGCTGTACCTTCTGTTGTGTGTTGAAGTTGCGAGATGAAGGATTTCGTTCTCTCTTCTGTGGTTCTCCTCTGAATGGGTTATTTGGAGGTAGCCCTTGGTTTTGGCGGTTATAGCTGTTTTGTGGGGGTGCAGGATGGTTTCTGTTGAAGTTTGTAGATCTCATGTATTGGTGTGATTGATCTACTTCCATTGGTTGTTGCTGTTGCCTGGGTGCATTTTGTGTATATTGCACTCGCACGTCTGGTCTGTATCTTCGTGGGTCCTCGTGATATCTTCTGTTCTGAGGAGGTTGATGCTGCGGTGTATTGTTCGGTCTAAGGTGATGGTATTGCGGAACATCGAATTGTGAGTTCACGTTATCGTGATATATTGTGCTTGCGATAGCGTAGGCGGTCTCTAAATCTCTTGGGTTGTAGCTATAGAGGGTGCCGCTGGTATACTTGCTGTTTAATCCGAGAATAAATGTCCTGACGGCTTCCTGATTCGCATATTGTTGCATATCAGAAGGGGATGTTGAGTTCTCCATCTCGATTTTCGTGATTGCGAGGTTTAATGCCTTGTTGACTTCACAATGGAATTCTGCTAATGTCCTTTTACCTTGCGTTATTTTCTTCATTTCTTCCAGTAAGACATATAGAGGTCTCTGGTCCGCATAAGTGTAATCGAGGCGGTTAATTATTGAATAAAAATTGAACTTTGTATCGTGGTTGATTAGAATATCTGCTGCCTCTCCTTGAATTTTTGAGTGTACAATCGAGAGTGCCGTGTAGTATGTGGGTGTTGTAGTGTATTCCCTTATATTCTCCATGTGTATCCAAGCACGTTTCCTCCATGATCTATATTGATTCCTATCGCCTGTGAAGTTGGGTAACGTTTTGAATATTTCCAAGTTTATTTGCGATTGATCCGTGATGTTTGGTGTACATTCTACATGTTGATCTGTCGTAGTGAAAGTCTGGGTTTGTTGTGCTTCCAGGGTATTTACTTTTAATTGTGTATTGTTTAGAGCCTGTGTGAGGAGTTCTACCTGTGCTCGTAGAGTTGCGATGTCCTGAGCCATTGTATCGTCTTGGGGTATTGGGCGCAGATAGTTGAAAATTTGTTGGCGTTTATCGCGTGAGTCCAGGGTGAAGGATTCTCTTTAAAATCAGGAATCTTTTATTTCACTTTTCACTTTTTTTTTTCGGTTTAGGCTGCCTGCTATTTCAAGGTTTGCCTTTTTACGCGACTGGATAAACTTATTATATCTCACTTTTTTCAGAGACTGGTTTTGTGCTTTTCTTCAAAGCCGTGGAATTTTTTATTTTATTATCCTGTAGTTTCGAGGATATTTGGCTGTAGTCAAGAGTTTAGACCGGTTGAGCCCCCAGTTAATATCGTTCACACGATATGAGTTTAAAAAAATATCTTTTATCGCTGCGCCGAAATGCGTGCTCTTTATTGATCTTCTAAAAACTGTCTTACATTTTGAATTCTTAGTTCTATTTATACTATTGAGATGTGGTGGTAGTTATCGTAGTGGATTATTCCATTGTCAGTTGTTTGTTGTTTACGAGTGTAGATATCTATTGTTTGTAGTGATAGTGCATTTCTATTGTTCCAATGATTGTCCGTTGCTTATGTGCAGGTCAGTTGTTTGTTGTTTACATTAAGTTCTCGGTAATGCATGTTTATCTGTTGTTTACGTGTTGATAATGCATTTCTCGGTAATGCATGTTTATCTGTTGTTTACGTGTTGATAATGCATTTCTTGATAATGCATGTTTTGGTTGTGGAAACGTTGTGCCTTGTGATGACGTCATTAACTCGCGCAAACTTCCAGCTGCGCTGTCAGCAATATCGGTGAGAACAGAGTTTTGGCCGGATGCGAGTTTGCTGGTGTTAACTATGGTGTTAACTACTCCCCCTCTTGAAACGACCTCGGCTTCTTTTATAACGTTATTCAGTACTATTGTATTTTTTCGTCATTGCTTCAAAAAGATTGCGATGCTCCCAGCGATGGCTAATAGGATCAGGAGTATGGCGCTTCCTGATTGTAGAGAGCGGGTAGCAATGAGATCCCGCAGGTGTGCTATGTGCTTAAGGTTCTTTACATGAATCCTCTGCAAGTACGGCAGTGATTATCAAATCGATATGTTCAGTGAAGCTTCAGGATGTGATCGAACTATCACATTCCAGTTGTTGTAAGTAGTGGTGTTTATCGTAATATTACCTTTGAAGGTTATCAGCTTTGTCAAATTTCTGTCTTGTATTAAAGCGGGTTGGTCGTTAATTACAACCACGCCATCATCGACTTCCTCCATAGCAACAACATGATCAGCGGACTTTGATTTGCATTCTGCGAAGTGTTGGTTGAGTAGTTGTCGAACACAGGGGCTCTCCTTCAACGGTCGGCAGAAACTTGCCATTATGGATTCCTTACAATTGTAGAGCGGAATGAATTCCCTATTGCATTCAGCTACGAGATTCGTCTCTAAAGAAATAATCTTTCCTTGTTGGACAACGGGCAGCAGCTTTACATTATTACAAATCCTAGCTATTTTTGGATATTTAATAACAAAATAAATGGACTGCATATCTTGGAATATCTCAACTTTAGAAACAGAAAGTAAGTCACTTATACAAGTGTTTGTAGAGTGCTCAGCAGCTAACAAATTGTTTAGTTCCATACCGTTAAGCAGTACGGGGTTGATAACATTTAATTTTCCTAGAGTTACTGATGATATAATGGTTTCCAGTTCCATTATCACCGCTCTATTTCTACTAGTGGTTAAAGAAAAGAGATTTCCCTTATCTATTTGTGTCTGTTTTGCCCTTTTTAAGAGATTATTAACTGCCAATGTCAATTCATTAATTTGTCTCTGCATAGCTGAATTAATGGTTATCTGTTGTTCGTTTGCCTCTATTAAGGTTTCAGCTCTGGTCTCAACTTCTTGAAAATCTTCAAAGTCTGGTGTACCGGCTATGTATTTTAATGCAGTCCCCATAATATTAATGCCTCGGGCATGTCGGTGGTGTATTTTGACCGCGTCCAGTAGTCTTAATATTTCATTTGCGTCGTTTTGAAGAAGTTGCTTGATGTGGGATTGTGGAAATTGGTCTAGTATTCTGTCCGTCTCCTCAGCTATTGATACGAATTCTGACAAGTTCGTTTTGTGGAGTAGAAACCCATATTGCTCGTGGATAGCTACCTTTCCTGCTGTAATCGGGATATAGTTGGAGCTGGTGTAGTTAAGTATCCTCGCGTTAGCCCAATGGCTTATTAAGAGTAAAGCAACCCTAAAGAAAAAGAGGAGAATTTTCAGTGTTTTAAATTGGTTTTGTGCACTTTCCGCCCGTCAATCAAAACAAACGTACCTAGATCTTTTTGGACTAATTTTGCAGTATAAAGTTTAGTGAATTTGTTTCCAATCCTTTTATTAGTTGTCACAAAAACTGTATCCCCTGGTTTGTATTGCAGTGTTTGTCTTTTTGCGTTATGTCTCTGTAAATCTGTTTGTTGGGTACGTATAAGTTTACCTTTTATTTCGTCAATCAATTCGTCCGGTATTGCATGAATAACATCTATGGGCCTCTTATTCGTTACGGAATGGATGGTGCGGTTGTACTTAGTCGTTGCAAGCAGGATTAATTCGACCGTATCGGAAATGCAAGTATCATGTTTTTGACAACGCGCGATCTCCGTAAGGGTGCTATGGAACCTCTCCACCTGCCCGTTAGTCGTACTATGTGCAGGTGGTGTGGTGTAGATCGTGACCCCGAAGTGGTTTTTGAGAATCGCTTTGATGGTTTCTGAATTCAACGACCTTTCATTGTCGCAAACTAACACCCTAGTATTCCTGTAGAAATTTAGAAGTTCGTAAATTGGTTCTTTAATATCCACTACGGCTCTAGATTTTCCTGGGAAAACTATTGCGAATTTGGAAAACTTATCTATTGCTGTAAGGAAGTGTGTTTTGTCCGTTGAGTAAATATCAACGTGAAGGATTTCCCCTGGATACGAAGGTGTAGGAGTTGATCCTATTTCAGGATTTAGCCTCATGACATATTTCGCAGTTCGAAATTATTTCTTTTAGGATTTTCCGTAAATCGGGAAAGTAATAGCTCTCAAGGACTTGTTGTTCATTTTTACGAAGAGACCTATGAGCTCGATTATGTTCGGTTTGGAGGATTTCGCGTTGATCTTCGCTATTGAAAACGTCGATTACCTGTTTTGTGGTGTGACGGAATTTTACTGATGGGAAAGCTGTGATAAACTCATTTTGAATTCGTGCCAAAGTTGGCAGTTCACATAGCAATCCGTTAACAACGTTCGGATTAACACATTGTTTCATGGATTTCATTAAATCACCTTGGCTGTTAAAGGTTATCCGATGCCTTACTCGTGTTCTAAAGGTTATTGTTGAGTTAACTGGTAATATGTTGCCTTCTTCGAGAATAATCTGAGTTTGGAAGCAATTAATGGGGTTTTTTACTGTGGGTATTGTTTAAGTAAGTGATTCCTCACTGTTAGCGGCCATGCTTTCAGAGTCCACTTTGTGATTCAGTGCATTTATATGCTGCCAGGATAGTGCATCGGCTACGAAGTTTTCTTTCCCTGGTTTGTAGTGAAACTGTGGTGAATACTCTTCCACAAAAACGCGCCACCTTTTCAATTTGGCGTTTGGGTTTTTGTCGGACAAAGCAAAGATAAGCTGTTGATGATCAGTATAGATGTTTAGATGTTTTACGCCGTACAAATAGTTTCGAAGTTTTTGTAGAGCCCATACTATCGCCAAGAGCTCCCTCTCGTTAGTTGCATAAATTTCTTCTGTTGGAGACAGGGTTCTCGAGATCATGGTGATAGGTCTTCCGTTTTGTGATAAAACGGCACCTATGGCGTTTGAAGAGGCATCCGTGGTCAAGTCAAAGGGTGGTTTGTAGTCAGGGTAAAGGAGCAGAACATCTTCCGAAGCAAGTATGCTTTTAATTTTATTGAATGCTTCTTCGCCCAAGGCTATTTCGACTTTCCGAGATTTGTTAGCACCGACATTTCCGTTTTCTCCACGCAAGTATTTTGTAAGTGGCTTTGCAATCGAAACATAGTCCCTTACAAACCGTCTATAATAGCCAGCTAACCCTAGAAACGATCGTTAAGCCCTTATCGACTTGGGGGTAGCGTAGCCCAAAATATCCTTGACTTTATCGGGGCATGTTCTAATACCTTCTCTGGATACTGTAAAACCTTAAAACTCAACACTCTCTTGAAAAAATTTCGACTTGTCAGCGGACACTCGCATATTATTTAGCAGCGTAAAGTTTGTTTAATACTCTGTCAATGTCCTTTAGATGTTGTTCAGCATTTTCAGAAAAAATTATGACATCATCTATATAGACATGGCATATTTTACCTATTTCTTCCCTTAGAACGTCTTCAATGGCTCTCTGAAAAATGCTTGGAGCATTTTTTAAGCCAAAGGGAAGCCTGCAAAATTCAAATTTGCCATTGTTGACCGAGAATGCTGTTTTCTCTCGATCCCTTTCCGCTAGCTTAATCTGATGAAAGCCAGACTTTAGATCTATGGTGGAAAAAAACCTGGCGTTTCCCATGTTAGCTAAAATTACAGAAATATCAAGAATCGGATACTTGTCACTTATTGTTTTACTATTTAATTTCCGGAAGTCAATTACGTGTCTTGACTTCTTGTTGCCATCTTCATCTATGTCCTTTTTACCCACAACAAATCGGGTTTTTATAAGGAGAACGGGATGGCTTTATTATACCGTCACGCAACAAGTTCGATATTTCCTTGTTTACGAACTCAGCAGAGACAATGGCATACGGATAACTCCTTGAGTAAACTGGGAGATCGTCGGTGGTCCTTATTGTTCCAATGCTATCGGTATTATAGGGCAGCGCTTCAGCGAAAACCCTAGCGTGGCATTGTAACACCGCATGAATATTTAACTCGTCTTTCGGGATTTGCGTATCCGTTTCTACTAATTTATTAACATCTGGGCAAGAATAATACAAAAGCTATTCCTGCCCACCGTCGTAACATAAAAGTCCACTTTTTAGATCTATTTTACCGTTTACTTCCTTTAGCAAGTCGAACCCTATAATTCCATCAAATGTCTCTAAGCTGGGTAGTATAAAGAATCTAGTATTTTTATTAAAAATATTTATTGTGCAATGTTTGTCAATTTTAGTGGTGCCGTGAATTGATTTTACCGTAAAGGGATGCTTTACAGGTTTTATTGCCCTTAGGGCTTTGAGCTGTTTGACATAACTCTTTGCGGCACCAGTATCAATCAGGAATTTTATACCTCTTCCCCCGATTGTCCTCTCGACATAGGGCAAGAGGGATTTTGCCCTAAAAAATTAATATCATCCTTTGGTACGTCCTGAGAATCCTCTGCGCTTCTATCTTCATACCCCTCGTTCTGGTAGTAACTGTCATATTGAGCATCGGTCCAATATTCTCCTTCAGGTTCTTCCTGTTCGTGGGTAAGGTGATTTCCTCGTTGTATTTTTTTTTACTGCCTGCTGGTCACTTCCATGTGGTTCTTTTTCTGGCTTTTCTCTATTCAGAGACGTTGCTACCTGTTGCCCAAATTTCTGGGTAGCGTTTCGGTTGAGCGTGCCGCCTGTATTACCAATATTCGGACGATATGCTCTCGGGTAGGCTCCTTGCTGGCGGTACCTGTCGTCATTACCAATTAGTGGTTGAGGTCTATTTTGTCTGAGCCTAGAAAGGGATGGGTCTACATCCATTGGCACTGGAGTTTGCGGCTGTTGGTCAGGTGGAACTTTGCGGTATTGTGGTAAATATGGGTACTGGTTGGGGCACTGAATCACTTGCCTATTAAAGGAGTGGGCAAACATAGACCTTGCTTGGTTTGCTTCAAGCTCTTGTGCTAAGGTCAACGCGGAAGGAAGATCGTTAGGTCTAGAGGAAAAAAGGATATCGCACAGGGGGCGATTGAGACCTGAAAGAAAATGCGAAGGGCGTCCTCGCGATACTTCTTATTGAGTGATTCTATTAGGGTGGTATTTCCACCGTGAGTCATAATGGTTTTATTAACTATGAGAGTTAACTTTCTTTCCACATCATCGTAGAACCCTGTTACTGATAATTTACCCTGTCTCAAGGTGGATAATTCCTGTTCTATTAAATGGATAGGTGTTTTATCGGCGTAGGCGAAGTCTAGCCGTGCAATGATTGCATGGAAATTCAAGACCGTGTTGAAGGACGATAAGACGCTATCTGCTGCTCCTATCACTTTATTACGGATGATACCTGTTATTTCAACACCCTCAATCCTGAAATCCTATTCTACGGCAACCCTGCCATCCTTGCATTGGAAGTAAGGATGACAGTACAAAGCGAAAACAAAGAAAACCAACATTCACATGTATACGAGCATATATACATAATGGCAAGTGGAGTTTTGAGGACAATCGAATTTAAAAGCCTAAAGCGAACGGCCAGCGCGCATATCAATTTAAAACAACCAAAATAAAATATCATTTCAAATAAACACACAAACTGCTAAATTGTAAGAACAATGTACACATACTTATATTGAATAAATTTGTCATATAATTAAATCGGATTGTTTGTCGCCCATCATTTTGTCGACATTTACGTTTTTAAATTGTGCTTGCTGCCGTTTCGTACGTATTGGTGCATGGCTGCTAATTCCCGAAATTCGGAATTTTGCCGCCTTTTAATTTATTCAACATCTACATTTGCCAAATTTCGCCGCAACATATGTAAGCCGCTACAACAACAGTTTGCTGTGTGCCTGAAACAACCTCTGGAAGTTTAGCGCTATATTAGCTGATTTCACATTTGCAACGGGAGTCGACATTTGCCGTTTTCTGTGCGCCGGTTGTTAAGCCGCTGCCACAAAAACGTTTTTATTTGCCGCTACATCTGACAGCAACTTCGAAAGTTACTGATTTTTTGCATCGCCTTCCGAACTAGCACCGTCATCGCGCTTTACAAGCACATTTTTTCGTTCACGTTTGTGAATACATAAGTGCTGCATATACTAATCGCATAACTATGTTCACAAGGACTAGGTCAAACCAAGCCCCACCTGCTAGTAGCTCAGATTCAGAGCCTGATGCAACAGCTGCAAACATCGAGTCGCAAGGTACTTCAACGCAAGCTCAAGCGAATGTTGGAACCGAAGCAATCGCATCTTTAGTGGCGAGTATTGCTTCACTTAGGACCAGCGTACAAGAGTTGCGAAACGAGACAAGCCGTAGTCAAGCTGAATTACAACAGCTCCGCCAGCGGATGGAGAGGGACTCAGCGGCCAATAACGCCCCGTCAGATGAACCACCTTCGCGTCCACATATAACGCAAACTTCTCTACCCGCAGCACAGCCTCCGGCATCGCAGTTATCAGATGCTTTGGCGTTCACATCAGTTTTAGCCACCAATAATGTCTCGACACAAGCTGTGCAGCCTGAGCCTGCAACACAGTTTCCAACCTCGCGAACGTCAAATGCGTTGTCGTTTGTTGAAGGGTCTGCCGCCAAATTGTATCCGCTTCCAGTGTTCGATGGCAATCCAGAGGAGTGGCCGCTATTTTTCGCGAACTACGTCGACACCACAGCCGAATTTACGTATAGCAACAGACAAAACCTCATGCGATTGCAGAAAGCGCTACAGGGTAATGCTAGACGTGCTGTTACATCTATGCTCATATACCCAGACGACGTTCCAAAGGTGATTCAAGAGCTGCAATTCAATTTTGGTCGAGCTGATTTGCTTATTCGTGCTCAATTACAACGAGTGCAACATTTTCCTGCCATTCATGATAACCGGCTAGATCATATTTTAGAGTTCGCAAACCGAGTCCGCAACATATCAGCGTTTTTTAAGTCAGCAAAGTGCGAACATCATTTACAGAACCCGATGCTATTAGAGCAATTGGTTTCGAAGCTGCCAACGTCCAAGCAGTTCGAGTGGAGCAAGTATGCCACTACTATTTTGCCGTTTCCGACTGTGGAAACATTTGCTGATTGGCTAAGTGATTTAGCAAAGGTCGTCGCCATTATGCCTGGAGTCGTTGATACTTCGCTGCGCTCCGATCAGTCGTCGTTGCCAACACTGCGACAAAATATAAGCTCCAATCCTCAGTTTAGAACAAGCGGAGGTCCAGTACGTCGGGTCATGCACAGCAGTGAAGAGCAGTCTACATGTGTATGTTGCGGTCAATCACACGTCGTAACAACTTGCAGAAAATTTGAATCGCTGGATTGCGCAGCAAGGTGGGCAGTTGTCAAGCAACACCGTTTGTGTTTCGGGTGTCTAAAACTGGGTCATGGTTTATCCGACTGTCGTCAGCGAAAACTTTGTTCTGTCAGCGGATGCAGGCGCATGCATCACCAACTGCTTCATCAATCAAATACCACGGTTCCACAACTGAATGCGGAACGAGAACGAGTTCTTAACTGTCGCCAAGGAAACGAAGTAAGTCTTTTTAAAATTTTGCCCGTTGTTTTAACTGGCCCGCATGGAAGTGTAGAAGTGCATGCCATGTTCGACGAGGGGTCGTCAATATCGCTGCTGGAGGAGGATGTAGCTACACAGTTGGGGTTGCGAGGACGTAGCATGCCTCTTACCCTGCAATGGTATGGGGATAGCCAAACCACAGAACAGTCGAAAACGGTATCGTTGGATGTCAGAGGTGTAAATGGTCGCAGCTACCCTCTAAAATGCATACATACCGTCAAAGGCCTCAATTTGCCGAGGCAATCATTCCACAAGTCCGAGTACGCACATCTGAGGGAATTACCGGTTCAAAATTACGCCGAAGCCAAACCTGTTATTTTGCTTGGGTTGGACAACTGCCACTTAAGCGTGCCAACAAAGACAGTCGCAGCCAGGTACAACCAGCCAGTCGCTATCAACACAAAGTTAGGCTGGGTTGTCTACGGGCCATATATCCGCGACATTACCGCTATGCCTAGAGTCCTGTACATTCGTAAGTCCGACGCTTTGGGCCATTTGAACAAGCTAGTGGAGGAATACTTCTCCTTAGAGAATTTTGGTGTCAGAAGCAACGTTGCTTTGGAGTCAAAAAGTAATCAGCGCGCCAGAGAAATATTAGACAAAACTACAAAAAACCTCGGCCAGAGGTACGAAGTCGGCTTGCTTTGGCGGGAAGAGAGGGTCAATCTTCCCCCAAACTACGCAATGGCCAAGCATCGTCTGCTCAATATCGAGTCACGCATGCAGAGAGATGCAGTATTTGCCGACATCTACATTCGTGAAATGGCGAAGTACGTGCAGAAGGGGTATGCAAAACAGTTGACTAATGAGGAAGCCGAGCGTGTCACTCCTACGACGTGGTACCTCCCTCATTTTGGGGTCACCAACCCTCACAAGCCCCACAGGGGGCCCCGAGAGGTCTTAAAGCTACATTGAGCGCCGAGAAGATGGGCGGAAACACGCGGTCGCATTCCTCTCCGCCGGACATTAGCCGCGTTGAGTCACGCATCGTAAACAATCCAATAGAAGCAAAAAACCCCATGAAGGAGCTGGGAGCAAAAATTAACTTGCTATTAAGCATGATCGGCGGGGGTAGAAGAACTATCCATCAACCAATGCGCGACCTTGTTGGAGAAATCGCCAAGCTGCACAGCCAGGCAGCGAACCAGCCCAACAAACGCAACCAAGGTAACACCAGCACAAGAGACCAGCATGTGCAAACAGAAAAAGAGGTGGAAAAGAGGGTTATGAACAAAACCGACGCAGACGCAAAAAGGTCCAGCAAAGAAACCAAGGATACTGAAAAACAGGATAAAAACGAGCAGTGGACGTTGGTGAAAAATACGAGAAAAATCAGCAAGACGGCCAGGAAAATGTCTAGGCCTGACGCGGTTATTATCTCAAAAACGAGCGAAATGACATATGCGGATATCATCAGGCAAATGAAGCTACAACCGGATATGAAAGAACTAGGCGAGAGCGTCAACCGAATCACAACAACTGCTAAAGGAGATTTGCTTGTCCAACTTCGTGATAAATCTGGTCAAATGGCGAATGAATTTAAAGAACGAGCGTCAGCAGTGCTTAAAGATGCCGCAAATGTTAGGATCTTGAGCCACACAGTGAATGTCGAAATCCGCGATGTGGATGTTGCCACCACAGAAGAAGACATTGCCAACGCAATAAAACAACAATTCCCAGAAGTGAATTACGGAAAACTGGTTGCAGTAAAGTCCTTGAAGACGACAAGAAATGGCACGCAAACTGCGACAGTAAGTGTGACAGTCCGAGACACGAAAATCCTGGTGGAGGCGGGACGAATCCGAGTGGGCTGGGTTAACTGTCGAATACGGGAGCAGGTCAGTCCCCTAAGATGTTTCCGATGTCTCGACTTTGGACATATCGCAAGGCACTGTAAATCAACGGAGGACCGTAGTGGCTCATGTTTGCGCTGCGGAGAGAAAGGTCACCTTGCCAAGCAGTGCAAGGCAGAACCCAAATGTGTCATCTGCAAATCAGAGACTGGCGTTCCGCAGAGTCACCCCACAGGAAGCTTTAGATGCCCGGCGTATAAAAAAGCAGTTAACCAACTAAAGAAATGATGAAATGCCTGCAAATAAATCTTAACCACTGCGAAGCGGCACAAGACCTCCTAAAACAGTTAGTCTTCGAGCAAAACATTGACGTCGCACTCATCAGCGAGCAATATAGAGCGCCGGTCACTGGAGGAAATTGGCTGCAGGACAAAAGAAAGAAAGCTGCAGTCTGGGCATGCGGGGCTGTCCCCTTCGAAGTCATTGGCAATAACCAAGAGGAGGGATTCATCTATGCAAAAATGGGGGGAATCCACCTCTATAGCTGCTACGCGCCCCCAAGCGAATCGCTTGAAAGCTTTAAGAATATGCTAAGACGCCTGGCATCCGACGCTGCCGGCAAAACACCAGTTATCATCGCCGGAGATTTCAACGCATGGGCAGTGGAATGGGGAAGCTCAAAAACAACCCCCAGAGGACAAGCCCTACTTGAAGCCCTGACAAACCTAGACATCGTACTGCTAAATAATGGAAGCAAAAACACATACCAGAAAGGAACCGCTGGATCGATAATTGACTTGACGTTCTGCAGCACTGCGTTATTCAACAGAATTAAATGGGAAGTTTCTGAGAGCCTCACCTATAGTGACCACTTTGCGATATCCATCGAAATTAATCAACCGAGAAGCAACGCGCGAAAAACGAAAACTCTGAAAGTACAGAACATCGGATGGAGAAGGAAATTGTTGGACAACAGTATGATAGAATATATGACAGAGCTGCTGCCAGACGCGCTCGACGGTAGAAATGAGAATACCGACAAATGTGCTAGTAAACTCATGAGAATGGTCAGCAATATCTGCGACGCATCGATGCCACGGAAAAGAAGCGGAAACAGAAGAGCCCCAGTCTACTGGTGGAATGAAGAAATCGCTAAACTGCGCTCTGAGTCCCTTAAACTGCGGCGACAACATCAAAGGCAGAGAGTCAGGAACTCCCCTGAATACCTACGCCTCCAAATCGCATATAAGAGCAAGCGACGGGCTCTACAAAAAGCTATCCAGCAAAGCAAACGTCAGGCATTTTTAGAATTAATTAAGGACGTCGACGACAACCCCTGGGGCGGTGGCTATAACATTGTCCTCAACAAATTGAAAGGGAGCAAGGCCAAACCACCCGTGTGTCCTACAATAATGAAGCGCATAGTTCTTGCGCTATTTCCACAGCAAGGCGTAGACCAAGCGCCGCAATCATTAGCGCTAGAAATTGCTGAAATCCCGCCAGTTACCAAGGAAGAACTGCTCGCTGCTACTGCCAAAATAAAAAGCAAAAAGTCACCTGGCATGGACGGTATTCCAAATGGGATTCTAAAGTATATTATTGAGAAGAAAACAGAACTCTTTTGTGGGTTATACACGAAGTGCATCCAAGAAGGCATCTTCCCAAAGAAATGGAAGCGACAACGGCTAGTCTTACTGCCCAAAGGCAACAAACCACCGGAAGAGCCATCATCATATAGGCCCCTGTGCATGCTGGACAGTGCAGGAAAAATACTCGAAGCAATAATCTGCGCGCGGATTCAAAAAATCACGGAAGGTGATCAGGGACTTTCAAGGTGGCAATATGGCTTCCGGAAGAAGCGTTCAACTGTCGACGGAATATCGGCAGTCTGTGAGATAGCGCGAAAAGCCCTCGAAGGCAAGAGATGGTTTGAAGGAGCAAAGCAGTACTGTGCTGTAATCACGTTGGACGTAAAAAACGCTTTTAATTCTGCCAACTGGAGCCGAATAATAACTGCGATGAAGGCAATGAATATTCAGCACTATTTAATTCGAATAATTAATAGCTATTTCAGCGAAAGAGAGCTTTTCTACGACACCAACGAAGGACCAAAAAAGTACCATGTTACTGGAGGCGTGCCCCAGGGGTCAGTCCTTGGACCGCTCCTTTGGAATATTATGTATGATGGCATCCTGAGAATAGAAAAAGCAGAAGGAGTGTCTATTATAGGATACGCTGATGATATCGCGGTCGTAGTGGTCGGAAAACACTTAGTAGACGTGTCACGCATGTGCACCGACACCATAGCCTCCGCCAAAACATGGCTTCAAACAGCAGGATTAGAGTTAGCGGAACATAAGACTGAAGCGCTGCTAATGACCAGCCGGAAAAGAGTTGAAAACATCCAAATAAGAATAGGAGGCCACACTGTAGATTCCAGCCCAACCATCAAATATCTCGGTGTCATACTCGACCGTCGTCTGAGCTTCAAGGATCATCTTAATTATGCTAGCGAGAAGGCGAGAAAAGTCAGCACAGCTCTAGCAAGACTCATGCCAAATATAGGAGGTCCAAAACAACATAGAAGGAAACTGCTTGCGACGGTCAGTTCGTCCATCCTGATGTACGCAGCCCCAGTATGGGAAACCGCTACCTCTGTAACTTCATATATGAGAGCACCAGCTTCAGTGCACAGACTATCGTCTTTAAGGGTGTGCTGCGCGTTCGGGACAGTGTCAGATGAAGCAGCAAATTTGCTAGCAGGAAGATGTCCGATGGACATAGCTGCCAGAGCGGCAGCAGAGATCAAGCACAGTCCAAGCGAACGCAGCAAAATAATGCAACAAAGCATCGACGAGTGGCAGAAAAGGTGGGACTCGTCCTCGAAAGGTCGATGGACAAAGAAATTGATCCCAAATGTAGGCGAATGGACCCAAAGAAAACACGGAGATACTGATTTTTACCTCACGCAGTTCCTCACCGGGCATGGCTGTCTCCGCCAATACTTACATAAGTACAAACATGCCGATCATCCCCACTGCCTACATTGCGATGGGAAAACTGAAAACGCAGAGCACGTACTAATGGATTGCCACAGATTTGATTATGAACGCAACCACCTGAAACAATGTATAGGCGGTGCCGTGACCCCCGAGGGCTTACTGAAAGCCATGTTGGCTGAAGAAAATGTATGAAGCTGTCGAGGTCATTAACGAAGCTGTCAAAATCAACGCTGCCGCAGATTTCAAATTACGCAACTTTATATCCAACGACAAATCTGTACAACAAAAACTGAACGGCGAATGCAGATCAAATAACAAAGCGATTGTGAGTATGGAGCGCCAAGCAACGGCTGATAAAGTCCTTGGAATGTTCTGGAACACAAATAGCGACGGGCTAGAATTTCATTTTCGATTTCATAAAATTGCGCAAGACGTCCTTACCAGCTTACGACCTCCAAGTAAGCGTGAACTGCTGGGAATTGTGATGTCGATGTACGACCCATTTGGGCTTTTAGCAAATGCGACCATAGGCCTAAAATTGATGGTGCAAGAACTGTGGAAACTCGGTGTGCAGTGGGATGACGCGATACCAAACGAATTAGTTGAGCGATGGTTTAAGTGGTGGGGTAACGTCCAGTGCCTTAAACGCCTTTCCATACCAAGGTGCTACTCACCAATGCTGTTGGTAGCTGATGATGTGCAGCTACATATTTTCGTAGATGCCAGTGCCGCCGCGTATGCTGCTGTTGCATACCTACGCGTTAAAAAACGCAATAACGTCGATATCGCAATGGTGTGCGCCAAAGCAAGGTGTGCGCCACTAAGAGGTCTGACAATACCGCGCCTTGAATTGCAAGCTGCGGTCTTGGGCTGCCGTCTAAAGGAGACCATCGAGCGCTGTCACGATTTCCGAATCAACAGCACGACATTTTGGAGCGATTCGAAAACTGTAATACTCTGGATCCGTTCTACAAGCAGAAGCTACAAACAGTTTGTGGCATTTCGAGTAGCCGAAATTTTAAGCACGACATCTGTTGCCCAATGGCGCTGGATTCCAACGTCATTAAATATCGCCGACGAAGCAACGCGGGCTTCGACAACGTTTGAATTTAAAATAACATCACGCTGGTTTGCAGGACCTGAGTTCCTCCATGAAGATGTATCAAGCTGGCCGCAAGAGACCTCAGAACTGACCTCAGATGTATGTGTGGTAGAAGAAACTGCGAAACGAGTCATCGTCTTGAACACAGGGGAGTATCCAATAAATTTTTCTAATTTTTCATCATTTTTTAAGATCGTACGAGTCGTTGCCTGGTTGCTACGTTTTGCTCATAACGCGGAACTTCATGGTCGTCGAAGTGGAGAGTTGAGTTCTGCTGAACTTGCTACTGCTGAAGTTAAAATACTTCGTCGCGTTCAGCTTGAGTCATTCGCAGAAGAAATCCACGCCATCAACCAAAATAAGTGCCTGTCAAAGTCAAGCGCTCTATATCAGCTAACGCCCTTTATAGACGTCGACGGCTTGCTTAAAATCAACGGTAGAATCGACGCCGCTTATTGTCTGCCGGTTACAGCCAGACGTCCGGTAATCCTGCCACAATATCACTACATGACACGCCTCGTTATGAAGAAATACCACTGCCAGTTTCACCATCAGAACAATAGTCTGACAATCAACGAAATGCGACAGCGATTTTGGGTGCCGCGTGCGCGTGCTTTGCTCAAGTCAGTCAAGAAGGAGTGTTCCATTTGTATTTACAACAATGCAAAACCAGCAGTGCCGCTAATGGGTCAATTGCCGATAGACCGTCTCACACCATATGTTCGCCCTTTCTCTTATGCCGGGGTTGATTATTGCGGGCCCTTTTTTGTGACTATCGGCCGAAGAAGAGAAAAGCGTTGGGTTGGACTGTTTACGTGTTTAACGACTAGAGCGGTACATTTTGAAATCGCAGATGATCTTTCCACTGACTCGTTTATTCTGTGCTTGCGGAATTTCGTCAACCGTAGAGGGGTGCCAGTGAAAATACGAAGCGATAATGGGACGAATTTTGTCGGCGCTCAGAAGGAACTTAAAGCTGAAGAACGTATGTTTGATTTCAACACAATAAAGAGTGAGATGGCACGTCGCAACATCGAGTGGGTGTTTAACTGCCCTGCTAATCCGTCAGCAGGAGGCTGCTGGGAACGCCTAGTTCAGTGCACTAAACGACTGTTGCAGAGAGTGTTGCACGAAGAAGCGCCGCGATTGCAAACATTCCACAGCGCCCTTCTTGAAGCAGAAAACATAATCAACAGCCGGCCTCTAACTGAATTAGCTGTTACGCCGCAGGATGAAGAACCATTGACGCCAAACCACTTTCTGTTGGGATGCCTTAACTCAACACAAACGCCTAGCGCGATGGAAGAAAAGGTTTGCCTCCGAAAACAGTGGCGCATTGCGCAAAATTTAAAGGACCGGTTGTGGAAACGGTGGACGGTTGAATATTTGCCGCAACTACTTCGGCGCGGTAAATGGAGAGAGAAAACAACGCCTCTGCAACCTGGTCAGTTGGTTATCGTATGCGACTCTGCGAGGCCCAGGAGCCAATGGGAGCGTGGCAGGATAACTGAGGTCTTCATCGCTAAAGATGGCCAAGCAAGGACTGCTACAGTTCGTACGGCTTCCGGTACAATACGTCGACCAGCCAGTAAGCTAGCCGCTCTTCATATTAGTGAATCCCCAAAGGATTGTTTGTCGCCCATCATTTTGTCGACAATACCCACCGCCTGATAGTGCTTTGAACAACCTTCATATCTCTCAAACACTTTATAGGCAGTGTGAGCCGCTTGTCTCCAGGACACATAACGTATAGGATCACCCTTGAATTCTGGCATTGTTTTCACCAGATCTAAGGACTCCTCACACGGTGCGTTTGCTAGGATTGTAACCGACTCATATTGAATGACCTGAGTTGGCGTCTCAATTCTTGCCAGCCTATTTGTAAGTACGTCTATGCGGGTTTTTGAATTCCTGCCTAGAATGTTCTGTTGGAGTACGAATTGCGGTATTGAGAAGGGCTTGAAGAGTCTGGGCATCCATTGTCTTGTTCGAGTAAAGAAAGTCTCAAATCCCAAATATTTAATAAGTATTATCTTTATTGGTTTCAATAAATTCACCTTAATTTGACAATCACTTTTAGTTACTAAACTCTCTACTTACATGAATATTCCCATCTTAGGCTAGTTTAGAAT
Source organism: Philophylla caesio (assembly GCA_963971545.1). Classification (NCBI taxonomy): domain Eukaryota; kingdom Metazoa; phylum Arthropoda; class Insecta; order Diptera; family Tephritidae; genus Philophylla; species Philophylla caesio. The sequence goes on from OZ020605.1 coordinate 6,396,686, forward strand.
TCAATTAAATTTGGTGAATATTTGGTTCTGACTGCTCCTTCTCCTTTATGTTTACTTTGTCCCTCGCTGGCAACGCCTCGGCGTGGCGTGCAATACCTCTCAAATTTTTTAAAATTAATGTTCTAAGCCACACTGCAAAACTTTTTGCAAATTAAGGTTTCTTGTTCCCACAGAATGTTTAAAGTTTATTACTGATCACATAATATTTTACTAGTTTTTGTTAAATTTCGTAGAATTTTTTGTTCACAAAGTCCTCACAAGTTTTTGGTTAAATTTCATACTACCGTACGTAGTATTTTTGTTCACAATTTTTTGGTTAAATTTCGTACTTCTTTACGTAGTATTTTTAGTTAGTTCACAAAGTCTTCACAATTTTTTTGGTTAAATTTCATACTACCTTATGTAGTATTTTTGTTCACAAAGTTTTTGGTTGCAAAGTCAAGGTGGGTTCGAACCCACGGCCAAACTCGCGTGTCCTTTACAAGGATAAACTCGCGTGTCCTTTATAAGGATATGTCGTATGGCTCCACGTTGGGCGCCAATTAGAGAAACAAGTGGTGTTTGTTTAAATGTTTTATTTCCCTTGCAAGAGAGCAAGGGCAGCCGGTTAAATCGGGTGAGTTAATACAACTGAAACATTAATTCGACGACTTCGCCTAAATACCTGAAAACTCAAACAGTCCCTGCCAGGTGCTGCACGTTGTCGACCGCGTGACTTGTGAATGCATTTCGGCAATTTACCGCTTGCACAAGTGTAATGCTTTCGCTGCCCCTAAATGTCCTAAAGATGCAGACAAGGTACGCAGATTTGTAGCATTTTGCAACTACTATAGACGTTTTATAGAAAATTTTGCGCAAATAGCTAAACCGCTAAATAAATTAATAAGGAAAAACAAACTATTTATATGGTCAAAAGAATGTGAAATAGCTTTCAAAACTCTTAAGTCAAAACTAACGACACCACCTGTTTTGAAATATCCCGATTTCTCCAAACCTTTTATTTTGACTACTGATGCATCAAACTATGCCCTAGAAGCAGTTTTATCTCAAGGGACGCCTGGAGAAGACACTCCAATAGCATATGCGAGTAAATCTTTGAACAAACATGAAGTCAACAAACCAATAATAGAAAATGAGTTATTAGCCATTCATCGGGGAATAAATTATTTCAGACCTTACCTATTCGGTAGAAAATTCATGGTATACTCTGACCATAGACCATTAGTAACTTTATTCACACATAAAAACCCGTCATCAAAGATAACAATAATACGAGTAGATCTTATGGATTATGATTTTGAAATAATTTTCAAACAAGGAAAGATGAATACAAATGCAGACGCACTATCTAGAATAAAAATTACATCAAAAGAATTAAGAAAAATGATACCATCATATGATATGCTTACAATTACAAGAGCGGTTAGTAAAAAATTAGAAAATGAAAAATTAAATGGCATAGAAAGCAGAAAGCTAAATGAAAAATTAAATGGCAAAGAAAGCAAAAGGCTAAATGAAGATATAAATGGCATAGCAAGAAAACCACTTGCAAAAAGAACTAGTGCTGCAACTCAAGAGAACCTTGATCACCTTCACATTTGGGAAGCAACGTCATTATCTGACGTCACGCATATTAAGAAATTGCAATTTCAGTTCTAAAAGAATATTATGTATAATGAAAAAGCCAATATAGTAGCACAAAAGAAAAATATTATTGTTGAATATAGCGATAAATCATTATCAACTATGACGTTGATTCTGAGGAAGCTAGGATTATTCGTAGAACAACAGGAAATAGCTAAATTAGCAGTCTCTGCAGAAGACAAAATTTTCCAGTATATAAGCTTGCAAGAATTTAAAGAAAAATGGAATAAGCTACAAAAAGAAATGAAAACTAATACAGCCATTATAGTATATACACCGCCAAAAAAAATAAAGAATATTAAAGAAATGAAGCGTCTAATAAGCAAATATCATGATGAGGAATTAGGAGGAATTAGGAGGACATATAGGAATCTCCAGATGCATTAAATAATTAAAACAAAGATATGTTTGGAAAAACATGAGTAACATGGTAAAGAATTATATTAATAACTGCAAATTATGCAATGAAATAAAAGTAACTAAATACACAAAAAAAAAAATGACCATGACAGGCACTCCAACAACTTCATTTGAAACAATTACAGTTGATACAGTAGGCCCTTTACGTCCATCAAACGGATACAGGTACATTCTGACTTTTCAATGTGAACTCACAAAGTATATAGCAGCATTTCCAATGCAAAGTAAAGATGCAGTTACTGTAGCAAGAACAATTGTTGAAGGATTCATATTAAAACATGGATGTTTTAAAACCATAAAAACTGACAAAGGTACAGAATTTACAAACGAATTACTTACCAACATATGTAAACTATTAAACATAGACAAAAAGGTTTCAGCACCATTCCACCATGAGACATTAGGAGCATTAGAACGAAACCATAGAGTATTAAATGATTACCTACGAGCACTTCAAAAAGAAGACAATTGGGAAGACTTATTACCCTATTACGTGTACTGCTACAACACAACGCCAAACTGTACGACAAATTATTCTCCACATGAGCTAGTGTTTGGAAAAATTAGCAGTGTACCCTGCGAAATACTTAAATCTAAAAACAACTTATACAATATTGATGATTATCTGACAGAGCTCAAACTGAAACTTATACATGCTCATAATATGGCTCACCAATCTCTAATACAAAATAAGATTGATGGAATTAAGAAACAAACAAACAATAATATAAGTAATTTCAAAAATAATGATTTAGTTTATATTAAAGTAGGAAATAAGAAAACATTTGATACAATTTTTAAAGGCCCTTACAAAGTCATTAGACAAGAAGGCCTCAATAGCTTTATACAAATAGAAAATAAATTAGTTAAAATACACAATAAAAATATAATTAAAGCTAGAAACATATAATTAATTGTAAACTTTAACATATTAATATACATAAATTGTAGCATAATATATATGCACATTTGCCTAACTTTTAAGAAACTACAGCAATTGTACATTTAACTAAAGGGGTATACGTAACATACATAACTGATACACACACACAATACACATTGCGCATACTTATCATATACTTACACATAATTACTTAAATATAAACATACATATATGTACATGCACAGCTAGACGAAAACCAATAACTTGTAAACAAATGAGATGTTAAACATGTAATACAAAATAATGCAACAACAAACAATGAAGACACTTGTTTGTCAACAAAATGTGCAGCAACAATGCTGTGATAAAATAACATTCAGCGGCGATCAGGACAACCGCCAAATCACCTGACAAATGTCTGTAGCTAATGTTGTTGTTGTCATAGCAGTAATGATCAAACCAAAGAGCGACCGTTAAATGGTCCGATTAAGCAAACAACAAATTGTAAGGATAGCGGATATAAAATATTTGTTTACTCACTACTATAAATAGGCTAAGCAGTTAGAAATAATTTTAATTTAAGTTTCGGATGTTAATGAATAAAGTCATATTATTCTTACTCGCAGTTCGTGGACTTATTTTTCTTTAACTGGCGCAGTCGGTTACTGATATAGCCTAAAAGTGTTGAAAACGAAGGTGTTTAAAATTTATACCGCAGAAACAACGCAGGCAATAAAAAAGTTAATTTTATAAAAAATTTTAACAATTAAACAAATAAAAAGTGTTGAAAACAAAGGCATATTTTTGCTGCAGAAACAACACAGACAGTGAACATTTATTAAAAAAAAAAAAAAAAAAAATATAAGAAAACTGTGCGAGTGCAAAAACTTTGAACAAATTAAATTCACATTATAAAGTTTATAAAACTAGTGAATCAACCGAAATACTTTTTACCACGGTGAACCTTAAACAAAGTGAAGGCAAAAAGTTTTTGAGCAAGTATATTGCTCTTGAAAGTATTGTGAACTCTGAAAGTAGTGACTTCTTGGTTTATGAATCAAATAAAAAAGTTAAAAAAAAAAAAAAAACTTTAAAATCTACAAAACATCCTTAAGAAATAAAATTGAAAGGGATTTAAAATATTTACCCCCTTTCAATGGTGAATCGAAAATGCTACCTGCATTTATTAACTCAGTTGATCGAGTTATGGTGGATTATGAGTCACAGAAAGAATTAACTTTTCAAATTGTGTTCGACTTGAAAATACAAGGAGATGCCAAAAATTATTTGCAACTGGACAGACCAGCAGACTGGGATACTTGCAAGAAGAAGTTGAAGCAGCACTTCAAATCATCAAAGGACCAGATGCAGTTAACTAGGGATATAACGTTACTTAGAGTAAGTTCTATTTTAGATTTAAGCAAAAAAGTGAAAGCCATTATAAATGATATAACTGAATTTTGTGCATTTGATGATAATGGTGTAACAATGAGGGAGATTTTTTTCGGAATGTTAATCCAAAGGATTAAACAGTTAGCTTCTGGAACATTTGCATATGCCATTAGAAATATAATTAGTTTAGCCAGTGCTGAGGCTACCATTCATTAATTCATAGGAATGGATGAAGGAAACTTAAATACTTTGTTTTTAATAAAGAATAATTCAAAAAACTATTCAAGCAATAAATTTCAAAATCAATTTAACAGCGAACCAAGCTATCAACAAAATAATACAAGTAGTTTTAGGGATCAAAATGGTAACAATAGACCTTCTAGCCAAAATGTAGTTACTAATAATAACCTTCGTAGGCGTAATAGCGGAAATTTTACCAATCAAGCTTCATTTTCTAATCAAATTAATAGTCAAAGGCCAAATCCTGGCAGTTCCAATAGACGTAATAATAATAGCTATAATAATACACAGCAAACCAGGCAATCAGTTATTCCAATGGAAGCAGATACAGTAAGTCATACTGAAGAAGAAAGAAACGATACAGAAGAAATTTTTTTTTTTAAATTAGCCTCGGATTTTACAAAAATATATATAAAAATTACTTTAATTAATAAACAATGGATAGCACTAGTAGACACAGGATCAACTGTAAGCATACTTAAGGAAAGCAGTTTTAATAAATTTGATTTACCTACAATTAATGAAAAAGAAAAAACTATATTAAATACAATTAATGGCGTGGTCAGTAATCCTAGTAAAAAATTATTACACCATGTCCAAATGAGTTTAGTGCTCCACAAAATGCTAGAATGAAATGGATAATGTTGCAATTTAATAAACCATTTGATTTAATACTAGGTATGGATTGGATAGTAAAAAATGTAAAAAGTATAGATGTAGAAAATTTCGAAATTAAATTAGGTAATAATATACGTCTTCCTTTTTTATCAAAAATAATACAAAATTATGGAGAAGTTATGGAAATTAGTGAAGACCAAACTATAGATTTAAGTCACTTGAATAACCAAGAAAAACAAGTAATTAATAAACTTTTGAAAAAATTTAGTAAATTAATATATAGAGAAGGTGATAGTTTAACTAATACAAATTCAATTGTTCATGAAATAAGGACTATTAGTAATCAACAAATTAACTCAAGAGTTTATAGATTACCACCAAAACACGAAGAGGAAGTTAGGAAACAAATTAATGATATGGAAACACAAGGGATCATAAGGAAGAGCAGAAGCAAGTACAGCTCTCCTATTATAGTTGTACCAAAAAAGAAAGATAAGTCTGGTATTCAAAAGTATAGAATTGTAGTGGATTATAGGAGGCTAAATCAACTTACTATTGATGATAAGTATCCTTTGCCTAACATCGACAGAATTTTAGATAAATTAGGTAAAGCGCAATACTTCAGCACCTTGGATTTAGCAAAGGGTTACCACCAGATATTAATGGCAGAAAAGGATATTGAGAAAACGGCATTTGTAGCACCATCTGGATTGTATGAGTATGTTAGAATGCCATTTGGACTCAAAAACGCCCCTGCCACGTTTCAGAGATTAATTAATGAAGTTCTGAGAGAATATATTAATAAAATCTGTGTGGTATACCTGGATGACATCCTTATATTTTCCACCTCTCTAGAAGAGCATGAAATATCCTTACAGAAAATTTTTTCCAAATTACAAGAGCATAATTTAAAAATCCAACCCGAAAAGTGTAGTTTTCTTCAAAAAGAAACTCCTTTTTTAGGTCATATTTTAACGGCAAATGGAATAAAACCAAATCCAAACAAAATCGAAGTAATACAAAACTTACAGATTCCAAAAACTGAAAAGCAATTAAAAGGATTTCTAGGTATAACGGGTTATTACCGTAAATTTATTAAGGATTATTCAAAGATTGCGTATCCAATGATAAAGTATTTGAAAAAGGATTATAAAATTAATATAAATGATCCACAATATATAGCAAGTTTTGAGAATCTTAAAGCATTAATATCTTCTCATCCTATTTTAAAATATCCTGAATATGACAAGGAATTTGTTATTACAACTGATGCTAGTGATTATGCGATTGGGGCAGTTTTATCCCAACAAGGACATCCGGTATGTTACATATCCAGGACCCTTAATAATCATGAGCAAAATTATAGTACAACGCATAAGGAATTCCTTGCAATTATTTATGCTGTTACTTACCTCAGGCCATATATACATATATGGAAAAAAATTTCGCATTGTTACAGACCATTGTCCTATAAAATATCTTAATAATAAATATAAAGGCAACGAATGTTCCCCTCGTCATCAACGATGGCTTTTAAAGCTACAAGAATTTAATTACGAAATTGAGTATTTAAATGGCAAAGAAAATAAGGTGGCAGACTTTCTAAGAGACTTTCTTTAGAGCATATTATTATAAAAGAGGAAATAGTAAATAAATACAAAATTCAAATAATATTAACATTTAGTCCTTCATTTGAAGTAAAAGTAGTGCATAAAAGAAAAATAATTCAAATAAATCCACTTGAAAATGAAACAATCATTAGAAATATTTTGAAGAATAATATTAAAATGGGTAGAATAGGAATTTTTTCTGAAGTATCAGATAAAGATTATCATAAAATACAACAAATATTAATTTCTATGTTTTCACATGATAATAAAATCAATTTTGTTAAATGTGCTCAAAGAGTAACTGAAATAGAAAATGAAGAAATACTTCACAAACAAATAGCCTTATACCATAACAATGAGTCTATGCACAGTGGTATCAATGAGACATATCATACGTTAAAAAACAAAATTTATTTTCCAAAATTAAAAGAACAAATACAACTTATTATTAATAATTGCGAAAAATGTCAACAAATTAAATATTCAAGAAAACCGATTAGACCTCTATTTCATTTTACTGAAACGGCAACCAAAAAAAATCGAATTATCCATATAGATATATTCCATTTTAAAAAGTTATCGTTTGTTACGTTTATTGATAAGCTTACAAAATTCGCTTCAGCTTACACCATTACTGATCGAAATTGGCGCTCAAAGAAAGCGATTATAGTAGAACAATTCGCGAAATTTGGTAAACCCAGTAAAGTTATAATGGACAATGAGTTTAGGGCTGAACAACTTATTGAATATTTTAAAAAGGAAGGTATTGAGGTCCATTTAACGAAGCCTAACAGCCATACCGGTAACGCGGACATTGAGAGGCTGCACTCAACCCTGTTAGAAAAGCTAACGGGAATTGATGACCCAAGCCTCTCAACCGAAATGCGGATGCAGCTAGCCATAGGTAATTACAATGACCGATTCCATTCCACTATAAAATATTCCCCAAGAATGGCTCAAAATAATATTGATCCAAAAATCTTGCATGATAATATAAATAAAGTAAAACAAAGAGTAATAAATAAAAGAAATAAAGCCAGAGAAGACTATAAGGAAGGTAGAGAAATAGGTCCAATTAAAAATTATAAAAGAGTGCGGCACAAAGACAAACCTTACTTTAGAATAAACCCACTAAGCAACGTCCATTTATCTAATATAAAAAGGCCTTTAAAACATGCAAAAAATGAAAGTCGAGATACTAATGACTCTATTATTGATGACAATTCAAGCATAATAGCACTAGCAGGAGACATGGATTAAGATTGCGAGTTAAAAAATAAATAAACAAAAATTTTCGTACACATACATACATATATGTACGTAATTGAAAAAAAAAAAAATAAAAAAAATTACATTTTTTATATGAAAAACCTACATATACATATTTTACCTTCCATTCACTTACACCAATATCATTTAAATATTAGATAAGTTAAGCTATTTACATATGGATATAATTTTCAAATTGTTCTTTATTTTAAGCTTAATCGAAAATAAAAATACATGAATTAATACATAATCAAAATAGTTAGTAAACTTAGCTTAAAAAATATATATATAAATAAATAAAAAGAATATGGGGTAGTTCTTTAAGCAGCCCTGGTGGAGTTATATGTACATACATGTACATATATACATATATATACATATATATATATATATATATATATAAATAATAATTTACAAACATACTTATCATATACTTACACATAATTACTTAAATATAAACATACATATATGTACATGCACAGCTAGACGAAAACCAATAACTTGTAAACAAATGAGATGTTAAACATGTAATACAAAATAATGCAACAACAAACAATGAAGACACTTGTTTGTCAACAACATGTGCAGCAACAATGCTGTGATAAAATAACATTCATCGGCGATCAGGACAACCGCCAAATCACCTGACAAATGTCTGTAGCTAATGTTGTTGTTGTCATAGCAATAATGATCAAACCAAAGAGCGACCGTTAAATGGTCCGATTAAGCAAACAACAAATTGTAAGGATAGCGGATATAAAATATTTGTTTACTCACTACTATAAATAGGCTAAGCAGTTAGAAATAATTTTAATTTAAGTTTCGGATGTTAATGAATAAAGTCATATTATTCTTACTCGCAGTTCGTGGACTTATTTTTCTTTAACTCGCGCAAGGCACCACACGCAAAGTGTAACATAAAACCAAATGTCTGGGCGCAGAACAGCGAGCTCATTAAACAACAAGTACAAGTACTTTTGGCGATTGACCGCTTAGCAAAAATACATAATACATTCCGGCATCAAATTGCTGTCATTGCAAACAAACACTACAAAAATACTAAGAGCATTTTCCCCAATTCATATTTTATTTAGTACCGTGTGAAATCAATGCGTGAGAAAATATTTGTAATTTCGTGTTGATTTCCCATTGGTTAATTAAGAATTATTAATAAGTTTCCTCTGGGAGGAAATTAGTATATAAGAACAACATTTTTGAAAATAAAATCAATGGTAATTTACAAACTTAACCGTTTGCATCTTATTGTTCACAAGAGCGGCCTGGTGGCCTACAAAATAAAGCGAGTTGCGCAAACAATACAACAAATCACCTCCTCTCAATTATTACACATTGCTTTTAAGCATTTTTCAATTCGTAATGATTTTTGGCCAATTAATTAGCTGCCATTCTTATTTTCCTTACTTTCCATTTTCAGCTCTATTTCATTTGTCAAATCAGCTGATGTCGAAATGCAGATAAGTGTCGTCTGTCACGCCTAAAATATTATGCAGATATATGAGCTCGTTAATTTGCATAAGTGCCCCCGTCTGTCAGCCCTTTAATGGCGTCTCAACAATGGCTTGTGGATTATCATCACTCCAAAAGTGAGCTTCATCGCTGAACAAAAATTTCTTGTAAAAATCGGGATCGGTGGCCATCTCGTCTTAAGCCCATTCTGAGTATAAATCAATTAACAGCTGTCAAAAATACCAACTCCGAAAAAAGTATTGCCTCACTGAAAGCCACACGTCTAAAAAAACACCGTAACGTGTCTCCCAAAGAGAAAAAAGCAAAAAAGTAAACGTACGGAAAATTTGCCAACATTTCTAACAACTGACAAAAGAAAACAAATCAGCTGATAATTTATGTTTATGATTTGTTCGTTAATAAAGAAAGAGAGGCAGTGTCCTTATAGTTTTTATTGAACGCATTCTTCACAGGTTTTACGAAGTGTGGTCAGAATACTGGTATAATAATCATGACAAAGAATTGATCCCACAAACCGCAGAAAAAGTTTTAGATGGTTGTAACAAATATGCATATCCATCGATTTATTTGCTAATTAAAATTCTAGCCGTGAGTAATGCTTCTGCGAAAGCAGCTTCGCCGATTAAAAAACCGTTGCCTTCAGACATGCCTGAAGAACGACCAACGACCGTCGCACAGTGGTCTGAAAGTTGAATCTAGCTGGCCAAAAGTCGGCTTCTCGATTTGGAATCTACTGGGACATCATTTTAGGGGTTTTCGGGGTCGCTGATTACGAATCCGTTATCAAAATTTCAAAATTCAAAATGGCGGATCCAAAATGGCTGACATTTTCAAAAAAATTTTTACTAACATTGTTCTTAATATTATTCAAAGGGTTTTTGGGGTTGCTGATTTCAAATCCAATATGAAAATTGCAAAATCCAATATGGCGTATTCAAAATGGCGACAATTTTCATAAAATTTTTGGTGATGATTGTTCATAATATTTTTCAATGGGTTTTTGGGGTCGCTGATTACGAATTCAATATCGAAATTTCACAATTCTAAATGACTGATCTAAATTTTTAAATACATGTGTTAATAATAACGTTTTATGGGCCTTCGAAGTCGCTTATTACGTACAAAATACTCAAATTTAAAAATTTGAAAGTTCAACTCAATATGGCATGGCAGAGAAGTTCAAAAATATTTTGATGTAAATTTTGGTTAATATTCAAACCTCAGGTCGTTACAGATAGGGGATATAATTCAGGAACTATATATCTTAAATAAAATAGAAGTAATGATAGGAATTAATTGTGAGCGAACATTTTATTCCATTTGTACAGTTGTATACAAGGTTTATACACGTTTTATTAGGCTTCGTCGTCATTTTCTAATGTGGTTTCGAATATAAGTAGTGGTAGAACTTCTTGAGGTAGTTCACACTTTTTTTCCTTTGGTACTCCTCTAGCCTTAGTAATGAAGGGATCGGACAGTGCCAGCATCATCTGTATGAAATCTGTAGTTGTTTTAGCGCGATCCATCTTTCGCGTATGCTCTTCCCGAACTTTTATGTACACTTTATTGCTCGCTTCCTGAGCCTCTTCCGACATCATTCCGATCGGTAACATGATGATTGAAGCAACAGCAGCTCCATGTACGAGAATTTTGTGAACGCTGACAGGCATTCTATACCACGAGTAGTTTTTGATGTATAAAGCTGCAGTTTCTTTTGCGAAGTCGTCATATTTTTCGATATCCAAATGCTGTCCACTTGTTAACGCAACCATAATTATCCAAAAACGTCTGATCAATATATGTACCGGCTTGATTCGGAAGATGGAATATCATATCTAGCCAAGAAGCCTGTTGTGATAAAAATTTTGTCTCCATGCGATGAATTCGCTTGGCATTCCATTTTTTTGCTAATTTAGCGCAAAAGTTGTGTATTTTCATTTCCAGTTTTTTATTAAAAGAATCATGAGTTATTCTTAAATTAGATTCAATTATTTTGTTTTTCACATAACGAAGAGCGCATTGTTTGGATGATTCCGAGCAAACTGAGATTTGAATAGAGGCAGCTTTCAGAGAACCATACAAATCACGATTTTTCAATATCAATTCCGTTGTAGTGTGCGCCATAGTACTACATAATGTTACGAATGAATTTACAAACATGCAAAAGTTACAAAAAGTACTTACCTCTTCACCTATCGTCGTTAAAATAATCTTTCGAATGCACAGCACCAACTTTTATATAACATAACACGCATCACGTAATTGAAATATAATTGATTTTTTTAATTTTATTTAAACTGACGCGTCGCGTCGCTTGCTTTAAACGCAAATAAGTCGAAAAGTGGCAAAAAGTGGCAAAAACCAAAAACAGTTTATGAAAATATACATCCTAATAAACACTTTTTTTGAAATACTAGTAGGTCGAAACAAGTCGAAACTTTTTAGTTACGTCATTTTGAAATTCAGAATGTAAAAGTAGAGAATACACTAATCTTTGTTGGCAATTCTCCAATGTAAACATTGAAGATAGAATAATGTGCTGTAAACTTTCGTAAAGTGTGCAAAATGGACTACCAAATTCATATAAAAATTGTTAAAATATGACAATTCGTCATGTAACTAGTTGCATTCAATTACAGATACAATTTTGTCGGCTAAATCAGCTGTACCAACGTCTCCGCAGGTTAGAACATTAATAAAGTTGTGCAAACATTTTTTTTTGGTAAATCCATGAAAAAACAGTCTAGCTACACATACTACTACATGAAAAAAATCAAAAAAAAAATTTTTAATGACTTGAGTTTTTCGACTTTTGGCCAGCTAGATTCGATTTTCAGACCACTGTGCGTCGTAGAGAAACAAAAAGAAAGATTTGTGAAAAAAAAACGTCGAACTGCCTTTGCTATTTGATTTTGCATAATATTTTTAGCTGGAAATCATTGTAGAAAAATGAAGATGTAAATATATAATTTGCATAAAAACTTATACTGCATTTCGTGTTTGTACTTAGTTAAGAAATACCTTTGTTCGCCACTTTCTCACAAAAATTTAACTCTTGTAAAAATTGTATAAATATCACCAAATACGTCTGTCAATATTTCTTGCATAATATCTGATCGAACACATATTACTTGACCAAAAGAAAAATAAGCATAGAGAGCACTAAGGTCCCTTTCTTCGCGAAACGTCACATATAAATATTTATTTTGCACAAGAAAAGATTGATCTGGCACAAATAAATATATATTTTCTAATAATTAAAAAGGAGTTTGTTAACATTCGCCAAGTTTGGTTGAACGCAAGTGAACCATTCTCTCAGTGTGCTTAGCAGTTAAACTTGCAAACATCTTGCTGTAGAAACCTTAACCTCGATTTCAAAGTCCAAGCAGCTGCAAGGAAAAGCTATATCAGCTATACTTGTCAAATATACATCGATTTTTATTAACTTACTGCACGCCCAAATCAATTACAGTTGAACGAGATTTAAAAATACAAACATTTTCATATGATTATAAGAGAAGGTAGCTGCCACAACTAACTTGGTTTGTCTCACGAAAAACGCCTATAGCAATTTTCATTCGCCCTCCCCCTCTAAAAGCGTTCTGGATCCGCCCCTGTTATATAGAATACAAATTTATTGTTCGTTGATCTTACATATATTTCTTTTCCGAATATTGGAACGATTTAGCCAGTGTCAGTTTCTAACGAAAATAGAACTGGCAAAAATCAAAATATTTATATGTACCTTGAACTTTAGAAAGCTTGTAGCAGGAATATTACAAAATTATGTACGTAAATGGAAAAAAAGATAGAGGTTTTCTCTTTCGTTCTGATTGAAAATACACACTTACATTTATATTCATAGAATAGTACATTCAAATCGTGACTCTACATGATGAGCATTTGTTCTGTAGCTGAACAGTTTTAGATCTCGACACTTAACAAACTTCTGCCTTTCATGACTCGGCGCAGCATATGTATATGAAAAAAAAAATTTTTTTTTTTTATATATCCGTGCGTCATACGGATGCGCCCCTCGCGTCGGTCGGGCGGGTATGGAGGGAAAAAAAAACCGTTGGGATTATTATTATTATTATTAAAAGCGGACCGCGATGCAGCGGGTTAAATGTGCGTAGTATTTTAAACTGGCATTTTTGGTAGCGAAACAAACAAAATTCTGTCGAAACAGGTATTCAATCACCAGGATTCAAAATTTATCTAAATAATGAAAAAATTATGAACCGAATACCACTATTGTAACTTTAACGATTTTTCGGAGCTTTCAATTACTGCCGAGACACTTAACTGACCAAAAAAATGCACTGAACTTTAAAGTATTCGGTGTACTACATACATAAAATCATTTGCTTTGAATTATTAAAATTCAATTAATTACTGAAACGTTTAAACGGTACGAATTGACAGTTCTGGGAAAACAAAACCCAGTTAGAGATTTCAGGTTAAGTAAATTTTCATATACATATGTATATAAGTAATTGTATTTGAACGCAGAATTATTTGACAGGAACTGCAAAAAATGAAAAAAGCAGAAAATTATTCATATGTATATAGTATTCGCGTAATGCTCCCCTTGTTCGAGCGCTAATTGAACTTAATTCACTCTCGAGTTTCATCCAACTTGATTTTTCAATTCCAAAAAATGTTTTTTCTCATATTCTAAATTTAGTTATCTAGGTTTTTAAATCTTAATTATTAATTACTTTGTAAATAGTCTGTAAGAAAGTTTCTGTTCATAGACTAAATAAATAAATAAATAAATAAATAAAAAAATAAATAAATAAATAAATAAATAAATAAGTGTGTATACTTATAAATAAATGTTTGAAAATACATACATACATACAAGATGGAGCAAAAGTCCTCAGCAATCAATGGGAAGATGACATTTTTTTTCTTCGAATGGTTGTTGATATCAGTTCCCCTTTAATATTTTTGAAGTAAACAAATTCAAAATAGTACAAGTCAACAAGATCTGTGGTGCTGGTATTGTTGAATTCCAGCAGGTATTTTCCGGACCTCAAATACTACAAAGGCGAGTAGCCGCAAAAGTTTGGAACAACGTGAGCTGCTGTCAGGCCTTGCCGGTCACGACGAAGCTGCCGCTCTGATAAAAGTATCCGGATTTAAGCAGAAGATGTCGTACAGAAAACCAGATTACTGACTAAACGACATGCCTCGCTATTGGGCTCATCGGCAAGCTTTACAAATTTTTGGTGAAAAGCGTAGTGATTTCATCAGCGGTTATTGGATGAGAACTTTTGCGCCACCTTTTATATACCTGCCAAGCCCTAACCGCAAAAAATTTAAGCTGCAAATCGTAAATTGTACAAAAATTAAAACTTCGGTATGAACTTTGTTTTGTGTTAGCAGACCAATGCAATATTGCTCTATATATTCTGTTCACAAATTGCACATCCACATATGAATACATTTGAGCACTTTATTTTTTTTTCTAATTGATTAAAATTTATTTTATAAGTAAAATATGGTTCATTCTTTAAGAAAACTAAAATTATGTGCATAAGTACTGAATATTATTATTTCAATATGGCAATGCTGCCACTTTTGACAGAAAAATACTATTGTGAACTAGCAAAATGTCTACAGCTGCTGTCAAAAGTGTTTATTATTAAAAAATAGCTTCAAATATAAGCAAATTAAACCAAATTATAAATTAAAATGCGATTTTTGTGGATAGCAATTCATGCGATCCGCAAGATTTTCCCAAACTGCTTGCAAAAATCCACAAAATTGCACACCCTTTAGACTTGCAAAAGTTCTATATTCCAAAGCGAACAATGAAATAGCCACTATTCTATGAAGTATTATACATTGCTTTTAAGCATTTTTCAATTCGTAAAGATTTTTTGCCAATTAAGGGCCAGTTTTTCAGTGCTGGTTTAAACTCAGTTTAAACTAAGTTTTGTTAAACTCAGTTTAAATTTAAACTTAGTTTCCTTGCGCTCAATTAAATTTGTTGCAACCAAAACGAAGTAAGCAGCAAACAGCTGATAAGTTAAACTAAGTTTAAACGTGAGCGATCGGCCGTTTAAACTTAGTTTAAACTCCGTTTAAAGTTGACTGAAAAACAGCATACTAAGTTTAAACTAAGTTTAAACGACAAACAGAGTTTAACTTGCACTGAAAAACTGGCCCTAATTAGCAGCCATTCATATTTTCCTTACTTTCCATTTTCAGCTCTATTTCATTTGTCAAATCAGCTGATGTCGAAATGCAGATAAGTGTCGTCTGTCAGGCCTAAAATATTATGCAGATATATGAGCTCGTTTATTTGCATAAGTGTCCCCGTCTGTCAGCCCTTTAATGGCGTCTCAACAATGGCTTGTGGATTATCATCACTCCAAAAGTGCGCTTCATCGCTGAACAAAAATTTCTTGTAAAAATCGGGATCGGTGGCCATCTCGACTTGGGCCCATTCTGAGTATAAATCAATTAACATCTGTCAAAAAGACCAACTCCGAAAAAAGTATTGCCTCATTGAAAGCCACACGTCTAAAAAAACACCGAAACGGGTCTCCCAAAGAGAAAAAAGCAAAAAAGTAAACGTACGGAAAATTTTCCAACATTTCTAACAACTGACAAAAGAAGACAAATCAGCTGAAAATGTATTTATTTATTTATCTACCGGACAGATGCCCTCACAGATAAGAGAAGAAAAAAAAAACAAAAAAAAAAAGAAAACATAACAAACTATACAAAAATTTATCAAAGGACTTACATGTATATGTCGAATCAATAGTAATGAAATAACAGAATTATTTAAAAAGAAAGTGATTACAAATATCAATCTTAAAACGTTCTCTACATGAATAAAAATCGACACAATTGCAGACAGAATTACGCAATGAAATGGACCTGTGAATGGGCTCATTGTTAGCAAACTTTGTTTTACGCATATGAACGTAGAAAATGTATTTCTCTCTAAGATGCCTTTCCGGCGCATAAAAAGGTAGAAGCGAAAGTAGATCTGGCGAATCAACTTTGTTATCACATATATCTTTGATGAAGAGAATAGCAAAAATTTTTCTCCGATTTGCAAGGAATTGTAAGTTCAAGATTTTCCACCTCAGTTCATAAGATGGCATAGATTCAGAAGAAAACATTTGCCGAAGGGCGAATTTGGTAAACCTCCTCTGAACTCTTTCTATTCTGTCCGAATGTGTGACAAAATCTAAGTCCAAAACGATGCACGCGTATTCTAAAATAGACTTCACCAAAGATGTGTATAGACTTTTAAGCGTAAGCGGATCTAAAACGTCCTTAGAGTTTCGCTTGAGAAAGCCAAGTTTAGAGTTTGCTGCACAGACTATATATTCTCTGTGAAAGTCGAAATTAAGTTTCGAGTCTAAGTAGACCCCCAAATCCTTGACGGTGGTTTTACGGCTAAAAGAATCGCAGTGATTAAAAGTGTAGTTATTCATTAAACAGAGCTTTTTCCGAGAAAATGAAATAATGTTACACTTTGAGAAGTTCAGAGAAAGACCGTTGCAAGTACACCACTCTATCATAGATAGAATATCTTGCTGTAGTCTAACACAATCGCCCAAGTTTTGGATTCGGTAATACAACTTCAAATCGTCGGCGTACATCAAACAGTTGCAAAATTTCAATGTTTGGCTGATGTCTTTATAAATATAGAAAAAAGCAAGGGACCCAAATGACTTCCTTGTGGAACCCCTGAAGTAACTTCTATAGATTTAGAGATATTGTTGCCAATTTTTACCACCAATTTTCTGTTTGTCAGATAAGATTCCAGCCACCTAAGCGCGTTGGAATGAACTCCAAGTTTCTCCAGCTTTTTAATAAGCAAATTCTGGTTTAGGCTGTCAAAAGCTTTAACAAAATCTGTGTAAAGAGTATCTACTTGATCGCCCTCTTCAATCACTTTGATTACAGAATTTAGGAATATAGCGAGATTTGTATTGGTGGATCTGCCCGGATAAAAACCGTGTTGCTGAGTAACAATATAGTTCTTAAAAGACTTAAATAGCTGGTTGCTCACAATTTTATCCAACAGCTTTGGAATGATAGGCATTTTTACAATGGGGCGATAGTTTTCAACTAAATTTCGTAATCCAGATTTATAAATTGGGGCAATGAACGAAATCTTCCATTCTTCAAGGAAGCAACCATTTTCAAGAGATTTGTTGTAAATTTTTGCAAGAGGCAAATATAGAGAAGTTGCACAGTTCCTTAAAAACAAAGGTGGCAGGAGGTCATAGCCTTTCGATACATCCAAATTCATAAGAGCTTCGAAAACTTCTTCTTCTGTGATCGTAAACTGTCCAATATTCACAGATTCCTGTAGGGTTGAGGTGTCAAACGATGTACTGACAGTGTTGAATCTATTAAACACCGACCCAAAGAACCGGGCAAAGAGTTCACAAACACCTTGAGTTGAGGAAGCAACGGAGTCCCTAAGCGACACTGATTTTGGGGATACCATTAACTTTCCTTTTCGAATTTAAAAATAACCAAAAAGATTTAGGATTAGATTTTATATTCGTTTCCTGCGAATTGATGTATTTGTCGTATACAAATTTTGATAAGCATTCGAAATCTTTTCTTCGCTGGACAAAACATTTTTCATCCTCGATGGAGCCTGTTTTTTTAAATTTTTTGTGCGCCTTATTCCGTCGATTTTTTAAGCTTAGTAATTCTTTTGTGTACCATGGTAGATTAAAGGACCTCCTCTTTTTGTAAGTGAGGACGTATAAATTCAGGCTTTCTTCCAGTACTTTCTTAAAATTTACATAAATGCTAAATAAGTCAAGGTTTTCAAAAAATATATTCCAATCAATCGCATCAAAGAAGGTGTTAAGAGCCGCAAAGTTTGCTTTATAATAATTAAAAATGTGTTCGGATTCACCATGGTCACTTACGTACTTGTAAAAGGAGAATTGGATTTCTATTGCTTTATGATGAGTTGATTCAAAGGTTAGAGGTATTGCACACTTATAAATATTAAACCCAATATTAAAAAATAAATCTAGTATTCTGTTTAAATCATTTACAATATCGTTAATCTGCTATAAATCAAAAGAATATAGCGTATCACAAAGTAAGTCTTCCTTATCCTTTTTAGAAGTAAGGGGTGTTAAAGAACCGTCTTCAGGATTTTTTACCCATTGAATAGAACCTAAGTTAAAATCACCCAAAATACAAGGCGTCTGATAAGGTTGTAAGGAGTCCACAATAGAGCTAATGTTATCAATATGAGACTTATACAATTCATAACTATTATTTGGCGGGATGAAACTTATTATAAAGCAGATTTCGTTAAAGCTACTGCGATGCGTTTCACCCACATTAACAGCGACGAAAATTTCTTAGATGTCATCCCCAGTATGACGTAGTTTTATCTCATGGCTAGTGAGAGAAGTAGACACTGCGATTAAGAAACCGCCCTCTCTAGTTACTCCAGGTTGCAATATTCGGTCTTTGCGATAGACTTCATGACAACTATCAAAAAGCTCTGACGATATAAAATCTGTTGTCAGCCAGGTCTCAACAAGTATGATGATATCGAAATCGTGTGATGCAGCCGACCGGTATAATTTGTTTTAGTACGCAGTCCCCCAGCGTTGTGGAAGTAAATCGAGAGCTCCGACTTAAGACGCTTCAGTTACTGTCGTAGTAGTTATTGAGTTGCCTGTGGGTCTCTTGCTTTTGGAAAAAAATTAAACGTACGCACTTTTACACCTGCAAGCCAGACAGAAGAATCCATTATCTTAGCGTAATCAGAGGGGCAAATGCCTACTTTGAAGTTCACTTTGGTCAGGTACGCCGTATCCACGTCTTTTTTTACCAATCTATAGCAGACTACTCGCGCGGATGCAATGCCTGTGTGCTTAGAAATATAATTAATCACATCTTCTGCGGTAACAGAAGGTTTGAAAGACGACAAGTGGATTCATTTCATTTGAACAGCAACGTTCAACTCATTGTTTGGGTCCGTGCCAAGAGCTAGCAAGTTTGTGTTTTCTTTGCTTTTTTTCGAACGAGCAACATTGTTGTTGATCGCAGCTTGAAGCGAATCGGTAGGCAAAGGAGCAGATAAATCCCCGGAGTTTACAGCAGTGACAGCAGAAGCACGATCAGAATACGAAGCAGAGCCAGCTTTTGAGTACAGCGGCGCTTTTTTTCCTTTATTAGCAGCAGTAGCATTAACAGCAACAGAGCGGGCTTGTTTAATAGACGACGATGGTAAATTCACAGCAGCATTAACATCAAACGCAGAGGTAAGACGTTTCGCCGATGGCAAGTTAGCAGTAAAAACCAACTCATTAGGTAGTTGAGCGGCAGCATTAACACCCACATGAGCGCTCAACGAGGGAGATAACATAGCCAACTCATTAGCATTAACATCAATCAGCGACAATGTATTCATGTCACTGGCAGCAGCTGTAATATAAGAATGGTGAGAGGCAGCAGCAGCTGAGCAGAGTGTTGACTTCATACTGCATGCAGTTGCATTTCCTGTATTAGGTGCAGAGACAACTGGAACAGTGGGAGACGGGAGACTATCTTCCACAGATTGAGCCCAAGTTAGTATGTGCGTAGGCGAGACGACTGCAGCAGCAACCGATGGTGACAAAGCAATTGAAGGTCGGCTAGTATTATTGCTAACGTTGACTGCGGTATCAAGGGATGCACGAACAACACTTTTTAGTGTGTTTATTTCTGCAGTTAGTTCTTCTAGGCACTTAGCATTGTTGTTGGCAAGTTTTAAATAAATTTATTTTGATAAATTATCAATTATTCCTGATAGTTCTTTAAAATTTGCGTCGAAGGCACTCATTAAAAAGTCATTGCCAATTTTTTGCGAGGCCAAGATCGAATCAAATGACTTACTAACACTTGCAGGCACATTAACACAATCGATGCAGAAATATGCCGGTTTCGCTTGAACAGCCCCAAATCGTACTCAGACACAACGCCTTCACAACAGGTACGATGAAAACGCTTTCTACAAAAGCCACTACACGGGACTGTTAAATTGTCATTCCGCGCAAATGCTTTGTCGCACTTGCTACAAAAATCGTCCATGATTAAACCAAACAAACGGCGATTATCGAACGCACAAATTAGGATTAACTAGTAGAAATTTTGAGTTATCGAATGCAATGATAAACTTCTAAGTTTCATATTAAGCTCTCATCGTGCAATGAAAGCTGCTTTTTATGAACCCTTTTTCGGTTTTCAAATCGGTAATATACGGGCGCGGATACAATGGGGGCGAGGGGGCGGAACTCTAAAATTGTTTTTTTACGATTTTTTGCGTCATAATCGACTCTACTCTATCCCAGAAAACAGATTTTGAATTTTCGTAAACAAGAGAATTTAAATGATTTTTACTATACATTATAAATAATGCCTACTTTTGTTCCTCCCGAAGCATAAATAGTTTTTGTTGAACGCATTCTTCACAGGTTTTACGAAGTGTGCTCAGAATACTGGTATAATAAAGAATTGATCCCACAAACCGCAGAAAAAGTTTTAGATGGTTGTAACAAATATGCATATCCATCGATTTATTTGCTAATTAAAATTCTAGCCGTGAGTAATGCTTCTGCGAAAGCAGCTTCGCCGATTAAAATAAGGTTGCGTTCCAACATGTCTGAAGAACGACCAACTGGACTAGCACTCCTACATACACACTTAGAAATTAAGATCGTCGTAGAGAAACAAAATGAAAGATTTGTGAAAAAAAAACGTCGAACTGCCTTTGCTATTTTATTTTGCATAATATTATTAGCTGGAAATCATTGTAGAAAAATTAAGATGTAAATATATAATTTGCATAAAAACTTATACTGCATTTCGTGTTTGTACTTAGTTAAGAAATACCTTTGTTCGCCACTTTCTCACAAAAATTTAACTCTTGTAAAAATTGTATAAATATCACCAAATACGTCTGTCAATATTTCTTGCATAATATCTGATGGAACACATATTACTTGACCAAAAGAAAAATAAGCATATATGTAGTGCTCCGCCAAGAGAGCACTAAGGTCCCTTTCTTCGCGAAGCGTCACATATAAATATTTATTTTGCACAAGAAAAGATTGATCTGGCACAAATAAATGTATATTTTATAATAATTAAAAAGGAGTTTGTTAACATTCGCCAAGTTTGGTTGAACGCATGAACCATTCTCTCAGTGTGCTTAGCAGTTAAACTTGCAAACATCTTGCTGTAGAAACCTTAACCTCGATTTCAAAGTCCAAGCAGCTGCAAGGAAAAGCTATATCAGCTATACTTGTCAAATATACATCGATTTTTATTAACTTACTGCACGCCCAAATCAATTACAGTTGAACGAGATTTAAAAAATACAAACATTTTCATATGATTATAAAAGAAGGTAGCTGCCACAACTAACTTGGTTTGTCTCACGAAAAACGCCTATAGCAATTTTCATTCGCCCTCCCCCTCTAAAAGCGTTCTGGATCCGCCCCTGTTTATATAGAATACAAATTTATTGTTCGTTGATCTTACATATATTTCTTTTCCGAATATTGGAACGATTTAGCCAGTGTCAGTTTCTAACGAAAATAGAACTGGCAAAAATCAAAATATTTATATGTACCTTGAACTTTAGAAAGCTTGTAGCAGGAATATTACAAAATTATGTACGTAAATGGAAAAAAAGATAGAGGTTTTCTCTTTCGTTCTGATTGAAAATACACACTTACATTTATATTCATAGAATAGTACATTCAAATCGTGACTCTACATAGTAAAAGCGGACCGCGATTCAGCGGGTTAAATGTGCGTAGTATTTTAAACTGGCATTTTTGGTAGCGAAACAAACAAAATTCTGTCGAAACAGGTATTCAATCACCAGAATTCAAAATGTATCTAAATAATGAAAAAATTATGAACCGAATACCACTATTGTAACTTTAACGATTTTTCGGAGTTTTAAATTACTGCCGAGACACTTAACTGACCAAAAAAATGCACTGAACTTTAAAGTATTCGGTGTACTACATGCATAAAATCATTTGCTTTGAATCATTAAAATTCAATTAATTACTGAAACGTTTATACGGTACGAATTGACAGTTCTGGGAAAACAAAACCCAGTTAGAGATTGCAGGTTAAGTAAATTTTCATATACATATATAAGTAATTGTATTTGAACGCAGAATTATTTTACAGGAACTACAAAAAGTGATAAAAGCAGAAAATTATTCAAATGTATATATTAAGTGTGTATACTTATAAACAAATGTTTGAAAATACATATGTACATACATACATACAAGATGGAGGAAAAGTCCTCAGCAATCAATGGGAAGATCGACATTTTTTTTCTTCAAATGGTTGTTGATATCAGTTCCCCTTTAATATTTTTGAAGTAAACAAATTCAAAATAGTACAAGTCAACAAGATCTGTGGTGCTGGTATTGTTGAATTCCAGCAGGTATTTTCCGGACCTCAAATACTACAAAGGCGAGTAGCCGCAAAAGTTTGGAACAACGTGAGCTGCTGTCAGGCCTTGCCGGTCACGACGAAGCTGCCGCTCTGATAAAAGTATCCGGATTTAAGCAGAAGATGTCGTACAGAAAACCAGATTACTGACTAAACGACATGCCTCGCTATTGGGCTCATCGGCAAGCTTTACAGATTTTTGGTGAAAAGCGTAGTGATTTCATCAGCGGTTATTGGATGAGAACTTTTGCGCCACCTTTTATATACCTGCCAAGCCCTAACCGCAAAAAATTTAAGCTGCAAATCGTAAATTGTACAAAAATTAAAACTTCGGTATGAACTTTGTTTTGTGTTAGCAGACCAATGCAATACGATTAATTTTTCTTTCTATAACGAAGCAAGATTTTTTTACCGCTAATATCTTTTCTTTCAAAACCCCATTTCTTGCTCTATATATTTTGTTCACAAATTGCACATCCACATATGAATAAATTTGAGCACTTTATTTTTTTTTCAAATTGATTAAAATTTATTTTTCAAGTAAAATATGGTTCATTCTCTAATAAAAACCATAAACAACAACTTGTTAAGCTATTTACAAAATGTACAATGATTTAACATAATTTCAACAAAATTTCGAATCTTTTTTAAAAAAATTCAGAATTTTTTTGAGTAGTATGTAAATTATGGGCTCATAAATTTTGGTCTAAAAAAGTGCAAGTTTCAATTGTCTACAAGTTATTACTGATTTTTGATAATTTTTTTATTGTTTACCCTCCATACAACGCAAAACCACGGTTATTTTTTTTAAGTGGAAGGAATTGCGAAAGAGCGTCAATAAAAATTATTGTCAAAATTCAGTGGTAATTCGTAGCCTCTAGAAACTTGCTCTTCATTGCACTAAAATTGGATGAGTTAAATATCTGCATAGAGGAGAAATATATATAAATACATATATAGATGTACCATATAACCGCCTATACCATTATTATGATTATTATAATACGAGAAGTTACTAATTGATTATGAAATTAAAAAAAAAAATGTTTTTCATGATGTTTGTTAGAGAATTAACAATGATTTAATTGAAAAATAATTTTAAATAATTGGAGGATAAATAAATATTCCTACTAGTCTGGGCTTAGTAGTTACTGAAAAATCGCAAATTTTCGTTTATCGTCCGATTTTTCTTATTTCCAATGTCGTCAGTTAGACCCAGGAAAACAAACAAACGATTACTTCTAAGTTCCGCTTACATTAAATCAAGAAGGACTTATTCCGTCGCTTAATTTTTTTTCGGATATGGCTCGATATACGAGTATATACGTTTTTAATAAGATAGAGTTTTGTTTAAACGATGGAACATTTAAAGCAACTAACAAGTGGAAACAAAGCAGGACGAAACCAATTGACAATTAGTGAAGTCCGGATTTAAAGAGATATTTGAATTAAAGCCTTTGATATAAATGTAGTAAGGGGTTGATTTATTTATATACAAATCTTTTATGGACATTTTACTAATGTGAAATGAAATACTGCTATAATGTGATTTTTATATTTACTGTAACTGTCATTTAGTAAAACTTATAGTCTTTATCGAAATATTTTATCTTTTTGAACAAAATGTTTTTTTTAACAGCTTAATTGTTTGCAGCCTAAACTGTTTGCAGTAGAACTGTGTTACGTTTTTCGTTTCCTTCGTAGCAAGAATAGCAACTGCCAAATTGTTACATCTGTCAAATAAAATAAAAGGAACAAAAATAAAACATTCTTAAAAAACATACTCGTAATTTTTTTATGCATTTTGTATATACTCGGAATGTGTTTTTTCTTCGATAAGAACCTAAAATCAGTCTTGTAGCAGCGTACTATTAAATATTATTATAACTTTGTTTAATTATAAGTATGTGGCAACCTTAAAATACTTTTGACAACTCAATGTATTTATATGTTTGTCCTTTTCTTACAAGTGCTTTTAGTCTATTCATTTGAAAATGTAATAGTAACCATTTGGCGATCGGCGGTGAGCAAACTTCTCGCAAATAGCCATGACGGCAGTATGGACAACGATAGTTGGCCGCTGTTAAATGGTTATCTGCTTGCTTATCTGTTTTCTCAGTGTGGACAACGATAGTTGGCCGCTGTAGAACAGACTCACCGGGGATTTGCTAAATGTTTAACTTTCTTAACAGTTTTTCTTACATCTACGTTTTATAAATCTACTATTGTGTTTTATATGTTTAATTTGTCGTTTTTTTCAATAAATTTACAACAATAAAACCAAACTAAAGGTAATTACTGTATTTTATACAAACAATTTTCTACAACTGGCGCCCAACATAGTGACTAACTTTGCCAATAATTTTCTACGAAGAAGTCCAAGATTGCAAAGCAATATGGATGTGTCCTTCACCACGGACCAAATTGAACGTTTGATGCGGGCAGTTTATACAAGGAACGATCGAACTGGGAGATTCAGCACATGTACTGCTCGGTACAATGGTGAGCGCAATCCGTTAAAGGTGGAAGAACTTACATATATGCGCCATATCAACTTTCAAAGCGGTTGAGAAAATTGATGATGCTGATGCGATCAAGGGTATGCCTCTGATATTGGAGGGTGATGCGGTAAAATGGTGGCGCGGTGTGAATGATAAAATTAAATATTTTTCTGATGCCATACGCATGCTGCGCGAAAGTTTTTCTCCTCCAAAGCCGGCATGGGGAGTGTACGCTGAAATATTTGATGTAAAGCAGCAAAAGAGCGAACCGACAGACAGCTTTATTCCGAAGAAGCGAGCGTTATTTTCGCAGCTTAAAGTGGCAAAACAACTAGATATGCTGTTTGGTACGCTACATGCGCAAATTCGGGAAAGGGTTAGCCGCCCGAGAGTGACGTCGTATGAAGAATTGCGTAACGAAGCGCGTGAAGTTGAGCATTTTTTTAGCGAACGTAAAAATAGCAACGTCGAAAATGGTGCTAAAAGCATGAGTAGTAAAATTACTTTACGCTGTAATTTCTGTCGAAAGAAAGGTCACATAGTAAAAACTTGCTTTAAGAAGGAAAAAGCGGACGCAGCAGAAGCTCAATCCGCCACAATTGCACAAGCAGCGGTTACTAGACCTAAATTCGCTTGTTATGGGTGCAACTCGCCTGGTGTTACGCGCGCAAATTGTACTACGTGTCAAAATAAAAACAAACCCGCTGCAGGTTTCGTAAATTTTAATTCCGTAAACACCACTGGTATAGGAAGAAGCATTCCAATGGTTGATGTGCAACTTTTCGGTGTGCCAGGTCAAGCGTTCTTCGATACTGGTGCACGTACAAGCGTAGCGAGCGCAAATCTTAAGTCCGTAATTGGCTTTAAAGGCTGCAAAGTAAAGTGTGAAATCACGTTAGCAGAAGGCAGCACATCTACACAAGAGTGTTTGTCCACGGTGTGCAAAATTATAATTGGAGGTAGATGCCTCAGCATGGAGTTCATTGTATTGCCGAAAGCCAGCAACAATCGCACATTGATTGGAACTGAATTTCTTGAACAGGCTGGTATAGTCCTGATCATGGGCCAACAGTTTTGGTACTTCGAAAGCAACCCAACGCAGCATTTCGATTTCGCGCCCGCTTTGCCCCTTAAACTGAACTTGTTAGAGATCGTACAAGTGACAAAACCGTATCAAAAGAGAGTGGCCGAGGAACCGGTCGAGCGCGACGTAGATCGAAACAAAGTTCATGCGTCTGAGTTTGCGTCTTCTACACCGAAATTTGCAAACAACGAGTACTCCCCTCACTCAATCTAAGCCATTTTTAAAGATTCAATTCCAACAGACTCTGCAACGCTAGACAGGAGGTCTCAGCCAACGCTATTCAAGGGTTTAGTGTACAATCCTATGAATGATGATGACAGCGATTACACGCGATTGTGCTCTATCGATTTTAAAATCATTAAGCAGACCGATGGCAATGGTTTGAGTCAGGAGCAGAAACGACAGCTCGATAACGTCATAGAAAACCATATCGAAGCTTTTGGAAGCATAAGTGTAAGCATAACCATAGGCGTAAGCATAAACAAAATAGACACCAACGGTCACGGGCCTATCTTTAGCCCACCTTACTGGCTCTCATTTGCGAAGATTCGCAAATTAAATGACATAACCATACCAGATAGGTATCCATTGCCTCGCATAGATGATCTGTTCTTCAAAGTGGGTACTATCAAATAAAAGTTCGAGACATAGACCGCGATAAAACGTGCATCATTACACCGTTTGGTACATTTTCTTTCAAGTTGCGGATTAATAATGCAAAAAGTAGATTTTGCTGAGAATATATAAAGTTCCTGGGCCATATCCTTACACCGATGATATTTACGTTGATCTGGAAAAGACGAGTGCGATAAGCCAGCGTAAGTAACCGAAAAATGTGAAAGAATTAATTTCGTTCATCCAAACGTGCTCGTGGTATAGACGCTTTGTAAACCACTACGCAGAAATTTCTAAACCACTAACTGATCTAACGAAGAAATGCTGTGTGGTCCTGGACCGAAAAGCAGCAAGACTCGTTTAATTTATTAAAAAGTATGTTGTCAACCGCTCTTTTCCTAAGACAAGCACAAGATAATATGTCTTTTGTGTTAAGGACGGATCCAAGTGCATACGCTCTTGTAGCAGCGTTACCCCAGGGGGAGGGCAAAGACGAGCACCCCATCGAATATGCCAGCAGACTTTAAACTGCAGCCGAACGAAATTATTCAACAACTGAGCGGGAAGCCTTAGCTATAATATGGGCTTGTTCCAAGTTTCGTGGTTATATCGAGGGAGCCGAAATCACGCTGATCATCAACCACTTAAATGGCTTCTCACCATTAAGTCTCCATCAGGACGCCTTGCACGATGGGCATTGCAAATCCAGCAACACAACTTCAAAATAAAATATACACCTGGCAAAAGCAACTGTTTAGCTGACATGCTATCTCGTCCGCAATGTGATACAGAACAACACGACATTTCTTTAACATGAATTTGCGCTTTCCATGTTGATATTTTCCGTCGCTGTACGAAAGAATTATGTGAAGAACAGCAACAGAAAGATGATTACATCAAAAACATTATTTCATCCTTGGAGTCCCAAGACGACAACCTTATGTTTTGGACCAACAGAGGTTATACCCTCAATGAAGGCATACTTTATTGTTATAACGCCGACGCCGAAGACGCACAACTTGTTGTGCCATTCCACGAACGCAAAGAAATACTTCAAAAGTACCACGACGACGATTCCGCTGGCCATTACGGTATAGAGCGTACTATTGTACGAATAACTAGTCGTTACTATTGGCAAGGAATCCGGGCAGATATCGCTAAGTACATCAAGAATTGCATTGAATGTCAACGCTACAAAGCAACTAACCAGAAGCTAATGGGCTTACTTCAAACAACCAGCAGCAAACAACGGTTCGAAGTTCTAGCAATTGATCTTTTTGGGCCTCTTCCAAAATCTGTTGAAGGTTTTCAATGGATATTGATAGCTGAAGATGTGGCCTCGCGGTGAACCGAAATGTTTCCCCTTTGTGAAGCAACTTCAGAAGTCTGCGCAAAGATACTGATAAATGAAATCTTCTTACGATACGGTATACCTCGACGACTTAAATCTGATAATGGTGTGCAATTCGTATCCGCTGTTATGCAGCAAGTGACGTATTGCTTGGGAATACAGCAGCAGCTTACACCCCTTTATCACCCAGAGGCTAACCCAGTCGAGCGAAGGAATCGAGACCTTAAAGCGCAACCGGCAATACTTGTAAGCAACGACCATGGCAGTTGGAGCAAGCATCTACCTTCCATTAGATTTGCGATGAATACCGCCAAATGCCAAAGCACCTGCTTTACTCCCGCTTATTTAACGTTTGGCAGAGAATTGCGCACACTCAATGATGTCCAACACGATGTTCGAGCTATATTAGAGAACGAAAACTTCATTTCACAAATTTCACCGTACCTGAAAAGCTCCAGTAGTATCCTGAAACACGCAAGTGAAGTCGAGCAAAGCAGTCAAGACAAAAATAAAGCTTTAGCCGACAAAAAGAGACGTCCCCAAGAATACTTCCATATTGGCGCACAAGTGTTAGTAACCAATCACGTCCTAAGTCAAGCAGCGAAGGGCATTACATCAAAATTCGTCCCGAAGCGAGAGGGCCCTTACGTCATTGTAAAGAAGATTGGGTCTTCTTCGTACGAGATTGCGTTACGAGAAAACATCAACATACCTCTCAGGGCCTATCATGTGTCATCTCTTACGCTTTATAAGGGTTCTGAAGAATATTAAGCTCCATAACCAGTAATGTTGACACGTACTCGGGACGAGGTCTACGTGTCAAAGGGGGAGATTGTAGCAGCCTTTGTATTATTAAGTAAATATTATTTGTAATCATTAATGTTAGTCTAACCTCTATGTTATTTCTATAACTTTGTTTAATTATAAGTATGTGGCAACCTTAAAATACTTTTGACAGCTCAATGTATTTATATGTTTGTCCTTTTCTTACACGTGCTTTTAGTCCTATTCATTTGAAAATGTTATAGTAACGATTTGAGCAGAATGCTATAAAAGCGAACACTTTGTTCGGAAATCTTTCATTTCATTTGGCGATCGGCGGTGAACAAACCGCTCGCAAATAGCCATGATGGCAGTGTGGACAACGAAAGTTGGCAGCTGTTAAATGGTTATCTGCTTGCATATCTGTTTTCTCTGTGTGGACAACGGTAGTTGGCCGCTGTAGGACAGATTCACCGGGGATTTGCTAAATGTTTAACTTTCTTAACAGTTTTTCTTACATCTACGTTTTATAAATCTACTATTGTGTTTTATATGTTTAATTATACGTTTTTTTCAATAAATTTACAACAGTAAAACCAAACTAAAGGGAATTACTGTATTTTATACAAACAATTCTCTACAGTCTCTAAATTAATTTTTTACACAGTAAATGGAATTTATTTTAAAGTAGTATTTTTAAGCTCTCATTAGAAATTATATATAATTAAAGTAATAAAAATACGAATTATCCTTCGAAATATTGGATGAGTGCGCAACGAATACAATTTATGAACTAACGTACCTAACCCCTAACACTAGGGGTATTCTTGCTCTATTGCATACCCTCTAGCATGATGCATAATGGATAGCATAGAAAGCATGAAATATTATGCAATCTTCTCAACCGGTGTTTTTTTTTGATTGCATAGTACGATAGCAAACATTTTCCAACCGTGCAACGAGTGAGTGTGAGCTTAAAAAGCGTAAGTATATGCCTGCTTTGCTACAAAAAAGAGAAAAACGAATTCGCAATTAGTTGCGTAATATGTTATTAGAAGGGAGCTTTTTTAAAGCTAGCATACATTCATGCAACGGATCAAGAATACTCCTACTGATTTTCATATGCACTGCACTTATGCAGTTTCCTAAATTTTAGCGATTTTTCTTAAATGCGATTCTCACCGGCAAATATCTCCAAGAAAAATTCTAATACTTTTATCCACCGCAGGCGTCGCGGTGGCACACAAGTATTTAGCTAAAATTTGGCACAATCTTGGCATATTTTGC
The DNA here is from genome assembly GCA_963971545.1 of Philophylla caesio. NCBI lineage: Eukaryota > Metazoa > Arthropoda > Insecta > Diptera > Tephritidae > Philophylla > Philophylla caesio. The sequence goes on from OZ020605.1 coordinate 6,427,332, forward strand.
CAAAAAAATATTAGAAAGAGTGTTGTGAAAATAAATATTATCAAGATAAGTGCGTTGCGATGATATTTGCACAGTATCGCAATGAATAATCAGCGAACTTTAGGGAACGTTTGCGAATCAAAAGAAAATTGTTGCGGTAATCCATGGACGTTTTCTATACTTAAGACGATCGGTTAACTGAAATTTTTCGACTTCTAATAGAAATATGCACACTTTTTATACCCGAGCGTTCTTGTACACAAGGGTATTATAACTTTGTTCGCGTAACGGTTGTTTGTAACAGCAAAAAATAATCGAAATAGATATAGACATACATATACTTAAATGATCAGAATTAAAAGAGGAATCGATTTTGACCTGACAGTCTGTCCGTCCGTCTGTCCGTGGTTACAATAACTTGATTAAAAATTGAGATATCTCAATGAAATTTGGTACATAGATTGGTCTTTGGACAGAGTAGGTTGATATTCATAATTGTCAATATTAGTCAATAATCACGCCCACCTCCCATATAACGGAAGTTTTTGAAAAATGCAAAAAGTCCATTTTTTCGGTATGTTACTATTGTTAAAAAATTTTGAAATCGGACCATAACCACGCCCAACTTCCATATAACGGAAATTTTGAAAAATGCAAAAAATTCGTTTTTCAGTATTTATTGGAACAAATTGAGTAAAGTTTAATACTAGCAGCGATTTGAAACATATAAAAAAACATCTCGACGGTACTTATATAAAATTCGGTTTCGCGATACCTAACACCCTTATTGAGACACAGAAATGTTTTCATAAGTGGGCGTGGCAACGCCTATTTTTCGAAATTTCATAATTATACAGTTTCTTTACTTAAAATCACCCCAAATACCCAATTTCCCTCAATTTGCTTTAATGGATAACGAAAAAACGGAGTTTTTGCATTTTTCAAATCTTCCGTTATATGGGATGTGGGCGTGGTTATGGTCTGATTTCAAAAATATTTTACTATGTGGCGCTGCCTATCACCGTTATTGAGTTACAAAAATTATATCATATGTAAGTGGGCGAGGGCGTGGGCGTTATTTAAACCGTAAAAAGAATTTGTTTAAAAAGGGTCATAAAAACCACTTATACATATGTACATATATGCTGATTCCTTATGATAGTTTCCAACATTTGCTCTATATTACAAACTGCCCAAACAATTAAAAACAAAACGGAAAGTTTAAGTTTGCTGCCGCAAAATTTGCAACTACGTTTGACAGCAATTTCCTAATAAATAAAATAATTTACGATATGTTTACTTGCGGATGTAATAATTATAATTATAATCGCATACAGTTGTACAATTACGGAGGGTCTCACGAAAAAAACCAAAATTTAACCAACTTGAAATTTTGAAAATTTTGCTTTATATATTTCATAGGATGTTTATGTTTATTATAATATATAGTGAGCACGTGATCTTCGATTTGCTAGTATTTTTGTTATATTTAAATCATAATGCCAGCGAAAATCCTTAATCATATATTAATATTTTTAGGGCAAATATATGTGAACTTACTGTTGTTTTTTCGAGGCACCTCAAGAGATGATGATGCTGTAGTTCGAATATATCTTCATCGCGATAGTTATCGTCCAGCTCAATTCCAGACTCTTGTGCTGCCCAACGAGCTTCTGCAGCCTTTTTCTTATTAACAAATGCCGCACCAGATGAGGCCTTAGCAATTCGAATTCGAGCCAATCGTGCTTTCTGTAATTTAGAGTAGACTAGAAAGATAGAAATGGCATTCATACAAGAGAAGCTTTATCATTTAAAAATTCAAAATTATGATAACGGGAAAGGTCCAAAATTATCATTGATTGTTATTTAAAATATGTACGTATATGAAGTGAAGTGAAATGGGGGTACATTTTTTTCTGTGCCAACCACTATCATCTTCGGAACAGAATTGTTTAGAAAACCTCCATTGTAAGAATATAGTAATTAATATATTTTAAAGTTCCTCTTCGACTTAATTCGGTCCTGAGTCTTTGTACGAATTACTGGAATTATTATTGGAACGACTTTCCGTCATCCCTTGTCAAATTTGGTTTTGTGACATACCGCTTTCGGCGTTGTGCTATCTTCAGTGTCGTTTTCGTTCTAGACGGAAAATCGTTCCAATATACATACATCAAATTTCCACCCTGTCGGAAAATCAGAAGAAAATCAAAAGGCATTTGCAAAAGAATCTCTCTGACCAGTAAAAGTGAACAACAATCAGAAACTTTCCCCACTATCCTGATTTTCTGCACACAGAATCGCCCCCTATCGCTGTCACAAAGTTCAAGCTCGGCAGCACAAAGGTCGAATACAAAAAATTTGCTAATTTAGGGCTAAACATTGAATATCGAAGCACCGAATTTCGAATTTACATTTCTCTAGTTATTCCTTAATTAAGAAGACTGATTTTTTTTGCCTCAATCGGCTGTGTAGTACTAATTTTGACTTGTTTTCGGTCATGCTTCGTACAGCGTTAGCAGTATAATGGCGTCCAACTACATTAATTCAGAAGCATATGTCATTGCAAAAACAGTTTTAATTTCCGTTCTCCGAATTTACTGCAGTAAAAAAATTTACATTTTTGACGTTTGTGTCATCCCATAGACTTGTGGGTCTAATAAACTGAGAAAGCCATAATTATACGGAAATATAAATGGTGTTTGCACCCTAAACCCTACACAGTAAACACGGAGGCTACTGTTCATGAAATATTTTGCCTAAAACTTTTGAATTGAAAGCAAAAAAGTTGTATCTTACCCGCTGTGCTTTGCGTTTGTCAGCTCGCTGGTTTTGATGATATATTCTGCTAAAGTTTGATACAATAACAGGCACAGGCAGAGCGATCACAAGTACTCCGCTGAGAGAGCAGACTCCTCCCACGATTTTTCCAGCTATAGTTTCAGGCACCATATCACCGTAGCTAGAAACAAAGAGAAGTTATTTATAAAGTTGAAATTTAAATTTAATGAATATCCTACGGCTTTATTTAGTAGAGTATTTTATTTACTTCTTCAGCTAGTATGCTAATTTTCTTCCATTAAATATTGCACCTACGAAAATATTCATTTCAACCTGGCTGCGAAATATGTTGGGACAATAGAATTAGAGCACGTTAACATAGAATGCGCATCAGCAGGTTTTGATAACGAGCGCATACCCCTACGCTACGAATGATACGTGTGAGTTTTCTATTGGCGGTATGTCCACAAAAATGGAACTTAGTCAATTGTTGGAAAGGTATTCCTGCATAGTGTGCGTCTTTATTTTCTACCACAATGATTTAGATGATGGTAATACCATCTGAATTTGAATAATTAGTTCCGCTCTGAAAGCGTGGTTATGAACTTGTCATGGGAGAAAGTTGTGCACCATCTTATTCTTAATATCAGGATTATTCGAAAAGGCAAACAATACGGAGAGAACTGTTACATATTTATCAAAGAAAAAATATATAAAGTTCCATATCATTTGAAATTACTTACCCAAGAGTTGTCATAGTTACTATAGTGTACCAGAAAGCGGCTGGAATAGACGTAAAATTCGTACCGTTGACGTTCTTCTCAGCATAAAACATAACAGTCGCAAATATTATAATAGCCATTGCCAGCGAGAATACCAGAAACCCTAATTCGGAAGCGCACGATTTTAATGTATAACCAAGTATCCGTAATCCTTGAGAATGCCGTGAGAATTTGAAAATTCGAAATACCCGGAAGACGCGTAAAGTCACAAAGGCACCGCTCACATCATCGTTGTCGGTGATGCCTAGTCCAATGTAATATGGCAGTATGGCAACAACATCAATAATACTCATAACACTGCGCACAAACTTGCAACGATCAGGTGCAGCAAACAGGCGTAACAAATATTCGGCGGTAAATATCATAACACAAGCGGTGTCGAGACAGAAGAATACAATTTTATAACGCTCTCCACATGGCAGTGTACCGGCTCTACCTGGCCTATGGCCACACGGAACTGTCTCCACTACATTCGCCATTACCGAGACAGCGATGAAAAATCCTGTCACATAGTAAAATACTAAAGCCGCAGTGGATGTGTGCGGATTCTCAAATGCACGCCACATTTTTTGTCGTATGTTCGTTAACTGTTGTAGATTCTGATCGCCATTTTCCGATAATTTATCATCCATTAAACGTTCGGCATTTTCACGTTTTCGATCTCGATAATCTTCATAGCAACAATCGCCAATTACATCAGGCATTATACCAAAGAAGGCCAGCTCTTCGTCGTAGCTGGTGAGACATTCATGCTTTGGATAATGGAGCTTACCGGTGCGGTAATAGTTGAGAATATGCCGAAATATATCCGGGTCCCTGTCAAAGAAGTACTCTTTGCAGTCCTCGTCGTAGAAGAATTCACGTTCATTGGAGCCCAGTAATGTGTCAGGATACTTTTCGAGCGTATTTCGCCAAGTTTCAAAGCGACGGCCAGAAACATTGATCAACAACTTCTCGTCATCTGTTTTACGGCGATCCTTTGGTATAGGTGGTGGTGGAAGTGGATGGGTAGCAATTGGAACCCAGCCGATGGCCGCCGCCCGTGCAAATGGCAGCCAAGCGGCGACCGAGGCCATACTATGCGGTGGAATTTTTTATACTCAGGATTCTTTTTTTTTTCTTTTATATATTTGTGCACAGCAGTAAAATCAAGGGATCTTCGCCGTCAAAGCAAGTTTATTCAAAAATTTTATTGGAAGTACTATCACTTGACAACAATTGCATAACTTTTACTGAATTTATATGTATTCGTTTGTATACTTTTCGTCCTTTTGCTTTGTAGCCAGGTAAAAGCAAATTTGTTAATCCCTTGGTATGGTTAGTTTTTGCACATCCCCAGTTTAGCCTAACATTAGGCCCCTTTTCTTTTATACTACTGTGGTTAGAACACAGTCTTTAAATTTCGAATATAGGAGTAATGAGTTTTAGACATTTAGTGGTTCGAATTAACGTTCGAGGATGTTCAATATGCAGAGGCTTTCGGTAAATCTAAAGAGCTACGCGGAATCAATAATGAGGGAATTTGATTGTTTTGCTTTTGCACTCAAATTTGAAGCACACATTAAAGCAAGCTTGCAAATTGCAGAATACAAATGAAGGTAGACTTATACCTAAAACTATTCGCTTATTTGTACATTCTTACTCAAATAAGAATTGAAAAGTGCTTTAAATTGAATGCATACAATATTTTATCGTAACATTAATTGGAAGGAAATGCAAGCATTAAATACAAGATTATATATATAAAAAATGCGTACATAAGTACATTATTATTATTATTATTATTAGGGCATAGTAGCGCTGCGACCTAAAAAGATCTATTGTGCCTAACCCTTTAAGTTGTCACTCCATCTTTATGCTATTTATGAAACTAAGCTCTTTGGAGGGCGTGATTGTCCATATTCTGGATGGAGATAACAGTCGCTCTCCAAGGTGTATTAGCCTGAGTCTACGGGTGGGATTCGATATAGCGCCGCATGTTTGGTTCACTGTGGCTAAACGCGTAAACCAAAAATTCAAATGCACATAGATGAACAACAAAATAAACTTTTGTTTAACTATCGTTTTGCAAAAATCCGTCCACAGAATTTTACTTTAAAAATGCTTTTTTTTTGCATTTTTCACATATATGGTGTTTGAATTTCATTCACTGCACTTAATATTGAGCCACTAAAGCAATCATTTCGGCACACACATATTACTAACACATTGTGCTATCAGCTTTTACTGTTTTTAGAAACTAAAACTATTTAAATACTTTGCATTTATTAAATAAAAAGTTGCATTTTTAAGCCCCGCACAAAAGACTAAAATTCTTGCCAAATGCATCTGTCAAACTACTAAAAACAACGAGCGAAGGAGAAACAAAACGGAAATTGATATAACCCAGTAAGCTAAAAGTACGCGGAAAGGAGTTCTGAGATAGGTTTCAAAAGTATATACACCACAATTAAGGCCTGTGGCATTTTTCAAAAATAAATATTTCGTGATATATTGAAAGTTTTTAATTAAAAATCGCGCGATTTTTTATTACACATTTTCGACTGCAGCGCTTTTGACAAATAAATTAATATTTCGTACTATAGTGAAAATTTGTAATTAAAAATCGCGCGATTTAACATATGTAATGAACTCACATTTTGTCTGGAGTTTAAGAAAAAATGTTTACTGGGTAACTTTGCCTCCCTTTTGTATGGAAAAAGTTGGATTTATGCCCATTTTCAAAGGCTTCCCTAGGGCCTTACCGAGGGTCTAGAGGAACCAGATTGGGCTTATGGAAAAGTTTATTCTTTCCCCTTTCTAACGGTGTGCTGGGGGCACCACGCCCCCTCCTTCACCGCCCACCGCCCCCTTTTTATGCGGCGATATACCGAATATTAACCGAGTCTACTTATACTCGGGCCACAAAACCTACAGTCCGAAACCTATGTACATACATATGTATGTGGCTCTGTACATATTTAGATCAAACATATGCACTTGAAATGTTTACTGTAGTTTATGACCTTCTTAACTCAAATCGTTATTAAGGACTTGTCTTCGAGAAGAAAATGTGGTTATTTTACTATTTCGGTAATGTTGTTGTTTATCAACCGAAGGCACGCACCACACATATATACCATACATACACACACACATACATACGTTGTGTACTTTTCTATGCACAAATAAATTTCTCGCATGAAAAGTTGTCCTGTGCTTTTCTTTCGACTGCTTAATTCTTATAACTTTAACGTAACGTGTATATTTTTTTAAAGTCCTTTCGTGTTGATAAAAAACATATGTACATATATATTTCATTCTTCAACTGCCTCTTTCGATGTTTTATGTGCTACAAATCTGCTCTCGATGTTTTCCGAATTTATTTCCTCTATATATTGAAATGTGTGTACCATCATTATCGCGTCTATAAAATTTTCACTTTTTTACTGTTATCCTTAAATTCTTAAGGCGCATTTTATTAACAGCGACATTTACTTGAATATTGATTGGTGCTTTCTAATAACGAATTTAATGTTTTAATAACAAAAACCACGTACTGAAATGATTGAGAGAAGCAAATAAATAAAACACTTTCGTGTTTTGCGAAATGGATGTACTAAATGGCTGCACGATTTAATGATAGAAATCAAGCTGTAGCGAAACATTCTGACATTCTTAAATATAAACCACAGTATTCTCTAGCACTCCAATACACATGTATGTATGTTAATGTTGCCACTCAAAACAATTTTTTCCTTCATTCGGAAAACTACCATTTTTTTTTTTGTAACAAAAACAACTATTTATTATTAATTTGGCGCTCACATTATTCAGCTCAGTGCTTCGCCGGGCTTCTCCTACGATGTGCGGTGTGCGTATTTTATGTTATACTTCAAATGGAAGTATCCCCAGTTTTATGCCGATTTTGAACGGCGGGTGTATTTTATGAGAAGCTTTTTCTAAGCAGAAATATATTCTGAGATTTGCCATTGTCTGTCAAATGGAAAGCGCTATTAGAAAACAACTTTTTCTATAGTTCATATTTTACTTGTCCTGGCTGAGATAAGAACCTGGAACTCTGCGGCATATACGTTGTTAAATTAATTTATGCCAAAAAACTTACTTGAAATTGGAATATATTTTAAAGTATGCAATTGTTGATAAAATAAATTAAATTCGATTTTTGATAATTGATAGAATATGTATCAAACAATCAAATTTTAAGATATTAGAAGGATTTTCTTACTATAATCTCAGCTTTCGTCCTTTATTTAGTTTATTTGATTTTGATTTTGAAAAAAGAAGGAAAGTTTCACTTTATTAAGCGTTGATCAGTAAAGACAAGACCAAGTTTATTCCTATACTAAAAGAGATTAATTAAGTCCGTATTCGAATTGAACATAATTATGCAGACTAAACATTTTCCATTAATTATAGTTAGGAATTTAAGACGACGTTGCTCTGCATTTACTCCGTAGTATCCATTTACGAACACGGGGACGGTTCTTTGATGAACATGCTCGATGTACATTTGTGATGCTTGTCTATCTGTCAATTTTTTTGCAAAGCCTTTAGTTACTTTCGGAAAATAATTTAAACAGTTTCTTAATTTGTGTTTTATTCAACCTAATTCTTTTGCAAAAAATATATGAAACTTAATTTACAAATTTAAAATTAAATTGTCATTTTTAAAAAAGAATTCGCCGGTGTTATATTTGTTTAAATTTTCAGATTGGTCAAAATTAAACAGTTATTTATAAATATAGACAAATAATAGACGAATTTCCAGAATTGCCTACCAACCAACCAAAAGGTTTTGAAACTATCCAATTTGGTAATCTTCTACTAAGAGGTGGCAACAATGCTGTTTGTACATGCAAACGGGTGCCCACAGTTCTGATCATAAAAAATGCAACGCAAACTATAAATGCCGGCTGGTGAGAAAAATTGTCTACATGATATAAAAAATACAACAACATAATACTTATTCGGATTAAAATGGAAATGTTGATAAAGCTAGAAAATATATATAAGCTGAATGTTTAAAGAGTTCTAAACAAAATTAAAAAAGTATATGTGTAAGCAATACCGAAAGTCTCAGAATTTCTAGCCTCACATATTTGGTACTTAAGACACTTAGGCCCGTACTCAGTAACATGGTATAATCTCAAGTCTCAAAATGAGCTAGAGATTATTGCTTTTCCTCGCTTTCACATTTTTTTTTATTTTGTCTCAATTTAGAGACTTTATTTTGAGACTAGTGCCCGAATTCAGTAAGCAGTCTCAGTCTCTAATAGATACAAAAGTCAAAATTTTAGACCAGTTGGCTTTCATTAGTCTAAAAATAATGTTTTTCAGTTGCGACCTGGTGATGAGCAGGTCACAAAAAATTTAAATAAAAGCAAACAAAAAAAACGTGAATGCGAGGAAAGGCAATAATCTCCAGCTGATGGTCTCAAATTTTGAGACATGAGATTATACCAAGTTACTGAATTCGGGCATTAAAGTGATTTTTTTTTTTTTTAGATTAACTGCCTACTTCTGATTTCTTGATTAATTATCAAACAATAACAAATATTCAAAAGTTTATAATTTGTCAATATAATATTTCATATTTATAATTAAACTAAGAAAAAATCTTTTAATTTTATTGTTTTTGATTAGAGTCACCGCAGAAAAGTTAAACAACGATAGGAAAGCAGATAAGTTTTCTCTTTCAACAGCATTATTATTCATAAAACAAAAGCACACGTTTTGGGTTGAATTGTTGTTGCTAGTGGCAAGACGTGAGTAAATACGAAATGTGGAGAAACTCAAGAGTTTCAGACTTTTTTTTTCAAAAAAAGCATGAAAGCGATTCTTTCGACTTTTTTGTAAAACCGGTACTCATATTATTTTAAAACTGGTTATTAAAAGAAAAAAGCGGAAGAAAACCGTATTGTATATACATATGTATTTGTTAATTTCTTATATGAATATAATTATCTATGTGTATACGGTCTGCTAAATATAAAAAGCGATAATAACAAAAGCGTAGGTTTTTGTTTAAAAGCAATATTAATAAAAAAGACAACCTACAGATCAATTTTCAAATAATCTCATCAGAAAAATAGCTATTGCTCCATTTAAGAAAAATTTAAAATTACATGCAACCATAAACTTCATATTGATGAAACGCAGTAGATAAAACAACTTTTTCAAACAAAATTACTAATTAGTATACAAGCTTCAAGTTTGAAGTATAATCAAATACATTAAACAAAAAAATGAATGTGAAGTTTTTTCTCAGAAATGTTCCCTATTAGGTTACCGAAGCTATACTGCCAATTCATTATTGTTTCCTAAACAATAAAGAAATGCTCGAAAGTTCATCTTCAAAAGACGAGTTGGGAAATATATAGATGAGTTGTTTAAAATATCAAAGCATAATTTTTTTCTCTTAATTTTAAAGTGAACCTTACTGCTTTATTTCAACCTTAACTGTACCTACATTGATTGTATCTATGTGTTGCTTTATTTATGGATGTACTCGTATCTACATATGTATATGAAATCGTTTTTCTGTGTGAAATCTCACACACGTTCATTTCTTGCAGCTGGTGTAGTGGGTGGTGTGTATCGTGTAGATGAAGTGGATTGTGTTTGTAATATGAGATAGAGGACTTGCGCAAAAACAATCAATATGCACAAACGAAACAAAAATAAATACCCAGGTGGACATGTCGACCTTATGACTTCTAGTACTATCTATGCGAAGATAAATGGAAATCTTTATTATTTAAGTGCTGCGCACGAATCTTATTCTGGATATTCTGATCTTTTGTTGTTGTTGCTTCCGAGAGGGTATGCAATGATGGATATTCAACGAATTTTCGTCATCCCTTGTCAATTTTGGTTTTAAGACAAACCGGTTTCGGCGTTGTACCATCTTTTTCGTCCATATTTATAGTTACGTTACGGTGAATGTCTTTCAGTTGCGACCTGGTGATGAGCAGGTCACAAAAAATTAAAATAAAAGCAAACAAAACAAACGTGAAAGCGAGGAAAGGCAAGAACCTCCAGCTGATGGTCTCAAATTTTGAGACATGAGATTATACCAAGTTACTGAATTCGGGCATTAAAGTGATTTTTTTTTTTTTAGATTAACTGCCTAATTCTGATTTCTTGATTAATTATCAAACAATAACAAATATTCAAAAGTTTATAATTTGTCAATATAATATTTCATATTTATAATTAAACTAAGAAAAAATCTTTTAATTTTATTGTTTTTGCTTAGGGTCACCGCAGAAAAGTTAAACAACGATAGGAAAACAGATAGGTTTTTTCTTTCAACAGCATTATTATTCATAAAACAAAAGCACACGTTTTGGGTTGAATTGTTGTTGCTAGTGGCAAGGCGTGAGTAAATACGAAATGTGGAGAAACTCAAGAGTTTCAGACTTTTTTTTTCAAAAAAAGCATGAAAGCGATTCTTTCGACTTTTTTGTAAAACCGGTACTCATATTATTTTAAAACTGGTTATTTAAAGAAAAAAGCGGAAGAAAACCGTATTGTATATATTTGTTAATTTCTTATATGAATATAATTATCTATGTGTATACGGTCTGCTAAATATAAAAAGCGATAATAACAAATGCGTAAGTTTTTGTTTAAAAGCAATATTAATAAAAAAGACAACCTACAGATCAATTTTCAAATAATCTCATCAGAAAAAAAAACTATTGCTCCATTTAAGAAAAATTTAAAATTACATGCAACCATAAACTTCATTTTGATGAAACGCAATAGATAAAACAACTTTTTCAAACAAAATTACTAATTAGTATACAAGCTTCAAGTTTGAAGTATAATCAAATACATTAAACAAAAAAATGAATGTGAAGTTTTTTCTCAGAAATGTTCCCTATTAGGTTACCGAAGATATACTGCCAATTCATTATTGTTTCCTAAACAATAAAAGAAATGCTCGAAAGTTCATCTTCAAAAGACGATTTGGGTAATATGTAGATGAGTTGTTTAAAATATCAAAGCATCATTTTTTTCTCTTAATTTTAAAGTGAACCTTACTGCTTTATTTCAACCTTAACTGTACCTTCATTGATTGTATCTATGTGTTGCTTTATTTATGGATGTACTCGAATCTACATACATATGTATATGAAATCGTTTTTCTGTGTGAAATCTCACACACGTTCATTTCTTGCAGCGGGTGTAGTGGGTGGTGTGTATCGTGTAGATGAAGTGGATTGTGTACCCAGGTGGACATGTCGACCTTATGACTTCTAGTACTATCTATGCGAAAATAAATGGAAAGAAATATCATTTAGGAAATCTTTATTATTTAAGTGCTGCGCACGAATCTTATTCTGGATATTCTGATCTTTTGTTGTTGTTGCTTCCGACAGGGTATGCAATGATGGATATTCAACGAATTTTCGTCATCCCTTGTCAATGTTGGTTTTAAGACAAACCGGTTCCGGCGTTGTACCATCTTTGTCCGTATTTATAGTTACGTTACGGTGAATTTCATTGTCTATGCTCGTATAGGTCTGTAGCGTGGTTCACTAACTCTTAACAATTCAATATGCTGAATTGTTAGTTAACATTGTTTGCTGTTCGCAATAACGAATGTGCTATTCACTAACTTATCCTTAACCACACTGAACAGCTGATTTTTCTTATTTATTAAAATTAACAAAAACTGGCACCTCTGCTTTACGAAATGTCAAAATACGCGAAAAGCACAAAGAGGAATGAGAAAAAAACAAACTAATTTCATCGCGCCAATAGTCTTCGAGCACATATTTCCACAAAAGGGAAGTATTTTGGATATATTTATTTAATTTTAACAAAATACCGCTTATAAATCTTTTGCTTTTATTTTAGAATGGCATCAACGAGTGCAGCTCAGCCAAACGGAGTCAGGCGTCGATAGAGCAACTCCTTGCGTTGCTCGACTTTTTGACGGAGCACCAGGGGCTAGCCACCGGCAAATTCCAGCGTCTCCATTGGAAATTGTAGAATGAAAGGAAGTGGGCGGAAATGGCAGACAAGCTCAACGCCATTGGAGGAGCAAACAAGTCTGTGGAGCAATGGCGCACGGTAAATACCAATCTTGCTTTAAAAGTGCACGTTCATAGGAAGCAGATTTCCGAAAGTGTTTCAATTTGTATTAATATATTTTGTAAATATATTAATATATTATATAATTAATGTTGTATAGTTAATATATTATATATATATTTCACTTTTTTCAACAGGTGTGGCACGAAAGTGTGTGACCGGAAGAGGCATTAGGCGCTCACCGGCAATAGGCCTATGGAACAGGCGCCTTTATCAGAAGTGGAAAGGCGCGTAGTTGCTCTGATTGGCGGCAGCTATGTCGAGGGCCACGATGAGGTAGCCGATAATGTGCCTCTTGAAGAGGTAAGTGTATGATTAAGCAAAGCAAAATGCTAAATAATGTATTACTTTACTTTTCTATATAATTTAATTTAATTTAATATATTTTCGGAGTTCCAATTAATAATGAAGGACGGGGAGTCAATAGACTTCGATGAAATTCGGCAGCGCAATTTTGCGCGATTAGCAAAGTGAGAACCATCACGCCCAAGACGCCGGAGCAGACGCCTCGTAGAGCAGTAAAACGGAAGCGGTCGGAGGATGAGAGCGATGCTTAAAAAAATTTGAACAAATCGCTGAAAAGCATGGCATGCCTTGAAGGTGAGTAAATATAACTGTATATATAATTCAAATTTTACGTGAATCTCAAAAATATCTATTTTTCAATAGATGTTCGCCGAAAGCAACAACAGGCAAGCGGAGGCAACCCGTGCTATGGCGCAGGCCATCACTGTCGTGGGAGAAGAGTTGAAAGCCTTTGCCGGAACTTTCAACCGCTTCTCAAGCTGAACTGGCCAATGGGCACATGCAATTGTGAAAATTAGTAGTTTTAAGAAAAAAAATAGTTTTTAAGTCTAGTTTAATTAGTTTTAAGTTTCAATTTTTCTTTTAATTTTCAAAATGAATTTGTTATTTTCCTTTATGCTTAAAATTATTTATTTAGTATCTTAATTGTACCTTATTACTTGTGAATTTGTACCTGAACTATGTACCTTGAGTTTCTAAATATTAAATGTGTTCAATAGTTTAAAAATGAATATCTTCTTTTATGTAATTAAATTGATTTACCTTTTACACTTCCGTCGTTAAATGAAAAGTTTCGTTTTATTTAATATTTAATTATATCTATTATTTTCGAAAAGTTGAACTCTTATCATAATTAGATAATATTAAATAAGTCTAAGAGAATTTGCATATACATACATATAATATATAATAAAACTTTAATTTGAAACAAAATTTTTCGATATTTTAATTTTTTAGATTAGATTAGTTTAATTAGATTAATTAGATGAGGTTTAAGAAAAAAAGTTATTTATTATTCTGTCTTGGACACGTTTAGCTGCGGAAGAGGCTGCAGCTTCTTGTACAACAATATTGTGCGTTGGGGCTTCCAAATTTATTTCGTTTTCAAATTCAAATGATTGGTCACCCAAGTGAATGTTATGCAACGTTGCGCATGCATGGACAATTTTGCCTGCAAACCCGGGATCATAGAGAAGAATCCTCTGTTTCGATAAGCATCGCCATGTTACCTTAAGGACGCCAAAAAGCCGCTCAACTGGATTGCGAGCATTACAAAGCGCCTCGGGTATCCAGAATCCCCTGGAGAAAATTTCTGGTAACATTGAATTTTTTTACGAATTAAAAAAACTTACCAATCAAAGACATTTGATTGCCATTGTCGAATGATCGTTGCATCACTCTATGGACTGCACATGAACTCCAAATAAATGAATCGAGCCTTGCCCCTGGAAACTTAGCATTCACATTCAAAATTTTCAAATATTGATCACATATCTGAAAAAATATAGCAACAACAAATGTTTCAACTTTTTGTTATAGAAAAGCTTACCATTTGCACGTTTAAAGAGTGGTAGCCGTGATGGTTCACGTAAGCCTCCTCATAATTTTTGGGAGCCAAAATCGACTCATGGGTTCAATCGAGTGCCCCGACAGTGCCTCCAACGAATGACAATTTGTTTGACATACTTGAAAAATAAAGAACTGTTGATGGCATCTGTCACCCGGTGGATACAACGGCTTATCGATGACTGGCTCATCCCACTGTTCTCCTACAGGGCGTTGGTAACAACCACAGGCGTAGAAACGCAAAGCAGACAGCACCTACCAGAATTAATGCGTTTTTTTAACTGTAAATTGTTTAAAGATTGAATGACTCACCTGTTTCTCAGTGGATATTGCAGTTATTTTAGATCCTTTCAGTTTATAGTCTAATTGGGCAACAAAGTTGTTGACTACGTTTGGACTCAGCCGTTTCCGGAACTCGGGGGACGGAAATTCGAAGGGATCGTCCACGTTTTGGAGTGAACGCCGATCCACCGGATGCGCGTTTAGTTCAAGACCACTCCGATATAAATTTAATGCCAAATATTCAAACGCCATTTCTTTTATTAATTTTATTTTAACACGCAAATAGCCTTTAACATTTCTTAACAACACAAAACTAGATACCGCTAGCTTTACAACACAGCTATGATTTTTAAATAATGTATGTTGTCAAAAAAAGAGCTACTGAATAGCAGTACTGTTAACTTCTGTTGTTTAGCTGATTTGGCAACTTCGAGTGTTGTTAAAAAAGTTACTGAATCGCGCTACAGGTCAGTTGTGGGTTGGTGTGTTTTTTTGTTTATTTCAGGTACCACTCAGGTACATGAATTGTGCCGTTACGTAACTATAAATACGGACGAAGAATCATAAATTATTCAGAACGAAAAATGACACTGAAGATAGCACAACGCGAAACCGGTTTGTCTTAAAACCAAACTTCTACTTCTTTTTATCTTCTTCTTTTTATATGACACTACAAACGTGTTTCGGTTTGGGCCGAGAAAAAAAATCTTTGGCAGATGTCTCTCTCCGCGGACAAATCATGTTTGCGCAGTTATTGAGCATTCAAAAATATCTTGTGCAAGTAATGAATGCAATTGTACATATGAGGGTAACAGCGGTTTTTCAAAAATATACATGCAAATTCCGCCAAGAAGTTTTGATTCCGCTAAGTCTTAAATAAATTTAAAAAAAATAAAAATTTTGTAAAAAAACATTTTTATTTCAAAAAAATATTTATGATTTAAACGGCTTAATACAAAACCAAAGTTTGAAACAGCATCGTTTGGCTTAAGCAACGTCAAAAAGCACTGTACATGACTCGTCATACAGTATAAGTCGACATACGGTGAGAGGCAAAAAGATGAGCTATCCCAGAATATTTTGCGCTCTTAGTTATGAAAGTTGGCCAAAAGAGCAACTACAAAGTTGGGAAAAGCCGAAAGTTGACAGTGCTTTGAAGATTTTTAACAGTGCCAATTGGCAAGTAGTAATCCATTTTTATACATACATAATACGTACGTACATAGCTTTTTTTAATATGGATTCGATACATTAACTTTTGCGATAATATTAATTTTAAAGTGGGAAAACTTATTCCTGTTTTTATAAGAATGCGATGAATTTTGTACGGAATATATAAGGTATAAGATACTTGATGTATTTTGGATACTTTTGAAATCAGAACTAAGTATAGTTTACTATTTGGTCAATGAAGCTTTCATATATAAACATATGGCACTACAACCGTGTGTCAGCTTGGACCGAGACCAAAAAACTTCCCCAGTTCCCTCTCTCATTCGCTAGACTGCGCCAATGGCCATGGCCGCTGTGGTCGAGTTGGTAGCGGTGCGTGCTATAACTGAATATGCCGGTGAGTTCGAGGTTCGAATCTCAGTCAGGGCAAGCAAAATCTTAATAATAGAAAAAGTTTTTTCTAATAGCGGCCACCCCTCGGCAGGCAATTGCAAACCTCCGAGGGTATTTCTGCCATGAAAAAGCTTCTCATTAAATACATCTGCCGTTCGGAGTCGGCACAAAATTGTACGTCCCTCCATTTGTGGTATAATATAAAGACGCACACCACAAATAGTAGGAGAAGCTCGGCTAAACACTGAGCTATATAGTGTACGCGCCAAAATTATATTATATTATAAGTGAAGACAGGTCCTTCTGCACCTTCTCCATCTTCTTCGGTACACGTCGCTCATACGAAGAAGGTCATAAATCTTGCGAAGAACATTTCTCTCAAAAGCCCAAAAAGTCTCTTCATCGCTGATCAACATATAAAAGGACAGGCATGATGTGGGATTTGCAGAGCGAGATTTTCGTTCGTCGATAAATGGCTCTGCTTTTCAATTGCCTACCGAACCCAAAGTTGCACCTCAAGTGATATTCTTCGCTTGCTTTCGAGGCTGACATTATTGGAAGGACATTTATACTGGACCCGATGCGGACGAAAATTGGATTTTGTTCGTCAAGTCAAGTTTATTATGTTTATATAAATCATTTATAATTGCATTACTTTTTCGTAATAACTTTTGTGTTGGATCATTCGTAATAGTTTTGTATGTTCCTATATCGTTTAGTAACTCTCTAATTTTTTTTGTTCATAGTCAGTTTTGTACATTAAAACTCTTTTGTTACCTTTGTCCGCATTTGTTATAATTATTTCATCCTTGTGTTCATTCAGAATTCTGTATGCTGCCATATACGTTTGTAATATAAACTTTTCTTTTGTGTTGTTTCTAAATTTTTGATGAAAATTGTTTATTTTTGTTACTACATTACTTCTTGCCATTTCCTTGCCCCGTTTGTGATCAATCTGCTGCATTCCTTGTTCCAAATCATCAGCGAGTGAATCGGTGAAAATGTTTCTCTTGATACAGGAAGTGCAAATTTGTTGTTTGTAAATCTAAATCACACGCTTCTGCAGCACGCATGGAACAATCCTTTACCTTTATTCAATTGGCTGTCATCGCTTGCTGTGCCTCGTTATTGTTTACCACCGGACGCTCGCAATGTCCAAATTCATGGTTTTTGTAATGCGCATACGGTTGTTCTATTTATGAGCGCACGGAAGATCTAGGAGACAAGTCATTATTCATCTGCTTACAAAGTCCCGAGTTGCTCCGGTCAGAAAACGATATTTTCCAAACTTTGCAGCGCTCTTCTCCTTGCTCAATGAAATGCAAAAATAAAACACATTTTCACCCATATACCCGTTGACACCTTCTTTTGAACGCTAGGTGGAAGAAAACTATCAAATCTAGATTGGTATTTAAGCTAATGGTAAATATAGGAGGACCTAAGCAACAAAGTAGGCAACTGTATGCCAGCGTAATACGGTCTGTACTTCTATACGGGGCATCAATCTGGTCGGCTGCGCTTGAAAAGTTTCGTACGCACGACAGATCAGATCACTGTATCGACTTTGTGCTATCCGGGTGTGCAGTGCGTTCAGAACAACGTCAGAAGATGCCGCCCTAGTAGTGGCTGGGCTCTGCCCAATTGAGATTCTGGTAAAAGAGGCTGCGATAACCAAATCAAACATTGCAGAACGTGAGTTTTTGTGCCACCTGTAAAAAAAAAGTGCTTATGAACGGTTGAAACAATACTCCGCCCATTAGCAACGGCAACAGAGTTGCAGATGTATAAGAGTTGACTTCAGATGGTCACTGGAGGTTTGTAACAACTAGGGAAAATCCTCGTGTCTCGCGTTGTACTGCCCAGGAACTCGAGTTGAGTAGGTGGTTCTCAGGGCAATCATTCCTACGTAAAGGCATATCTGAATGGCCAAGCAAAAATTCTGTTCGGATATGCCAATGGTCGCAGTCGAAAAAAAAAGCACCTAATTGTTACAATCAACGATAAAACCTACATACTCCTCCTTAAAGTGTACCTCTGACCGAATATCTCTTGAAATCAGACTCACCTAGGCCAGCGAGTCGTTATCTCTAAGGTCGACCAGCGAGCAAGTAAAGCAATGATCTTTGAATAGTAATACTAGGGAGTGAAACGCTGTTTTCACTGATCTACGTCTGCTATAGGTTTGTTGGGATGCTGTAAGTTCACTGCAGATCTTATTTCAAATATGCTTGTATTTTAGTCGCGCAAGTGACTTAAGCAAAAAGATTACAGACTAATTGGTCCGAAATGCTTCGGTATCGTATGTGTGAAATAAAGACCACTTTTACTTTTTCCCCATCTCCGGGTTATATAATTAAGTCGTACCACAGCCTCGTAGACGGGCACGAGAAATCAAGCAATCATCTCCGAAGTGCTCAGAAGATCAGCGGGAATTACCCCGTCTAGTCCCGAAGATTTAAAAGGCTGAAAACTGCCATAGGCTAGCTTTATCTTCACTTAGGTTATAACATTGTGTCCCCAGATGGAGATATTATTCTGTTCACTCGGTTGTCTAAGCATCCAAGAAAGTGCGTATGCATTAGGAGTTCTAATGTTCTTAACGAAATTGCTGAAATTACTGGGATTTATAGGCAGTTTTTTCCTTAGTATGCTAGTCTTTGAAGTAATTGAATCGGCGTTGACAATCTATATATTCGTTCCATGAATTTCTTCTCTTAGCCCGGCTGAATTTTGATCCGCATTCCTTCTTGAGGATTATGATTACAGTCGACCACCATGGGAGTTTAGGTTTCCGGCTTGCTGTCCTGATCGGACAGACTACCTTTGCTTCCCGTTAGAAAGCTTTAGTTACATCCTCCACGACTTTGTCAAGCTGATGCTCTAAGTTTATTTGACGAGCTCAACCATCAACACTGTTGGAAAAGGTTGCCTTACCTTTTTCCCAATTGGTTTTCCTGCGATTTAAAAATGTTTTTTACTTTTTGCCGGTATAGATAAATTGTAAATCACATACATATGTTCAGAAAATGAGGATTCTTTTGTGATGTTTCTGTCTTGCAGAAGCTCAGCCCTCAGCCCATTAACAAATGAATTGTCAAGTACTTCCCTTCTAACTGACGCAGAGATCATGGGAGTATCGATTACATTGCTAACTTCTGAGTTATTACACATAATAAATTCAAAGATCGACTCACCGCGTTCATTTGTATCTGAGCTTCCCCAGACATGGTAATGTGCATTCGCGTCCACTCCTATCATCATTGGAGTGTCGCGCCTCCGTTACCGTTTCTCTTATTGCTTATGCAATTACCGTGCGCCATGTATGTCCACACCAGCCAAATTGTCCTTCCACAGGACTCCACTGCCATGACAACATTGTCTGCATCACTAAACTGTATTAAAAGAAACACACTGCCCCATTAATACACACGACCTAGTGTCACCTATTTCTGTTACATAGATCAACTTATGTTCCTTACTGCTTAGTCCGCTAAGATGGAGGTCTAAAGCGGCTGAGGCCGTCTTGCTAGGGTGGGTATTATTATGCACTATCAATACCATCAGCTGCATTGGGTGATCGTGACACTTTGCACATCCTAGACGAGGGTCGCGCTGAACTTAGACTTCCATGCTGACGATGTCCAAGTTTCGTCGGTAAACCACCTGAAATTGCAGGGTTACCTTTGACAGTCTGGGCACTCCATCCCAATTCGTCCCACTAGATCTGACATGTATCTCAACTGACGGACATACATCAGACCCGATGTCGTACAGACGTTTGCCTCGCCGATATTCTCAGGGGGCCAACTACCACCTTTAGCAGCAGAAGATGTTCAGTTGTCTGGCGAGTCCCGCGTCACTCTGACCGAATTGTGATCTTGAATTTGCAGTAGACTTAACTCCTACCTATCCAAAATCAACCTAGACGCCCCAAACCCCAGCTAAAATGTCCAAAGTAATCGTACAACGCCGAACACATTTTCGCATGCTCCACCAAACCTACTTAACGAACAACCACCTTTCCCTGTTGTCCGACCGGGCTGAAACCGCGCGTTTCTTGGACATCCCATCAGTTGATCTTGACGACCATGACTGACGGTGTTGACAACAGGGTCTAGATATCCGCTGCAACAACAACATACCGCCACAACAGAGAGAGCAAACAAGATTAAGGGGGTATTCCGGTTTTTTGTTTCAAAAACTCCAAATTTTTTTATTTAATTTTCTCATTCTATAACTAAAATTGTATTGCTGTATCTATAGCAGTTTTGTCCCGGGAAAATTTTAAACGCGTTTTTTTTCAAAACCACTTTTTTGCGGATTCTTGGCAAGTTTTCTCTAGAACGGTTACTGATATTTGAATAATTGAATAGTCAAATAAATCGTCAAAAATTACAGAAAATGATGAAGCAAAACTATTGCATGGTATTGAAATTAACTATTTTTTGACAATATAAAACTAAATAAAACAAGTAAGAAAAGCTAAATTCGGGCGAACCCGATTTTTATATATGTACCCTCGCGATGTATTTTTGTATTGGCGGTGCCCAAAATTTCATAAAAACCCCGTTTCTTTGTTTTAAATCGCTGCTCGTATTAAACTTTACACAATCTGTTCGAATAAATACTGAAAAACGAAGTTTTTTGCATTTTTCAAAATTTCCGTTATATGGAAGTATACTCCGATTTCAAAAATTATTGACGGTGATGCTAGTGATATCTAGGACAATATGTTCACCAAATTTTGTGACGATAGCTTACATCGCTTTTAAGATATGTACCTACAGATGTTTTTTGTATAAATTTTTGCATATTTTTAAATTTCCGTTATATGAGAGATTGGCGAGGTTATGGTCCGATTTCAAACATTTTTAACGATGATAACAGCGATATTGAGATAAAGAAATTTTTTCCTAAGTGGGCGTGGCAACGCCTATTTTTCAAAACTTCATAAATGCTTAATTTCTTAGTTTAAAATCGCTCCAAATACCGAATTTCACTCAATTTGGTTTAATAGATACCGAAAAAATTAAGTTTTTGCATTTTCCAAAACTTTCATTATATGAGAGGTGGGCGTGGTTATGATCCGATTTTAAAAACTTTCTACGATTATAATAGCGATATCAAGGAAAATATGTCCACCAAATTTTGTGACGATACCTTACACCGTCATTGAGATACAGAAATTTGTTCCTAAGTGGATGGCAACGCCTATTTTTCAAAATTTCATAAATACCTTATTTCTTAGTTCAAAATCGCTCCACATACCAAATTTTACTCAATTTGCTTTCATGGATACCGAAAAAACAGAGTTTTTGCATTTTTGAAAACAACCGTTACGTTGTGTACAAGTTCGGGTATAAAAATAAAAAAAATTGATTTTTTCAAGCAGACGCCATTTCTTTACAAATGACTGTACATTCTTTATTTAGCTTTGTCTTATAACAGCAATCCTCCTGAGTAAAGCAATAGGGTTATTCGGGATCAGTTGTATTCGTAGAAATATTTACTATTTTTACAACGAATTCGGATTTACACAAGTTAATCGCGAGCACACATCTTTGTAATATCTACATATCTGCGTGTCATTGTAAAATTTCACGAACGCCTGATTTACGAGTACAGACATGTATGTATGTGTCACCAACATATAAACAAAAGTGGGTAATATGCTGCGAAAAGGTGAAAACCCGAAAATATTAATTTTATTACTTATAATTGTAAAAATGAAATTGCTTAGACAAATGATAAACTTTAATACACACAAATAAATATCTGTTTATTCGACTAACGTATTTGTAGATGATTTGACGATTCATCTTTTTTGTTGTAATTGGCTGTGAGAATTTTACAAAAGAAAAACCACATTTACAGCAGGGTCCATCCATTGTATTTGCTTGCACTCTTGTATTTGAAGTGGAACGTATATTTTATTGTTGGATTTTTACTTCATTTACTATAAAAACCACAGAAACCATGAATACAAAATACAATGGCAAGTACAACAGATCCCGAATACCTCTAATACCTCATTTGTTGATATCAGATGAAGTGAACGGACGCAATCCTGCTAAGTATGAGGTGCCGTCATTTGTGCAAGTCGTACTTCAGACACATACAAAGCCGTAAATTTTCAATATTTTTTGATGATTAAAGATGTTATATGAGGTACAGAACTTGTATTGAAAGACCCATTAAGACTATTACACTGTAGTATTTTTTTCAATCAAAATAATAGACAATTATAGCTTGAAAACCCGGAATACTCCCTTAAGTAAAATCGATTTATATTCATATGCTCTGTTCCAAAATATAAACCGAAGATTATAGGAACTTTCCCATAAAGTGTCACGAGTTAAACACACCAACTACTTCATACTCAAACATGTATTTTCATTTTAAATGTAGGTTCTGTATAAATTAGAAAATAAAGAAATTTTTTTAATGAATAAACCAATTGATTAAAAGCAGTTGATGTTTAAGGTCATTCTGGTGCAATGTTCAATTAAAGTATTTTAGCAATTTCTGTTTCGTTTTTTCTCGTTAAATATCACGAGTTAAACACACCAACTACTTCAAATTCAAACATTTATTTTCATTTCAAATGTAGGTTCTTTATAAATTACAAAATAAAGAAATTTTTTTAATTAATAAACCAATTGATTAAAAGCAGTTGATGTTAAGGGCCATACTGGTGCAATGTTCAATTACAGCAATTTAGCGATTTCTGTTTCGTTTTTTCTCGTTAAATATCACGAGTTTAACACACCAACTACTTCAAAGTCAAACATTTATATTCATTTCAAATGCAGGTTCCTTATAAATAACAAATCGAACAAAATCTCGTAAATGATAAACCAATTGATTTAAAGCAGTTGATTTTTAAGATCATTCTGGTGCAATGTTTAATTAAAGCAATTTAGCGATTTCTGTTTCGTTTTTTCTCGTTAAATATAACGAGTTTAACACACCAACTACTTCAAAGTCGAACATGTATATTCATTTCAAATGTAGGTTCTTTATAATTAACAAAATGAGCAACAAATTATTTTAAGTTATAAACTAATTGATTGAAAGCAGCAGGCATGTCATATGAGTAATTATGTTTGCAGTCCTTCTGGTGCAATCTTCGATTAAAGAATTTGTTTTATATACTATATTTTATACTACTTCTTTTTGTTCCGCTTGCGTTTCTTGTCAGTGGCATGAATACCTTTCTTTCGAGTAATGCAAACGCGACAAAACCAGTCTTCATTTTCTTTCGGTGCAACAGATATTCCCACACAAACCCTGAAATGTACGTTAAAAATGTGTAGTTTTACAAATACAAAAAAGAAAACACATACCAATGGTACCATGCGTCACAGCCATCGCAGCCAATCATAGGGGAACCATCATCTACTTTGCCACATGCCGGGCAGATCCATACACGATTACCCTCAGCATCCTTTAAATGAACAATATTATTTCTTACTTCAACTTTTTATATTTAACTTACAATGTACGATGATGGGCGGCTTGTTTCTGATATTAATGGCACTGGACTTTGACGTGCAGTAGCGGTCAATGGACGTGTATTACCAGCAATCGTATTTGCCAACAATCCTCCCTCCGCCTTATTGATGAGCCCTAGTTGCTCGTGAGTCTTCGTAGACTGTAATAACTGCTGCGGAAGCAAAACGGAACTCGCTGATATTGTCCCCCCAGATGACCATGGGCTTGGCGGAGGCACAACGGAATGTCCACTCGAACTGATTGGTGGAATTACAGGGTTTGCACTATGCTCAGCAAGAATATCAAACGCGCTATTAGTATTACTACCGCTGGGAGTTACTGACGCGAGTTGGTTGCAGTGTAGTGAGGATGTTGTTACTGTCTCGGCTGTTTTCAAAATATAAGTAATGCAAGCGATTTCAGCTACGTAACGGTAGTAATACTTACCAATACTGAATTTTTGTTTTGCAGTACGGGTAACTAACGGCGAGATTCTAGCTAGTTCTGGCGACGGCTCCCTCTTTTTCCCGAAATCAATCGAAGCTGGCCCTGCTACAGTAGATACATGCTTTTTTACAGTATCATCGACCAGTGTAGGAGATTGCCCGCTTCCAAGCTTAAGAGTCAATTTAGGTACGAATGACGGCGCAAAAGTTGTTGAACTTGTTGTGGATGAAAAAATTGATGTAGTATTTCCCATTGAGAAAATTGTTGCTGAGTTTTCGACGCAAGGGCTAGGAGAATGAATGGCAGTCGGTTCAGTGGCACCCGCGATAAGCTGAATAATAAGAATTTATGGATTATTATTTAAGGCAATTAAATGGAAAATTTTGAAAATAGATTTTTAAATGCTGCGTACAAAAGAAGAGTTAAGTACCAAATTTGCGAAAGTTCTTTTAGCATTTTATCATGACGATTGATTTATTGAGTTATAACGAACTTTTATTTTTTTTTAATTGAAATTCCAAATTGTTGATATCGAAGAAATGTTTACAAGAAAACCAATGCTTATTTTTAATCGCGTTTTTATTATGATTACTACTTGCAAGAAAAAACCAAAAGAAAATCACGATACTAGCAGCTGGTATAAGTTATGATCCAGACGCAAAAAGTTTTTACAAGTTCTAATCCGAAGTTACAAAATAGCGTTACATTTTCCCTTTGTCAGAAGTTGTAGGTTTAAGTTCGAAATTGTCTTTATTGCTGAATGTTCTGAACAGCGGCAAACAATGAACTGTGCTGTGAAGAAATCCAAATAGCACACAGAAAATAAAGTGGAAGTACATCAGAATGGAAGCGTTAAGTGAAGAAGTTGAAGTTAATCAAGCATTTAATCATTTGCAGGAAAAGAGTTTCTTCGTGGTCCAGGTGACTCTTACTCTTACTTTCCCGATATTGTCTTTCAGAAGAGTAATTGTGTTAATTGACAGTTTTACAGTCATCTAGAGGAGTAATATGTAAATATATATATCTTACCATAGTTATACTTTATCAACGAATCGACAAGTTTTGGCTATTTCAAATGAAAATAATGGGATAACTCAGCTAGAGACCACGGTAAACCATACTACTAAAGTAATATTTAATGATCTCCTACCCGCTTGACGAAAGCGGATTTACTAAAAATGTGTAGGTTACCGTTAGCGTTAAGACTTTCAAATATGCAATATATGCACTGTCTTCACATTGTTCAATTCATATGGCAGGAAGTCAGAGGTAGGATAATACGAGGCCATTGTACGACAAAGGCCAGAGGTCCTGCGGACATTGCGATTCGACAAAAATCCACACGTGTGACTTACGCAGACAATCGAGACTTACGAACCCAGGAGTACCAACTACATAGGTTGTTTTGCGCAAACATTGCAGTATAGAGTAATTCTAACTAAGACTTACTACCAATTTTCCTAGATTATTAGTATAATAAAAGACCATGATTATTCTATGGCAACATATTATGCACTTGGCGAAATTTATTGAAACTCGACAATAGACATATATGTATATAACTGAACTATGTGACTTATCAAAAATGCCATAATGTCAATCATCCAACAATCACATAACCTACCTGAGGCTTATGCTCCTTGGTTTGGAGTTAAATAATAATAATAATCATTTGGCGCTTACACTGTATAGCTCGTGTTTGACCGAGCTTCTCCCAACATTTGTAGTGTTTGTTTTATATTCTTCCACAAATGGATGGACCTACAACTTTGTACCGACTCCGAACGGCAGATGTATTTTATGATAATCTTTTTCATGGCAGAAATACCCTCAGAGGTTCGCGATTACCTGCCGAGTGACCGCTATGAGAAAAAAACTTTTCAATGATTTTACTTTTACGACGATACAGAAACACTGGAATACGAAATTTACAGAAAACCTACAGCCACGGACGCCATAATACACAGCACATCGATTCATCCGCACCAACACAAGAATGCAGCGTTTAGACAGCTTGTAACCAAACTAGAACGAACCCCATTAACAAAAAAAGGGGTACAAGAAAGAACTCAAGACGATGTTATAGTAGCATCAAATAACGGATACGGACGAGACTTAGTAGACAGAATAAGAAGAGTCCAAAAAAACCATAACATACAAAGAAGATAACAACAAAAAAAGTGGACGACACTAACCTATACTGGGAGTTCGACCTACAAACAGGCCAAATTCTTTAGCAAATATAATATCCGCACAGCATTTAAAACTTCCAACAATATAGGACAGATATTACAGACAAACACAAATAGCGAAGACCCACTAAAAAAACAAGGTGTGTACAAACTAACATGTGCATGTCAATATAGCTACGTCGGACAAACTGGACGGGAAATACGAACAAGGTTCCGGGAACACATAAGGAGGATAAGATAAAAAGGTTCTGAAACCAAAAACAACAACGAAGTCAAACTTCGCAAACCACACGTTTAGCCAAAAATATACACCTACACAAATTGACAAAACGGCTAAGGTATTACACGTACAACATAAAGAACGTCGTCGTTTTAATATACTGGAAAACATGGAAATATACAAACAAAAACACTTCAATGGCAAAATTAAACGAGCAAATAAACACTGGATCAGACGTAATATTCGAACCGTTGAAATTACTATACGGACGAAAAAACAAAAGCCAGGAAATAACCGTCGAAACAACAAACAAACAATACACAACAAATATCGAAGACACAAAAGGGAAAATTACCGATTTTTATCTACCTGCAGGTACAAACCACAACATAACTGCTTAACAAACGGGAACCTTAAGACAACATAACATGAATAAATAAGCACAATTCAAGTACCAGAGTGGTACCTGAAATAAACAAAGTAACACACTGACCCACAACTGACCTGACCTACACGAACATAGACAATGAATTCCACCGGAACGTAACTATAAATACGGACGAAAAAATTAAATTAACCAGAACGAAAATTGATACTGAAGATGGCACAACGCCGAAACCGGTTTGTCTTAAAACCAAACTTGACAAGGGATGACGTAAATTAATTCCAAAAAAACCAATCACTTCACACCCTGTCGGAAGCAACAACAACAAAATATCAGAATATCATTTTAATTTCACTTGCCCTGATTGAGATTTGAACCTAGAACCCAGCGGCATATCAAGTAATAGCACTCACCGCAACCCAATTGACCCCAGCGGCCACAATATCAATATCTTATTAAAACTAATACGGATGAACTAATCTAAAATATTAGAGATGCGCCTTTCCATTTTACAGAGTCTGATCGATAACTTTCGCAAAATAATGATTGGAAAATCGTCATTAATAATATTATAATATAAGTTAAGGACAGGGAAGAACATTTGAACAACTTTGAGGTTGTATGTATTTTCGATCCTGCTGAAGACTAGATTTAAAGTTAATTTTGAAAAATGCAACTTTTTTAAACAAAGGTAAAATTTTAGGGCCATATTATAAGACAAAATGGTATTTCGCTCGGTGTGATAAGTGTGTGATAAGTGTTTGGTATCAGCCAGTTTGCTGAACCGATTCTGTCGTTCAGATTTTCAAGATTCACCAAGATATCCTGTGGTTGATTTGTGTGAAGGCTCGGTTCAGCAAATTAGCTGATACCAAACATGCATCGGACTTCTGTCGTGGTTGTGGTAGCATTGAAGAAGTGTGCAAAATTTCTCTTGATACTGTCCAGAACGCTTGGCAGACCAGTTCTACAAAGCTTTGCTGATATACCAGAAGCACTGTTTTCCATTGCGTCAACTTAATGGTTAAATTTTGAGAGACCTAAGTATAGGAGTTCGAATTTTGAATCTCTGTCAGGGTAAGCAAAATCTTAATCATAGAAAACGTTTTTTTCTAATAGCGGCCATCCCTCGGCAGGCAAGGGCAAACCTCCGAGGGTATTTCTGCCATGAAAAAGCTTCTCCTTAAATATATCTGCCATTCGGAGTCGGCACAAAACTGTAGGTCCCTCCATTTGTGGTATAATATAAAGGCGCACACAACAAAAAGTTTGAGAAGCTCGACCAAACACTGAGCTATATAGCGTAAGCGCCAAAATTATTATTATTATAAGTATAGGAGGAAGTTTTTCTCTTCTGTTGGAAGGTTGAGCACTTCTACTACAACTCCACACTCTGATGATCATATACGAATTTTCAATTCATAAAGTATAATGAATTGAAATGTCCATGCTCAAATGACTTATTGGAATTTGATTGTGAAAGTAAGATCTTCCTATCTTTTTAATTTTGAAAACAAAGATCTTTCCAGTAGTGTGGCAATATAAATTGACAAAATCAGTCTTCGACCAGCATTCGCATTGTACGGTACTTCTACGCTACGCTCTTGACTATCCTTTCTCTTTCTCGTTGTCGGTGTATCCCAACAAAAGCTATCGCCTTTATTTTTTTCAATCTCTCCGTCTATTAACGCGCACGTGTTTAAGCTAGGTGCACACATCATTAAATAATTAAAATGCCCCTCGGGGCTTTCAATTTTGGGGACAATAGGTTTGCCTCTCTGGCAACCAGTCCCATAGCCAAAAAGAAACGCTCCTTAAATTCAATAAACACTACCCGGAACTTACAACACCCAATATCGCTCTCCCTAACCCTAAATTCGCTGTGGTCTCAGCCACAAATTAACAAAAACCATTGTCGCATTACTCGTGTTTTGCCATCCATAGATCGCTAAAAGTAATTAGTAAAGACATCGAAATCAAGTCGGAATTAAGAGATGGTAACTTACTCCTACTAGCTAAGGAGAAAAACATCTGACAAATTCATTGCCTGTAAACAGCTTCCAGGCATATGGGACAGAAAGTGTAAACTTCATGAAAATTTAAACTCGGTCAAAGGTACCGTCTTCGCACCCTCTTCCTGAAGAAGAGATTACCAAGGAGCTAGCAGCGGAGAGGTCATAGCGTCTATAAATTTTCAAAAAGGCTGGACGATAAATTCGTTCCGAGTGGAGTTATACTACTGACCTTCGATCTTTACCGCCTGCCGGAAACAATTAACATCTCCTGGCGCAAAGCACATTCCCCCCTAACGCTTCGCCGATTACCGAACTCACACAAAAGCTTATCCAAAGTCACAATTACTACATAACCCCGTCACCAATCGTATCCGAATTCGAACATAAATGGATTAATCAACAACTTCAATGAACTACAACTCTTAATAAAATAATATTCACCGACAATTATCTCACTTCTGGAGACCCATATTGCTTACCGACAAACCGTCCCAATATCTAATTCATACACAAGCTACTTTTACAACCTACAACAAAATTCTTCAAACAAACAGGGTATCGCTATCCTAATCAAAAACGGTATCCCCCACAGACAGGTTTTTATTCAAACCCAAATAGCGGCATTGGCAATAGAAGTGATGTTGGATTTCAAATTAACAATCATATGTTTATATATACCTCCACAGCAGTCTTTCTCCGTAAATGATTTGCAAAACATAATTGCCAGCGTATCTTCCGATCTTCTAATTGTAGGAGATTTAAACGCTTGAAGCCCTCTCTGGAGGTCAATATCTACAAACTAAAGAGGCAAGATAGTGGAAGACTTTATTCTTTCAAACAGCTTAATGGTCTTAAATGACCTGGCCCCTACTCACTTCTCAACCCATCAAACGTTTTCTCATGTAGACGTATGCATTTGCTCCAACAGCATAGGCCCTAAGCTCAGCTGCTTTACTTTAACACAGCTCCATGGAAGCGATCATTTCCCTCTGCTCACCAAAATAATCGTAGCCTCGTCAAATCGAGGTTCCCCCACACCAAAATTTCTAACAGATTACGCAAATTGGCCAAAATTCCTGAACCTCATAAGTAAGCTCATTTTCAAACATGCACAGACAGACAATATAAACAAGGAAGCAAAAAATATTTGCAGTTCAATTCGTACTGCTGCCCAAACCTCAATTCCGCAAACCCATCGGAAATCATACAAAACGGTCGTCCCTTACTGGTCCGCATACCTTGGTGAGCTAAGGGACAAAAAACAGCGTCTATGGCACTGTTACAAAAAACATAGATCCCTTGGAAACCTCTTAGCATATAAAAAATCGAATGCCTACTTTAAAAAGATGCTTAAAGAAGCCAAAAGACAAAGCCTAGAGAAACTTACTGAATCAATAAACCCCGACTCCGACCCAAAAAAAATCTGGGCTAACATCAAAAGGCTTACAGGGACTTACACTCCTCCCTTAATACACCTCTTGAATACAGCCGATGGGCCTATCTACTCTTCAGCAGACATCGCGAATCATTTCGGCCATTTTTGGTCCAATTATTCCAAAGACTCCAACTTTCACCACTTATTCAATCAAGAAAAAAAAGTCTGCTTCAGCAGAACATACCCACATACACAAATTTCACCTACAGCAAAGAAAATTGAGTGCCCCATTTCTAACTTCGGATTTGAAATAACGCTCACAAAAATGGCAGGGACCGTCCTTCATATCCAATGATAAAAAGCCTTCCCACAGAGGCAAAAAATCGAGTAGTAGATTTATACAATAAAATACTTTTACAAGGGCAGCTACCACACGCGTGGAAAAGCGCGATTATAATCCCAATCCCTACACCTCAGCAATGCAGGTCCAGTGTGACGGGATATAGACCCATCTCGCTTCTCCCCTGTTTGAGTAAAATATTGGAAGATAGTTGCTGTGCGTATCAAGTGGTTCGTAGTCTCCGATGGCCTCATAAGCCCAAAACAAGTAGCATTCAAAGTAGGCCAAGGTACAATGGACGCTTTACTCCTTTTCGAACACTTCTCCACAACAGCACTGGCTACGAGAAACCATGTAACTGCACTTAGCCTCGACTTCGAAAAGGCATATGACAGGATAGGCGCCAATGTGGTACTACAGCAACTAACTAGATGGAAAATCGGGCCAAGAATTTTCAATTTTGTAGAATCGTTTTTATCGAAACGTACTTTTTCGGTTAAATTAAACAATACATTTTCGAACACCTACAAACTTTTTAAAGGCATACCACAAGGCTCTCCTTTGTCTGTGGTACTGTTTATCCTAGCTTTTGATGAAGTAAACAAAATAATTAGTAGCTTTAATAGAATTTCTCACATAGTATACGCGGACGATGTCCTCATTTTTTCCAAATGTAAGGATTTAATGGTGGTAAAGATTTCTTTCAAATACTATCTAAAATCACAGATTGGTCAAACATATCAGGGGCAAAACTTTCGTACAATAAATGTAAAGCCTTCCACATCTGCAACAAAAAGCTCTGTCCAGCATTAAATATATTCTATAACAATGTAAACATACCTTCCTGCGATAGCTTAAGAATACTAGGTATCATATTTGATAAAAAACTTGTATATACTTAAGATCCATCCTACATAGTAGACTCAACGTCATCAAGTACCTGTCGTTTAAACACTCCCTAGTCCACCCAGATACACTAATAAAAGCAACAAGAGCCCTCATACTGTCAAAAATGGATTACGGTCTGGTCATTTACGGGTACTGTGCCCGGAGCAACATTGGACACATTCTACAGCCATACTATATGGCGGCCAGAAGATGCATACGAGCGTTTCCAACATCTCCAGTGAAATGCATTCTGAGTGAAACAGGTCTCCCCTCCATAATAGAGCGAATCCAGTATACCACTCTGAAGCTAATACCACGGCTCATGCAGTCCAATAACGTGACCCTCCAAAATGAAATTAAAACTACAAAAAAAAAGAAAAAAACATTGATCCGTCAATCAACCAATACGAGATGTATCAAGATAGCGGCCGACTCAGGCTGTGATTTCACACCGCTTAAACTTGGCACCAACCGTCCACCACCATGGTTTAATTTTCAACGGCTAATGATCCTCAACCTGGCAGTCTACAATAAAAGCACCACGTCCACATCCTCCTACAGAGTCAACTTCATAAAAATAGAATCAGACCTTAAAAAACAAAATTATAGTTTCCTATATACTGACGGAAGCAACGACATCACAGCATTTGCGGCAATAGAGGCAAACGGCAACACCATCGCGGTGGGTAACCTACCCTATTTTTGTTCGGTGTTTACTGCGGAAGCAAATGCCCTTCTTTCAGCAACACAATTCGCTATAAAATCAAAAAAGAAATACGTTATCTGCTCCGACAATTTGTCAACCGTCCAAGCCATCACACAAAAAACAACAACAACCTTCTCGTAACGCTCATACGCAATGCCCTGTACCAAGGTCGCGAGCATATAAAAATTATGTGGGTTCCCAGCCATGTTGGCATACACGGCAACGAAGCAGCTGATATTAGAACAAGAGAAGCAGCCAATCAACCTCTCCACACAATGCACCTGGTCCCAAAGAAAGACTTCCACAACTTGGCTAAACAAAAACTAGATTAAGTTTAACGGATTTTAATCACCATTACACAAATCAGAACCCGTATGGCATCAAGCCCAACTTCCCTACCAGCATAAGATGCAACAATATAAAAAGGTTCATCAGAATGCGCATAGAGCACTGGAATCTCCGATCCAAGCCATCAGTTGCATTGGATCATCATCCATCGCTGCTCTGCCACTGCACGGCTGGGGGTGCTCCGCTGCCCGCGCCGTTGTATATTTGTTGTGTTCTGCGCTGTGTCTGCATATTCGCACTTAATGCCCTATGCCAAAGGAACGCATTGGAAGTAGAACGGCTGACTACTAGGAAGTACAGAGTTGCCACCACGTTGTGGTTTCTTATAATCATCTATTATTTAAATATTTAACTTAAACTAGAATTATCTATTTATCGTGAGGTATTAATTTAGCATACGTTTATATAATTCTATTATTGCCATTGTTAATTGTGTGAATCATGGCCTTGTGCGCGAAATGTAATTCCTCTATTAGAGGAGAGAGTGGCATAAGGTGTGAAGGAGTTTGTGGCAAAGTATACCATGACAGCATAGCATGCTCGGGAGTTGATAAGTACAGCTCAAAGATTCTTTGTGAAAACAACATGGTACGACTGATGTGCAATGAATGCCTAACATATATACAAAACATTGATTTGGTACTGCAAGACATGCAAGTAAGTGTCAAGAAGAATAATACCATATTAAATGAATACAAAAATGAATTTGAAGAAATAATGAAGAAAAGTCAAAACGAAATCTCGTTATACTCAGCGTGTCGCAATGATGGAAAAATCTCAAAAAAATTTCGAAAAGAAAGTTGGAGAAATTAAAACTTTGTACGCTATGGTTGAAGATGTTCAAAAGAAAACTGAGTCAATTGGCAAAGACAATGAGAAGGTACACAGTGAAATTAAAAAAATTAGCAATAACACAAATGAAATTCAAATGTCATATGCAGATGCTATGAAAAACAACAAAAAAAAGATAATACCAGAACTGAAAAAAGACGTAGCATTAATTGTAAAACCCAAAGTAAAGCAGACAGGTGAAAAAACAAAGCAAGATTTAAATACAAAAGTGGACCCAAAAAACTTGAAAATTTCAAATATTGCAACAAGAAATAATGGAATAATGGTTATTCATAGTGAAAGTACTGATGAACGAGATAAAATTAAAATGGCGATTGAGAACAATATTGGCAAAGAATACGAGATAAAATTGCCGGATTATATTCGCCCAAGTTTCGTAGTTACAAACATGAATTTTAAATATGAGCATAATGTTTTGATTGACTCAATTAAGAAACAAAACACCAACATACATAAGTCAAAGTTCAATGAAAGTAGTAAAGCAATTTGAACGAAAAAGAGGCAACAGGACGGTCTATAATGTAATTATTGAAATTGATAAGGAGGACTTTACCAAGGTTCATGCTGCAGAGAGAATAAATATCGGTTGGGAAAGATGTAAAGTGTTTGATGCTATCAATGTGCTCATGTGCTACAAATGTAAAGGATTTAACCATAAATATGCAGAATGTAAAAATGAAGAAGCTTGCCAAAAGTGCCACGGAAATCATAACACAAAAGAATGTAAAGAAAACCCAATCAACAAATGTTTAAATTGCATAAAAGCGAACAAAAACTTAAATCTAGAATTGGATATAAATCACGATACATTTGACAAACAATGTGCTATGCTAATAAATTGCAGATAAGAAAACAGAAGCTCGGATATTAGCAACGAAATAGTGAAGAAGAAAACAAATTCAATGTAAACAATAAACAAAACAAGAAACGGAAAAATAAACTAAAATGTATATATCTGAATACAAATAGTATCACAGCTAACAAGTGTGAATTGGAAAGAATGATAGAGAAAGAAATGCCAAATATTGTAATATGTGCAGAAACCCATACCACAGAGAATGTTAGTGATTCAGAACTAAAAATCATTGGATACAATCATGTAAGGTGCGACTCACATAGCCGGCATACCGGTGGTGTCCTAATCTATGTTCATAAATTGATTGACTTCAAACTTATCTATAATAACAGCATAGACAATAATATATGGTGTATAGTGATAAAAACAATAAAAAACACGATTAAATGGCAAATTGGTGCAATATATCACTCACCAAACACAAGTGATGCTGAATTTATAAGATATATTGGTCAAGTACTGGAAGAAAGATTTATTGAAAGCGACAATAACATCGTTATTGGCGACTTCAATATAAACTTAAATACAAATTCGACATACTCAAACCGGCTATCATGTACATTTGCATCCTTGTCAATGTATCAATTAATTAACTTTAATACGAGAATAACCGAAACAGCCCAAACAAAAATAGATCTACTCTTTAGCAACAGTGATCAAATTGAGATTGCAAATTTAGAAAACCATAAAATATCTGACCACGAAACGATTTCTTTCAAATTGCCAATTAAAAAAAAATACCAAATGAGAGTGTATGAAAACCGCATGTGTTGGGAAAACTATACCAAAGAGAACTTGATAAATCAACTTAGAAATTATAATTTTGAAGAATTAAACCACTACGAGAATGGACTAAAAGTCCAAACCATAAACAATATCCTTGTAAATATGAACAATGAGACCACACAAATAAAAAGAATAGCTATAAATGATGTCTTCATTGAAGATGATTATGGAATTGCAACTGAACTAAACCGCTTTTTTGTTGAGAGCATACTAATGATTCGTAATAATATCGAAAATATTGCACCAGTGGAAGACCTAGTAGAGATGAATAGAAGCCCATTTGAATTTAAACCGATAAATGTGGAAGAATTTATGCAAAAAACCACAACATTAAAAAGTAAATGTGGTGGAAAAAAACTGGTAACAGAAGGCGTTTTGAAAGACAATATGGAGTACTTAGGCTATATCTACACATGCATAGCTAATGAAAGTCTTAATAGTGGTGTTTTTCCAGAATGTTAGAAAACATCGACAATTGTGCCTGTAGAAAAAATTAAAGGAACAATTAAACCAGAGGAGATACGGCCTATAAATACGTTGCCGAGCGATGAAAAAATTATCGAAACTATAGTCAAAGAACAATTGCTCGAGTACATGAATAAGCATGAAATTATTATTAATGAGCAATCGGGGTTCAGAGCGAAACATTCATGTGAAACCGCACTTAACTTGGTAATAGCAGAATGGAAAGAAAGCAGGTCAAATAAACAGATAACGATTTCAGTTTTTCTCGATTTAAAAAGAGCGTTTGAAACAGTTGATAGAGACATCCTACTAAGTAAACTTTATGCGATTGGAGTACAAGATGTAGCGCTTAAATGGTTCAAAAGCTACCTCACCGGAAGAAAACAAAGAACTATAATAAGAAATACACTGTCATCTGAAATAGAAGTTGAAATAGGTTTACCACAAGGATCTGTGCTCGCAGCACTCCTGTTTATAATCTATATAAATGATGTTAAAAATTGCCTTAGCTACTGCAAAATACGATTATTCGCGGATGACGCACTATTGACCTTAAGTTGTCACACACTGGATGAAGCGGTCACAAAAATACAATCAGATCTAGATTCAATATATAAGTGGTTATGTCAAAATAAGCTGAAAATTAATGTAGAGAAAACTAAATGGATGGTTATTGGGAATAAATTGATCAATGATGATAACGTAGCTTTGAAAATAGATAATACGCCTTTACAAAGAATAAACGAATTCAAATATTTGGGAATAATAATAGATGATAAGTTAAAATTTGATAAGCATCTTGAATATATAGAAGGCAAACTATCAAAAAAACTAGGATTTATGTTTCGAACATGCAAGCACATTAGCAGGCATAAAAAAATGGTTTATAGATCCATCATTGAACCACACTTTATATACTGTCCCACGATACTATTCACCCTAGCCAACTCACAAATATCTAAACTACAGATTAAGCAAAACAAAGTCATGCGATACATACTTAAGAAATGGTTTGATACTCCAATTCAGGAGTTAATTGACAGTCTAAACTGGCTTAGTGTGAAGCAACTAATTATGTACCATACGATGAAATTTATACATAACATAAAATTAGGAAATCTTCCAAGTTATTTAAATGATCGTGTGAGATACAATAGAGACGTACATAGATATCAAACAAGAAACAGACATAATTTTCACTTGCCAATTGTAAGATCAGAATTTGATAAAAAAAGTTTATATTATGAGGGAGTAAGAGAATATAATGAACTCCCAAATAATATAAAAGATTGCAATAACATCATAAAATTTAAGAAATTACTATTTAATTACTGTAAGACTTTACCAATTAGATAATTTACTAGATATAATATGTCATCCTAGTCAAATTTTTAAAATAATGTAAAAAATGAAATAGTTTGAATTGTTATATGTAATCTAGGTCTCTAAGACCGTAATAAATAAATAAATAAATAAATTGGACACACTATTCGCCCCGGCCACAGTGACCGTATTGTACCAACCCCGTACTTTCAATCCCGCACCTGTTAAACGAATGCACCACCTTCAATTCAGCAAGGCGCTACACATTCGGAACGACAACACCAACAAATATATTACAAAACACCGACAGAGATGCAATCCAAAAAATTAACGACTTCCTCAATCTAGCAGACCTGGTGAAGTTGATCTAAAGTTAGCTTTAATTTAGTTATAGGCTAGTAATAGTATTAGAAAACGTAATGTTAACTTTAAAGCGAGCCGAAGGTGTTGACACTAGTGCTCCCAACAATAGGAAAGTGGTGATTTAGTCACCTCTTTTCTTATAATAATAATAATAAATTGACAAAATAGACAACAACCAATTAATCAGTCAATTATATCCCACTAAGGACTATTTTCTTTACTTTGACTTAAATAAATAAATATTGTGAATCAGAATGAATGATTTGCAATTTGAAAATCGTATTTATTCAAAAGGGTAGGATTCGATATAGCGCCGCATAAGTTTGGTTTACTGTGGCTAAACGCGTAAACCAAATTGAAAAATTCAAATGCACATAGATGAACAACAAAATAAATATTTCTTTAACTATCGTTTTGCAAAAATTCGTATACAAATTTTAACAGAATTTTACTTTAAAAATGCTCTTTTTTTTGCATTTTTCACATATATGGTGTTTGAATTTCATTCACCGCACTTAATATCGAGCCACTAATGCATTCATTGTGGCACACACATATTACTAACACATTGTGCTATCAGCTTTTACTATTTTTAGAAACTAAAACTATTTAAATACTTTGCATTTCTTAAATAAAAAGTTGCATTTTTAAGCCCCGCACAAAAGACTAAAATTCTTGCCAAATGCATCTGTCAAACTATTGAAAACAACGAGCGAAGAAGAAACAAAACGGAAATTGATTTTTTATTACAAATTTTTGCCTGCGGCGCTTTTCATTAATAAATACATATTTCGTAATATATTGAAAATTTGTTATTCAAAATCGCGCAATTTAACATATGTAATGAACTCAGATTGTGTCTGGAGTTTAACAAAAAATGTTTACTGGGTAACTTTGTCTCCCTTTTGTATGGAAAATGTTGGATTTTTGCCCATTTTCAAAGACTTTCCTAGGGCCTACCGAAGGTCTAGAGGAACCAGAGGGGGCTTATGGAAAAGTTTATTCTTTCTCCTTTCTAACGGTGTGCTGTAAATTTTGATTCAAGTTGCCTTTCAATTTACCAAGTCACTCACTCTTTAAAAATTTGAACAGCAACTTGAATTCAATTTCGGCTTTTAAGCTGCGTGGCATCTTGACGCAAATAAACGAATCAGTAAGCTGTCGCCTACGTGATAATGTTGAAGTTCATTATTTTGTAAATAGTACGTGTAGTTAACTTGAAAGCAAAGTCTTGATCATGTAGAGTAAAAGCGAATCATCTTTCTCGGAGTTTTACAAATTTTTTTACAAGCTCCAATTTCTAACACAAGTTTAAACTTTTTTCTAATAACACGTCGCAGCATTTGTAAGTAAATCAATAATATTTGACTATCTTAAGCTAGTTTTCGCGAATGTCCTTGTAGGCGGCAATAAAGAATATTACAAACGTTTATTGATCAGTTTGTTGAAAAATTACGTACCTGTTTATATTTTTTCTTTTTTTCTTTTTTTAACTTCCTTAATAAGTCCTTGTTCACTATTTGTTGCTCTTCTTCACGTCGCAAAGTTTCCTTTGATTTTTCTCTAGAATGCTTATCGGATTTATGCGGTACCTTTTCGGAGCGCTCTGAACGATCTTTATTTTTTGATTTCTTATCTTTTTTCTTTTTTGACTTTTCGTCTTTTAATTTCTTTAATCTTTTGTGCTCTTTCTTCTTTTTCTGTGGCTCCGTAGTCATACTAAGAATAACATTATCATCCACATTTGCTGAAAGCAATGACTTATCAAACGCGTTTGCTGGCGAAAAATCGGTATTGGGTAATGCAAATGGGGCTGCTACCGTTGCTGTTAAACTAGTTGACGGTGTGGTTTTTGAAGAATACGCTGATCCAGTTGATATCAACGGTATTAAATCTGCGCCACCTGCCAGTTTGCCGACACCACCTTTTTCAGAGCTGAACAAATCTATTGAAGACATATCAGAATTATGATTTTGATAAGAGGTTTTTGTACTTTTTGCAATCTTATTGGACTTTTTAGACTTTTTAAACTCTCTTGAAATAAGATTAAGATCGACTGGTGCTTCTTTCACTGGCTCATTGCAAGTAGGAAAAAGCAGATCATCCATGCAAGGAAAATTCACTGAAGGAGCTGTTAGTTGATGCTGGTTTTGATGGAAATCTTTGAGATCTTGTGCATTCAAGCTGCTAAACACTGGAGGTGGTGGGTACTCAATGGAGTCGTCAGAAAGTTCAATTGGGTCATCACTATTCAAAACGGGTGCCATTCCAGATTTCGCCAAAATTTTATTAGGTGATGGGTTTTGCGAATACAGGCTACCGACGAATACTGGGCTTTTTATATTTGTTTTCGGGGATTTAATACTTCTATCAATTGGCTTCTGCGCTTCGCTTGCATGCGATATACCGCCCGATACCGTTGCTACCGATTTACATGCATTTTCAGAAATACCCCAGGTATCAGCATTTTTTAATATTTTATCAGGTGATTGTTGATGTTTAGCACTTTTTTGATTTTCTCTTTCGAATTTTTGAATATCGACTTTTGACTCAGGAGGTGTTAATTTCATAGACTCAGGTACGAACGGCGGTACATTGCAATAACTACGTTCTGCACTTGGTTGCAATAGAAGCGAATCTGTAATTTCGCCACAGGCTACGGGCTCTATGCAATGATAGAAAAAATTACAATTAAAAAAAGCTTTGATGCAGTTTTGAAATAGTCGAAACTTTTACATTTAAAAAATTGTTTCTTTGGTGAAACATAAATAAGATCTACACATACCTGGATTTATAACTCTCTCTGCGCTTTGTTGTCTGAAACTCGGAATAGGTAGTTGAAATGTCGATGGTAGACGAGGAAATAATAAATTTTGAGCTGTGGGTGGTATTAGACCAGGTCCCGGTGGAAAGGTATAAAGGTTAAGCATATTAGGAATTCTTCCCAACCCAGATGTAGACATAAACATGTTTGGATGCAAACCGGGCATTAAACTTGAATTTGGTTGGTGATGAATTGGCATCAAAGAGGCTGGTCGTTTTGCGGTACTAAACGGTTTTTGTGTATGTATGATTTTAGTTGAAAACGTTTTCGCAAAATCCTTGTCCGTTTCCAGCATGGCTTCATCAAACGCTCCTAAAGGTTGTAAAACAGTATCCATACGCAATAATTTCCTATTTATGGTGCTGACTTCCTCTTTTGTTGGGCCCAGAGCTTCTAACTTGAATACATTTTGTTCACTCGTTGACATATTTATCGGCTGATTTTTCATCTTTCCTTTCTTTCTCTCTTTTTTGGCATTTGTTGACAAATTTGTAGGTACAAAATCTTCACCATGTGCTAAGGCTGGAGAAAAACCCTCGGCCTTCTTTTTGAGTTGCATTCTGCTAGCCAGTGAAGTCGACGGTTCTAAATCTAAGGGTGGATATGAATCAGTGTGTTTGGTAGTCTTAAGCTTTTTCATCTTCTTCTGCTGCGTCACTTGACTAGGATTAAGAGGAGATAATATAAGTTGTTTTGGTAAGTTTTTGCTGCCTAGTTTGCGGCCACGCTTTTTTGGCTTATTAACTTGCGGCGGCGTATTCAATACACCGGGCATTACCGCGCTTGCCAAGTCCAAGGCTCCGCGAATATCGGAGTTAACAGGCAGATTAAGAGGTTTGTCTAGCATCTCAGAAATAACCGCAAGTGTATCGCCAGGCGTTAGGCGATTTGGTGTTGGCGGAGATGGTGTCGGCGGAGATGGTGTTATTGTAGTTCCGCAAGGTAAATTAAGAAATGTCCCTTCATTACCACTATACATCTGTTGTGAAGCCATTCGACTCATATTTGGTGAGAGCGATTTCTGGGCTTTTTGTTTGGAAATTTTTTTAAATATATTCAGTTTATTTTTGTCTAACTCAGCTGGGAGTTTTACTCCGGAAAGGGCTTTGTTGTCATGACCCATAAAAACATTTGAAGACATTTTTCTATTATCGGGACTGATTTCATGAATGGAATTTGAAACACCCTTTTCTATTATTAAGGGTTGCGATAGGGCGGATATAGTCTGCGTAAATTCGGGCTTCGGCAAAGAAGTCGGTACTGTGTTCTGTGAAACAAATTGAGATGGTACTATTTCGGTTACATATGAGTTAGCGCTATTTATTGGAATATTCGATGGAACTGATAAAGACGGTACATTTTCATGGAGTTTTGCAACATCAATAGCTGCGTCTAGAATATTTGATTCGCTGTTATTTTTTTGTTTATGCATCATTTTTTTATGATGTTTTGATTGTTTTTTCAAAAACTTTTCAATTTTTAAACGATGAACAATGTTAAACTGATCGGGTGCTGAAGAATCAACTCCTGTTTTAAGCAGTTTTTGTAATATTTTCTTGTTTTTACGTTGTATTTTTTCTGAAGTTTCTGCGTCGGTGACGACTAAGGAAGTTTCAGAGTTTTGAAGATCAGTTCGAGGAAACTTTGCTGATAAAGGATTTTGTAAATTTTGTGTGTTTTTCTTTCTTGCCTTTTTAAGTAGCTTTGAAGCAAGTGTTGGCTCCGGTAAATTGTGTTCCGTTAAATGATTTGGCACAGGCTTTTTTGACGGACTAGTGCTCACTAAATTGGATACTGTAGTATTCTTGCTTAATATACTATCTTTCGAAGTATATGCCAGGGGAGGGTTGATATAAGAGATACTAGCATCCGGTATTGATGGCTTAGAAATGTTCGTTAATGTTTTTGAGGCCTGGGAGGATTGACAAACGGTATTTTCCTTTACATCAACCTTTGAACTTGCACTTTTGTTTTGATGATTGTTTTCTTTTCCCAGATTTCCCTCAATAAGAGGTGTTGGTGGAGTAGCAGGGGGCGGAGCATCCAGTCCAAGTAACTTTTCTACAATCGAGAGTAGTTATTAATGAGTATGGCACAAATAGATCCTCATATAATAAAAAAATTATGGTAATCAAAGAGGATATATGAGGAGGAATGTTTAAATAAGAAATATTTATTTGTTGCAGTCACACTTTTCGCTTTTGGTTTTAGAGGAGATGTTTATTTATTTAACCGACTTCGTCGGAGCGCACAAGATGACTGCTCATTTCTTTTACAGAAGATGA
The DNA here is from genome assembly GCA_963971545.1 of Philophylla caesio. Classification (NCBI taxonomy): domain Eukaryota; kingdom Metazoa; phylum Arthropoda; class Insecta; order Diptera; family Tephritidae; genus Philophylla; species Philophylla caesio. The sequence goes on from OZ020605.1 coordinate 6,469,866, forward strand.
TCGGCAAGCCATTTCAAAACTAACAGCGCACAGTGCTGTAAACTCTACATATATACTTAACAGCAGACAGTGTTCTAAACTTAACACACTCCCCCCGCTGACGGAGTCTAGCGATTCTTGCAAATAAACAGTTTTTTTTTTTAATTCGACATACAATTAAAATTTTAAATCTAAATCCGCTTACGGTAGCTAATAATATTAGCCCTAACAATGTCCCTTGATGCGCGCAAAATTCAGTAACGTATGGCTGACTTCGTAAATGCATATTGCAAAGCATTAACTGCGATTTATTGCGCAACTAATGCAAAACCCAAATGTATGGCATTACTGCTTTATAAACCTATGCAATAAATATTACAGATGTTTATGAACGCAGCTATGCAAAGCATCAGTAATCTTAAAAAATTTGTTAATAAACGCAATATGATTGGCTGAACCAACATCTAGCAATTATTATTTTATCTTTGGTAAAAGGAAACGTTGCCTCTACGTCTTTGATTTCTTTGAGAATCTGCTCCCAAATGGAATTTTTCTTTCTTTTATTTGATATGAAATCTCCTTCATGATGCAACCTAGTTGTAATGAGGAGCATTTTGTAGAAAATTCTGGGTTTTTATTTAATTTTACTTACTTTGGTGATAATGCCGCCATTTCCAACATAAATGCATGAATAAAATTTGTCATGCGTAAAATTGACAACTAATGCGCATGAAAAAGAGTTGCCATTAGCAAATGAACACACTGCATTGTCAGAAAATAAAGCAGTGTTGTAAATGAACATTATGCTTTATCATTATGCTTTGCAATATGCATTTACGAAGTCAGCCTATATAACAAGAGCATAATTATTATTATCTAATGCCGCATTCCACTCGTTTGTTGATCCGCTTTGAACGCCTTAGAAGTTGCTTACGCTGCTTCGAGTCATTTTGCCGAAGTAGGTCTACGGTGGACTTGCCGGCCATCGCTCTCGATCTTTTGATAGAGTCGCTCTTCGATGTTGTGGACTGTATATGTTGGTTATTCAGTCGCTCCTGCTCCTTATTTGCTTTTACTTCATCCTCATCCAACTCTTTAGCAGTTGGAAGATATGTAGACTAAAGCCCGCACTGATCGCTCAAATTCACCATCGGCTGTTCGAACTCGAACATTTTGCACCCTTCCATCTGAACCTGGAAATGTCTTCATGACCCATGGCGCCAATGCTTTTGAGCCCCATTATCGCTTTTTAAAAATACCATGTAGTTCACACGCAGATTCCGCTTAGAAGTATTCCATTTATGACGACATTGTAAAGTATTAAAGTAATCGGTTTGGAAATCTATCCAGAACTGTTTGATCATATTGTCTATAGCAATATTCATTCGCACATGTTCCATCGGAACAAAGTCAACGTTATCGATTAACGGCTGAACGGTACGCTGTCCCATGAAAGCACGACTTGTTTGGTATTGTTCATATGTGAACGTTCTGGCAGCAGCCACTCTTCTAATGTGATGTTTTGCTGATTTTATAGCCGCTTTCCACAGCCCTCCTTGATTAGGAGCTCTAGGCGTGATATGTTGCCAAGTTACGCCGTGTAAATTCAGATGGTCGATAGTTTCCTTCGCGCTTGTTCTAAAATCGATTCCGCACTTACAAAGGTGGTTCCGTTATCGCTATAAATGTTTGATGGCATTCCATAGATCGAAGTAAATCTCATGAATGCCCAAATGAATCGCTTGGCTGTTAATCCGGTAGCGCACTCCATGTGTATCATGCGAGTGGTCATACACACGAATACCGCTACATAGCTCGCCAAAACCGTATTACATCTTCCCTAAAATTTTTTGAGAAAAATGGGACCAAAATGATCCACTCTGCAATATGTAAATGATGACGCTATAGTCAATCGCTCTTTTGGCAGATCCGCCATGATCTGATTACAAACCTCTTTGCTGAATCGCACACATTATGGACAAGATTTTACAATACGCTTCGCCAAACGTCGGGATTGTAAGCCCCAGTATCTGGACCTGACATAATGCAGCATAGCCTGAACATTACCATGCATTGTCCGATTATGAGCTTCCATCATTAACAACTTGCTCAATCGCGAATGAGATGGTATTATAATGGGGTGCCTTTCATCTTGTGGTAAAAACGCATTTTCAATACGTCCCAATCGCGCAACATTCCATTATCATCTAATATAGGCTTGAGACTATTGTGTTTATGACCAGAGCATCAAGAACATTCTCGGCCTTAACAATTAGCATTGCCCATCATATGTGTATCCTTTAAACAGGAAAAACACAACCTTAATCGCTTGATACACTCAGATCGCTTCTTAAGGTCTAAAGCCAACAACTTTTCACACTTGAAAATGGTATGATTACCACTACAATTATAGCATTTCAAATTAGTTGATGAACCGCTTGCTCGCACTTGATTATTATTAATGCCTCGTTGTCCGCCATTGGACATACTAGCACTGCTGAATGATGGAATTTATTTGCTTGTACCTACTCTCATTTCAGTTGAATTCAAGCTTAAGGCTCATTGGGCTCGTTTCTCCAAAAACTCCAATATTTTTTCAACAGGCGGCATTTCAGTCCAACTGTGATTGATCTCCCACGCTTGTAATGACGCTGGAGGCATCTGTGCAATAAGAGTATATGCTACCATATGACCCCATGTGTCAATTGGTGTTCCCAATACCTTGAGCTGTCGCACCATACCCATGACGTTGTCAACCAACTCTCGGATAACCGCAAAAGTCTCCACCTGTGATATTGGCAGAAGCTTATATACGCTCGCCACGTGAGCCATAATAATACGAGAATTATTGTCGTAGATTTGAACAAGCGTTTCGTACGCTGGAGCATAATTTGCTGGTGTCATTTGCCAACCAGCCAAAAGGCTTAAAGCAGCCCCTTTTAACGACCGTTTAAGATAATAAAATTTGTTTGCATCATTTAATTCAGGGTTATTATGATAAAGGCTTTCGTATACGGCCTTCCATTCGCTCCAATGTCTATGCCCCCCTGAGAATTCTGGCAATTTTAATGATTCATATTGCCTGTTCGGCCTTCGCTCGCATCGCACCTCATCATAGTTGAGAACGGCCCGTAATTCGCGCAATTTTGCCGTTATTCTAGCTGAAACCCTAGAGAAATCGTTTTCTGTCCTTTCATATTCTACACTGTGCATAGAATAAGCCTCAGCCGTGTCTAACGCAATCAATGAAAAATGCTCTGTCGCTAATTTTTCCCAATGGGATCGCACAACGCCTAAGACTCATTACGGTATTCATCCGTGTTCAAAAACGCAACGGTCGCAATAACCTGCTTAGTGCCTGACGACATCTTATACCACCCGCTATGGCAGCATTTTCCTCTGGAGCGCGTTTCGGGCGCATCACGATTTGCTTTCGACATATTTATGTAATGTTGATCAAAAGGATCAAAGCGCAAAGGTACAGTTTGTTCAAACTATCGCACTTAATTGGGAAAATATCGCACTTAATTCCCGTAATTTAATTCGCAGCACGTAGAAAGTAAAAGTAAACCATATATGTAGTTACATCGCCCTATTGTCAATAAATCCGAACAACTCTGTTTAATATTCAAAAAGTCGAATACTGATTTATTTAAATTCACTCTAACAAAAAAAAAGTGCATAATAATGCAATAAAAGTAAAAATTCCTGAGTCTTCCTGACAGTTGTTCACTCGTTTGAGTATCGCACAAAACTGAACAATGTATCGCTTGAGGCTCTCTCCTATATAGTCCAATTCCACGTGTTCACAACAGTTATCGCACTAACCCTTTTTTTCTATTTCTTCGGACACAATAAACTGTTGTGCTGAGATGGTTCACATAAAGGGCAACACCGATTGTTCCCTTTCGGGCAACCACGATAGCGTGTTAAACGCATGAAACAGTTTGGACACAAGTTTAATTGTTTAACACGAGTTTTCCGTTCGGCCAACGGAAGAATAATAAACGAAGCGCAACGGAAAATTTTATGGGCGCCATTACAGTGAAGACACTGTATACGTTTCGCAGCCGTCGATATCACAACCGAGCGCAATTTTGGTTGTCTCACTCGCTCATGTACGCTCTGCCATCCACGATTGCGTTCCGGCTGACAATGCCCATTCCGTAAAAAACGTTTTACCGGGCTTTGTTTCACTAGTGAGCCTGAACGAGATCGCACTGGAGAACCACTTTTCCAACTTGTGCCCAGTCAACGTTAAGTAACATGAAAACTGTTAAAGGAGTAATACGCTCCCCTGTCTAAAGCATGTACCCGAAAGTGAGATTATTAGTGAAATGAAAGGCCAAAATGTTACCGGGGTGTACAAATTTTCCCGTCAAATCGAAGGCAAGTCGATCCCATTGGCCTAATTATCCCCTCTTTTGATCTCTTCCGACTGCCAGAGTCGGTAGACATCACATCGCATTGTACAAAGTCAAAGTCCAACCGTATATCCCGAACCAAATGCGCTGCAAAAACTGCCAGCGTTTAGGTCATACTCAGAAACGATGTCTAAGTAACCCTGCATGCAGCAACTGCAACCTTCCACCGCATTGTCCCGAAAAGTGCGCAAGAACTCTGGGAGCTAATTGCGCCAGTGATCACTTATCATTTGATAGGAACTGTCCTAAATTTGACCAGGCCTAAGAAATTCTAAAAATCATTACATTAGAAAAGTGCAGTATTGATAAAGCGCGTCGCAGACACAGAGAGATTGCCCTTTAGCCAACGAGCAGATATCTACGCTAATGTGATCAAAAACCCTACTAATTCACGACCATATATTTCAAACAATATAAAAAATAACAATTCTCACATACAAAAAATACACCATCAACCTCAAATAATCTCACAACCAAGCCTCTCAACTGCACCATAACTTCCGAAAATCAACCCTATTATAAACGCACCCATCCCCAGCACCACTTCATCTCCAACTAGCCCAACTCCCCCCGCCCCTTCCCGTCACAACTTAACCAAAATAGAGGCACCCTCATATATATCCCCCATTTCCCAATTAACTCATGACTTATTAAGAAAAAATACTACTTTGACAACATACCGAAAAAAATATACGATTCCATGGACTCTTAACGTGGAGTCATATTATACTCCTTCGTAAGTATCTGCGATCCACCTTTCGGATACCCCCTTTATAAAACTCATTTCTACAAAAAAAAAAGAAATCCATTGCACCAACCTTTTTACCCCAATACTACCTAGGAATAACTCTGGCTATTTTGCTAATGCAACATCAAATACTCAAGCAAAGCAAGGCATTGCTATTCTGGTAAAAGACTACGTACCCACAAGTAGAGGTGGGTAACTCAGCACTGAGTTGAGTTACTGAGCTGACTCTTAGCGATGAGCGGCTCGCTCAACGAATTTGCAGTTTTTTCGCCACCTTTGAGGTATGCAAACAGTATAAATGTAAACGCAATAAAAAAAAAAGTAATAAGTATATGAAATCAACATGATCGCAATTATAAAATACGAGAAATTGAAATTTTGCAAAAATGTTTAATAACAGCTTTTAAACATGCATAAAACAAATAATTATAAAAATATAACCGATGCACTCAAAAAACACAACCAACTCCATGAAGTCTAAAGCGACTTAAGAGGCAAAATGGCCTAGTAGCCCAGCCTCTAAAATATATCTTGCAAATTCATTTGTAAAATATAAATTTAAATAAATAAACAAATAAATAAATAAAAACGCTATGATTCTAAGAGCCTTTTTGCGTGCCAGCCCATGATTGGGATTTGATTCCAGCCTAAACCCTATGAGGCAAAAGAGGGAAGTTGTATATCATATTATCTATGGTGAGAATAAAGAATGACAGAATATAAGAACTAGAGCGAAAATGTTTCCTTTTGGCGCGTTATCACTTGTGCTGTCACTTTAATTATTCAACGTGCACCTCTCCACGATAACAGTGCTCCCGTAGTTGCACAGAGCTATTATGAAATGAGTCGTAACTCAATTGTGCTACCTCACTGAGCTGACTCACTTAATTGAGCAAGAGTCATTGAGTCAACTCGCGATTATTAGCTGAGTTACCCACCCCTAAAAAGTTGGGTTACCATTGGCATTTAAACCGCATTCAACGCAAGTAAAGACCAAAACTTGCTAACTCCACGCTAGTCTGGACGTAGTTAATATTTTTCTGCAGGGTATGCATGTACTTACGCAAGTCTGGCATTAACGCTGCAGACCAAAATTAATAACACCTCTCCACGATAACAGTGCTAGCGTAGTTGCACAGAGCGACACAATTATGAAATGAGTCGTAACTCAATTGTGCTACCTCACTTAATTGAGCAATTCATTGAGTCAACTCGCTAAAATTAGCTGAGTTACCCACCCCTACTCACAAGACAATACCGCTGTTCTCCTTCCCTCATCCCGCACATTTTAAGGCAAATCCTCGATGATCTGAGTAAAAGCGACCACTTTCCCTTTATTCTTAAAAACGTCGTTAAACTTAAATAATTTGCAGAGAGCTAAACCATCGCCAAAATTTATTTTAGAACAAGCCGCCTGGCCTAATTTTGCAAATCAGGTGGACATTAAAATGGATACACGAATTCCTGCGATCTCTTTCCTAACCAAGGGGCCTTCAACCTCGCTAAAGCTATTCGAGTAGCGGCAAATTGCTTTATCCCATCCTCTGTTGCAAGGCACCAGCTCAAAGTCCACCCTACATCACAAAAACGAATTACCTTTGAAAAGACCAATATCAAATTTTGAAGAGAAATGAAAACCAGAAAACAGCAGAGATTTGCAAAGTTCACCGAATCCATAAACCATGCCATAAATGTTTACAACTCTACTTCATCTGCTCCAAATCAAATCGCAAACCTGTTTGCCGCGGACTGGTCGAGTTATTCTTCCGACACAAATTTCTCAAACACTATATAGCTCAGTGTTTGTCCGATCTTCTACTGCCATTTGTAGTGTGCGTCTTTATATTCTACCACAAATGGAGGGACCTACAATTGTGTGCCGACTCCTAACGGCTGATGTATTTTATGAGAAGCTTTTTCATGGCAGAAATACCATTGTAATAGCACGCACCTCTTGAAAGTCCATCTCTACCTTTGCCAGATCCCGCCTGTTAAACCTCTACAACTCCATTCTAGAGACCGGTGTAATGCCACAGAATTGGAAGGTTGCCACAGCAATTCCCATATGTAAAACTGTTGTATATATGTATATTGTTATCGATAACTAAAAACTATAATATCACTATTAAATCTTACTCTGCACATATGTAACTACTATAGAAGAAGGCCGTTTTATTTCCTGCAGCTATAAATATATTCACAACAAAAACCTACTAAGTACAAACGGATATAGGCCTATATCCCTATCGTCATGTCTCTCCAAAATGCTGGGGCGCATATTAGCCTACCGCATAGCATGGTTTTCAGAATCCCTTTAACTCATCGGACCACCGCCAAGTAGATTTCAAACCTAACAAAGGTTCCACAGATGCACTGGTTCACATAGACCAGCCGGTGTGGTGGTCTCGGGAACTCACCAAGCTCAGGAAAGAAGTGCGAAAGCTGTTCAATGGAGCAAAGCGCACAGAGCAGTGGGCCCAGTATGCAGCTAGGAAATCAGGAAAGCAAAACGTGGCAGCTTCAGAAGCTTCTGCGAAAACGTTACTGCAGTCCCTGCAGCTGCCAGACTCCAGGTTGGCAATTATGCTACCTGATGGTACTTATACAAGCAACGAGAGAGAGAGGTCGCGTGCTCTGTTGGAGGCTCACTTCCCGGCTGCGGTCCAGGTGTCGCGGAATCCTGGTCTTTGGGCCCTCAGCCCGACCCCGACTGACTGGAAAGTAGCCAGGAAACTTGTTAACTGGCGAACAGTCAGTTGGGCTCTGGGGACGTTTCAGCGGTACAAGGCCCCGGGAGTGGACGGCATTAGTCCTGTGATGCTACAACAGGGCGGGACGCTACTAACTCCTCACCTAGTAAAAATCATGAGGGACCGCCTAGCGCTGGCATACCTTCCTGAGGTATGGCATAGAGCTCGAGTTATCTTTATACCAAAAGTAAGTAGACGAGACTACTCGCTTGCAAAATCCTTCAGGCCCATAAGCCTTACTCCTTTCATGCTTAAGGCCATGGAGAAGATTATTGACAATGAAATTCGGCGTAACGCTCTTAAGCGACAGCCTTTGAATTTTGATCAGCATGCCTATAGGGCAGGCAGATCGACGGACACTGCGCTCTTCGCTCTGACTGAGGTGATTCAGGAGGCCTTTGAATGTGGAGAAATGGTGCTCTGCGCCTTCCTCGACATTGAGGGTGCCTTCGATAATACAACTCACTCAAGTGTCGATCGAGCGCTGGCAGGACGAGGTGTGCAGCCCACTATTCGGAAATGGATAGCTGAGTTGCTGCATACCAGAATTGCGGAAACACATACTGGCAACAGTGTGGAGCAGATCAAAACGGTCAAGGGTTGTCCGCAAGGAGGGGTCTTGTCCCCCTTATTGTGGAGCCTTGTCGTAGACGAACTCTTGCAGATCTTGCAGTTCCCTAGCACTCTCTGTGACATTATTCAGAGAGGACTTCAGCTAGCAAGATGGTGCACTGTCGCGGGGCTTAATATCAACCCCTCTAAGACAGTCATTGTCCCCTTTACAAGGAGAAGGAAAGTGCAAGGTATGGGGAGCATAGCTATGGAGGGGGTCCCGGCTGTAATTGCCACAGAAGTTAAGTACCTGGGCCTAATCATGGACTCTAAGCTTCTGTAGACGCGACCATCCCCAAAGCTACGAGGGCACTCATGGTGTGCAAGCGGCTACCTGGTAAATCCTGGGGATGCACCCCGAAGATTTTGAGATGGATGAACACCATGATAGTCAGACCAATAGTTACGTACGGAGCAGTTGCTTGGGGCTCAAGGACCAACCTAGCTACGGTAAGGCAATCTCTTGCCAAACTGCAACGCCTGGGATGTGTCTGCATTACGGGAGCAATGCGCACATGTCCGACGGCTGCGCTAGAAGTGATCCTGGATCTCGAGCCACTCCATACACACGTAGCACAGGCAGCAAAACGCACAAAGCTGAGCTTTGCGAGAGAAGGCTACGGCAAATTCAAGGTACTATCGTCCAAAAATAGGGAGAAGTTGGGCTGCCAGCTCCCACTAGCCCTTTTTCCCAGGGATGACATAAATAAAGAAATAGTGTTTGAAAGACACATCCGAATTAGTGACATTACAGACAAAATGTCGTGGAACCCCTCTCTTTAGGGGAGCTGGGTTCGGCGAAGTACATTGCAGTGGTATACTGATGGCTCCAAGACCGTGGATGGTATTGGGGCAGGCGTCTATGATCCCAGAGCTAAACTCTCGATACCCATGGGCGCCTTTCCCAGCATCTTTCAGGCGGAGATATATGCGATCAGCGTTTGTGCCGAATTAAATCTGCAAAGGAACTATCGCGGAGAGAGAATACTCATCCTAAGCGACAGCCAGGCAGCGCTCAAAGCCCTTACGTCCTTCGAGGTAAAATCCTCAATGGTCTTGGAGTGCATAAATAGACTCAATGAACTGGCAAAAAGGATTACCATAAGTCTTTCATGGGTTTCAGGTCACGCAGGGATCGAGGGAAATGAGATGGCAGACGACCTGGCTAGGTTGGCGCCTAGCTCGAATCCCATAGGACCAGAGGCCTTCTTTCCAATAGGACCAAGCACTATAAAGGAGGCGCTCAGAAAGGAAACTAGAAAGCTCAGGACTCAGCAATGGGAAGAGACCCTGGGCCTGCTACAGGCAAAGAAACTATTGGGAGGTACAGTAACAAACGATATAAGATACTGATAGACCTCCCAAAAGCAAAACTTAGAATCCTCACAGGCATCCTCACAGGTCACTGCAGATTGAGGGGTCATCTGCATAAACTAGGTATCTGGTCGAGCGACCTGTGTCGCTTCTGCGACAGGACAAAGGAGACCCCCACACACCTGCTCCTGGAGTGCGATGCTGTGGCTCGACGAAGGGAGAGATGGCTAGGTCAGATGTGGCCTAAGGAGGAGTACATACACTCCCTGTCACAGGGGATATGTTTTAGGTTACTGAGGGCCCAATAGACCAATTGGTCGCAGTGCGATCCTCTTTTATTTATCTATCTATCTAACCTAACTTTAAGTATTAGTTTTCTTTACCTACTAGTCTGTAAGAATTATGTATTCGTTAGACAGAATAAATAAATAAATTGGTACCTGAATTTGTTCCCGTTTTTGAGTTTTGATTAAATGTATTTAACAACTTCAATATATAAATATACAGTATAGTATACGTATTTAAATGAAAAGTTTCTTTTTATTTTATATTTATTTATGTTCATTTTTTATTGAGAAGCTGAACCATTAACATAATTAATATTAAGTCTAAGAGAATTAATAATATATAACACAAATTTAAATAAAAACAACTTTTTTGGATTTTTCAATACTTGGTTTAAGTGTAAATTAGGTTTGGTTATAGATAATTTTAAAAAGAAATATATTACCATGTATGTACATACATATTTATTACTTAATATTAGTTAATACAAATAATGGTTTTTAACGATTCAAACGAGCACAAAGCTAGATGTCATTAGAATGCAATAACGTATGTTGTCAAAGAAAAAGCTACTGCATAGCAAAGTTGTTACCTTGTATTGTTTAACTGATTTGAATTTGTTAAAAGTAATTGAATTTCACTGCAGGTGTCAAGCGACACCGTGCCCATTTGCAGCCAAGTGCGTTAGCAAGTTTCCGCAAATTTTGTGTAATTTGTTGCACGAGGGCCATTAGTATGAGATGGGGTTTGAAAATAAAATGCAGCAAGTGCAACGGGCAGATGTTTGTGGAAAGCATTAACATTTAAATACTTAATGTGCTGGTTGAGATCAATACTCGGAAAGCATTTTTGACAAATGTCCAAATATACGATTTATATGCCATGATTTCCTTCTATATATCGGAAGATATGCATATTAATGTGGAAAAAATAACAAACATTTCAACGAGTTTAAAAACGAAATAAGCGAAAGTTTTAAACAATACAAATAAACATTCGAAAAGACAATTAGTACCATGAAAATGAAATAAAACAACTACCTATGGTACTCGAAAAAAAACAGACCTCGCAGAAATGATGGATATAAACCTGGCTGAGGTGTTTCGTCAAGAATTCTAAATGATTCAACAAGGTGAGTTAACAAAGAACTCTTGTCACTACAACGCGCCTTTGAATCATAGCCAAAGTGAGTCACTCCTTAACAGTAACCGCCACAACTACCAACGTAACACTCCTCTCCCCTTGGATCCCCGTTTTTCCTGTCCTCATGCTTGTTGAGCTTGACCTTAAGGAATGGTGTTGTCGCCCTTTACAGGGTCTTGCTAGCTACTTCCTCAAAAAATAAATACAAAGCGACAAGTTCTATTGGTAATCAGAAACAATAGCATCTCATCAGCACAAAGGGGCTTTCGAACACCACCTAGCACTTGATAAACAAAAAAATTACAATATAGAAATATTTTCTAATTTCCTGAACTTAATGTCTTAACTAATTAGTTTATTATTATAATCAAATCAATAATCTGACAACCAACTCAAAACCAAATGAGAAACATTTTAATTTTAATATCATACTCGCAATTCTGCAGGAATATGATTGGGTACACAAGCAACTAGGATTTCCTCTTAATTGCTATTCCCCCTCGATCATTTTCTTAAAATATTGGAAAACCAGTTTATGGAAGATTAAATAAACACAACAGCCAACTCGGCTAGCGTAGCACAATAGGTAGCGTATTGGCTCTGCAACTCCGAGCTCCCGGGTTCAAAGCCTGAGAGAAGTGGTTATAAAATAATTTAATTTAATAATCAAAAAGAAGTCTGATGAGGAAATGTGGTGATTTCCGAAATAGTACTATAACTTCAACCATTAAAAACTGTTGTTGTTTTTTCACTAACAAATCTTCCATAAACTGGCCTTGAGCTCAATAAAATTGTAAAATATTAACATTTACTAGGCCAACAGAAAAATGAACAAACATTTATATTGGAAAACCGTGATTCCCGCTGCACCCAACTTTCCGGAACTCGCCAGCCACAAAGCAATATAAACCAAGGAGCGAAATTTTAAAAATCTGCAGCGCACTATTAAATCCCGAAAACCTAACCCAAAAGAATACTCTGGCGGAATGTCAATTTGACTTAACTTAAGCATAACATAACTTCAAACACACTATATCAAAACGAATTCCACGACAGTCGGTTCTACGCCACCGAAGTGACTCGGATTTTATCCGACCAAGGACTGTTGTTTCGGCGACCTAACCCCACTTAGGCTGCCGGACACCTCCAATCTTATCTCCTCTTGGGTGCAACACCTTGCAGCAGGTTTGCTACTCATACTTCTGGCCAGGGCGGGCGTCGAGCCTAACCCTGGTCCAGAAACCTATTTCTGCTGCATCTGCCAGAGAAGGCTCCATCCGAATTCCACTTCAGTGAGGTGTAATTCGTGCAACGGATGGTGCCATCTTAAGGTCTGCTCAGTCAGGTGTTACGCCTGTCAGGGCTAGTGCATACACTGATGGGCCCTCACCACCACAGCGGGATGCGCAGCCGGGACGGGCTGGCCCCCGGATCCAGTCCCTTACCCCCTCAACGCGACGACCTAGCGAGTGGGGGCCTAGCCTTTATATTACACAACACCGTGCAGTATCGTCTCATCGATGTAGACATCGACCCAAGGGACATCACCCTAGAATGTCAAGGGATTGCTGTCCGGTCAGGCGATGTCGAGCTCGGCATATTTAATATTTATATACCCCCTGTCTCCTGCTGCCCCGCTGGACATCGCCCAGATATAGGTGCGCTCCTCAGTGGTGAAAACCGATTGGTAGTCGGAGACTTCACGCGCATCACGATCTTTGGTTCTCAAGCCTACCAAACGATCGCAGGGGATATATTTTGGCAGATCAGATAGACGATTCGACATTCTGCACAATGAACGATTAAGCCCCCACCAGGATAGTGGGTAGTTGCAACAGCTCGCCAGATCTAACAATAGCTAGCGCGGGTATGATAAATAGCATAACGTGGCGACCTATGCTATCGCTTGCATCAGACCACCTACCCATTATCATCTCGATTGACAGACCTGCCAACTATGTTGCCTCGGACCGCCACACCTACATCAATTTCAAAAAGTCCTGTAACCTCGGTGCTGGGGTGGGCAAACTATGGTCGACTGTGAGATCCCTGTCCAATCCGACGAGGCGTGACGACTTAACAGATATCTCGTCGGAACCGAAGAGATGCGCGAGCTATTTTAGCCGACAATTCATAATGCATCCTTCGGCCGACAAATCCAAACGGTCAGTAACCAGAAGGCTGCGCAAGCAAAAATCCAGCGCACCAATTGTCCTCTCTAGCACTGAGGTGAAGGAAGCCATCGGGAAGGCGAAAGCCTCCAAATCTATTGGCCCAGACGGGTTAAGCATGTTAATGCTGAAAAAACTGGGCACTGCGGAAGTAGCATACCTTACCAAGGTCCTCAATTTGTCCCTCACCACCCTGATCATCCCAGACATCTGGAGTTGAGCAGGGTGATACCACTGCTGAAACCAGGGAAACCTGCCGGCCAAGCCGAGTCCTACCAGCCGATCTCCCTGCTTTCCCCAGTGGCCAAGACACTTGAGGCCCTGCTGCTCCCGTACTTCAACCACTACCTCAGCCCGGCGAAGCATCAACATGGCTTCCGAAAAGTGCATAGCACTACAACGGCACTTAACGCCATAAACACACAAATAAGTCGTGGTCTCAATGACAACCGCCCCTGTGAGAGAACCGTCTTCGTGGCTCTGGACTTGTCGAAGGCCTTCGACACAGTCAGCCACTCCACCTTGTTGAAGGACGTGGGGGCCTCACCTCTCCCAGCGCCGTTGAGGCGATGGACCGCGAACTACCTGAGTGGTCGTCAGGCTTTGGTGTGCTACCGTGACGCAGTGTCAAAAGCGAGAAGAATAAAGCAGGGGTAACACAGGGCGGCGTCCTATCTCCCTTAATATTTAACTTCTACATCTCCCGACTACCCTCCCCGACAGAGGGAGTCACACTGGTCTCGTATGCCGACGACTGTACGAAAATGGCTACCGGCAATGGAATTGATGGTATGTGTTCTAAGGTGAACAGCTACATCCCAGAACTTTCTCACTACTTCACAGGACGGAATTTGACGCTGTCTCCTGCTAAGTCCACGGCGATACTATTTACATCTTGGACGACGGAGGTAGGGCTCACCCTCGACATACAGATCGAGGGGACCCCCATCCCGACGGTTAACCACCCGAACATCCTAGGGGTCACCCTCGTCAGCCTGGTCTCCTTCTCAGCGCATACAACCGCAACCGTCAACAAAGTACAGAGCCGCAACAAAGTCCTCAAATCGGTCGCCGGCAGCACTTGGGGCAAAGACAAAGAAACGTTGTTGGCAACATACAAGGCGATTGGCCGATCGGTTTTAAACTATGCTGAGCCAATATGATCGCCTGGAACTAGCAGGACTCAGTGGTCAAGGCTGGAGACCTGTCAGAACGCCGCACTCAGGACAGTGGCAGGATGTCTCCTGATGACGCCTGTGGATCACCTCTACCATGAGGCTAACGTTCTTCCAGTGCAAGAGCACAACTTGATGTTCACAAAGCAGTTTCTGCTGGGATGCCACCGTCTGGGGCACCCTAACAGAGACTTGCTCGCACTGGAGCCGACACCCAGGCACATCAGGGGACACCTCTATCAACTGATAGACGAGGTCCAGACTTACGTACGCCTACCACTATTGCAGCTGAGGAGCTCCAGCTGCCTCGGGAGACGCGCGTTAAACTCCTACTTATCCAGAATCAACCCCGACACCTCAAACAGCTCCCGGCATGTGGAGACCTCTCGTTTGTTGAGCTTGATGATAACGAGTGAGGGAAGCTGCCACCAACAACAACAACACCAACAACAACAAAAACCACAACAACAAATAGACCGTCATACTCAAAAGAGAAATTCCAATAATTCACATCGAACATTCATCTAACAAGCCAAAAATTAAATGGAACGAAAATAAAATGTTCACAGGCACCCAGAGGCGAACTTACTTCTCCAATATTGGTTCTCCCAACGGACCAATAACCCCAGCTTTTGACAATCCAAATTGTTCGCCTCCTCCCTCTTCCTCAATTCTTCGATTCCAAACACTTCCGCGATCTTCCACGATACGCTTAATAAATAAAATAACAAAAGTGCTTTACTGAATTTGGAGCGGCACTCTACGTGGTCAAAGAAGCCTTGATGCAGCATAATTCAAAAAATTACCAGCAAACTTAAGCATTCATTACTCAAGCTATACAATCAGATTCTGGATCTAATATGCTATACGCAACAAAGGAAAACCGCCGTCATTCAACTCCAAAAAAAAAGCATGCGTGCCATAGAATGCATATTCAACGCCAACAACGTTTATCGAAAATCAATTCTTAGTCTATGGCCCCCGGCAAAACAATAACTCACGAAAAAACCAACACCCTTTCATTTGCCCGGAAATTTCCCGGCGTTTACATTGAATTATCCAATGGTAATAGCTTAATTCCAGAAATAAAAACACTTGGTCTCACCTACGACTCCAAGTAGAACTACAAGTAGAAAGAACATTTTGGTAAATTAAAAGATCGTCTGTTAAACAGCACATATCTAATAAATCTATAATCCTGTCCAAAATCTATCACGATTAACCTATCTCTGCTTTACTAGGAAGAAGAATATTGAATAGCTCAAAATCTTACTGCCAATAACATACAAGGTTTGTATAACTTTCTTTAAGACCTAGTTACTTAGAGGAATTTAACTTCAATCGAAAAAATCAAACAGCCTTTAATCGGACGAAGAAACCCGAACGCCACCGAAGCCTGAGCTGCGAATTGCATTATATTTGTAGAATTTTCTTTTATTGTTAAAATGAATTTATAAAATCAAATAAATAAATTTCTTTTAATTTTAAAAAAACTTAAGATACATTTTCTTCATTTGATGAATATTGAGGCAGATTAAAATACTTACCGACAAATTTAGGTACCCTCGTATCGGGAAGTTTGCCTTCAATGGCGGGAGATATAAAGCCACCTGTCGTCATAACTACGCTACTTATTTCTCTGGTTGGACGACCCTCCTCATCATATGATATACTCGTTGATTTAAGACAAATTGGAGACAGATCTGAAATAACACCACCTTCGTGAGATGGAGATCCTCCAAGGTTTCCGGTTAAGTATTGTTCAGGATTAGTATTCTGACTACTGTCGCAAACAGCAAGAAGGTTTCCACGGTATTTATCTTGCGTATAATGCGCAGGCAAAGTGTTATAAGAATCTGTCGGTAACATAGGTGGTAGGTATTCATATATATGCACAGGACGTGTAAGAACTTCTCTGCTCCCAGGTTTTAAAAAATTTAGATTTGTACTTTTGTAGGCTGGAAATTTTGGTACTTCTACAGCCAATGACATTGGCTGAACATTATTGATATAATCTAATAACTCGTGTATTTTAATGTTTAAATTATTAAAAGTGAGAAATGTGTCATTCAAATTAGCTTCCGTCCGGTTATCTGAAAATATTTATTTCATCAATAAACAGAAAAAATAAGTTTCCCCAACATTAACCGATCTTCAATGAAGAAACAACAACGTTGATCGCAGTGTAATTTAAATATTTTATGCGTCTCTATGAACTCTTTTATACATTTTAAAAGATATTTAGCGTTCGGTATAAGGAGTTAATATAGTGAAGTTGTATATACCCAAGACAGTTTGGTATACGTTAACAGAATGATCCAAACTTGAATACGACCAAGAACTGCATCAACTTTCACCGAAATAACAATATCTGTAATATCAATTATCAATATTTTAAAATGAGGGCTCTTGCAGCGCTAGTCCTAGACTGCATACAGATAGTATAGCTAACATTTGAGAATGAGCAACAATCAACATTATTGTTCTCAACACCGAGAAAGTTTGCCGATAACGTTGTTTACTTACAGTGTTCAACTTGTCGCCGTAAATCCCGTGAAAACTCGTGAAGAAATTTGTGTACTGTATCCTGAAGTAATTCCATTGGTGTTGCTTGTATTGTGTGATAGCCAATGGTTTGACAAACTTGTGCGACAGCTACACGCAAAAGTTCTCGCGTATATTGGTCGGTCATTGTCTATTTGCGTGCGCGGAAGCTAGCTACTCAATAAAAACTTGCACCTTTGTTACCTTTTAAGCGTGTGCTTTTGGTATAGAAATTTTCGAATCCGTTTAGTTGTCCAAAGGGTTTTTAAAACAAAAGAGACAAAAAAAAATTATATAGCAACCTTACTAGCGGCACAATGCGGTTTATTCAAAACAGTACGCCTGAATTTTCACCATGCAACTAATTGTCGACATTTTCTATACTCGATAACAAATTTCCACAGCTTATCGTTGATTACGGGCGATCTTCACCTGCTTCTAATTGTCGCTTGCTTTCTGCTTCTTGTCGTCGCAAGCGAGAGAGAGATTAGTTCACTGGGCATTTTGAAAGCATACTTTTTCATTTGCAACATGTCGTACAGCAAGAAGGTTCATGTCCTGCGTGCTATTCAAACTCCAAACCCACTCATATTGTCGGTATAAATTAATTAATTTACAAAGATCAGTAACGCGACACTTAATTTTATCAATTTTTAGAAGTAAGCGAGCATTGAAGGCAGGTGAAGACCGCAAGTTTGCAAAAACTTTCTCGTTTCAATTAAACCTCGCTCGCATTGCTTATCATTCACAAGCGAATATAAAACTTTTGTCTGGATATGCTTTAAAAAAGTGACCCAAAAATACCATTCCCAAAGTGCGAATGGTACTTTTGAAAATATTTACGTTTATTTTTAAAGAAGTACATATTTGCAATGTGGATTTCATCCCTTTGTCACGAATTTAGAATTAACAAATATTTAAATTCTACGCAATTATTAAATAAAAAGTTGCACATAAAACCAAAATTCGTGCCAAATGCATCTGTCAAACTACTGAAAAAACCAGCGAAAGAGAGATCAAAAGGGAAATTGATAATAACCCAGTAAGCTTAATATACAATGTACATATATGCAATCGCAAAAATTTGTTAAAATAATAAGAAAACGAAATCTTAGTTTTCCTTGTAAAATAGCATATCGCCATTTCCAATCTAAGTTTTTCAAGCTAAAAAATGTTGCTTTTAACGTAATAATCATTAAAATATCACAGAAATTAATCAAGAAAAAATTAAAATTAAAAAAAAAGATGCATTTACATGTCTTATAGAAGCAATTAAATACATATACACCTTACGAGTAAATTATGAAGAGTATTTTATTTAATTGGACTTTATCCAGCCAGGATTATTGTTTTGAAGCGCGGCCGACAGTAAATCAATACTTCGTAATAAATTGAAAATTTGTAATTAAAAATCGCGCAAAATTGTGTCTTGGGTTTTACAAAAAATGTTTCTGGGTAACTTTGTCTCGATTTTGTATGGAAATTTTTGAATTTTTGCCCATTTTTAAGGCACGAACATTCTTCCTCGACATGTTGCTTACAAAATGCCCAGTAAACAATTCTCTATAAAAATACCATTCCCAAGGTGCGAGTCGTACCTTTTAAAATATTTACGTTTATTTTTAAAGAAGTACATATTTGCAATGTGGATTTCATCCCTTTGTCACTATGAAATACCCTTAAATTACACTGAATCAACATTATTTTAGTGTACTGGACTTTCGTTTCACATTTACTTAGCTCCTTGTTTATTTTATTGCAGTCACAACTTTTATATCCCGACATCTACACAGAAAATAGCTGATGTCAGAAAATAGATGTCAGAAAATATATTGTCAATAGAAACCGCTTATTTCTTCTTGTCAGCGTTTATGTAATGGCATCTATTTTATGAAATAAGCTGCCACTTTGTTATTGTGACAGCTAATTTTTCATTTGGCTGTAAATTTCGTGGGGTCAACATCGAAGATATTTTCATTCAGAAGCCAAAACTGAGTTATTTTCTTTGCATTTATTAATCTTCACGTATTTGGGAGGAAAGAAAACATATTTCTTGTATTATTTTCAGCATATTAGCGCTTTATTAAACGAACTTACTTGTTTGACGCCATCTTACAAATTTTTATGTCATCAAACTGCCCACACATAAAAATTTACAAAACATTTTTCAGTTTTTCCTGCCAAAATAACAGATGTTAGAACATCAGCTAAGTAAAAGGCGTCCATATATTTTGTTTTTGCTTTCCTGGACTGCATGTCAAATTTCTCTAGGTAATTTACATCGCCAGCAAAGCGAAAAAACCATCTGTCCCCTTCACACCTCCTTGTTAAATTCGCCTTGAATATGTCGCTGACGTCTTCAGTGCAAGTTGAACTCTGTTTGTCGTTTAAACTTAGTTTAAACTTATTATGCAAATTTTCAGTCAACTTTAAACGGAGTTTTAACTAAGTTTGTCAAATAAAATTGTTAAGGCCTAAATACAAATAATTTAAAATATCTAAAGAATTTTCGAAATATGGAATTTGATTGGAGTAGTGATGAAGATAGTGACTTAGAGAACGAGGAGTAATAAATGTTATTGTATTAAGTTATTGTACGATGAGAAATATTTTCGACGATTTTATTTCAATAATGCTTGGAATGTCCTTAAATTGACAATATCGAATGGAAGCAATAGACTATCAGGCATGTGTATTCTTTATTATTTCTAAAAAAACAAAACCTACTGTAATTTGTCTCTGGAACCATGCGTTGTGTCTGGAGAGTATGTTTTAATTAACATTTCGACAAAGCTAATACCTCGCGAGCCATAACATACGAGTTTACGTCAAAATTTATAAAAACTTGACAAATAGAAAAAATAAGACAGTGTCAAAATTTAGTTTGCCCCTATATTACCCACCCTGATACAATTCGCAAAACTTGCAAAAACAAAATTAAAAATACAAAGAGAAGAAGCAATTTCGCTCCGAATTAGATTGACAATTCGGAGCGAAATTGCTTCTTCTCTTTGTATTTTTAATTTTGTTTTTGCAAGTTTTGCGAATTGTATCAGTGCATGTAACTTATACGACAGTTCCCAAAGTCGCAAGGTATACATTTTGGAAAAATGTGTTATAATTAGAAGGATAAATCAATTATCGTTTAGTCCAATATATTTTTTTATTTAATTTAGTTAATTATTTTTTTTTTTAAATAGTCAACTTTTAAGAATGGGCTTTTTGCATGTATAGTATACATATGTACATATGTAGTTCTAAGTTAAGTACTGATTTTTCAAAAATGTGTATTAATTTGAAATAGAAATGCACATCATTTTTAAGAATAGTCAAATATCTTTCTGTTTATGTTATTTTCTTGTAAAAATATTAATATTTTGTATGAAAAATTTCAACTTGTAAAAATTGCCAATTGCATGTGCAGAGTACATGCACGGCATTTCACATACTTGTAAGTCAAGTATAATCATTTTGAAAATTTTCGAAAATTTCAAATAAAAATGGAGTCTATTAGAAAGATTAATAAATTATCTTTCAGTCCATTATATTTTATTAAATTTAATAATTTTTATGAAA
Organism: Philophylla caesio; assembly: GCA_963971545.1. Lineage (NCBI taxonomy): Eukaryota > Metazoa > Arthropoda > Insecta > Diptera > Tephritidae > Philophylla > Philophylla caesio. Next base: position 6,490,587 of record OZ020605.1, read on the forward strand.
TTTTCGAATTTTTGAAAATTGCCTTATTGTACATGCACAGTACATACTCGTATACGGTATTTCACATAGCATAAATATATTGAAAATTATAAAAAATGTTAAATAAAAATGGATGCTATTAGAAAGAATAATCAATTATCTTTCAGTCCATTATATTTTTTTTTAATTTATTAAATATTTTTTATGAAATTTTCGAAGCTTTGAAAATTGCCTTATTGCTTGTGCAGAGTACATATACGACATTACACATAGTTGTAAGGTATAAATTTTACAAAACAGCGAAATAATTACAAATTTTAAGCAATATTATTAGAATAACCTTCAATTATCTTCCTGTTCAAGTGATTTTCTTTTAAAAATTTGATTTATAACTATATTTTCTTTTTTCTTATGTTTTTAGCAATATTTACTGGATCATATGGCCATTGGAGGTTGAAGGATGACGTTCCTCGGAGCAGAATAGATATAAGTTAGATAAGTAGATATAGAAATAAATTCTTTAAAACAAAAATGTATATACATAAATATATATTATTTAATGTTAGTTTAGAAATTATTAATAATTAATTTAAGCTTAAACATTGTAATTTGATTAGAATTGTAAAATAAAATACTTCAATTTAAAAAAAAAATTTGATTTGCTTTGAACACTTTGGAGACAGCAAACAACAGGCAGCATCTGGCAAATATTAAAATACACACGTTCTTATGGGCACAGTTGTTTAGACAACAGCACGACTTCACGGCAGCAGGCTTGCAGTTGTCCTTGTCGCCAAATTAAAACCATTTCTAATTTTACCGACGACAATGAGCAGCTGTAGTGCTGCCATTAATATGTGAAATGTTAAATTGTTCAAGGTTTTAACAAGTCTTACTTTCCCTACAAAAACAGTGCCGGTCAATTTACCGTACATCTGATGGTCAGTGGCTGAAAAAATTTTGTCAGAACAAAGTTGTTATCAGTTTCTTAGGGACACTATTTAAAAACTGATGTCAACAAATGTGTACGTGTGATATTGTATTTCATTCTAACACATTAATATTACCGAATAAACATATGTACATATAGCTCTACTGCTCACTCTCGTTCTTTTTAATGGGTCAATGCTCCCTATAAAATCATCAGTACTGAAAATATTCCTTTATACCTACATCAAATGATATTTCCTTTCTTTGTTTGATTAAATAATCATGATAAAAAAATGAAATATATTTTTGATGTACAATTTTTTGCGCAGAACTGCTTTCTGCGTAAGCCTCCTTCGTCCGTCCTGAAAAAAATATCGCTGACCAGACAAACTACGGCTACTTCATCAGTATTTTTGCGCAGAGCTCTTTCATGTTTTATATTAGATTAAGAAATCTTCTTTTCTTTGTAATTAGCATTTAGAAACGCACTTTTTTTTATTTAAAACTTATCTTTTATTAAAACACGACGATTTAAAAGTTTTCGCAACTATACACTTCAGAATACCGAATACTGTGCGCCATTTGCAAAACTCCTATGAATTAACGTTTGTTTCTTTTTCGCATATGCGAAATTAGCCTAAATGGTAATTGTCTCTTTCGTGCAACTATAAATGACAACTATTTTACAGGTCATCTAACGGTCAGTAAAGTTAAACATGAAAACTTCGTTGTTTCATTCTCGCATATACATATGCAACCATAGTAACCGTAGCGAGTCACGAGTGTCTATTTTTGGCAAGCACCATGGCAGTCATTTTACCAGTAAGCTGACAGTCAGTGCAGATTTTATGAATGAGAGTGGATTGGTAATTCTGTCAGTATGTTCTTCTAGGGTTATTTAACCAACAAAGGCATGAAATAGCTCTGATATTTCATATGTAATAACAATTGATCATTTGAAACAAATGAATCGACCTTTTTATTTATTATTTGCACAAAAAAATTTCACGTTGAACAAAATATTTTAATTATGTATATAGAAGTGAAATATTTTAATATGGCAACAACAAATGAGCTGTTGGATATGGCCAAGGTGGTGTAAAGCGTATATAACCCGACATCTCCTTAGAAAATAGCTGATGGTCTAAAATAGATGTCAGAAAATATATTGCCAATAGATACCGCTTATTTCTTCATGTCAGCCATTTATGTCAGCGTTTATGTCTTGGCATCTATTGTATGAAATAAGCTGTCACTTGTGGTCTTTGACAGCTCATTTTTCATTTGGCTGTAAATTTCGTGGGGTCAACATCGAAGATATTTTCATTCAGAAGCCAAAACTGAGTGGTTTTCTATTGCATTTATTAATGTTTACATATTTGGGAGGAAAGAAAACATATTTCTTGTATTATTTTCATCATATTTGCGCTTTATTAAACGAACTTACTCGTTTGACGCCATCTTACAAATTTTTATGTCCAGACATCAAACTGCGTGATGAAGACAGTGACTTAGAGAACTAGGAGTAATAATAAATGTTATTGTATTATGTTATTGTACGATAAGAAAGATTTTCGACGATTTTATTTCAATAATGCTTGGAATGTCCTTAAATTGACAATATCGAATGGAAGCAATATACTATCAGGCATGTGTATTCTTTATTATTTCCAAAGAAACAAAAACTACGTTAAATTGTCTCTGGAACCATGCAATGTGTCTGGAGAGTATGTTTTAATTAACATTTCGACAAAGCTACTACCTCGCGAGCCATAACATACGAGTTTACGTCAAAATTTATAAAAATTTGACAAATAGCATAAATTAAACAGTGTCAAAATTTAGTTTGCCCCTATATTACCCACCAAGTCAATCTAATTCGGAACGAAATTGCTTCTTCTCTTTGTATTTTTAATTTTGTTTAAATTAAATAAATATATTTCTGTAATATTGGAACTTGAAAATACTTTTTTAATTAATCGCACGCAAATCTATTTATGTGAGTTATTTTCTATTTGCACAAATTTCAAAATATGGAAAAACAAAGCAAATTCTTGTGGTGCTACCACATTTCTGAATTAAATATTTTCCATACTTAAGTCTCCATTGTGAAACGCAAATGTGTGCAAAATCTTAAACTGGTCTTAGCTAAGATTTGTCTTAACTAGAACTTCAGTTCGACTTAAGATTGGATTGTAAAACCGGCCCTAAGAATTTTCCTAAGAATATTAAACTTATTATTGTGAATAAGCCTAAAAGCCTTAACAAACAACTCTCTAAAAGCATTGCTATTACAGGCGTTCTTCACCTGTTTTCAATTTTCGCAAAAAGTAGAAAGCATAGATAATATGATACGAAACTCTTTGTTTCGCGAGAGCGCTGTCAAAATGGGCATGTTTTATAACATTTTCCAAAAGAGCCACTCTGTAGAAATGGTAACTGGGAGTTTTTATTGAATTTTTTTGGAGATTTTTCAGTTTCTTCGCCACCTTTTAGGTTTGCTAACAGAATAAATGAAAATGCAAAAAAAATAAGTATAAATAAGAGATATTAATTACCTTTATGCCAAAATATCATTTATAAGTATGAAATCAACATGACAACAAATAAAATATCGGAGAAATTCATATTTAGCAAAAACTTATACATATATATGCATTAAACAAATAATTTAAGATATAGCGCGTTTTCTTTTAAGTATAGATGCATATGCATGAATATTAAAATGCAATTTATACCGAGTTTGCATTAAAAAAAAGTTTAAGGGATATCTTTTTAATATAGTATACAATATTTTTATGTAAATCAAAACCTTTATGCTCTGTAAAAGCTTATCTATTAAATTTAACTCTTAATTTAGAGATTTCAAGACGCATTAAAAAAAAAAATAACATTTACTCGCTTTTTTTATCCAAATAAAAATGATAGATAATATTTCTTTGGGCCAGACTTTATTAAATTAAACGTTGTAATAAGGAGCTTTACGGCCGGATTTTTTAAATTAAAAGTAAAACAAAGTTTTCTTTATATTCTCCTACGCGTTTCGACGTCTTTTTTTCGCCTTCATCAGGGAGTCTGCATTTATTAAAAGGCACATATATAAAAACACAAACAATTAGACATAAATATAACTATAAACAAAATTTATATACGTACATATATATTATATACATATATACTACTTACATTTATTCTACAAAACTAAAAACAACCATCATTATAATCACTAAACAACATAGTATTCTGCGTCATCGCACGTCTGTTCTTCTACTTCTAACTGAAAGTCGACCATGCTTAACGCTTATATTTATTTAATTCATTCATAACAACAAGGGTTTCTTATTTCAGTTGTCTGAATATTTTGAATGTAGAACTCACGCATTGTCAGGCACACATGCCAAACCGTCAAACAAACTAACTTTAAGCTTCAATTTACTTATAATATTATTTATGCTTATGCAGCAATTATTTCCCATAAATACCCCATTATGTTAGGCTAAGAAGGCAATTATGTAAAAGAACCTACAAAGCGACATTGAGTTGCTCAATGAAATAAATTCAATACAATTAAAACTTAACTGAATTGTTTCATTCGATACATGGCGATCCTGCCAGGCTTTTGCGAAAATTAATTTGCAAAACACAAAAAAAAAAAAAGCTATCCTGCCAACCGATGCTTAGAATTGAATTGCACAGTGGCAGTCTAGTGCTTTGCTGCACAGATCAGCCTGAAACCTGGGTTGCTTAAATTACAACACTTTAAAAATTTTTTTTGTGCTTAAAAATTATGCACTAAAAAGCACTTTGTCTTGATTAATCAATCAAAAAAAAAATAACAAAGACTGACGGACAGTCAGCTTAAAGCTAATTTGTCTTGACGTGGATCAGCCACAAAGATCCGTCAGCAGCGTGATGAAGGAAGGACCACAACCAATAACGCTCGAGGAATATAGAAAAAGGACCAGCAGAAAGACAACAGATGCAATTACTACTCCAATAGCACAAAAGCCAAAAAGAAGAGGAGGTTACATGCAAAAACTAAAACGGGAGAAGGCAATCCTACTAAGAACAGTAATTACAAATCCGCCACCACCGTGGGATGCAGCAACTAAAATATGGAGTAGAATCTCAAAGGTAGAATTCCTAAAGGAGCAGTATTTGGTAAATAGAAAGCAAAATTTAAAAAAAAAAAAAAAAAAAAAAAAAATATATATGTATATAAATTATATTATAAGCAAACAAAAACTGATGTACGTCAATCCGCACTCATAGGGCCAGTAAGCGAATTTTCGCTCGTGGCAAAAATATTTTTTTATATACATATACAATACATTTCTTAAGTTACTTTCAATCTTACTAGGAGGCAATTAGAAAAACTTAAAACTGGACCTACCAATACAAATACTACAAACTTGCCTAAAATGGGTCTATTAGACGTAAAAACAGTAGACTCTACTGCAAATGTTATCAACAAAGTTGACGTAACGTCCCCCGACTTGGAAGTTATAACCATCTTGTTATTTGCAATAGTACCCCTTTTATCAGCAAATATTTGCTTTAAATTGTATAAAATGCACAATAGGTGCTTAAAAAAAAATATACAGCTAGTAGAAGCAATGATTTAGACCAAGTCTAACAAATTTATTACCCACTGTTACAATGAAATGTTCAACCAAAGGTAATGGACTGGAACCAAATATTAATTAAAGCTAGACAAATTAAAGAGGAATTTTTGAAAACACATACATAAGTGCCTAAACAACGACAGGGAAATAAAGGCAGAGACAATTAATAAACATATCAATAACCTAGTCAGCACACTTGAAAACCTTAGAGTTTTTCTAAATGTCAACTATAATAGACTTACACAAGGTCATAAAGTAGCAGCTGAAAACATTCTTTCTTGACATTAGGGAAAAACTCATAACGGTAGCCTCAAGAAAAGGAATTACAATAGATATCCCAACGTCACTACACGAGGAAATATCATTTACACCACTACAAGAAATTATACAAACTCCCAAAATGACACAGACAGTAGTAGAATTCATAAATACAGCAACAAAGCTTATACCTGATTTTCATGGCAAATCAGAAAATTTACGTTCATTCCTTGACGCACTAACTCTAGTTGATGCGATAAAAGGCGAACATGAGGCAATAGCCATTTCCTTAATAAAGACTAAACTTAAAGGAAATTCGAGAAATTTGATTAACAATGAAAATACAATTGCGGAAGTCAGTACCAAACTACGCACCACCGTAAAAGGTGAGTCAGTAGAAGTAGTTACTGCAAAACTTATGAATACAAGACAAAGTAGCAAAACTGCTACAAATTACTGCAATGAAATACAAACACTAACAAAATCATTAGAAAATGCATATATAAATGACGGCATAAACTTAAATTTGGCAAGTAAATATGCGACACAAGCAGCCGTAAGGGCAATAACTAAAAATTGCACATTAGAAAAAGTCAAACTTATTATGGAAGCAGGTCAGTTTACTAACATGGATGAAGCAATCAGCAAATTTGTTGGAAGTTGTACAGAAGCTACAGGCCAACAAAATACCATTTTGCACTACCAACAAAAACAATTTGGCAACAGATTCCAAAACAATAGAAATTTTGGAAGAAGGTTTCAAAATAAAACCAATGTTCAAAGAAACCACAATGGCCAAAACAGAAATTATAGTGGAAATAATTATAATAATAAAGGTCAAAACAGTAATACCTACCGAGGTAATACAAGGAATATTAGAACGACCCAAACACACAATAATAATAGTTCGGAAAACCCGGACATTCCCCTAAGATAAACTCGGACTACAAAATATACAATCTTAACCTTAACTTTAGCATTTACATACAAGTTAGAATTGCTCACACTAACACCGCCATAACACTACTAGTTGACACAGGAGCAGACATTTCCATAATTAAACATGACCAAGATACACTTAAACACTTAAACAAAAAACACATTACAACATTACAAGGCATTGGACACGGAAAAATCAATTCGATAGGCACAACATTTTTCGACTTAAAGTTTAAAAACTACTTAATGCCACACGAGTTTCATGTAGTACAAAACGATTTCCCAATACCGTGTGATGGCATTCTTGGAATGGACTTTATGAAAAAATACAATTGTCTACTTGAATTCAATGAAAATCAAGATTTCCTAACCCTCAGACAAGAAAAATTCCAAATGCACATTGAAATACCAATTATAACTATTTGTAACGATGACATAACACTCCCAGCAATGTCAGAAGTTATAAGAAGGGTGAAACTTTCTACTCCTTTTCAAGAAGTACTGATACCTAATCAAGAAATACAAACAGGCATATTCATTGCAAGTACCTTGGTAAAATCTGAAAATGCATTCATACGAATTCTTAACACAAATGACAGACCAGTAACGGTAAAACAAAACAGTATTCAATCAGAAAATCTCACTGACTATAACATAATTTCAAGTGATCATAACAAAACAGAAAGAAAACATAAAATTTTGGATACACTAAAGAAAACTTTTCCAAAACAATTTGAAAAAATGTTAACGGAATTATGTTCTAGGTACAGCGATATTTTTGGATTAGAAACAGAAGCAATCACATCAAACAATTTTTACACACAAAAGTTAAGGACAAAAGATACAGACCCAGTATACATTAAGAACTACCGTATACCACACACTCACAAAGATGAAATTGGAAGACAAGTCTCAAAAATGTTAAAAGATGGAATAATAGAACCATCATGTTCCGAATATAATAGTCCTATTTTATTAGTTCAGAAAAAATCACTCCCAAATTCAATTGAAAAAAGATGGAGGTTAGTAACAGATTACAGGCAGATGAACAAAAAATTAATAGCGGATAAATTCCCACTGCCAAGAATAGACGACATCCTAGACCAATTAGGTCGAGCTAAATATTTTTCTTGTTTGGATCTCATGTCAGGTTTCCACCAAATACCACTAGAAACAAATTCACGAGACCTGACATCCTTTTCTACAAATAATGGATCCTACAGGTTTTCTAGACTACCATACGGATTAAAAATTGCTCCTAATTCATTTCAAAGAATGATGACAATTGCGTTTAGCGGTCTAAAACCAGAACAAGCATTTCTCTATATGGACGACCTGGTAGTCCTGGGGTGCTCTGAGAAACACATGCTATCAAACCTATCGGATGTTTTTGAACTATGTCGCAGGCACAACTTAAAATTACATCCTGAAAAATGTTCATTTTTTATGCGCGAGGTGACTTATTTAGGACATAAGTGCACTGACAAAGGTATACTCCCCGACGACAAAAAATTTTCAGTAATTAAAAATTACCCTATACCTACAGATGCAGATAGTGCGAAAAGATTCGTAGCATTCTGTAACTACTACAGGAGGTTTATAAAAAAATTTCTCTGAATACTCAAAACATCTAACTAGATTGTCAAAGAAATGAGTACCTTTTCAGTGGACACTAGAATGTAATAATGCTTTTGAGCACCTTAAAAAGGCATTGATAAGTCCTACATTATAACAGTACCCAGATTTCAGCAAACAATTTTGTATAATTACTGACGCAAGCAAACACGCATGTTTGCAGGAGTCACATACATACAAGGACTAACGGATAGTAAAACACTTCACAAAAACATCAAAAATACAAAAGTAATATTCGCACATAAACAAAACATCACTCTCAATAAAATATTTACCAAAACAAAAGACGAAATAAACAAGGAACAACAACATAATGCTGTCTATGAAATTAAATGCAAAGGGAAAACTGACGAGCCTTGCAATAAAATTTACATAGGCACAACTAAGCGCGCGCTCGGCGTCAGACTAGGCGAACATAAAGCAGACGCAAGAAACAAAAAAGCTGCAACTGCGTTAGCTCAACACTTGACAAACAGCGGACATACAGCAGACTTCGACAACACTAAAATATTAGACGTAGAGAGACGAGAGAGAACGAGACTTACACTAGAAGGTCTACGCATTCAAGAGAAAATACAAGACGCGATGAATTTTAAGGAAGACGTGGACAACATAATTTGCGCATACAGAACAGCAATAATGCGCAGTAGAAGAACAGACGTGCGATGACGCATAATACTATGTTGTTAAGTGATTATAATGATGGTTGTTTTTAGTTTTGTAGAATAAATGTAAGTAGTATATATGTATGTATATAATATATATGTATGTATATAAATTTTGTTTATAGTTATATTTATGTCTAATTGTTTGTGTTTTTATATATGTGCCTTTTAATAAATGCAGACTCCCTGATGAAGGCGAAAAAAAGACGCCGAAACGCGTAGGAGAATATAAAGAAAACTTTGTTTTACTTTTCATTTAAAAAAACCGGCCGTAAAGCTCCTTATTACAACGTAAAAATGATAGATATTTCATTGTAGTTTAACAGCCATTTCCGCATTTCGTAGCAGCTTTCATTGTGGCAACAGCGGTTATCTATTTAAACTAATTATTAATAAATGGTTGTAATTTTTGGGTAACCAGATACAGGTGAAATGTATTGAACAGATTTTTATTTGACACTTAAAAATGTATGTATTAGTGTCACATTAAAAGCAATGCCAGAAAATGTGAGCAAAGCCACACAGCTGGTTTCATTTCTCTTTTATTCTATAAGATTAGCAAAAATGTGAAATACGCTCGTTTTATGGAAATTGTGGCATGTGTCCGCCCAAGTAACATAGTTTGACTTAGCACGAATTAAAAGAAACATGAATTTCAAATATTTTACTCAGAACTAATTACATTTTCTTTCGCTTTAGACTAAAATGCAGTTCCAGCTTTCATCATCATGACGTAATATCTTCACCAGCTTTTCCTGTAATGCATGTGCACTAGGGCGGTTCAAGCTTCATACAAAAAAAATACATGGTGAAAATGTTGAAACGCTTTTTGATTTTATGGTTCCTTTTGATGAAAAATTTATAGAAAAAAAATTTAAGGTGATTCGGATAAGATTTAGAACTGCCTATAGGACATCAAAGTTTGGAGGGTGATATATAAAAAAGAAAAATTACCATCGTTGTCTAAAATCATATGAGTGTTAGCTAATAAATAATATTTATACAATATTTAAAAATAATTTTAGTAATACATAAGTTCCTTTATTTTTTTATTCTTTTGTATTGTTTTACAAAATTATGCTTTTTTTTGGATCAGGAAAGCGTTTACGATGCTCTTCCACAACCTGAAGCAGAAATTGTTTTTCTTTCTCGTCTGTAGTAAGAGACTGATTAAAAGTAGAAGCAAGAGCAATTGCTCTTTCAGCACAGTCATTAACCACTTTCAAAGCCATTACTTTTTTTTTGGAATCATTATAAGATCTGTTATTACTCCACGACTCTACATCTTCATTTAAAAAATTAACATTAATGTCCAAGATTTCAAAGAATGCATTAGAACCAGGACCAATGAAAAAGTCTACTGTCTTATTACTTAGATCTTCAGTACCGGCGTATCGGACAGATCTTATAAAAGGCTTTGAATCAGAATGAATGAATTCTTTTAATCGGTCCACCATTAAACGTTTTGTATTCTTATGTACCAACTCAGAAAAAAGGGCAAGTGGCACTAATTCTTCACTTAAATACCATAAATGACGACTGATTGCAGTTTTTGCTGCCTTTGCGATATAACTTTCAGAAGGTAATATTTAGAAATCGTTCTTATTAAATTTAGATCGTTGACAGGTGCGTCACAAGTGTTTGGGCATTGTATCCATGCTTTAACGTATATAAATACAGCAAATAGGCTGAACTCCAGGCAGGCTTTGCTTTGGAACTTATCAAGAGGAAATTGTTTACGGAAGATGAATAATTTTAAAACGTACAGCATCTTTGACATCCACCGTGCGTGATGAAATGCACCAGGAACACGAAAACGAATACCACGTGGTGGAGTTTCACCCAAGAATATAAGGGTAAGCTCCAAAAATTCGCGATAATCTTCCCTCAATTGCTGACTGTTATGTTTTTTTAACATGTCATTAGCAAAAGTTATCGTCTCTGCTTTCAGTGGTAGTGATTCTTCATTTAAATGGTTTTCAGTACAGGCTTCATACTTATTTTGATTGATTTTTGGCCAGAATTCTCTAAATGAACGGAATAATTTTACTTCAGGGCCAGCAGATCTACCAAATACAGCTATAAAAACATTACTACAAACGACTTCAAGAATGTGGTGACGACATGCTAGCCAAAGCAAATTTTGTTGCAGCTTTTGTTCAAGAAGTATGCATGCTCCTTTTACACGTCCTGTATTAGCGGCAGTTGTATCAAAACTCATTCCGACGATCTTGTTCTTAATATTCCAATTATTAATAACTTGAAAAACGGCGTTTGAAATTTCTTCACCAGTACCTTTGACTATTTTGGGTATTTGAAGTATTTTTTCAGTCTTGAAACCAGAGACAACAATAGCAATTCGCTCCTCTTTAGCTGGCCCACCAGCAATTGCTGGAAGCAATTTTCCGTCAAAATGAATTGTTAGTGTAACATCAGGCGTGAATTCACACTTTATGTTTGAGGCGTGTTCGTATCGAAACTGACTTCTCCATCTACGAATGCTGCTTACCGATAAAATTACCTCAGGAGAGTTCTCTGCATTAATAGTTTGTGTTGCTGCTGCAAGGATAAACGCTGCTTTCCTATAAATAAAATTTTTAGATTATTTTATGTACCAAGGAAAACTAATATACTTTCCTGTTGCTAGTTCCTGTACGATCCAAAGCAGATGCAAGATTTCGTGACATTATTTTAAGGCGCTTACGATCGTTGTTAGGTGTTAATAACGTTTTGCTTGTAAAATTATCATCTGTATCAGATACGTGATCGACTTCTTCGTCACTGAAAGAGCTCGACAACTCTACAGTTTCCAATGCTTTTTGTTTCCTAATTTCTTCCTTCTCAAGTCGTTTTTCCTTTTTCAATTCTTTCTCTTCAATTTTTCGCTGCGATGTGATTGATTTTTTGTCAACTCCGCCTATATCGTATTTTCGTTCTGATCTTTGATCTATTAAAAATTTCTTATCTTCTTCAATATATATTAGATTTAGAGCGTTTTTGTGAGCAATATCGAAGAGCAAACTAATACTTTTTTCAAAAGCATTTTCCTTTACAAGTTGCGCAGTATTTCTCAGATTTTTATTTCGACTAAGCTTGCGATATTTCTCTAGTAATGATACCAGTTTTGTTATAATGTTTCTCTCATCCGCAATGGGAATATTTGCTTTGTCCATATTTCACAAATGCTACGTACTAAAATTTTAACCGAAACTTTCTGAGTTTTACCGAGATTTTGGTGATGATAAAAGTAAACTTTCAGCACTTCAAGAGTCGTTGGTAACCGTCTACCATCAAAACAAAGTTGAGGCTCGCCAACTAAATAAATTGCACTCTTTGCACGCGTGGTGGACAATGGACTGCACATTGCAATATCTTTCTATTTATTTATTCCACTTATAAATATCAAAATTTGATAATTGTAATAAAATTAATATTATTTAATAGCACGAAAATTAAATCACCAAAGAAATTTGCTCATTACAAGTTGAATAGTAGATGACAACTAACAACTGAAAGCACGACGACGCTGTCGTTTTGAACGTTAAAGTACCGCTATATTTGTGTTTTGCTTATTTCACTTTGCTTTACTCTTAAATTCTAGCTCTTTTATACTTTTTTTTTTAATTTGAAAAGTATTGAAGAAAAAAATAATAAAATTAGGCTAACAAAATTCTCTTACGTTGACTTAAGTTATTTAGTTTTATAGGCATAGTAAGTATGTATATCACCCTCCAAACTTTGATGTCCTATAGGCAGTTCTAAATCTTATCCGAATCACCTCATTTTTTTTTTTCTGATATTTTTTCATCAAAAGGAACCATAAAATCAAAAAGCGTTTCAATATTTTAAACTTTTAAAATTTTGAATCGCCCTAATGTGCACGGCACGTGTACGAAATTTTTTTCAATTGTTAGCAAAGTTTTATTTTTTCGAAAATGTTCGATAATTTCGAATGGAAATTGTTATTATTAAAAAGAATGTTAAATTACCTTCCAATCCATTATATTTTCGTTTACATAAATTAATATTTTATATTTAAATCTGCAAGTTTTGCGAATTGTATCAGTGCATGTGACTTATACGACAGTTCCCAAAGTCGCAAGTAAGGTACACATTTTGGAAAAATGTGTTATAATTAGAAAGATAAATCAATTATCTTTAAGTCCAATCTATTTTTTTTATTTAATTTATTTAATTTTTTTTTTTTTAAATAGTCAACTTTTAAGAATGGCCGTTTTGCATGTATAGTATACATATGTATACAGCATATCACATATGTATGTAGTTCTAAGTTAAGTACTGATTTTTCAAAAATGTGTATTAATTTGAAATAGAAATGCACATCATTATTAAGAATAGTCAAATATCTTTCTGTTTATGTTATTTTCTTGTAAAAATATTAATATTTTGTATGAAAAATTTCAACTTGTAAAAATTGCCAATTGCATGTGCAGAGTACATGTACGACATTTCACATACTTGTAAGTCAAGTATAATCATTTTGAAAATTATCGAAAATTTCAAATAAAAATGGATTCTATTAGAAAGATTAATAAATTATCTTTCAGTCCATTATATTTTTTTTTTAATTTAATAATTTTTATGATATTTTCGAATTTTTGAAAATTGCCTTATTGTACATGCACAGTACATCGAAAATTATCCAAAATGTTAAATAAAAATGGATGCTATTAGAAAGAATAATCAATTATCTTCCAGTCCATTCTATTTTTTTAAAATTAATAAATATTTTTTATGAAATTTTCGAACCGTTAAAAATTGCCTTATTGCTTGTGCAGAGTACATATACGACATTTCACATAGATAATATGATACGAAACTCTTTGTTTCGTGAGAGCGCTGTCAAAATGGGCATGTTTTATAACATTTTCCAAAAGAGCCACTCTGTAGAAATGGTAACTGGGAGTTTTTATTGAATTTTTTGGAGATTTTTCAGTTTCTTCGCCACCTTTTAGGTTTGCTAACAGAATAAATGAAAATGCAATAAAAATAAGTATAAATAAGAGATATTAATTACCTTTATGCCAAAATATCATTTATAAGTATGAAATTAACATGAAAACAAATAAAATATCGGAGAAATTCATATTTTGCAAAAACTTATACATATATATGCATTAAACAAATAATTTAAGATAAAGCGCGTTTTCTTTTAAGTATAGATGCATATGCATGAATATTAAAATGCAATTTATACCGAGTTTGCATTAAAAAAAGTTTAAGGGATATCTTTTTAATATAGTATACAATATTTTTATGTAAATCAAAACCTTTATGCTCTGTACAAGCTTATCTATTAAATTTAACTCTTAATTTAGAGATTTCAAAACGCATTAAAAAAAAAATAACATTTACTCGCTTTTTTTATCCAAATAAAAATGATAGATAATATTTCTTTGGGCCAGACTTTATTAAATTAAACGTTGTAATAAGGAGCTTTACGGCCGGTTTTTTTAAATGAAAAGTAAAACAAAGTTTTCTTTATATTCTCCTACGCGTTTCGACGTCTTTTTTTCGCCTTCATCAGGGAGTCTGCATTTATTAAAAGGCACATATATAAAAACACAAACAATTAGACATAAATATAACTATAAACAAAATTTATATACATACATATATATTATATACATATATACTACTTACATTTATTCTACAAAACTAAAAACAACCATCATTATAATCACTAAACAACATAGTATTCTGCGTCATCGCACGTCTGTTCTTCTACTGGGCATTATTGCTGTTGTAGTGTAACTGAAAGTCGACCATGCTTAACGCTTATATTTATTTAATTCATTCATAACAACAAGGGTTTCTTATTTCAGTTGTCTGAATATTTTGAATGTAGAACTCACGCATTGTCAGGCACACATGCCAAACCGTCAAACAAACTAACTTTAAGCTTCAATTTACTTATAATATTATTTATGCTTATGCAGCAATTATTTCCCATAAATACCCCATTATGTTAGGCTAAGAAGGCAATTATGTAAAAGAACCTACAAAGCGACATTGAGTTGCTCAATGAAATAAATTCAATACAAATAAAACTTAACTGAATTGTTTCATTCGATACATGGCGATCCTGCCAGGCTTTTGCGAAAATTAATTTGCAAAACACAAAAAAAAAAAAAGCTATCCTGCCAACCGATGCTTAGAATTGAATTGCACAGTGGCAGTCTAGTGCTTTGCTGCACAGATCAGCCTGAAACCTGGGTTGCTTAAATTACAACACTTTAAAAATTTTTTTTGTGCTTAAAAATTATGCACTAAAAAGCACTTTGTCTTGATTAATCAATCAAAAAAAAAATAACAAAGACTGACGGACAGTCAGCTTAAAACTAATTTGTCTTGACGTGGATCAGCCACAAAGATCCGTCAGCAGCGTGATGAAGGAAGGACCACAACCAATAACGCTCGAGGAATATAGAAAAAGGACCAGCAGAAAGACAACAGATGCAATTACTACTCCAATAGCACAAAAGCCAAAAAGAAGAGGAGGTTACATGCAAAAACTAAAACGGGAGAAGGCAATCCTACTAAGAACAGTAATTACAAATCCGCCACCACCGTGGGATGCAGCAACTAAAATATGGAGTAGAATCTCAAAGGTAGAATTCCTAAAGGAGCAGTATTTGGTAAATAGAAAGCAAAATTAAAAAAAAAAAAAAAAAAAAAAAAAAAAATATATATGTATATAAATTATATTATAAGCAAACAAAAACTGATGTACGTCAATCCGCACTCATAGGGCCAGTAAGCGAATTTTCGCTCGTGGCAAAAATATTTTTTTATATACATATACAATACATTTCTTAAGTTACTTTCAATCTTACTAGGAGGCAATTAGAAAAACTTAAAACTGGACCTACCAATACAAATACTACAAACTTGCCTAAAATGGGTCTATTAGACGTAAAAACAGTAGACTCTACTGCAAATGTTATCAACAAAGTTGACGTAACGTCCCCCGACTTGGAAGTTATAACCATCTTGTTATTTGCAATAGTACCCCTTTTATCAGCAAATATTTGCTTTAAATTGTATAAAATGCACAATAGGTGCTTAAAAAAAAAATATACAGCTAGTAGAAGCAATGATTTAGACCAAGTCTAACAAATTTATTACCCACTGTTACAATAAAATGTTCAACCAAAGGTAATGGACTGGAACCAAATATTAATTAAAGCTAGACAAATTAAAGAGGAATTTTTGAAAACACATACATAAGTGCCTAAACAACGACAGGGAAATAAAGGCAGAGACAATTAATAAACATATCAATAACCTAGTCAGCACACTTGAAAACCTTAGAGTTTTTCTAAATGTCAACTATAATAGACTTACACAAGGTCATAAAGTAGCAGCTGAAAACATTCTTTCTTGACATTAGGGAAAAACTCATAACGGTAGCCTCAAGAAAAGGAATTACAATAGATATCCCAACGTCACTACACGAGGAAATATCATTTACACCACTACAAGAAATTATACAAACTCCCAAAATGACACAGACAGTAGTAGAATTCATAAATACAGCAACAAAGCTTATACCTGATTTTCATGGCAAATCAGAAAATTTACGTTCATTCCTTGACGCACTAACTCTAGTTGATGCGATAAAAGGCGAACATGAGGCAATAGCCATTTCCTTAATAAAGACTAAACTTAAAGGAAATTCGAGAAATTTGATTGACAATGAAAATACAATTGCGGAAGTCAGTACCAAACTACGCACCACCGTAAAAGGTGAGTCAGTAGAAGTAGTTACTGCAAAACTTATGAATACAAGACAAAGTAGCAAAACTGCTACAAATTACTGCAATGAAATACAAACACTAACAAAATCATTAGAAAATGCATATATAAATGACGGCATAAACTTAAATTTGGCAAGTAAATATGCGACACAAGCAGCCGTAAGGGCAATAACTAAAAATTGCACATTAGAAAAAGTCAAACTTATTATGGAAGCAGGTCAGTTTACTAACATGGATGAAGCAATCAGCAAATTTGTTGGAAGTTGTACAGAAGCTACAGGCCAACAAAATACCATTTTGCACTACCAACAAAAACAATTTGGCAACAGATTCCAAAACAATAGAAATTTTGGAAGAAGGTTTCAAAATAGAACCAATGTTCAAAGAAACCACAATGGCCAAAACAGAAATTATAGTGGAAATAATTATAATAATAAAGGTCAAAACAGTAATACCTACCGAGGTAATACAAGGAATATTAGAACGACCCAAACAGACAATAATAGTTCGGAAAACCCGGACATTCCCCTAAGATAAACTCGGACTACAAAATATACAATCTTAACCTTAACTTTAGCATTTACATACAAGTTAGAATTGCTCACACTAACACCGCCATAACACTACTAGTTGACACAGGAGCAGACATTTCCATAATTAAACATGACCAAGATACACTTAAACACTTAAACAAAAAACACATTACAACATTACAAGGCATTGGACACGGAAAAATCAATTCGATAGGCACAACATTTTTCGACTTAAAGTTTAAAAACTACTTAATGCCACACGAGTTTCATGTAGTACAAAACGATTTCCCAATACCGTGTGATGGCATTCTTGGAATGGACTTTATGAAAAAATACAATTGTCTACTTGAATTCAATGAAAATCAAGATTTCCTAACCCTCAGACAAGAAAAATTCCAAATGCACATTGAAATACCAATTATAACTATTTGTAACGATGACATAACACTCCCAGCAATGTCAGAAGTTATAAGAAGGGTGAAACTTTCTACTCCTTTTCAAGAAGTACTGATACCTAATCAAGAAATACAAACAGGCATATTCATTGCAAGTACCTTGGTAAAATCTGAAAATGCATTCATACGAATTCTTAACACAAATGACAGACCAGTAACGGTAAAACAAAACAGTATTCAATCAGAAAATCTCACTGACTATAACATAATTTCAAGTGATCATAACAAAACAGAAAGAAAACATAAAATTTTGGATACACTAAAGAAAACATTTCCAAAACAATTTGAAAAAATGTTAACGGAATTATGTTCTAGGTACAGCGATATTTTTGGATTAGAAACAGAAGCAATCACATCAAACAATTTTTACACACAAAAGTTAAGGACAAAAGATACAGACCCAGTATACATTAAGAACTACCGTATACCACACACTCACAAATATGAAATTGGAAGACAAGTCTCAAAAATGTTAAAAGATGGAATAATAGAACCATCATGTTCCGAATATAATAGTCCTATTTTATTAGTTCAGAAAAAATCACTCCCAAATTCAATTGAAAAAAGATGGAGGTTAGTAACAGATTACAGGCAGATGAACAAAAAATTAATAGCGGATAAATTCCCACTGCCAAGAATAGACGACATCCTAGACCAATTAGGTCGAGCTAAATATTTTTCTTGTTTGGATCTCATGTCAGGTTTCCACCAAATACCACTAGAAACAAATTCACGAGACCTGACATCCTTTTCTACAAATAATGGATCCTACAGGTTTTCTAGACTACCATACGGATTAAAAATTGCCCCTAATTCATTTCAAAGAATGATGACAATTGCGTTTAGCGGTCTAAAACCAGAACAAGCATTTCTCTATATGGACGACCTGGTAGTCCTGGGGTGCTCTGAGAAACACATGCTATCAAACCTATCGGATGTTTTTGAACTATGTCGCAGGCACAACTTAAAATTACATCCTGAAAAATGTTCATTTTTTATGCGCGAGGTGACTTATTTAGGACATAAGTGCACTGACAAAGGTATACTCCCCGACGACAAAAAATTTTCAGTAATTAAAAATTACCCTATACCTACAGATGCAGATAGTGCGAAAAGATTCGTAGCATTCTGTAACTACTACAGGAGGTTTATAAAAAAATTTCTCTGAATACTCAAAACATCTAACTAGATTGTCAAAGAAATGAGTACCTTTTCAGTGGACACTAGAATGTAATAATGCTTTCGAGCACCTTAAAAAGGCATTGATAAGTCCTACATTATAACAGTACCCAGATTTCAGCAAACAATTTTGTATAAATACTGACGCAAGCAAACACGCATGTTTGCAGGAGTCACATACATACAAGGACTAGCGGATAGTAAAACACTTCACAAAAACATCAAAAATACAAAAGTAATATTCGCACATAAACAAAACATCACTCTCAATAAAATATTTACCAAACCAAAAGACGAAATAAACAAGGAACAACAACATAATGCTGTCTATGAAATTAAATGCAAAGGGAAAACTGACGAGCCTTGCAATAAAATTTACATAGGCACAACTAAGCGCGCGCTCGGCGTCAGACTAGGCGAACATAAAGCAGACGCAAGAAACAAAAAAGCTGCAACTGCGTTAGCTCAACACTTGACAAACAGCGGACATACAGCAGACTTCGACAACACTAAAATATTAGACGTAGAGAGACGAGAGAGAACGAGACTTACACTAGAAGGTCTACGCATTCAAGAGAAAATACAAGAGGCGATGAATTTTTAGGAAGACGTGGACAACATAAATTGCGCATACAGAACAGCAATAATGCGCAGTAGAAGAACAGACGTGCGATGACGCAGAATACTATGTTGTTAAGTGATTATAATGATGGTTGTTTTTAGTTTTGTAGAATAAATGTAAGTAGTATATATGTATATAATATATATGTATGTATATAAATTTTGTTTATAGTTATATTTATGTCTAATTGTTTGTGTTTTTATATATGTGCCTTTTAATAAATGCAGACTCCCTGATGAAGGCGAAAAAAAGACGCCGAAACGCGTAGGAGAATATAAAGAAAACTTTGTTTTACTTTTCATTTAAAAAAACCGGCCGTAAAGCTCCTTATTACAACGTAAAAATGATAGATATTTCATTGTAGTTTAACAGCCATTTCCGCATTTCGTAGCAGCTTTCATTGTGGCAACAGCGGTTATCTATTTAAACTAATTATTAATAAATGGTTGTAATTTTTGGGTAACCAGATACAGGTGAAATGTATTGAACAGATTTTTATTTGACACTTAAAAATGTATGTATTAGTGTCACATTAAAAGCAATGCCAGAAAATGTGAGCAAAGACACACAGCTGGTTTCATTTCTCTTTTATTCTATAAGCTTAGCAAAAATGTGAAATACGCTCGTTTTATGGAAATTTATGCCACATGTGTCCGCCCAAGTAACATAGTTTGACTTAGCACGAATTAAAAGAAACATGAATTTCAAATATTTTACTCAGAACTAATTACATTTTCTTTCGCTTTAGACTAAAGTGCAGTTCCAGCTTTCATCATCATGACGTAATATCTTCACCAGCTTTTCCTGTTATGCATGTGCACGGCACGTGTACGAATTTTTTTTCAATTGTTAGCAAAATTTTATTTTTTCAAAAATGTTCGATAATTTCGAATGGAAATTGTTATTATTAAAAAGAATGTTAAATTACCTTCCAATCCATTATATTTTCGTTTACATAAATTAATATTTTATATTTAAATCTGCAAGTTTTGCGAATTGTATCAGTGCATGTAACTTATACGACAGTTCCCAAAGTCGCAAGGTATACATTTTGGAAAAATGTGTTATAATTAGAAGGATAAATCAATTATCTTTTAGTCCCATCTATTTTTTTTTATTTAATTTAGTTAATTATTTTTTTTTTTAAATAGTCAACTTTTAAGAATGGGCTTTTTGCATGTATAGTATACATATGTAGTTCTAAGTTAAGTACTGATTTTTCAAAAATGTGTATTAATTTGAAATAGAAATGCGCATCATTATTAAGAATAGTCAAATATCTTTCTGTTTATTTATTTTCTTATAAAAATATTAATATTTTGTATGAAAAATTTCAACTTGTAAAAATTGCCAATTGCATGTGCAGAGTACATGTACGGCATTTCACATACTTGTAAGTCAAGTATAATCATTTTGAAAATTTTCGAAAATTTCAAATAAAAATGGATTCTATTAGAAAGATTAATAAATTATCTTTCAGTCCATTATATCTTTTTTTTAATTTAATAATTTTTATGAAATTTTCGAATTTTTGAAAATTGCCTTATTGTACATGCACAGTACATACTCGTATACGGCATTTCACATAGCATAAATATTTAGAAAATTATCCAAAATGTTAAATAAAAATGGATGCTATTAGAAAGAATAATCAATTATCTTCCAGTCCATTATATTTTTTTAAATTTAATAAATATTTTTTATGAAATTTTCAAACCTTTGAAAATTGCCTTATTGCTTGTGCAGAGTACCTATACGACGTTTCACATAGTTGTAAGGTATACATTTTACAAAACAGCGAAATAATTACAAATTTAAAGCAATATTATTAGAAATAACCTTCAATTATCTTTCTGTTCAAGTTTCTTTCTTTTAAAAATATTTTGATTGCCTTATTGCTTGTGCAGAGTACCTATACGACATTTCACATAGTTGTAAGGTATAAATTTTACAAAACAGCGAAATAATTACAAATTTAAAGCAATATTATTAGAAATAACCTTCAATTATCTTTCTGTTCAAGTTTCTTTCTTTTAAAAATATTTTAATTTTGTATGCAAATTTTCTACTTTTGATTTATAACTTTATTTTCTTTTTTCTTATGTTTTTAGCAATATTTACTGGATCATATGGCCATTGCAGGTTGAAGGATGACGTTCCTCGGGGCAGAATAGATATAAGTTATATAAGTAGATATAGAAATAAATTCTTTAAAACAAAAATGTATGTATATACATACATACATATATACTATTTAATGTTAGTTTAGAAATTATTAATAATTAATTTAAGCTTAAACATTGTAATTTGATTAGAATTGTAAAATAAAATACTTTAATTTAAAGAAAAATGTTGATTTAAAAATTATTTTTTTAGTCCATGGGTACACACGATCTTATGGGCACAGTTGTTTAGACAACAGCACGACTTAACGGCAGCGGGCTTGCAGTTGTCGTTGTCGCCAAATTAAAACCATTTCTAATTTCACCGACGACAATGAGCAGCTGTAGTGCTGCCATTAATATGTGAAATGTTAAATTGTTCAAGGTTTTAACAAGTCTTACTTTCCCTACAAGAACAGTGCCGGTCAATTTACCGTACATCTGATGGTCAGTGGCTGAAAAAATTTTGCTATCAGTTTCTTAGGGCCACTGTGTAAAAACTGATGTCAACAAATGTGTACGTGTGATATCGTATTTCACTCTAACAAATTAATATTACCGAATAAACATACATATAGCTCTACTGCTCACTCTTGTTCTTTTTAATGGGTCAATGCTCCCTATAAAATCATCAGTACTGAAAATATTCCTTTATACCTACATCAAATGATATTTCCTTTCTTTGTTTGACTAAATAATCATGATAAAAAAATGAAATATATTTTTGATGTACAATTTTTTGCGCAGAACTGCTTTCTGCGTAAGCCTCCTTCGTCCGTCCTGAAAAAAATATCGCTGACCAGACAAACTACGGCTACTTCATCAGTATTTTTGCGTAGTGCTCTTTCATGTTTTATATTAGATTAAGAAATCTTCTTTTCTTTATAATTAGCATTTAGAAACGCAATTTTTTTATTTAAAACTTATCTTTTATTAAAACACGACGATTTAAAAGTTTTCGCAACTATACACTTCAGAATACCGAATAATGTGCGCCATTTGCAAAACTCCTATGAATTAACCTATGTTTCTACCTCGCGAGCCATAACATACGAGTTTACGTCAAAATTTATAAAAATTTGACAAATAGCATAAATTAAACAGTGTCAAAATTTAGTTTGCCCCTATATTACCCACCAAGTCAATCTAATTCGGAACGAAATTACTTCTTCTCTTTGTATTTTTAATTTTGTTTAATTTAAATAAATATATTTCTGTAATATTGGAACTTGAAAATACAGGTTTAATTAATAGCACGCAAATCTATTTATATGAGTTATTTTCTATTTGCACAAATTTCAAAATATGGAAAAACAAAGCAAATTCTTGTGGTGCTACCACATTTCTGAATTAAATATTTTCCATACTTAAGTCTCCATTGTGAAACGAAAATGTGTGCAAAATCTTAAGGTCTTAGCTAAGATTTGTCTTAACTAGAACTTCAGTTCGACTTAAGATTGGATTGTAAAACCGGCCCTAAAAATTTTCCTAAGAATATTAAACTAATAATTGTGAATAAGCCTAAAAGCCTTAATAAACAACTCTGTAAAGGCATTGCTATTACAGTCGTTCTTCACCTGTTTTCAATGTTCGCAAAAAGTAGAAAGCATAGATAATATTATACGAAACTCTTTGTTTCGTGAGAGCGCTGTCAAAATGGGCATGTTTTATAACATTTTCCAAAAGAGCCACTCTGTAGAAATGGTAACTGGGAGTTTTTATTGAATTTTTTGGAGATTTTTCAGTTTCTTCGCCACCTTTTAGGTTTGCTAACAGAATAAATGAAAATGCAATAAAAATAAGTATAAATAAGAGATATTAATTACCTTTATGCCAAAATATCATTTATAAGTATGAAATCAACATGAAAACAAATAAAATATCGGAGAAATTCATATTTTGCAAAAACTTATACATATATATGCATTAAACAAATAATTTAAGATATAGCGCGTTTTCTTTTAAGTATAGATGCATATGCATGAATATTAAAATGCAATTTATACCGAGTTTGCATTAAAAAAAAGTTTAAGGGATATCTTTTTAATATAGTATACAATATTTTTATGTAAATCAAAACCTTTATGCTCTGTAAAAGCTTATCTATTAAATTTAACTCTTAATTTAGAGATTTCAAGACACATTTAAAAAAAAACAACATTTACTCGCTTTTTTAATCCAAATAAAAATGATAGATATTTCATGTAGTTTAACAGGCAGATAATATTATACGAAACTCTTTGTTTCGTGAGAGCGCTGTCAAAATGGGCATGTTTTATAACATTTTCCAAAAGAGCCACTCTGTAGAAATGGTAACTGGGAGTTTTTATTGAATTTTTTGGAGATTTTTCAGTTTCTTCGCCACCTTTTAGGTTTGCTAACAGAATAAATGAAAATGCAATAAAAATAAGTATAAATAAGAGATATTAATTACCTTTATGCCAAAATATCATTTATAAGTATGAAATCAACATGAAAACAAATAAAATATCGGAGAAATTCATATTTTGCAAAAACTTATACATATATATGCATTAAACAAATAATTTAAGATATAGCGCGTTTTCTTTTAAGTATAGATGCATATGCATGAATATTAAAATGCAATTTATACCGAGTTTGCATTAAAAAAAAGTTTAAGGGATATCTTTTTAATATAGTATACAATATTTTTATGTAAATCAAAACCTTTATGCTCTGTAAAAGCTTATCTATTAAATTTAACTCTTAATTTAGAGATTTCAAGACACATTTAAAAAAAAACAACATTTACTCGCTTTTTTAATCCAAATAAAAATGATAGATATTTCATGTAGTTTAACAGCCATTTCCGCATTTCGTAGCAGCTTTCATTGTGGCAACAGCGGTTATCATAGGCTCTGATCTATTTAAACTAATTATTAATAAATGGTTCTAATTTTTGGGTAACCAGATACAGGTGAAATGTATTGAACAGATTTTTATTTGACACTTAAAAATGTATGTATTAGTGTCGCATTAAAAGCAATGCCAGAAAATGTGAGCAAAGACACACAGCTGGTTTCATTTCTCTTTTATTCTATAAGCTTGGCAAAAATGTGAAATTCGCTCGTTTTATGGAAATTAATGCCACATGTGTTCGCCCAAGTAACATAGTTTGACTTAGCACGAATTAAAAGAAACATGAATTTCAAATATTTTACTCAGAACTAATTACATTTTCTTTCGCTTTAGACTAAAGTGCAGTTCCAGCTTTCATCATCATGACGTAATATCTTCACCAGCTTTTCCTGTTATGCATGTGCACGGCACGTGTACGAATTTTTTTTCAATTGTTAGCAAAATTTAATTTTTTCAAAAATGTTCGATAATTTTGAATGGAAATTGTTATTATTAAAAAGAATGTTAAATTACCTTCCAATCCATTATATTTTCGTTTACATAAATTAATATTTTATATTTAAATCTGCAAGTTTCGCGAATTGTATCAGTGCATGTGACTTATACGACAGTTCCCAAAGTCGCAAGTAAGGTACACATTTTGGAAAAAAGTGTTATAATTAGAAAGATAAATCAATTATCTTTTAGTCCCATCTATTTTTTTTTATTTAATTAAGTTATTTTTTTTTTTTTTTAAATAGTCAACTTTTAAGAATGGCCGTTTTGCATGTATAGTATACATATGTATGTATACGGCATATCACATATGTATGTAGTTCTAAGTTAAGTACTGATTTTTCAAAAATGTGTATTAATTTGAAATAGAAATGCACATCATTATTAAGAATAGTCAAATATCTTTCTGTTTATGTTATTTTCTTGTAAAAATATTAATATTTTGTATGAAAAATTTCAACTTGTAAAAATTGCCAATTGCATGTGCAGAGTACATGTACGGCATTTCACATACTTGTAAGTCAAGTATAATCATTTTGAAAATTTTCGAAAATTTCAAATAAAAATGGATTCTATTAGAAAGATTAATAAATTATCTTTCAGTCCATTATATTTTTTTTTAAATTTAATAATTTTTATGAAATTTTCGAATTTTTGAAAATTGCCTTATTGTACATGCACAGTACATACTCGTATACGGCATTTCACATAGCATAAATATTTAGAAAATTATCCAAAATGTTAAATAAAAATGGATGCTATTAGAAAGAATAATCAATTATCTTCCAGTCCATTATATTTTTTTAAATTTAATAAATATTTTTTATGAAATTTTCAAACCTTTGAAAATTGCCTTATTGCTTGTGCAGAGTACCTATACGACGTTTCACATAGTTGTAAGGTATACATTTTACAAAACAGCGAAATAATTACAAATTTAAAGCAATATTATTAGAAATAACCTTCAATTATCTTTCTGTTCAAGTTTCTTTCTTTTAAAAATATTTTAA
The DNA here is from genome assembly GCA_963971545.1 of Philophylla caesio. NCBI lineage: Eukaryota > Metazoa > Arthropoda > Insecta > Diptera > Tephritidae > Philophylla > Philophylla caesio. The sequence goes on from OZ020605.1 coordinate 6,516,735, forward strand.
TTTTGTATGCAAATTTTCTACTTTTGATTTATAACTTTATTTTCTTTTTTCTTATGTTTTTAGCAATATTTACTGGATCATATGGCCATTGCAGGTTGAAGGATGACGTTCCTCGGGGCAGAATAGATATAAGTTATATAAGTAGATATAGAAATACATACATACATATATACTATTTAATGTTAGTTTAGAAATTATTAATAATTAATTTAAGCTTAAACATTGTAATTTGATTAGAATTGTAAAATAAAATACTTTAATTTAAAGAAAAATGTTGATTTAAAAATTATTTTTTTAGTCCATGGGTACACACGATCTTATGGGCACAGTTGTTTAGACAACAGCACGACTTAACGGCAGCGGGCTTGCAGTTGTCGTTGTCGCCAAATTAAAACCATTTCTAACTTCTCCGACGACAATGAGCAGCTGTAGTGCTGCCATTAATATGTGAAATGTTAAATTAAAATCATCAGTACTGAAAATATTCCTTTATACCTACATCAAATGATATTTCCTTTCTTTGTTTGACTAAATAATCATGATAAAAAAATGAAATATATTTTTGATGTACAATTTTTTGCGCAGAACTGCTTTCTGCGTAAGCCTCCTTCGTCCGTCCTGAAAAAAATATCGCTGACCAGACAAACTACGGCTACTTCATCAGTATTTTTGCGTAGTGCTCTTTCATGTTTTATATTAGATTAAGAAATCTTCTTTTCTTTATAATTAGCATTTAGAAACGCAATTTTTTTATTTAAAACTTATCTTTTATTAAAACACGACGATTTAAAAGTTTTCGCAACTATACACTTCAGAATACCGAATAATGTGCGCCATTTGCAAAACTCCTATGAATTAACCTATGTTTCTACCTCGCGAGCCATAACATACGAGTTTACGTCAAAATTTATAAAAATTTGACAAATAGCATAAATTAAACAGTGTCAAAATTTAGTTTGCCCCTATATTACCCACCAAGTCAATCTAATTCGGAACGAAATTACTTCTTCTCTTTGTATTTTTAATTTTGTTTAATTTAAATAAATATATTTCTGTAATATTGGAACTTGAAAATACTTGTTTAATTAATCGCACGCAAATCTATTTATATGAGTTATTTTCTATTTGCACAAATTTCAAAATATGGAAAAACAAAGCAAATTCTTGTGGTGCTACCACATTTCTGAATTAAATATTTTCCATACTTAAGTCTCCATTGTGAAACGAAAATGTGTGCAAAATCTTAAGGTCTTAGCTAAGATTTGTCTTAACTAGAACTTCAGTTCGACTTAAGATTGGATTGTAAAACCGGCCCTAAGAATTTTCCTAAGAATATTAAACTAATAATTGTGAATAAGCCTAAAAGCCTTAATAAACAACTCTGTAAAAGCATTGCTATTACAGGCGTTCTTCACCTGTTTTCAATTTTCGCAAAAAGTAGAAAGCATAGATAATATTATACGAAACTCTTTGTTTCGTGAGAGCGCTGTCAAAATGGGCATGTTTTATAACATTTTTCAAAAGAGCCACTCTGTAGAAATGGTAACTGGGAGTTTTTATTGAATTTTTTGGAGATTTTGCAGTTTCTTCGCCACCTTTTAGGTTTGCTAACAGAATAAATGAAAATGCAATAAAAATAAGTATAAATAAGAGATATTAATTACATTTATGCCAAAATATCATTTATAAGTATGAAATCAACATACAAATAAAATATCGGAGAAATTCATATTTTGCAAAAACGTATACATATATTTATATGCATTAAACAAATAATTAAGATATAGCGTGTAATGGAAACAAAATACAATTTGCAACCTTACTTATTAAGTTAAGTAATCTACATAGTACTAGCATTATAAAGTACAACCACACATATAAGATCTCTTACATTTAGTAATAGAGGGTAACCGCAGCTAACTTTAGTTCTTAAGTGAAAAAATAAAGAACGCCATTCATTGGCGCGACTTAAAACCGACAAGTAGTTTTCTTTCTTTTTTCCTGCAGTTTAAGCAAATAGCTTTTGGATTGCTCATGAGATCAGCACCGACCGGGAAGTAACCGGCGTTAGTTTCTAAACGCACCGGTGTGCGTCACCCGACATTACAGCAGAGACAACAACACAGCAGCAGCAAACTAAGGGCCAGTTTTTCAGTGCTGGTTTAAACTCAGTTTAAACCAAGTTTAGTTAAACTCAGTTTAAATTTAAACCTAGTTTCCTTGCGCTCAATACAATTTGTTGCAAACAAAACGAAGTAGTCAGCACACAGCTGATAAGTTAAACTAAGTTTAACCGAGCACTATCGGTCGTTTAAACTTAGTTGAAACTCCGTTTAAAGATGACTGAAAAACTGCATACTGAGTTTAAACTTAGTTTAAACGACAAACAGAGTTCAACTTGAACTGAAAAACTGGCCCTAAAGTAAGTAAAGTAAAAATAAAAATAAAAACCGAAAAAAAACAAACAAAAAAAAATGAATTAAATTAAATTGAAATTACAAATTTAAAAAAAAAAAAACCGAAAAAAATTAAAAATTTCAACAATACAAAAGAAAATGAACTAAATTAAATTGGAATTCCAAATTATTAAAATTAACACAAATTTATTAAAGTAGTGGTGGTTAATAATTCCTTAAATTAATATTACGAAAATCCAAAAAAGGTATTTTTGCAAATATCGCACGTATTGATGCGCACGTTAATTTGTTACAATCGGCAACATTCTGTCTTTAAACAAACACACATGAACTGAATTTTAATAAAAATTACAAAAAAAATATGAAATAAATTTAATTTAATTAACTTAAATAAAAATCAAATATATGTTTTCCTCAAAGCGTTAAAAACAAAAGCAAAAAAAAAACATTAAAAAATCTAAAACTACAAAAAAAAGCGGTGGTACCAAATTTTCATAAAAAAAAACAGTTAAATAAATTTTAAAACAAAAACAAAATTCTACATATTGTAAGTCACGCCATAAAAAGCACCGTTACACAGCGTTTACTTTTTGGTACAGGCTGCACGTGATGGCAACATTGCAATAAAAAAAAATCATCACGCCATGCATCCATGTAACGGCATACAAGCCACGCCATAAAAAGCGCCGTTAGTCACCGACAAACCAATTTACTGTTTTCGGTACAGCCTACATCGAAGGAATACCAGCATTACAACAACATCTTCAACGGTACACCAGCGCGGGACTATAGCAGCGTTCCAGCATATACATATATATGTACATACATATGTACATACATGAGAGGCGATGGTAGCTATGATGCACAGTGTGCGATAGAAAAATATTTATGTATTTCAACTTTTGAATAATCTTTTTAATTATATATATATATATAATTTTGGCGCGTACACTATATAGCTCAGTGTTTGGCCGAGCTTCTCCTACCATTTGTGGTGTGCGTCTTTATATTCTACCACAAATGAAGGGACCTACATTTTTGTGCCGACTCCGAACGGCAGATGTATTTAATGAGAAGCTTTTTTCATGGCAGAAATACCCTCGGAGGTTTGCCATTGTCTGCCGAGGGGTGACCGCTATTAGAAAAAACTTTTTCTATTATTAAGATTTTGCTTGCCCTGACTGAGATTCGAACCTCGAACTCACCGGCATATCGAGTTATAGCACGCACCGCTACCAACTCGACCACAGCGGCCACTTTTTAATTATATAACATTATTATATAACATACAAACAATTTCCTATAATCAACCAAACATTTTTATACCATTTTTCACTTTTGCGTACAACTGTACACTTTTCCTTGTATAACTTAACTTTTTACTTTCAACCTACTGTACTTCCAATTACCCATACATATATGTACATATGTATATACCAATACATGCTTTCAACATAAATTTGTATTACTGTTTTTTCTCAGCTTCACCTACAGTGGTGTGCAAAAACTTACTAATTTAAAATAATTTTTGCAACAATTTAACAATTTTTCGGTGGCGATTTACAGATTGACTCGCGACTACGAATCAGAATTTAGGATTTTTACTAAAAATTAATTTTTTTTTCAAATATGCGAAATAAGTCGCAACAAAAAATAATAACAATAAGCCTTTTGGATATGTGCCTTGTCTTTCTACGCCTACTCTACAGGTTATAATATCTTACAAAGTAAACATTTTTGAACAGATCAAAATTTCAAATTAATTTCAAAATTTACAATTTATCATATCTTCCGATTTAAAAATTTTTTTTTGAGCAGATATAAATTTCAAAAATTTCCTAAATTTTTACTTTGCCGTGTTAGCCAAATGTCTGATATTGAGACAGTGTCTCAAGATTTATCAATCCGTGAAGACCTTTTAGGATTTGACGCATTACCAAACACTAGTTTAACTGTGAGCACTAACGATGACGAAATGGCAACACCTGAGCAAAAGAAATCATTCATTAGCCTTTGTGCTTCAATAATACGTGAACTATAACGGCGATCCGCTAGCACTTGAATCCTTCATTAATAAAATAAACTTAATAGAAGAACTTTCCGACGACAATTTAACAAAAACATTTATAGCATTTTTGAAATCAAAACTTGAGGGCAAAGCCCGCGAAGCTCTTCCAACGCAAATAACTTCAACTAGTCAGATCAAAGAAGCATTGCGTAGCCGAATCAAACCAGATAACTCGAAAGTTGTCGCTGGTAAAATTGCGTAATTAATAACAATTACTCAGAATTTGCGAGGCCCGTTGAAGAGTTATCGGATTCACTTGAACGTTCTCTGATCATTGAAGGTATGATCCAAGCAAAAGCTCACGAGATATCCGTTGAACAAACGGTAAATGTTTGTAGGCTTAATACTAGATCGGATTTGGTTAAATCAATTTTAGCGTCAACTACCTTCAGCGACTCAAAGGACATTGTGGTGAAGATGATAGTAGAAAAGAACAATGAAGTGAAAGAAAGGCAGGTGCTATCGTTTCGTTCGCGAATAAACAAATCAAATGGTTTTCGAGAAGGTTAAAGAGGACAAAACTACACTAGATTCAACAACAGCAATAATAATAGGTACAATGACAATACGTATAACAGAAATAGATACAATAACAATAGCAACAATAACAGATTCAATGGCGGTACCAGTAGGTACAATAACGACAACAACACCAAGCGCGATACCAGGAGAAGTAATTTTCCTGCTACAAACAGAATCAATTTTAATTCACGTAATAACAGCAATACTAGATATAACGCAAATGTGCGTTCTTTAAACGTGAACGCCCCTCAGGAGCGAACACTGAGGAAGCAGGAGCTCAGCGAATAACCGGACGTACAAATAATTCCAATTACTGTTTACACCTTAGCTATTCTGCCTTTGTCAAAATAAATTGCAGCGATTCGCATAAATTATGTACTTTTTTAGTGGACTCTCAGGCAGATATTTCATTAATTAAAATTTCCAGTTTAAAACAGCATGTCGAAATAGACAATAGCAATATCATAGACATAGCAGCAGTAACAACCGATACCGTAACGACTTTAGGGACCGTAACTACTGACTTATTCATTTCAAAATTTTCTATTTCACATACACTTTACGTTGTGACTGACGACTTCAACATACCATCTGATGGCATACTAGGCAAGGACTTTCTAAAACTAAATAAATGTATAATAAATTATGCAAACGGAAGCATAACAGTAGGCATAGGCTCGGAAAGAGTCAAAATAGCAATTTTACATGGCACAACAGCCGGTACTCTAGTCGTACCTCCAAGATGCGAAGTTTTCCGATCATTCAATTTGAGTCAAGCTCATAATCCAGTTTTTATAGACTCACACGGACTCTGTAGTGGCGTTTTTACAGCTAAGTGTGAAAAACCCAATTTTGAAAGTTATAAATACTACTGACGAAGTAAAAATTATTCGCAATTTCAAATTGCATTCTGAAGACATAGCCAACTACAATGTTTATAGCATCAACAAAACAACAAACGACACCAAACGACTTCAGGATTTAAAAGCAGCATTAGAAAAACAAATGCAAACTACGCCAAAGATAAATTGATCGACCTATGCGTACAATATGCCGACGTATTCGCCTTGAAGACAGATCGTATGACTCTGAATAACTTTTACGAACAGAAACTCCGACTTATTGACAAAACACCAGTTTACATTAAAAATTACCGTTTACCGTATACACAGAGAGAAGAGATAAACAACCAGGTCGATAACTTACTGCGAAATGATTTAATAGAACCAAGTTTTTCAAATTATAATAGCCCTTTAATTTTCGTACCGAAAAAAAACCAGACAAGTCAAAAATCGTACACTAGCACGCGTAGACGATATACTCGATAACCTTAGCAGAGCAAAATTCTTTTCGACTCTAGATCTTTTCTCGGGTTTCCACCAAATTCCACTTAACGTAGATTCTAGAGATATAACAGCTTTTAGCACCGACCGCGGAGCTTACCGCTGGAAAGTTTTGCCATTTGGTTTGAATGTAGCACCAAACTCTTCTTCTAGAATGATGTCAATAGCATTTTTAGGCATTTCGCCAAATCAACCATTTTTATATGTTGATGAAATTATTGTCATTGGTTGTAGTGAGACGCATCACCCTAAAAATTTAAGCAAAGTTTTCGAAACTTGCAGAAAGTTCAATCTAAAGCTAAATCCCACCAAATGCAATTTTCTTCGTTCTGAAGTAACATTTCTAGGACACAAGTGCTCAGCAAGAGGCCTGTTGCCAGATGATTCTAAAATAAACGCGATAAAAAAGTATACTAAACCAACTGACAAAGATGCCGTCAGGCGCTTTGTTGCATTCGCAAACTATTATAGGCGATTTATACCCGACTTTGCGTCTCTGGCAGCACCTTTAAATCGACTAAGTAAAAAAAAAGTAGAATTCATTTGGGATAGCGCGTGTTAACTTGCATTTGAAAAGCTTAAGTTAGCTTTAATGTCTCCTCAACTTTTACAATATCCAGATTTCAGTAAAAAATTTATAATCACGGTAGATGCGTCTAAGGAGGGTGCGGTGCTATTTTAAGTCAAAATCATAACGACAGTGACTTACCAATATGTTTTGCGTCCAAATCTTTTAACAAATCAGAACTGAATAAAGCGATTATAGAACTAGAACTATTAGCTATATACTTCGCAATAAAGCAGTTTAGACCATATGTTTACGGTACACATTTTATAGTAAAATCAGACCATCGACCATTAGTTTATCTTTTTAACATGAAATACCCTTCATCAAAACTTTCTAGAATACGTCTCGAACTGTCCGAATACAACTTTACTATTGAATATATAAAAGGAAAAACAAACGTAGGAGCGGACGCACTTTCACGAATTAACATAAACGAACTAAAAGACTCAAGAAAACATGTCTTAACAGTCAAAACGCGTTCAATGACTAAACAAACGAAACAGACAGAACCACAAAATAAGAACATCTCCGCCGACAATACTACAGTACAAGTGTACGACAAATTCTCATACAATTTTTCAAAAAAGATACCGCGATCAAAAACGCATATACTTTACGATAAAAACAACAAAATTTCCAGTTTTCAAGTTTGTGCACACTTAAAACACAAAAAACTCGAGTTACTGAATCTTGCGAGTGTTAACGAAATGACAAGTTTAGACGAGTTACTTTCGAGGCTAGAAATCGAAGCCGACAAACGCAACATTAAGCAGATAGAATGGCCAAAAGATGATTTGTTTTTCAAACATTTCTCAATTTCAAATTTAAAAATACGCGGAAATAAAATTTTAAGATCTTTACAAATTACATTGACAGACCCAGTACAAACAATAACTGAGGACGATAAAAAACTAACCCTAATGACAATTTACCACAATGACCCACGATCAGGGGAAAAAGGCCACTGTGCCTCACGATCTACAAAAAGATAAAATTGACCCACTATATAATGTAGAAAACTATGCGAAAGAAGTTAAATACCGAATGCAAAAATCTCACGCAATTGCGAAAGAATTAATTAACAAACATAAAATTCGAAATAAGCTTTTACACGACAAAACAGATCATCCAGTATCACTTAATGTAAATAATAATAAGCATGAAAACATATGTATATCAAGGTCCGTACTTTATAGCAAAAATTGACGGAGTAAACGTCTCAATTTTTGATGAAGCAAAAAGAAAAGAAAAAACAGTTTACAAAAATCGTATACATAAAATCAATTGAAACTCTTATTAGATATTCGTATATCGTATATTGGTATGTATATGACCAAGAAAAACAACAACTGTACAAAAACTAAAAGAAAAATTCCGAAATATATCTATGTACACAAAAACTAGCCATATTCAAATAAACAAAAAAATCCTAAAATAAGTGTTAAAGCTAATTTTCAAAAAATTAATTTAAGACAATTCCACAACACCAACAATAAACATAAGATTAATATGACAAAACATGTGATTTTTATACAAACACTGTGAGAGAAAAAATATGTGCAGTAAACCTGCATACAGGAATTATAAAAATTAAAATTAAATTCCTTTCATAACTATTTTTATTATGTATTTAAGATATATTTGTAATACAAAATCACTAATCAACATACTCTAGGTAAAAATCTATTAATATATGTATAATAATATAATGCATCATTATCTATACATTAATTTGCCAACAACTAGTTTTTACAAATAAAAACAATAGCAATAAGAACATTAATTTCAAATTGTCATTATTTTACGTTTACTTAAATTGTTATGAACAAACGAATGTAAAGGGGAAGGACTATAGCCTATCCAATTCAAATTCGTTCTTTCAAACAATTTAACATCCCCTGATTATAGACAGGAAGAATGTGTCAAACCTGATCACTTTGCCAAATTCTTCTTTTTCTAAGGAGGGTGATGTAATGGAAACAAAATACAAATTGCAACCCTACTTAATAAGTTAAGTAATCTAGTACTAGCATTATAAAGTACAACCCTGCATATAAGATCTCTTACATTTAGTACCAGAGGGTAACCGCAGCTAACTTAAGTTTTTAAGTGAAAAAATAAAGAACGCAATTCATTGGCGCGACTTAAAACCGACAAGTAGTTTTCTTTCTTTTTTCCTGCATTTTAAGCAAATAGCTTTTGGATTGCTCATGAGTAAAAGAGCAGCACCGACCGGCAAGTAACCGGCGTTAGTTTCTAAACGCACCGGTGTGCGTCACCCGACACTACAGCAGCAGCAAAGTAAAGTAAAAATAAAAATAGAAACCGAAAAAAAACAAACAAAAAAAATGAATTAAATTAAATTGAAACTACAAACTTAAAAAAAAAACCAAAAAAAAATTAAAAATTTCAACAATACAAAAGAAAATGAACTAAATTTAATTGGAATTCCAAATTATTAAAATTAACACGAATTTATTAAAGTAGTGGTGGTTAAAAATTCCTTAAATTAATATTACGAAAATCCAAAAAAATTATTTTTCCAACTATCGCACATATTGATGCGCACGTTAATTTGTTACAATCGGCAACATTTTGTCTTTAAACAAACACACATGAACTGAATTTTAATAAAAATTACAAAAAAAATATGAAATAAATTTAATTTAATTAACTTAAATAAAAATCAAATATATGTTTTCCCCAAAGCGGTAAAAACAAAAGCAAAAAAAAAATAAAACATTAAAAAATCTAAAACTACAAAAAAAAGCGGTGGTACCAAATTTTCATAAAAAAAAACAGTTAAATAAATTTTAAAACAAAAACCAAATTCTACATATTGTAAGTCACGCCATAAAAAGCACCGTTACACAGCGTTTACATTTTGGTACAGGCTGCACGTGATGGCAACATTGCCATAAAAAAAAATCATCACGCCATGCATTCATGTAACGGCATACAAGCCACGCCATAAAAAGCGCCGTTAGTCACCGACAAACCAATTTACTGTTTTCGGTACAGCCTACATCGAAGGAATACCAGCATTACAACAACATCTTTAACGGTACACCAGCGCGGGACTACAGCAGCGTTCCAGCATATACATATGTATATACATATGTACATGAGAGGCGATGGTAGCTATGATGCACAGTGTGCGATAGAAAAATATTTATGTATTTCAACTTTTGAATAATCTTTTTAATTATATAACATTATTATATAACATGCAAACAATTTCCTATAATCAACCAAAAATTTTTTTGTATACCATTTTTTACTTTTGCGTACAACTGTACACTTTTCCTTGTATAACTTAACTTTTTACTTTCAACCTACTGTACTTCCAATTACCCATACATAGATATACATATGTATATACCAACACATGCTTTCAACATAAATTTGTATTACTGTTTTTTCTCGGCTTCACCTACAGTGGTGTGCAAAAACTTACTAATTTAAAATAAAAAAATAATTTTTGCAACAATTTAACAATTTTTCGGTGGTGATTTACAGATTGACTCGCGACTACGAGTCAGAATTTAGGATTTTTACGAAAAATTAATTTTTTTTCAAATATGCGAAATAAGTCGCAACAAAAAATAATAACAATAAGCCTTTTGGATATGTGCCTTGTCTTACTACGCGTACTCTACAGGTTATAATATCTTTCAAAGTAAACATTTTTGAACAGATCAAAATTTCAAATTAATTTCAAAATTTACAATTTATCATATCTTCCGATTTAAAAATTTTTTTTGAGCAGATATAAATTTCAAAAATTTCCTAAATTTTTACTTTGCCGCGTTAGCTAAATGTCTGATATTGAGACAGTGTCTCAAGATTTATAAATCCGTGAAGACCTTTTAGGATTTGACGCATTACCAAACACTAGTTTAACTGTGAGCACTAACGATGACGAAATGGCAACACCTGAGCAAAAGAAATCATTCATTAGCCTTTGTGCTTCAATAATACGTGAACTATAACGGCGATCCGCTTGCACTTGAATCCTTCATTGATAAAATCAACTTAATAGAAGAACTTTCCGACGACAATTTAACAAAAATATTTATAGCATTTTTGAAATCAAAACTTGAGGGCAAAGCCCGCGAAGCTCTTCCAACGCAAATAACTTCAACTAGTCAGATCAAAGAAGCATTGCGTAGCCGAATCAAACCAGATAACTCGAAAGTTGTCGCTGGTAAAATTGCGTAATTAATAACAATTACTCAGAATTTGCGAGGCGCGTTGAAGAGTTATCGGATTCACTTGAACGTTCTCTGATCATTGAAGGTATAACCCAAGCAAAAGCTCACGAGATATCCGTCGAACAAACGGTAAATGTTTGTAGGCTTAATACTAGATCGGATTTGGTTAAATCAATTTTAGCGTCAACTACCTTCAGCGACGCCAAGGACGTTGTGGTGAAGATGATAGTAGAAAACAACAATGAAGTGAAAGAAAGGCAGATGCTATCGTTTCGTTCGCGAATAAACAAATCAAATGGTTTTCGAGAAGATTAAAGAGGACAAAACAACACTAGATTCAACAACAGCAATAATAATAGGTACAATGACAATAGGTATAACAGAAATAGATACAATAACAATAGCAACAATAACAGATTCAATGGCGGTACTTACTTACTTACTTAATTGGCGCATTAACCGCCTAAGCGATTTTGGCCGAGGTCAACAAAGCACGCCAGCTGTCCCTATCTCGTGCTAGCTGGCGCCAATTGGAAGTCCCAAGTATAGCCAAGTCTTTTTCCACTTGTTCTTTCCAACGCAGAGGAGGTCTTCCTTTTCCTCTGCTACCACCCGCGGGTACCGCGTCAAAAACCTTCAGGGCTGGAGCTATTTCATCCATTCGAACGACGTGACCTAGCCAGTGGAGCCGCTGATTCTTAATCCGCTGCACTATATCTACGTCATTGTACAGCTCGTACAGCTCATCGTTCCATCGAACGCGGTATTCGCCGTCGCAAAGACGCAAAGGTCCATAAATCTTTCGAAGAATCTTTCTCTCGAACACTCCAAGAGCCCTCTCATCTGATGTTGTCATCGTCCATGCTTCTGCACCATACAATAGGACGGGCATGATGAGAGACTTATTGAGTATGGTTTTTGTCCGTCGAGAGAGGACTTTACTGTGCAATGGCCTACTCAGTCCGAAGTAGCACTTGTTGGCAAGAGAGATTCTCCGTTGGATTTCAAGGCTGACGCTGTTATTGGTGTTAATGCTGGTTCCTAAGTAAACGAAGTTCTCAACTTTTTAAAAGTTATAACTGTCAACAGTGATTTGTGATCCCAGTCGTGAATGTGCCGACTGTCTATTTGATGACAGGAGATACTTCGTCTTGCCCTTGTTCACCTCCAGACCCATTCGCTTCGCTTCTCTATCCAGTTTGGAGAAGGCAGAACTAACTGCGCAGTTGTTAAGGCCGATGATGTCAATGTCATCGGCGTACGCCAGCAGTTGCACACTCTTATAAAAGATGGTACCTGACCGATTTAGTTCTGCGGCTCGAATTATTTTCTCCAGCATCAGGTTAAAGAAATCGCACGACAGAGAGTCACCTTGTCTGAAACCTCGTTTGGTATCAAACGGCTCGGAGAGGTCCTTCCAAATCCTGACGGAGCTGGTGCTGTTGCTCAACGTCATTTTACATAGCCGTATAAGTTTTTCGGGGATACCAAATTCACACATTGCGGCATAAAGGCAACTTCTTTTCGTGCTGTCGAAGGCGGCTTTGAAGTCGACAAAAAGATGGTGTGTGTCGAATCTTCTTTCTCGGGTCTTTTCCAAGATCTGGCGTATTGTGAATATCTGGTCGGTGGTGGATTTACCAGGTCTAAAGCCACACTGATAAGGTTCAATCAGTTCGTTGACGGTGGGCTTAAGTCTTTCGCACAATACACTTGACAGAACCTTATACGCGATGTTAAGAAGGCTAATCCCGCGATAATTGGCACAGACTGCAGGATCACCCTTGAACACGAGTTCCCTTCACAAATGGAATATTCTACTCACTTTCCAATACTCTTTTTCACCAAATGAAAAAAAAAACACTATTTTTTTTCGAAAACGTTATAAGTTTTATTAATGTTTAGAGGATCGGATTGAAGGGTGTACGTCCGCACAGGCTCACAAACGAAATATTTATGTTCTTGTACATGTATGAGTGTGTAGTATAGAGTGACAGTGGTTTGTTTATGTTTACAATTGTGTACTGGTGTATCTGTGTAGGTGGTGAGATCATGTGTCAAATGTAAACGGAGGTGTGTTTGTGTAGATGTGTATGCGGTAGGTGTTGTGCCATCTGCCGGCGTCGGTTGGCGATGGAGCGGAAGTGCTCATTTAACCATCCCGGCCCCCCTAGGCGTATACTTAGCCTAGTAAGCGCTGCAGTTGTTGCAACGTCTTCACGACGTTTCCCAGCCCGGTTGGGCGGCGATGATGCGGTGGTCGAGTGCGATTGGTCGACGGTTGGCGATACTGCGAGGCCGGTGGCCTATATCCACGCATACTTTGCCATGAAGATTGACGGCGGTGGTGAGCTGCTGGTCCCGGCGGTTGGTGATTGCGTCGCGTAGCTGTCGGAAGCTCATGCAACATCGTATGGTGTAGTCTATGGCAAACGCGGCAGCGATTGATTGACGTACATGCCCTTGTGGTATGGGACAGTGCAAGGCAATTCAGGCAGTGCCCATGTGCTCGTGCCACTTGCTGCCGATGGACCGGTTGGAGACCCCGGAAAATTGAACAGGCGCTCAATGCGTGGCTCCTATGACACAGACCGCACAGAAAAAGTCCATGGTCGCTATCATTCGGCGCACGGACGGTTGATGTCATTCCTGATGTCTGCGGTGTCGTTAACCCAGGCGTGGCAATGCGTCTGCTGCTGGTAGGAGGTGCCACTGGTGGAGTTGCCACAGCAGTTGCGGAAGCGGATCGCGGGGCTGCGATTGGGGGTGTTGCTCTGCCTGGAACGGTTACGGCGGACCGGATTGCGGGAGTCCCATTAGTGGAGTTGTGATTGGCCATATCCATTTCTAATAAAGAAAAAAGGACTTTAGTGGTATGTGAGGGGGAATCTAAGCATGCAACTCTTTCTTATTTAGTTCTTTACTGCGGTATGAGTTTATTTTGATACGCATTTTTCCTTTATTTTATTTGTTTATATTTTTCTTTAACGTTTAGCGAATTTTGTGCGAGATTAATTTATCAGATGAATTTAATTATTTTCGGTCGGTAAAAAGCAAAGTTTAACGAGCGGTCGAGTTAATATGCCGTTTTGGGTACGCAAATCTACTACTCGTATGTGACCATCAGATGCACGATGTAGCTTTTTAATTCTTGCGAGACGCCACTCGGTAGGGGGAAGACATTCATCGTGAATGAGGACACATTCTCCGACTTTAGGCTCCTTTTCAGCGTTCTTCCATCTGTATCTTTTAAGAAGATCTTTGAGATAATCTTCTTTCCAACGGCGACTAAATTCATGACGGAGGGTTTTTATCCGTTCCCATCGATTTATGCTTCTCTGGTTCGGGGATGGCCAGAAGTGGAGCTTCTCTAAGAAAATGCCCAGGAGTGAGGGCCGTAAAATCGGAGGGATCTTGCGAGAGTGCAGAGAGCGGTCGTGAGTTGAGAACGGCTTCTATTCGGGCTAGTAAAGTAGTAAATTCTTTATAATTGAAGTTGTGAGTACCAGCGGTCTTTTAAAAATGTGATTTAAAACCTTTTACGGCTGATTCCCAGAGTCCACCCATATGTGGAGAGCTCAATGGTATGAATTGCCAGTCAAGGCCTTGGGGTGCGTATTTTTTAACAATTTCTGGCGAGACTTCCTCTATGAATTTAACAAATTCTCTCTCAGTAGTTCTTTGGGCTCCAATAAAGGTTTTCCCATTGTCACTCATTAGTTTTGAAGGAAATCCACGCCTTCCGACAAAACGAGCAAAGGCCGCGAGAAAAGCTGCAGTTGTCAGATCAGAACATAGCTCGAGGTGCACCGCTTTTGTCGTAAAGCAGACAAAGACGGCCACATAGCCCTTCGTAATGGAGGAAGATCTTAACATGGAAGCCTTTATCTTGAAAGGCCCAGCAAAATCAACACCAGTAATAGTAAAGGGTAGCGAGAAGTTGCAGCGTTCCGGTGGAAGAGCTGCCATGATCTGCGTACGCATCTTCTGTTTATGAATAGTGCACACTTTGCACATAAATATACACTTTTTGATTTGAGGCTTAAGTCGTGGAATGTGGAATTCCTGTCCGACCATTTGTTGTATGAGGCGGTGTTCGGCATGAAGCATAAGTAAATGGAGGAATCTTATGTATAATAAGGAAAATTGAGATTTTTCCGGTATTATTACTGGGTAGCGTTCATTGTACGTTAGGCTTGAATTCGCTAGTCGTCCATTAGCACGAAGTATACCCTTCGTGTCCAAAAATGGATTGAATACTAAGAGTGGGCTCTTTTTATCAATGGGTTTTGATTCTCTTAGCATTGAGATTTCGCGGCTGAAATAGCGCATTTGGGTGGAGGTAATGAGCGAGATCTTTGCTTTTTGCAGATCTGCATGGGTCAATGTAGTATAAGGGGAATTCGGTTTTTTTTCGATTTTATTTTTGAGGCGTCTTACGAATTGAATCACATATGCCACTACTCTGAGGGCTCGGGGGAACGAAGAAAATCGCTCTAAGATGTCAGTGTCATCCAATATGGTGTGAAAGGTTTCAATTTTTCTACTTTCTGGGGCGATAACATTGTGGGTCGGAGATTTTGGCCAAGAATCAGAAGATTCTTTTAACCAGTTGGGGCCTGTCCACCAAAGTGGAGTGGTGGCAAGGTGCAAGGGTTTGCAGCCTCTTGTGCCAAGATCCGCGGGATTATCAGCACTGGCTACATGCCGCCAAGTGGCTGGTCCTACAAAATCAAGGATTTGGGATATGCGATTGGAAACGTATGTTTTCCATGTGTGGGGAGGTTTTTCTAACCAGGCTAAGACGATTTCGGAGTCTGACCATAGACATAATTTTTCACTGGTCATGTTTAAATGATTCTTCACTGTTGATGCTAATTTTGCGAGAAGTAGCGCGCCACAGAGTTCAAGTCGTGGTAGACTGACTGTTTTTAGAGGAGCTACTTTAGTTTTGGCTACCAATAAATGGGTGGAGATGGTGCCATTGTTTTGGGTGCGCATATATATTGTTGCGCAATATGCCTTTTCTGAGGCATCGCAAAAACCGTGCATTTCGACTTTATTGTCGGGAGAGTAATTAAGCCAACGGGGGATTTGTATCTCCGAAATAGTGTTTAAGTTACTCGCAAACTGAGACCATTTAACTAAGCGCAGAGGTTTGACTTCCTCGGCCCAGTCTGTTCCGTCTAGCCATAATTCCTGAATCAGGATTTTGGCTTGTATCATAATTGGCGAAAGCCATCCTGCGGGGTCGAAAAGTTTTGCCACAGACGACAGAATTTGTCTCTTAGTTATTGCGGAAATTGCGGATATCGATTCAAGAGTGTATGAGAACTGATCTGATATCGCATTCCATTGAATTCCCAGGGTTTTTGTTGTACTATCTTTCTCAAATTTAAGAAAATTCGTATCCAATAAATTTTCCTTGCCAATATTTTTTAATATTTCGGGGTGGTTTGCAGTATTTTTTTTTAGTGGAAATCCTGCCGAATTGAGAGCTTGCATAACTTGGGTTAATGATTCGCATGCTTGTGGGAGGCTATGGCTTCCCGACAATATATCGTCTACATAAGTTTGTGTTTTTAACACTGGAGTTGCTAGGGGTAAGTGTGGCTGTATATCTTTTGCCAATTCGTGGAGTGTTCGAATGGCTAAGAAGGGGGCACAGTTAACACCAAAGGTAACTGTTTTTATTTTATAGTCGCGTATTGGACTGTTAGTGGAGTTGCGGAAGACGATGCGCTGAAAATCTTGATCGTCTTTGTGCATCAGTATTTGTCGATACATTTTTTCGACATCTCCATTAAATACATATTTGAACATACGCCAATTTAGTATCAGAAGCATTAAATCGGGTTGTAGTTTGGGCCCCGTATATAAAATGTCATTTAAGGAATTGCCAGAACTTGTGCATTTTGAGGCATTGAAGACTACTCTTACCTTTGTAGTCTTTTTATCCGGCTTTACTACCGCATGATGGGGAAGGTAAAATGAATGGTAATTGCCATTGGATATTTTTTCATGTGGGTTTACTTCCTCCATATGTTCTAACTTTATATACTCTTCCAGGACACCATCGTATGCTGGCTTGAGCTCGCTTTTTCTAAGGAGGGTTTTTTCCATGCCTAGAAACTGCTGCAATGCGGAGGTTCGGGAGCGACATAATGCGAGCGTGTCTGGAAATTGTGGCTTGAGTGGTAGTCGTACGACATACCTACCATCTTTTGATTTCCTAGTTGTGGCTTTGTAAAAATCTTCACAATACTGATCTTCTGGCACTGTTATTTGGATGGGGGGGAGTTCTTCTATCTCCCAAAATTTTTTTAATTGCATATTTAGAAATTGATTTGAAATCTCTTCTACTTGTGTGGTGAAAGTAGAGATTCTTTCTGTGATTTTGCCACTTAAAATCCAACCGAATATGGTATTTTGGGCAAGTAGAGTATTTGAAATTTTTTCTATACCTTCAAGCATAATTTGAGGGATTAGGTCGCTGCCTAATAAAATATCTATTTGAGCGGGGGTGTGGCAGTTGGGATCTGCTAACTTGAGGTGCGCGAATCTTTGTCGATCCATATTGTTTATTTTATAGCTTGGAAGCATGTTGGTAAGTTGCGGAAGAACTATAGCTTGTGCTTTTATTCTTATCCTCGCGTTGGGGGAAATTAGGGTTAATGAGCAGATTTGGTTCGAGTTTTGAATTACTCTACCACCCATTCCCGAAATTTCAAAGTTTGAATTTGTTACTGGCAGCTTTAGCCGGTTTTGCACCTTTGATGCAATAAAGGATCGTTGTGAGCCTTGATTAATTAAGGCTCGGAGCTTAAACAGTTCTCCTCGGTGTTCGATGGAGATGAGTGCTGTGGGTAAAAGAATTTTGCTTTCATTTGCTGAATGAAAAGCTTGTATATTTGCTGATTTTGAACAGCATGGTTGTTCAGTATTTTCGGGATTTCTAGTTTCAAGGTTCTCTGGACTTGATATTGCTACTAGCCCTGTTGCTCTTTTCACGTTTGGACCATTTTGGGGTGTGTAGGAAAAATTGGTTAAGTGGAGCATCGAGTGGTGCCTTTTGTGGCAATATACGCAATTAAATTTGCTCTCACAGTCTTTTAGCATGTGGGAATGTGAAAAACAATTTGTGCATAATTTGGAATTTAGAATAAAATTATTTCTTTCATTTATTGACAAGTTTTTAAATCTCTCGCAAGATCTTAAAGGGTGACCTCCTTTACACAATTCGCATGACGCAAATTTCTTTTGATCTGAGACATATGATTGCGATCTATTGAAGCTTTTGTTATAAGAATTGTAATTACTGGCTTGGGGTTTTGTGAAGCTTCTATGTAGATCGTTTTGTGTGTTTTTAATTTTTGGCGCTTTTTTATCTACCCTCTCTGCTATTTCGTACTGGGTAGTGAGAAAAGCTTTCATTTGTTGCCACGTCGGGCATCTTTTGCGGGATGAGAGTGATTGCTCCCATAAAAGTAACGGTTTCTCTGGCAATGCTGCAGCCAGACCAGGGTCCCAGTTATCTGTGGGAATATTTTGTGTTGCTAACACTGATAGACAGTTTGTGACAGTGGACTGTAATTTTATATATTCTTCGCTTGTTTCTCTTTGAATCTTTGGCAAGTTCATTAAAATCGTTACTTGATTGTCAACTAGTACTCTTTCATTTTCGTATCTTTCTTTTAGTGCCGACCAAGCCAGGTTAAAGTTGTCATTATTTAATGCGAATTGTTTCACTATAGCGCCTGCTTGACCTTTTGTTGTACAATTTTTGCGCCTGGGATAATTTTGGATGGTTTATGTACACGGCCGTAAACATGTCCCGGAAGGACGGCCATTGTTCATAACCTCCATGAAATATTTCTGTGTCACATGCTGGCACTTTGAGGTAAATGCCTGAACTTGCTTCATGTATTGGGGTTGGGGGCAGCTCTACTCGCGGGGGTGGAGTAGGTGCAATTGGTTTTAATAATTTAAGCTGATCTGAAATCATAGCTTTTGTCTCTTCATACTGGTCAAGACAGTTTTCGAATTTGGCGAAAGCTGAAGATTTAAAGTTGTCGGGCAAATCGGAATCATCCGTTTCGACAATTATATCATACGCCGCCTGAAGGCGTGCCCAAAAGTTATCAAGATTACTATTCTTTATTTCCAGGACTGATTCTGAGTTATCTTCTATTGGGGCTGAAGAGAATCTAGTGCAGTATCTTATAATACTGTCACTGTCGGAAATAAATCTTGCGGCTGAATTTTCTTTATTTTTTTTTTGCTTTGCACCCTGTCTTGAGCGTGTAGCTTCTGCAGGTGTGCCTAGGGGTTTTTCGTCATCAACCATTTTTGGTATTTCTAATAATTGGGGTGGTTTGACTTTTTGTTGTTTCGATGAGGGATTTTCTGATTGCATGTAAATGTAAGAAGGATTTTGATATTGGTTTTGGTTGAATGACAAATTTAAACTCCGTAAATTTTAGTTTAATTATATTTAAAATAGATATGTATATTTACTGGGCTATGTATGTACGTATTACTCTTAATAACCGCGATTATAATACTTGTTTCTTTTGTAATTTCAATATAATTTTTGTTGTTGTTATTGTTATAAATATTATTTTTGCGTTTTAAAGTGTTTATGTTGAACCAGCGATATTTAAGGAAAAACAAAAAAAAAATTTTTTTTGTTAATTTAGACCCGCACTAACGTTTGTTTGCGATATGTACGTGCTTTAATACTGCAGTGCTAATAGCTGCACTGAGCGGTCTATTTGTTTTAAGTGCGTGTGTGCGTTAATGCTTGCAGTGTTAGACGTAGGCGGATTACAATGTTTAGTGTGTATATATATACGTGCGTGCAATAACGAAGGACGGGATAATGGGAAATTAGCAATTGGAATTCAGCTGATACGAATTGTGTGTACATATATACATATATTTAATGCTGTTGGGGTTATCGAACTTTTTCGCCGGTTAAATGGACAGTGAGTATGCGATGACCGTACTAATATATGTTTGTGGGTATGTTTATTGTATGAAGCTATTGTGTGTTTGTACACTTGTTTTCTAATCACTCTGGCTATGACGGGAGGCAAGAAACTATAGTTGGTGCCTAATTTTGCTAATATTTGAACTGTATGTATTATGTTGTTGAGTATATAATGCAAATATTTGTAAATATGTAAATATAAATGTATTTTTAACTTTTTACCGCCAGTTACACATATATTGGGTGTTGTTTTCTCTTTTGCTTATTTTTTGTATGCAATCCTGCTTTTGCTTGATACACAAACAGAAGGGGTATTGCCGGGAAAATATTGCAAGTAAGTACTTGAATTTTTTATTTGGGTTTCTTGTTTTTTTTTTTTGTTTTTTGTGTGTGTTTAAGAACACGAAAATAAGCTAGAGAAATTTTGTATGTACATATGTGCTTTTGTACTTTTGTGGGTTATATGTACATATACTCGTATGCGAGTGTTGTATGTTTTCTATTTTAATAAATATTATATTTTAGAGTGCCGCTAAATTGCATGTACATATATAAGATTTAGATCACCGTTGTCTAGTTGTTTTTTTTAAAATATACTTTTATACATTTTTTTTTTTTCAAAATACGGTTAAGAGCGGGGGAAAGTTTATCAGCAACTTTCAATATGCATGTACATAAAAAAGGAAACGATACAACTCACTGTGGCTCCGGGGGAAATAGGGAGGCTGTATTTTTGGGTATAATTTTGTTTTGTTCAACTTCCTGTAGTGTCCAAATATTTTCTTGTGTCCCACGCTGTTTGCAGCAATCCTGTTAGTCCTTGTCTTGGCTATTGTAGTTCGTTGAAATTGTTGATTGTTTGTAACTTTGTTTATTATTTTAAGAAATTTTTTAATTTTGTTTTTTTCGCCCGATTATAATATTTAAGATTTTTTTTTTTTTTTTTTTTTTTTTTTTGATAACTGTTTATTGATACGCGCCCGAATTTGTTAATTTGTTTATATATTTAGTTTCCATAGGTGCCTTTCTTTTTGCGAAGAAGGACCATGAACACGAGTTCCCTTCACAAATGGAATATTCTACTCACTTTCCAATACTCTTTTTCACCAAATGAAAAAAAACACTATTTTTTTTCGAAAACGTTATAAGCTTTATTAATGTTTAGAGGATCGGATTGAAGGGTGTACGTCCGCACAGGCTCACAAACGAAAGATTTATGTTCTTGTACATGTATGTGTGTGTAGTATAAAGTGACAGTGGTTTGTTTATGTTTACAATTGTGTACTGGTGTATGTGTGTAGGTGGTGAGATCATGTGTCAAATGTAAACGGAGGTGTGTTTGTGTAGATGTGTATGCGGTAGGTGTTGTGCCATCTGCCGGCGTCGGTTGGCGATGGAGCGGAAGTGCTCATTTAACCAACCCTTTTTGTGGATTGGGCAGAGCACACTTAAGTTCCAATCAGTAGGCATGCGTTCTTCCGACCATATTCTAGAGATGAGCTCGTGCATGCACTTAACCAGCTCCTCTCCGCACTACTTAAATAACACAGCTGGTAACCCGTCAGCCCCGGGGGCTTTGTTGTTCTTCAGCCGTGCTATCGCTTTCCGAATTTCGTCATGGTCGGGTGATGGTACATCACGTCCATCATCATTGATTGGGGATTCGGGTTCAACATCTTCTCCATCGTTGTTGCAGCTGCTTCCATTAAGCAGTGTGAAGAAGTGCTCCCTTCATAATTTAAGTATGCTGTGGACATCAGTCACCAGGTCGCCGTTGTCATTCTTACAGGAATTCGCCCCGGTCTTGAAACCTTCTGTTAGCCGCTTTACTTTCTGAAAAAATTTACGGGCGCTTTTCCTGTCGGCCAGCATCTCAAGCACCTCGCACTCACGCATTTCGGCCTCTCTCTTTTTCTCACGAAAAATGCGTCTTGCTTCCTTCTTCAACTCACGATAACGCTCCCGCACAGCTCGCGTTGCGCCCGACCGCAGTGTGG
Organism: Philophylla caesio; assembly: GCA_963971545.1. Lineage (NCBI taxonomy): Eukaryota > Metazoa > Arthropoda > Insecta > Diptera > Tephritidae > Philophylla > Philophylla caesio. The sequence continues at coordinate 6,538,856 of OZ020605.1, forward strand.
CCCTGTAGGCAGCGTCTTTACGTTCCGTAGCGGCGCGGCATTCCTCGTCATACCAGTTGTTCTTTCGGGCTCGCTGAAATCCGATGGATTCTTCAGCGGCGGTATGTAGACATCGAGAAATATGGTTCCACTGCTCGGAAATATCGTGCTGTTGATTATTGCTCTCAGAGAGCAGGAGTGCAAGTCGAGTGGCGAAGTGGGTGGCTGTCTGTTGCGATTGCAGCTTTCCGACGTCGAGCTTTCCTTGTGTCCGTTTGCGTGCGCTTTTTGCTGCACAGAGGCGCGTGCGGATCTTAGCTGCCACAAAAAAATTATCCGAGTCGATGTTGGCTCCTCGGATCGTGCGCACATTTAGGACACTGGAAGCATGCCTTCCGTCTATCACAACGTGGTCGATTTGGTTTCGTGTCTTACCATCTGGAGACAGCCACGTAGCTTGGTGAATCTTTTTATGCTGGAACCTGGTACTACAGACTACCATGTTTCGGGCCCCGGCGAAGTCGATCAGTCTCATTTCGTTATCGGACGTTTCGTTGTGGAGACTGAATTTTCCGACTGTAGAACCAAAGATGCCCTCCTTGCCCACCTTGGCATTGAAATCGCCAAGCACGATTTTTATATCGTGGTGGGGGCACCGCTCATACGTGCGACCAAGGAGATCGTATAAGCGATCTTTGGTCCCATCGTCCTTCTCTTCCGTCGAAGCGTGGGCGCAAATCAGGGAGATGTTGAAGAATCTCCCCTTGATGCGGATTGTGGCGAGACGTTCGTCCACCGGAGTGAACGACAGTACTTTACGGCGCAGTATCTCTCCCACCACAAATCCGACACCAAATTTGCGCTCCTTTACATGGCAGCTGTAGTAGATGTCGCAAGGGCCTATCGATTTTTTCCCTTGTCCCGTCCATCGCATCTCTTGGATGGCGGTGATGTCAGCCTTCGCTCTGCTGAGGACATCAACCAGCCGGGCAGAGGCACCTTCCCAATTAAGGGTCCGGACATTCCAGGTGCATGCCCTCAAATCGTTGTCCTTAATACGTTTGCCGTGGTCGTCATCAAAAAAGGGGAGTCTCATCCGAGGCTTTTTTCCTTTTCATTGGAAGTTGTTTTTTACGTGGCGGGTTCCAAGCCCTGCGCACAACCCATTGCTGGGGGTGAAAAATTTTAAGTTTGTTTATATAGCGAGCCGCTTGCTCCAAGACAGACACCCGCTTGCAGCCGCACCTCCTGGTGAACAGACGCTGCGGACTTCAGTGCACCCTTAAACCGAATATGTCGGAGTGGCTCCACTAAAGCTCCCTCTCTATTAGCCGTGACCCACGGCTCCACACGGGTTGGTTACCGTATCTCGCACATGGGTTGCTCACGTTGCCCAGGGTGCACGAACGTGGACGTTAGAGTAGGGATTGAGTACAGCCGTGCAACTGTAACCGCATACCCAGAAGCACCACTGTACCCCATTGCACCCCAGTAGGTACAATAACGACAACAACACCAAGCGCGATACCAGGAGAAGTAATTTTCCTGCTACAAACAGAAACAATTTAAATTCACGTAATGACAGCAATACTAGATATAACGCAAATGTGCGTTCTTTAAACGTGAACGCCCCTCGGGAGCGAACACTGAGGAAGCAGGAGCTCAGCGAATAACCGGACGTACAAATAATTCCAATTACTGTTTACACCTTAGCTATTCTGACTTTGTCGAAATAAATTGCAGCGATTCGCATAAATTATGTACTTTCTTAGTGGACTCTCAGGCAGATATTTCATTAATTAAAATTTCCAGTTTAAAACAGCATGTCGAAATAGACAATAGCAATATCATAGACATAACAGGAGTAACAACCGATACCGTAACGACTTTAGGGACCGTAACTACTGACTTATTCATTTCAAAATTTTCTATTTCACATACACTTCACGTTGTGACTGACGACTTCAACATACCATCTGAAGGCATACTAGGCAAGTACTTTCTAAAACTAAATAAATGTATAATAAATTATGCAAACGGAAGCATAACAGTAGGCATAGGCTCGAAAAGAGTCAAAATAGCAATTTTACATGGCACAACAGCCGATACTCTAGTCGTACCTCCAAGATGCGAAGTTTACCGATCATTAAATTTGAGTCAAGCTCATAATCCAGTTTTTATAGACTCACACGAACTCTGTAGTGGCGTTTTTACAGCTAAGTGTGAAAAACCCAATTTTGAAAGTTATAAATAAATACTACTGACGAAGTAAAAATTATTCGCAATTTCAAATTGCATTCTGAAGACATAGCCAACTACAATGTTTATAGCATCAACAAAACAACAAACGACACCAAACGACTTCAGGATTTAAAAGCAGCATTAGAAAAACAAATGCAAACTACGCCAAAGATAAATTGATCGACCTATGCGTACAATATGTCGACGTATTCGCCTTGAAGACAGATCGTATGACTCTGAATAACTTTTACGAACAGAAACTCCGACTTATTGACAAAACACCAGTTTACATTAAAAATTACCGTTTACCGTATACACAGAGAGAAGAGATAAACAACCAGGTCGATAACTTAATGCGAAATGATTTAATAGAACCAAGTTTTTCAAATTATAATAGCCCTTTAATTTTGGTACCGAAAAAAAACCAGACAAGTCAAAAATCGTACAGCATATGTGTAGACTTTAGAGCAGTCAACAAAAAACTCATTGCTGACAAATTCCCACTAGCACGCGTAGACGATATACTCGATAACCTTGGCAGAGCAAAATTCTTTTCAACTCTAGATCTTTTCTCGGGTTTTCACCAAATTCCACTTAACGTAGATTCTAGAGATATAACAGCTTTTAGCACCGACCGCGGAGCCTACCGCTGGAAAGTTTCGGGATTTGATTTGAATGTAGCACCAAACTCTTTTTCTAGAATGATGTCAATAGCATTTACAGGCATTTCGCCAAATCAAGCATTTTTATATGTTGATGACATTATTGTTGTTGTTGTAGCGGCTAGCTACACCCCACTGGGCTGGCGGGCTCCCTCAATCATTATCGCCAAGCTCAACTAACGAAAGGTCCAGGAAACGAGCCGTTTCAACAGGGTCGGACCATAGGGAGAGGGGTGTTAGTTGAGTAGGTTTGGCCGAGCATGTGAATAGGTGATTGGTGTCGTGCGGAGACTCTCCACATGCTAGGCAAGTGTTGGGGGTGTCGGGGTTGATCCTGGATAGGTAGGAGTTTAACCTGCTACAATATCCAGACCTGAGTTGAGCCAGAGTGACGCGCGTCTCACGAGGCAGCTGGAGCTCCTCAGCTGCTATGGGTGGTGGTTGGACTCCCAGGTCTGCACTCGGCGGGTGTCGATGTATTTGCACACCGCCTCCCTGTGAATGTTGTCCAGAGCCTGTCAGTACGTCCTTGGGTCCTGCGGTAAGCGTACGTATGTCTGGACCTCGCCCGTCAGTTGTGAGAGATGTCCCCTGATGTGCCTGGGTGCCGGCTCCAGTAGACCTTAGGATGGCCTGAGCAGACCTTAAGATGGCACCATCCGTTGCACGAATTACACCTCACCAAAGTGGAATTCGGATGGAGCCTTCTCTGGCAGAAGCAGCAGAAATAGGTTTCTGGGCCAGGGTTAGACTCGACGCCCGCCCTGGCCAGAAGTATGAGTAGCAAACCTGCTGCTAGGTATTGCACCCAAGAGGAGATAAGATTAGGGGTGTCCGGCAGCCTAAGTGGGGTTAGGTCGCCGAAACAACAGTCCTTGGTCGGATGAAATTCGAGTCACTTCGGTAACGTAGAACCGACTGTCGTGGAAGTGATGACATTATTGTCATTGGTTGTAGTGAGACGCATCACCTTAAAAATTTAAGCAAAGTTTTCGAAACTTGCAGAAAGTTCAATCTAAAGCTAGATCCCACCAAATGTAATTTTCTTCGTTCTGAAGTAACATTTCTAGGACACAACTGCTCAGCAAGAGGCCTGTTGCCAGATGATTCTAAAATAAACGCGATAAAAAAGTATACTAAACCAACTGACAAAGATGCCGTCAGGCGCTTTGTTGCATTCGCAAACTATTATAGGCGATTTATACCCGACTTTGCGTCTCTGGCAGCACCTTTAAATCGACTAAGTAAAAAAAAAGTAGAATTCATTTGGGATAGCGCGTGTTAACTTGCATTTGAAAAGCTTAAGTTAGCTTTAATGTCTCCTCAACTTTTACAATATCCAGATTTCAGTAAAAAATTTATAATCACGGTAGATGCGTCTAAGGAGGGTGCGGTGCTATTTTAAGTCAAAATCATAACGACAGTGACTTACCAATATGTTTTGCGTCCAAATCTTTTAACAAATCAGAACTGAATAAAGCGATTATAGAACTAGAACTATTAGCTATATACTTCGCAATAAAGCAGTTTAGACCATATGTTTACGGTACACATTTTATAGTAAAATCAGACCATCGACCATTAGTTTATCTTTTTAACATGAAATACCCTTCATCAAAACTTTCTAGAATACGTCTCGAACTGTCCGAATACAACTTTACTATTGAATATATAAAAGGAAAAACAAACGTAGGAGCGGACGCACTTTCACGAATTAACATAAACGAACTAAAAGACTCAAGAAAACATGTCTTAACAGTCAAAACGCGTTCAATGACTAAACAAACGAAACAGACAGAACCACAAAATAAGAACATCTCCGCCGACAATACTACAGTACAAGTGTACGACAAATTCTCATACAATTTTTCAAAAAAGATACCGCGAGCAAAAACGCATATACTTTACGATAAAAACAACAAAATTTCCAGTTTTCAAGTTTGTGCACACTTAAAACACAAAAAACTCGAGTTACTGAATCTTGCGAGTGTTAACGAAATGACAAGTTTAGACGAGTTACTTTCGAGGCTAGAAATCGAAGCCGACAAACGCAACATTAAGCAGATAGAATGGCCAAAAGATGATTTGTTTTTCAAACATTTCTCAATTTCAAATTTAAAAATACGCGGAAATAAAATTTTAAGATCTTTACAAATTACATTGACAGACCCAGTACAAACAATAACTGAGGACGATAAAAAACTAACCCTAATGACAATTTACCACAATGACCCACGATCAGGGGAAAAAGGCCACTGTGCCTCACGATCTACAAAAAGATAAAATTGACCCACTATATAATGTAGAAAACTATGCGAAAGAAGTTAAATACCGAATGCAAAAATCTCACGCAATTGCGAAAGAATTAATTAACAAACATAAAATTCGAAATAAGCTTTTACACGACAAAACAGATCATCCAGTATCACTTAATGTAAATAATAATAAGCATGAAAACATATGTATATCAAGGTCCGTACTTTATAGCAAAAATTGACGGAGTAAACGTCTCAATTTTTGATGAAGCAAAAAGAAAAGAAAAAACAGTTTACAAAAATCGTATACATAAAATCAATTGAAACTCTTATTAGATATACGTATATCGTATATTGGTATGTATATGACCAAGAAAAACAACAACTGTACAAAAACTAAAAGAAAAATTCCGAAATATATCTATGTACACAAAAACTAGCCATATTCAAATAAACAAAAAAATCCTAAAATAAGTGTTAAAGCTAATTTTCAAAAAATTAATTTAAGACAATTCCACAACACCAACAATAAACATAAGATTAATATGACAAAACATGTGATTTTTATACAAACACTGTGAGAGAAAAAATATGTGCAGTAAACCTGCATACAGGAATTATAAAAATTAAAATTAAATTCCTTTCATAACTATTTTTATTATGTATTTAAGATATATTTGTAATACAAAATCACTAATCAACATACTCTAGGTAAAAATCTATTAATATATGTATGCCAACAACTAGTTTTTACAAATAAAAACAATAGCAATAAGAACATTAATTTCAAATTGTCATTATTTTACGTTTACTTAAATTGTTATGAACAAACGAAAGTAAAGGGGAAGGACTATAGCCTATCCAATTCAAATTCGTTCTTTCAAACAATTTAACATCCCCTGATTATAGACAGGAAGAATGTGTCAAACCTGATCACTTTGCCAAATTCTTCTTTTTCTAAGGAGGGTGATGTAATGGAAACAAAATACAAATTGCAACCCTACTTAATAAGTTAAGTAATCTAGTACTAGCATTATAAAGTACAACCCTGCATATAAGATCTCTTACATTTAGTACCAGAGGGTAACCGCAGCTAACTTAAGTTTTTAAGTGAAAAAATAAAGAACGCAATTCATTGGCGCGACTTAAAACCGACAAGTAGTTTTCTTTCTTTTTTCCTGCATTTTAAGCAAATAGCTTTTGGATTGCTCATGAGTAAAAGAGCAGCACCGACCGGCAAGTAACCGGCGTTAGTTTCTAAACGCACCGGTGTGCGTCACCCGACACTACAGCAGCAGCAAAGTAAAGTAAAAATAAAAATAGAAACCGAAAAAAAACAAACAAAAAAAATGAATTAAATTAAATTGAAACTACAAACTTAAAAAAAAAACCAAAAAAAAATTAAAAATTTCAACAATACAAAAGAAAATGAACTAAATTTAATTGGAATTCCAAATTATTAAAATTAACACGAATTTATTAAAGTAGTGGTGGTTAAAAATTCCTTAAATTAATATTACGAAAATCCAAAAAAATTATTTTTCCAACTATCGCACATATTGATGCGCACGTTAATTTGTTACAATCGGCAACATTCTGTCTTTAAACAAACACACATGAACTGAATTTTAATAAAAATTACAAAAAAAATATGAAATAAATTTAATTAAATTAACTTAAATAAAAATCAAATATATGTTTTCCCCAAAGCGGTAAAAACAAAAGCAAAAAAAAAATAAAACATTAAAAAATCTAAAACTACAAAAAAAAGCGGTGGTACCAAATTTTCATAAAAAAAAACAGTTAAATAAATTTTAAAACAAAAACCAAATTCTACATATTGTAAGTCACGCCATAAAAAGCACCGTTACACAGCGTTTACTTTTTGGTACAGGCTGCACGTGATGGCAACATTGCCATAAAAAAAAATCATCACGCCATGCATTCATGTAACGGCATACAAGCCACGCCATAAAAAGCGCCGTTAGTCACCGACAAACCAATTTACTGTTTTCGGTACAGCCTACATCGAAGGAATACCAGCATTACAACAACATCTTTAACGGTACACCAGCGCGGGACTACAGCAGCGTTCCAGCATATACATATGTATATACATATGTACATGAGAGGCGATGGTAGCTATGATGCACAGTGTGCGATAGAAAAATATTTATGTATTTCAACTTTTGAATAATCTTTTTAATTATATAACATTATTATATAACATGCAAACAATTTCCTATAATCAACCAAAAATTTTTTTGTATACCATTTTTTACTTTTGCGTACAACTGTACACTTTTCCTTGTATAACTTAACTTTTTACTTTCAACCTACTGTACTTCCAATTACCCATACATAGATATACATATGTATATACCAACACATGCTTTCAACATAAATTTGTATTACTGTTTTTTCTCGGCTTCACCTACAGTGGTGTGCAAAAACTTACTAATTTAAAATAAAAAAATAATTTTTGCAACAATTTAACAATTTTTCGGTGGTGATTTACAGATTGACTCGCGACTACGAGTCAGAATTTAGGATTTTTACTAAAAATTAATTTTTTTTTCAAATATGCGAAATAAGTCGCAACAAAAAATAATAACAATAAGCCTTTTGGATATGTGCCTTGTCTTACTACGCCTACTCTACAGGTTATAATATCTTTCAAAGTAAACATTTTTGAACAGATCAAAATTTCAAATTAATTTCAAAATTTACAATTTATCATATCTTCCGATTTAAAAATTTTTTTTGAGCAGATATAAATTTCAAAAATTTCCTAAATTTTTACTTTGCCGCGTTAGCTAAATGTCTGATATTGAGACAGTGTCTCAAGATTTATAAATCCGTGAAGACCTTTTAGGATTTGACGCATTACCAAACACTAGTTTAACTGTGAGCACTAACGATGACGAAATGGCAACACCTGAGCAAAAGAAATCATTCATTAGCCTTTGTGCTTCAATAATACGTGAACTATAACGGCGATCCGCTTGCACTTGAATCCTTCATTGATAAAATCAACTTAATAGAAGAACTTTCCGACGACAATTTAACAAAAATATTTATAGCATTTTTGAAATCAAAACTTGAGGGCAAAGCCCGCGAAGCTCTTCCAACGCAAATAACTTCAACTAGTCAGATCAAAGAAGCATTGCGTAGCCGAATCAAACCAGATAACTCGAAAGTTGTCGCTGGTAAAATTGCGTAATTAATAACAATTACTCAGAATTTGCGAGGCGCGTTGAAGAGTTATCGGATTCACTTGAACGTTCTCTGATCATTGAAGGTATAACCCAAGCAAAAGCTCACGAGATATCCGTCGAACAAACGGTAAATGTTTGTAGGCTTAATACTAGATCGGATTTGGTTAAATCAATTTTAGCGTCAACTACCTTCAGCGACGCCAAGGACGTTGTGGTGAAGATGATAGTAGAAAACAACAATGAAGTGAAAGAAAGGCAGGTGCTATCGTTTCGTTCGCGAATAAACAAATCAAATGGTTTTCGAGAAGATTAAAGAGGACAAAACAACACTAGATTCAACAACAGCAATAATAATAGGTACAATGACAATAGGTATAACAGAAATAGATACAATAACAATAGCAACAATAACAGATTCAATGGCGGTACTTACTTACTTACTTAATTGGCGCATTAACCGCCTAAGCGATTTTGGTCGAGGTCAACAAAGCACGCCAGCTGTCCCTATCTCGTGCTAGCTGGCGCCAATTGGAAGTCCCAAGTATAGCCAAGTCTTTTTCCACTTGGTCTTTCCAACGCAGAGGAGGTCTTCCTTTTCCTCTGCTACCACCCGCGGGTACCGCGTCAAAAACCTTCAGGGCTGGAGCTATTTCATCCATTCGAACGACGTGACCTAGCCAGTGGAGCCGCTGATTCTTAATCCGCTGCACTATATCTACGTCATTGTACAGCTCGTACAGCTCATCGTTCCATCGAACGCGGTATTCGCCGTCGCAAAGACGCAAAGGTCCATAAATCTTTCGAAGAATCTTTCTCTCGAACACTCCAAGAGCCCTCTCATCTGATGTTGTCATCGTCCATGCTTCTGCACCATACAATAGGACGGGCATGATGAGAGACTTATTGAGTATGGTTTTTGTCCGTCGAGAGAGGACTTTACTGTGCAATGGCCTACTCAGTCCGAAGTAGCACTTGTTGGCAAGAGAGATTCTCCGTTGGATTTCAAGGCTGACGCTGTTATTGGTGTTAATGCTGGTTCCTAAGTAAACGAAGTTCTCAACTTTTTAAAAGTTATAACTGTCAACAGTGATTTGTGATCCCAGTCGTGAATGTGCCGACTGTCTATTTGATGACAGGAGATACTTCGTCTTGCCCTTGTTCACCTCCAGACCCATTCGCTTCGCTTCTCTATCCAGTTTGGAGAAGGCAGAACTAACTGCGCAGTTGTTAAGGCCGATGATGTCAATGTCATCAGCGTACGCCAGCAGTTGCACACTCTTATAAAAGATGGTACCTGACCGATTTAGTTCTGCGGCTCGAATTATTTTCTCCAGCATCAGGTTAAAGAAATCGCACGACAGAGAGTCACCTTGTCTGAAACCTCGTTTGGTATCAAACGGCTCGGAGAGGTCCTTCCAAATCTTGACGGAGCTGGTGCTGTTGCTCAACGTCATTTCGTGCTGTCGAAGGCGGCTTTGAATTCGACAAAAAGATGGTGTGTGTCGATTCTTCTTTCTCGGGTCTTTTCCAAGATCTGGCGTATTGTGAATATCTGGTCGGTGGTGGATTTACCAGGTCTAAAGCCACACTGATAAGGTTCAATCAGTTCGTTGACGGTGGGCTTAAGTCTTTCGCACAATACACTTGACAGAACCTTATACGCGATGTTAAGAAGGCTAATCCCGCGATAATTGGCACAGACTGCAGGATCACCCTTGAACACGAGTTCCCTTCACAAATGGAATATTCTACTCACTTTCCAATACTCTTTTTCACCAAATGAAAAAAAAAACACTATTTTTTTTCGAAAACGTTATAAGTTTTATTAATGTTTAGAGGATCGGATTGAAGGGTGTACGTCCGCACAGGCTCACAAACGAAATATTTATGTTCTTGTACATGTATGAGTGTGTAGTATAGAGTGACAGTGGTTTGTTTATGTTGACAATTGTGTACTGGTGTATCTGTGTAGGTGGTGAGATCATGTGTCAAATGTAAACGGAGGTGTGTTTGTGTAGATGTGTATGCGGTAGGTGTTGTGCCATCTGCCGGCGTCGGTTGGCGATGGAGCGGAAGTGCTCATTTAACCATCCCGGCCCCCCTAGGCGTATACTTAGCCTAGTAAGCGCTGCAGTTGTTGCAACGTCTTCACGACGTTTCCCAGCCCGGTTGGGCGGCGATGATGCGGTGGTCGAGTGCGATTGGTCGACGGTTGGCGATACTGCGAGGCCGGTGGCCTATATCCACGCATACTTTGCCATGAAGATTGACGGCGGTGGTGAGCTGCTGGTCCCGGCGGTTGGTGATTGCGTCGCGTAGCTGTCGGAAGCTCATGCAACATCGTATGGTGTAGTCTATGGCAAACGCGGCAGCGATTGATTGACGTACATGCCCTTGTGGTATGGGACAGTGCAAGGCAATTCAGGCAGTGCCCATGTGCTCGTGCCACTTGCTGCCGATGGACCGGTTGGAGACCCCGGAAAATTGAACAGGCGCTCAATGCGTGGCTCCTATGACACAGACCGCACAGAAAAAGTCCATGGTCGCTATCATTCGGCGCACGGACGGTTGATGTCATTCCTGATGTCTGCGGTGTCGTTAACCCAGGCGTGGCAATGCGTCTGCTGCTGGTAGGAGGTGCCACTGGTGGAGTTGCCACAGCAGTTGCGGAAGCGGATCGCGGGGCTGCGATTGGGGGTGTTGCTCTGCCTGGAACGGTTACGGCGGACCGGATTGCGGGAGTCCCATTAGTGGAGTTGTGATTGGCCATATCCATTTCTAATAAAGAAAAAAGGACTTTAGTGGTATGTGAGGGGGAATCTAAGCATGCAACTCTTTCTTATTTAGTTCTTTACTGCGGTATGAGTTTATTTTGATACGCATTTTTCCTTTATTTTATTTGTTTATATTTTTCTTTAACGTTTAGCGAATTTTGTGCGAGATTAATTTATCAGATGAATTTAATTATTTTCGGTCGGTAAAAAGCAAAGTTTAACGAGCGGTCGAGTTAATATGCCGTTTTGGGTACGCAAATCTACTACTCGTATGTGACCATCAGATGCACGATGTAGCTTTTTAATTCTTGCGAGACGCCACTCGGTAGGGGGAAGACATTCATCGTGAATGAGGACACATTCTCCGACTTTAGGCTCCTTTTCAGCGTTCTTCCATCTGTATCTTTTAAGAAGATCTTTGAGATAATCTTCTTTCCAACGGCGACTAAATTCATGACGGAGGGTTTTTATCCGTTCCCATCGATTTATGCTTCTCTGGTTCGGGGATGGCCAGAAGTGGAGCTTCTCTAAGAAAATGCCCAGGAGTGAGGGCCGTAAAATCGGAGGGATCTTGCGAGAGTGCAGAGAGGGGTCGTGAGTTGAGAACGGCTTCTATTCGGGCTAGTAAAGTAGTAAATTCTTTATAATTGAAGTTGTGAGTACCAGCGGTCTTTTTAAAATGTGATTTAAAACCTTTTACGGCTGATTCCCAGAGTCCACCCATATGTGGAGAGCTCGGTGGTATGAATTGCCAGTCAAGGCCTTGGGGTGCGTATTTTTTAACAGTTTCTGGCGAGACTTCCTCTATGAATTTAACAAATTCTTTCTCAGTAGTTCTTTGGGCTCCAATAAAGGTTTTCCCATTGTCACTCATTAGTTTTGAAGGAAATCCACGCCTTCCGACAAAACGAGCAAAGGCCGCGAGAAAAGCTGCAGTTGTCAGATCAGAACATAGCTCGAGGTGCACCGCTTTTGTCGTAAAGCAGACAAAGACGGCCACATAGCCCTTCGTAATGGAGGAAGATCTTAACATGGAAGCCTTTATCTTGAAAGGCCCAGCAAAATCAACACCAGTAATAGTAAAGGGTAGCGAGAAGTTGCAGCGTTCCGGTGGAAGAGCTGCCATGATCTGCGTACGCATCTTCTGTTTATGAATAGTGCACACTTTGCACATAAATATACACTTTTTGATTTGAGGCTTAAGTCGTGGAATGTGGAATTCCTGTCCGACCATTTGTTGTATGAGGCGGTGTTCGGCATGTAGCATAAGTAAATGGAGGAATCTTATGTATAATAAGGAAAATTGAGATTTTTCCGGTATTATTACTGGGTAGCGTTCATTGTACGTTAGGCTTGAATTCGCTAGTCGTCCATTAGCACGAAGTATACCCTTCGTGTCCAAAAATGGATTGAATACTAAGAGTGGGCTCTTTTTATCAATGGGTTTTGATTCTCTTAGCATTGAGATTTCGCGGCTGAAATAGCGCATTTGGGTGGAGGTAATGAGCGAGATCTTTGCTTTTTGCAGATCTGCATGGGTCAATGTAGTATAAGGGGAATTCGGTTTTTTTTCGATTTTATTTTTGAGGCGTCTTACGAATTGAATCACATATGCCACTACTCTGAGGGCTCGGGGGAACGAAGAAAATCGCTCTAAGATGTCAGTGTCATCCAATATGGTGTGAAAGGTTTCAATTTTTCTACTTTCTGGGGCGATAACATTGTGGGTCGGAGATTTGGGCCAAGAATCAGAAGATTCTTTTAACCAGTTGGGGCCTGTCCACCAAAGTGGAGTGGTGGCAAGGTGCAAGGGTTTGCAGCCTGTTGTGCCAAGATCCGCGGGATTATCAGCACTGGCTACATGCCGCCAAGTGGCTGGTCCTACAAAATCAAGGATTTGGGATATGCGATTGGAAACGTATGTTTTCCATGTGTGGGGAGGTTTTTCTAACCAGGCTAAGACGATTTCGGAGTCTGACCATAGACATAATTTTTCACTGGTCATGTTTAAATGATTCTTCACTGTTGATGCTAATTTTGCGAGAAGTAGCGCGCCACAGAGTTCAAGTCGTGGTAGACTGACTGTTTTTAGAGGAGCTACTTTAGTTTTGGCTACCAATAAATGGGTGGAGATGGTGCCATTGTTTTGGGTGCGCATATATATTGTTGCGCAATATGCCTTTTCTGAGGCATCGCAAAAACCGTGCATTTCGACTTTATTGTCGGGAGAGTAATTAAGCCAACGGGGGATTTGTATCTCCGAAATAGTGTTTAAGTTACTCGCAAACTGAGACCATTTAACTAAGCGCAGAGGTTTGACTTCCTCGGCCCAGTCTGTTCCGTCTAGCCATAATTCTTGAATCAGGATTTTGGCTTGTATCATAATTGGCGAAAGCCATCCTGCGGGGTCGAAAAGTTTTGCCACAGACGACAGAATTTGTCTCTTAGTTATTGCGGAAATTGCGGATATCGATTCAAGAGTGTATGAGAACTGATCTGATATCGCATTCCATTGAATTCCCAGGGTTTTTGTTGTACTATCTTTCTCAAATTTAAGAAAATTCGTATCCAATAAATTTTCCTTGCCAATATTTTTTAATATTTCGGGGTGGTTTGCAGTATTTTTTTTAGTGGAAATCCTGCCGAATTGAGAGCTTGCATAACTTGGGTTAATGATTCGCATGCTTGTGGGAGGCTATGGCTTCCCGACAATATATCGTCTACATAAGTTTGTGTTTTTAACACTGGAGTTGCTAGGGGTAAGTGTGGCTGTATATCTTTTGCCAATTCGTGGAGTGTTCGAATGGCTAAGAAGGGGGCACAGTTAACACCAAAGGTAACTGTTTTTATTTTATAGTCGCGTATTGGACTGTTAGTGGAGTTGCGGAAGACGATGCGCTGAAAATCTTGATCGTCTTTGTGCATCAGTATTTGTCGATACATTTTTTCGACATCTCCATTAAATACATATTTGAACATACGCCAATTTAGTATCAGAAGCATTAAATCGGGTTGTAGTTTGGGCCCCGTATATAAAATGTCATTTAAGGAATTGCCAGAACTTGTGCATTTTGAGGCATTGAAGACTACTCTTACCTTTGTAGTCTTTTTATCCGGCTTTACTACCGCATGATGGGGAAGGTAAAATGAATGGTAATTGCCATTGGATATTTTTTCATGTGGGTTTACTTCCTCCATATGTTCTAACTTTATATACTCTTCCAGGACACCATCGTATGCTGGCTTGAGCTCGCTTTTTCTAAGGAGGGTTTTTTCCATGCCTAGAAACTGCTGCAATGCGGAGGTTCGGGAGCGACATAATGCGAGCGTGTCTGGAAATTGTGGCTTGAGTGGTAGTCGTACGACATACCTACCATCTTTTGATTGCCTAGTTGTGGCTTTGTAAAAATCTTCACAATACTGATCTTCTGGCACTGTTATTTGGATGGGGGGGAGTTCTTCTATCTCCCAAAATTTTTTTAATTGCATATTTAGAAATTGATTTGAAATCTCTTCTACTTGTGTGGTGAAAGTAGAGATTCTTTCTGTGATTTTGCCACTTAAAATCCAACCGAATATGGTATTTTGGGCAAGTAGAGTATTTGAAATTTTTTCTATACCTTCAAGCATAATTTGAGGGATTAGGTCGCTGCCTAATAAAATATCTATTTGAGCGGGGGTGTGGCAGTTGGGATCTGCTAACTTGAGGTGCGCGAATCTTTGTCGATCCATATTGTTTATTTTATAGCTTGGAAGCATGTTGGTAAGTTGCGGAAGAACTATAGCTTGTGCTTTTATTCTTATCCTCGCGTTGGGGGAAATTAGGGTTAATGAGCAGATTTGGTTCGAGTTTTGAATTACTCTACCACCCATTCCCGAAATTTCAAAGTTTGAATTTGTTACTGGCAGCTTTAGCCGGTTTTGCACCTTTGATGCAATAAAGGATCGTTGTGAGCCTTGATTAATTAAGGCTCGGAGCTTAAACAGTTCTCCTCGGTGTTCGATGGAGATGAGTGCTGTGGGTAAAAGAATTTTGCTTTCATTTGCTGAATGAAAAGCTTGTATATTTGCTGATTTTGAACAGCATGGTTGTTCAGTATTTTCGGGATTTCTAGTTTCAAGGTTCTCTGGACTTGATATTGCTACTAGCCCTGTTGCTCTTTTCACGTTTGGACCATTTTGGGGTGTGTAGGAAAAATTGGTTAAGTGGAGCATCGAGTGGTGCCTTTTGTGGCAATATACGCAATTAAATTTGCTCTCACAGTCTTTTAGCATGTGGGAATGTGAAAAACAATTTGTGCATAATTTGGAATTTAGAATAAAATTATTTCTTTCATTTATTGACAAGTTTTTAAATCTCTCGCAAGATCTTAAAGGGTGACCTCCTTTACACAATTCGCATGACGCAAATTTCTTTTGATCTGAGACATATGATTGCGATCTATTGAAGCTTTTGTTATAAGAATTGTAATTACTGGCTTGGGGTTTTGTGAAGCTTCTATGTAGATCGTTTTGTGTGTTTTTAATTTTTGGCGCTTTTTTATCTACCCTCTCTGCTATTTCGTACTGGGTAGTGAGAAAAGCTTTCATTTGTTGCCACGTCGGGCATCTTTTGCGGGATGAGAGTGATTGCTCCCATAAAAGTAACGGTTTCTCTGGCAATGCTGCAGCCAGACCAGGGTCCCAGTTATCTGTGGGAATATTTTGTGTTGCTAACACTGATAGACAGTTTGTGACAGTGGACTGTAATTTTATATATTCTTCGCTTGTTTCTCTTTGAATCTTTGGCAAGTTCATTAAAATCGTTACTTGATTGTCAACTAGTACTCTTTCATTTTCGTATCTTTCTTTTAGTGCCGACCAAGCCAGGTTAAAGTTGTCATTATTTAATGCGAATTGTTTCACTATAGCGCCTGCTTGACCTTTTGTTGTACAATTTTTGCGCCTGGGATAATTTTGGATGGTTTATGTACACGGCCGTAAACATGTCCCGGAAGGACGGCCATTGTTCATAACCTCCATGAAATATTTCTGTGTCACATGCTGGCACTTTGAGGTAAATGCCTGAACTTGCTTCATGTATTGGGGTTGGGGGCAGCTCTACTCGCGGGGGTGGAGTAGGTGCAATTGGTTTTAATAATTTAAGCTGATCTGAAATCATAGCTTTTGTCTCTTCATACTGGTCAAGACAGTTTTCGAATTTGGCGAAAGCTGAAGATTTAAAGTTGTCGGGCAAATCGGAATCATCCGTTTCGACAATTATATCATACGCCGCCTGAAGGCGTGCCCAAAAGTTATCAAGATTACTATTCTTTATTTCCAGGACTGATTCTGAGTTATCTTCTATTGGGGCTGAAGAGAATCTAGTGCAGTATCTTATAATACTGTCACTGTCGGAAATAAATCTTGCGGCTGAATTTTCTTTATTTTTTTTTTGCTTTTGCACCCTGTCTTGAGCGTGTAGCTTCTGCAGGTGTGCCTAGGGGTTTTTCGTCATCAACCATTTTTGGTATTTCTAATAATTGGGGTGGTTTGACTTTTTGTTGTTTCGATGAGGGATTTTCTGATTGCATGTAAATGTAAGAAGGATTTTGATATTGGTTTTGGTTGAATGACAAATTTAAACTCCGTAAATTTTAGTTTAATTATATTTAAAATAGATATGTATATTTACTGGGCTATGTATGTACGTATTACTCTTAATAACCGCGATTATAATACTTGTTTCTTTTGTAATTTCAATATAATTTTTGTTGTTGTTATTGTTATAAATATTATTTTTGCGTTTTAAAGTGTTTATGTTGAACCAGCGATATTTAAGGAAAAACAAAAAAAAAATTTTTTTTGTTAATTTAGACCCGCACTAACGTTTGTTTGCGATATGTACGTGCTTTAATACTGCAGTGCTAATAGCTGCACTGAGCGGTCTATTTGTTTTAAGTGCGTGTGTGCGTTAATGCTTGCAGTGTTAGACGTAGGCGGATTACAATGTTTAGTGTGTATATATATACGTGCGTGCAATAACGAAGGACGGGATAATGGGAAATTAGCAATTGGAATTCAGCTGATACGAATTGTGTGTACATATATACATATATTTAATGCTGTTGGGGTTATCGAACTTTTTCGCCGGTTAAATGGACAGTGAGTATGCGATGACCGTACTAATATATGTTTGTGGGTATGTTTATTGTATGAAGCTATTGTGTGTTTGTACACTTGTTTTCTAATCACTCTGGCTATGACGGGAGGCAAGAAACTATAGTTGGTGCCTAATTTTGCTAATATTTGAACTGTATGTATTATGTTGTTGAGTATATAATGCAAATATTTGTAAATATGTAAATATAAATGTATTTTTAACTTTTTACCGCCAGTTACACATATATTGGGTGTTGTTTTCTCTTTTGCTTATTTTTTGTATGCAATCCTGCTTTTGCTTGATACACAAACAGAAGGGGTATTGCCGGGAAAATATTGCAAGTAAGTACTTGAATTTTTTATTTGGGTTTCTTGTTTTTTTTTTTTTGTTTTTTGTGTGTGTTTAAGAACACGAAAATAAGCTAGAGAAATTTTGTATGTACATATGTGCTTTTGTACTTTTGTGGGTTATATGTACATATACTCGTATGCGAGTGTTGTATGTTTTCTATTTTAATAAATATTATATTTTAGAGTGCCGCTAAATTGCATGTACATATATAAGATTTAGATCACCGTTGTCTAGTTGTTTTTTTTAAAATATACTTTTATACATTTTTTTTTTTTTCAAAATACGGTTAAGAGCGGGGGAAAGTTTATCAGCAACTTTCAATATGCATGTACATAAAAAAGGAAACGATACAACTCACTGTGGCTCCGGGGGAAATAGGGAGGCTGTATTTTTGGGTATAATTTTGTTTTGTTCAACTTCCTGTAGTGTCCAAATATTTTCTTGTGTCCCACGCTGTTTGCAGCAATCCTGTTAGTCCTTGTCTTGGCTATTGTAGTTCGTTGAAATTGTTGATTGTTTGTAACTTTGTTTATTATTTTAAGAAATTTTTTAATTTTGTTTTTCTCGCCCGATTATAATATTTAAGATTTTTTTTTTTTTTTTTTTTTTTGATAACTGTTTATTGATACGCGCCCGAATTTGTTAATTTGTTTATATATTTAGTTTCCATAGGTGCCTTTCTTTTTGCGAAGAAGGACCATGAACACGAGTTCCCTTCACAAATGGAATATTCTACTCACTTTCCAATACTCTTTTTCACCAAATGAAAAAAACACACTATTTTTTTTCGAAAACGTTATAAGCTTTACTAATGTTTAGAGGATCGGATTGAAGGGTGTACGTCCGCACAGGCTCACAAACGAAAGATTTATGTTCTTGTACATGTATGTGTGTGTAGTATAAAGTGACAGTGGTTTGTTTATGTTTACAATTGTGTACTGGTGTATGTGTGTAGGTGGTGAGATCATGTGTCAAATGTAAACGGAGGTGTGTTTGTGTAGATGTGTATGCGGTAGGTGTTGTGCCATCTGCCGGCGTCGGTTGGCGATGGAGCGGAAGTGCTCATTTAACCAACCCTTTTTGTGGATTGGGCAGAGCACACTTAAGTTCCAATCAGTAGGCATGCGTTCTTCCGACCATATTCTAGAGATGAGCTCGTGCATGCACTTAACCAGCTCCTCTCCGCACTACTTAAATAACACAGCTGGTAACCCGTCAGCCCCTGGGGCTTTGTTGTTCTTCAGCCGTGCTATCGCTTTCCGAATTTCGTCATGGTCGGGTGATGGTACATCACGTCCATCATCATTGATTGGGGATTCGGGTTCAACATCTTCTCCATCGTTGTTGCAGCTGCTTCCATTAAGCAGTGTGAAGAAGTGCTCCCTTCATAATTTAAGTATGCTGTGGACATCAGTCACCAGGTCGCCGTTGTCATTCTTACAGGAATTCGCCCCGGTCTTGAAACCTTCTGTTAGCCGCTTTACTTTCTGAAAAAATTTACGGGCGCTTTTCCTGTCGGCCAGCATCTCAAGCTCCTCGCACTCACGCATTTCGGCCTCTCTCTTTTTCTCACGAAAAATGCGTCTTGCTTCCTTCTTCAACTCACGATAACGCTCCCGCACAGCTCGCGTTGCGCCCGACCGCAGTGTGGCCCTGTAGGCAGCGTCTTTACGTTCCGTAGCGGCGCGGCATTCCTCGTCATACCAGTTGTTCTTCGGGCTCGCTGAAATCCGATGGATTCTTCAGCGGCGGTATGTAGACATCGAGAAATATGGTTCCACTGCTCGGAAATATCGTGCTGTTGATTATTGCTCTCAGAGAGCAGGAGTGCAAGTCGAGTGGCGAAGTGGGTGGCTGTCTGTTGCGATTGCAGCTTTCCGACGTCGAGCTTTCCTTGTGTCCGTTTGCGTGCGCTTTTTGCTGCACAGAGGCGCGTGCGGATCTTAGCTGCCACAAAAAAATTATCCGAGTCGATGTTGGCTCCTCGGATCGTGCGCACATTTAGGACACTGGAAGCATGCCTTCCGTCTATCACAACGTGGTCGATTTGGTTTCGTGTCTTACCATCTGGAGACAGCCACGTAGCTTGGTGAATCTTTTTATGCTGGAACCTGGTACTACAGACTACCATGTTTCGGGCCCCGGCGAAGTCGATCAGTCTCATTTCGTTATCGGACGTTTCGTTGTGGAGACTGAATTTTCCGACTGTAGAACCAAAGATGCCCTCCTTGCCCACCTTGGCATTGAAATCGCCAAGCACGATTTTTATATCGTGGTGGGGGCACCGCTCATACGTGCGACCAAGGAGATCGTATAAGCGATCTTTGGTCCCATCGTCCTTCTCTTCCGTCGAAGCGTGGGCGCAAATCAGGGAGATGTTGAAGAATCTCCCCTTGATGCGGATTGTGGCGAGACGTTCGTCCACCGGAGTGAACGACAGTACTTTACGGCGCAGTCTCTCTCCCACCACAAATCCGACACCAAATTTGCGCTCCTTTACATGGCAGCTGTAGTAGATGTCGCAAGGGCCTATCGATTTTTTCCCTTGTCCCGTCCATCGCATCTCTTGGATGGCGGTGATGTCAGCCTTCGCTCTGCTGAGGACATCAACCAGCCGGGCAGAGGCACCTTCCCAATTAAGGGTCCGGACATTCCAGGTGCATGCCCTCAAATCGTTGTCCTTAATACGTTTGCCGTGGTCGTCATCAAAAAAGGGGAGTCTCATCCGAGGCTTTTTTTCCTTTTCATTGGAAGTTGTTTTTTACGTGGCGGGTTCCAAGCCCTGCGCACAACCCATTGCTGGGGGTGAAAAATTTTAAGTTTGTTTATATAGCGAGCCGCTTGCTCCAAGACAGACACCCGCTTGCAGCCGCACCTCCTGGTGAACAGACGCTGCGGACTTCAGTGCACCCTTAAACCGAATATGTCGGAGTGGCTCCACTAAAGCTCCCTCTCTATTAGCCGTGACCCATGGCTCCACACGGGTTGGTTACCGTATCTCGCACATGGGTTGCTCACGTTGCCCAGGGTGCACGAACGTGGACGTTAGAGTAGGGATTGAGTACAGCCGTGCAACTGTAACCGCATACCCAGAAGCACCACTGTACCCCATTGCACCCCAGTAGGTACAATAACGACAACAACACCAAGCGCGATACCAGGAGAAGTAATTTTCCTGCTACAAACAGAAACAATTTAAATTCACGTAATGACAGCAATACTAGATATAACGCAAATGTGCGTTCTTTAAACGTGAACGCCCCTCAGGAGCGAACACTGAGGAAGCAGGAGCTCAGCGAATAACCGGACGTACAAATAATTCCAATTACTGTTTACACCTTAGCTATTCTGACTTTGTCGAAATAAATTGCAGCGATTCGCATAAATTATGTACTTTCTTAGTGGACTCTCAGGCAGATATTTCATTAATTAAAATTTCCAGTTTAAAACAGCATGTCGAAATAGACAATAGCAATATCATAGACATAACAGGAGTAACAACCGATACCGTAACGACTTTAGGGACCGTAACTACTGACTTATTCATTTCAAAATTTTCTATTTCACATACACTTCACGTTGTGACTGACGACTTCAACATACCATCTGAAGGCATACTAGGCAAGTACTTTCTAAAACTAAATAAATGTATAATAAATTATGCAAACGGAAGCATAACAGTAGGCATAGGCTCGAAAAGAGTCAAAATAGCAATTTTACATGGCACAACAGCCGATACTCTAGTCGTACCTCCAAGATGCGAAGTTTACCGATCATTAAATTTGAGTCAAGCTCATAATCCAGTTTTTATAGACTCACACGAACTCTGTAGTGGCGTTTTTACAGCTAAGTGTGAAAAACCCAATTTTGAAAGTTATAAATAAATACTACTGACGAAGTAAAAATTATTCGCAATTTCAAATTGCATTCTGAAGACATAGCCAACTACAATGTTTATAGCATCAACAAAACAACAAACGACACCAAACGACTTCAGGATTTAAAAGCAGCATTAGAAAAACAAATGCAAACTACGCCAAAGATAAATTGATCGACCTATGCGTACAATATGTCGACGTATTCGCCTTGAAGACAGATCGTATGACTCTGAATAACTTTTACGAACAGAAACTCCGACTTATTGACAAAACACCAGTTTACATTAAAAATTACCGTTTACCGTATACACAGAGAGAAGAGATAAACAACCAGGTCGATAACTTAATGCGAAATGATTTAATAGAACCAAGTTTTTCAAATTATAATAGCCCTTTAATTTTGGTACCGAAAAAAAACCAGACAAGTCAAAAATCGTACAGCATATGTGTAGACCTTAGAGCAGTCAACAAAAAACTCATTGCTGACAAATTCCCACTAGCACGCGTAGACGATATACTCGATAACCTTGGCAGAGCAAAATTCTTTTCAACTCTAGATCTTTTCTCGGGTTTCCACCAAATTCCACTTAACGTAGATTCTAGAGATATAACAGCTTTTAGCACCGACCGCGGAGCCTACCGCTGGAAAGTTTCGGGATTTGATTTGAATGTAGCACCAAACTCTTTTTCTAGAATGATGTCAATAGCATTTACAGGCATTTCGCCAAATCAAGCATTTTTATATGTTGATGACATTATTGTTGTTGTTGTAGCGGCTAGCTACACCCCACTGGGCTGGCGGGCTCCCTCAATCATTATCGCCAAGCTCAACTAACGAAAGGTCCAGGAAACGAGCCGTTTCAACAGGGTCGGACCATAGGGAGAGGGGTGTTAGTTGAGTAGGTTTGGCCGAGCATGTGAATAGGTGATTGGTGTCGTGCGGAGACTCTCCACATGCTAGGCAAGTGTTGGGGGTGTCGGGGTTGATCCTGGATAGGTAGGAGTTTAACCTGCTACAATATCCAGACCTGAGTTGAGCCAGAGTGACGCGCGTCTCACGAGGCAGCTGGAGCTCCTCAGCTGCTATGGGTGGTGGTTGGACTCCCAGGTCTGCACTCGGCGCGTGTCGATGTATTTGCACACCGCCTCCCTGTGAATGTTGTCCAGAGCCTGTCAGTACGTCCTTGGGTCCTGCGGTAAGCGTACGTATGTCTGGACCTCGCCCGTCAGTTGTGAGAGATGTCCCCTGATGTGCCTGGGTGCCGGCTCCAGTAGACCTTAGGATGGCCTGAGCAGACCTTAAGATGGCACCATCCGTTGCACGAATTACACCTCACCAAAGTGGAATTCGGATGGAGCCTTCTCTGGCAGAAGCAGCAGAAATAGGTTTCTCGGCCAGGGTTAGACTCGACGCCCACCCTGGCCAGAAGTATGAGTAGCAAACCTGCTGCTAGGTATTGCACCCAAGAGGAGATAAGATTGGGGGTGTCCGGCAGCCTAAGTGGGGTTAGGTCTCCGAAACAACCGTCCTTGGTCGGATGAAATCCGAGTCACTTCGGTAACGTAGAACCGACTGTCGTGGAAGTGATGACATTATTGGCATTGGTTGTAGTGAGACGCATCACCTTAAAAATTTAAGCAAAGTTTTCGAAACTTGCAGAAAGTTCAATATAAAGCTAAATCCCACCAAATGTAATTTTCTTCGTTCTGAAGTAACATTTCTAGGACACAACTGCTCAGCAAGAGGCCTGTTGCCAGATGATTCTAAAATAAACGCGATAAAAAAGTATACTAAACCAACTGACAAAGATGCCGTCAGGCGCTTTGTTGCATTCGCAAACTATTATAGGCGATTTATACCCGACTTTGCGTCTCTGGCAGCACCTTTAAATCGACTAGCGCGTGTGAACTTGCATTTGAAAAGCTTAAGTTAGCTTTAATGTCTCCTCAACTTTTACAATATCCAGATTTCAGTAAAGAATTTATAATCACAGTAGATGCGTTTAAGGAGGGTGCGGTGCTATTTTAAGTCAAAATCATAACGACAGTGACTTACCAATATGTTTTGCGTCCAAATCTTTTAACAAATCAGAACTGAATAAAGCGATTATAGAACTAGAACTATTAGCTATATACTTCGCAATAAAGCAGTTTAGACCATATGTTTACGGTACACATTTTATAGTAAAATCAGACCATCGACCATTAGTTTATCTTTTTAACATGAAATACCCTTCATCAAAACTTTCTGGAATACGTCTCGAACTGTCCGAATACAACTTTACTATTGAATATATAAAAGGAAAAACAAACGTAGGAGCGGACGCACTTTCACGAATTATCATAAACGAACTAAAAGACTCAACAAAACATGTCTTAACGCGTTCAATGACTAAACAAACGAAACAGACAGAACCACAAAATAAGAACAACTCCGCCAACAATACTACAGTACAAGTGTACGACAAACTCTCATACAATTTTTCAAAAAAGATACCGCGAGCAAAAACGCAAATACTTTACGATAAAAACAACAAAATTTCCAGTTTTCAAGTTTGTGCACACTTAAATCTTGCGAGTGTTAACGAAATGACAAGTTTAGACGAGTTACTTTCGAGGCTAGAAATCGAAGCCGACAAACGCAACATTAAGCAGATAGAATGGCCAAAAGATGATTTGTTTTTCAAACATTTCTCAATTTCAAATTTAAAAATATGCGGAAATAATATTTTAAGATCTTTACAAATTACATTGACAGACCCAGTACAAACAATAACTGAGGACGATAAAAAACTAACCCTAATGACAATTTACCACAATGACCCACGATCAGGGGAAAAAGGCCACTGTGCCTCACGATCTACAAAAAGATAAAATTGACCCACTATATAATGTAGAAAACTATGCGAAAGAAGTTAAATACCGAATGCAAAAATCTCACGCAATTGCGAAAGAATTAATTAACAAACATAAAATTCGAAATAAGCTTTTACACGACAAAACAGCTCATCCAGTATCACTTAATGTAAATAATAATAAGCATGAAAACAATGTATATCAAGGTCCGTACTTTATAGCAAAAATTGACGGAGTAAACGTCTCAATTTTTGATGAAGCAAAAAGAAAAGAAAAAACAGTTTACAAAAATCGTATACATAAAATCAATTGAAACCTTATTAGATATACATACGTATATCGTATATTGGTATGTATGTATATGACCAAGAAAAACAACAACTGTACAAAAACCAAAAGAAAAATTCCGAAATATATCTATGTACACAAAAACTAGCCATATTCAAATAAAAAAAAAATTCTTAAATAAGTGTTAAAGCTAATTTTCAAAAAATTAATTTAAGACAATTCCACAACACCAACAATAAACATAAGATTAATATGACAAAACATGTAATTTTTATACAAACACTGTGAGAGAAAAAATATGTGCAGTAAACCTGCGTACAGGAATTATAAAAATAAAAATTGAATTCCTTTCATAACTCTTTTTATTATGTATTTAAGATATAATTGTCATACAAAATCACTAATCAACATACTCTAGGTAAAAATCTATTAATATACTTAATAAGTTAGGTAATCTATTACTAGCGTTATAAAGTACAACCCTGCATATAAGATCTCTAACATTTAGTACTAGAGGGTAACCGCAGCTATCTTTAGTTCTTAAGTGAAAAAATAAAGAACGCCATTCATTGGCGCGACTTAAAACCGACAAGTAGTTTTCTTTCTTTTTTCCTGCATTTTAAGCAAATAGCTTTTGGATTGCTCATGAGTAAAAGAGCATCACCGACCGGCAAGTAACCGGCGTTAGTTTCTAAACGCACCGGTGTGCGTCACCCGACACTACAGCAGCAGCAAAGTAAAGTAAAAATAAAAATAGAAACCGAAAAAAAACAAACAAAAAAAAAATGAATTAAATTAAATTGAAATTACAAATTTAAAAAACAAAAACCGAAAAAAATTAAAAATTTCAACAATACAAAAGAAAATGAACTAAATTAAATTGGAATTCCAAATTATTAAAATTAACACAAATTTATTAAAGTAGTGGTGGTTAATAATTCCTTAAATTAATATTACGAAAATCCAAAAAAGGTATTTTTCCAAATATCGCACGTATTGATGCGCACGTTAATTTGTTACAATCGGCAACATTCTGTCTTTAAACAAACACACATGAACTGAATTTTAATAAAAATTACAAAAAAAATATGAAATAAATTTAATTTAATTAACTTAAATAAAAATCAAATATATGTTTTCCTCAAAGCGGTAAACACAAAAGCAAAAAAAAAAATATTAAAAAATCTAAAACTACAAAAAAAAGCGGTGGTACCAAATTTTCATTAAAAAAAAAACAGTTAAATAAATTTTTAAACAAAAACAAAATTCTACATATTGTAAGTCACGCCATAAAAAGCACCGTTACACAGCGTTTACTTTTTGGTACAGGCTGCACGTGATGGCAACATTGCAATAAAAAAAAATCATCACGCCATGCATCCATGTAACGGCATACAAGCCACGCCATAAAAAGCGCCGTTAGTCACCGACAAACCAATTTACTGTTTTCGGTACAGCCTACATCGAAGGAATACCAGCATTACAACAACATCTTCAACGGTACACCAGCGCGGGACTATAGCAGCGTTCCAGCATATACATATGTACATATATATGTACATACATATGTACATACATATGTACATGAGAGGCGATGGTAGCTATGATGCACAGTGTGCGATAGAAAAATATTTAGTATTTCAACTTTTGAATAATCTTTTTAATTATATAACATTATTATATAACATACAAACAATTTCCTATAATCAACCAAAAATTTTTTTGTATACCATTTTTCACTTTTGCGTACAACTGTACACTTTTCCTTGTATAACTTAACTTGTTACTTTCAACCTACTGTACTTCCAATTACCCATACATACATATACATATGTATATACCAATACATGCTTTCAACATAAATTTGTATTACTGTTTTTTCTCAGCTTCACCTACAGTGGTGTGCAAAAACTTACTAATTTAAAATAAAAAAATAATTTTTGCAACAATTTAACAATTTTTCGGTGGTGATTTACAGATTGACTCGCGACTACGAGTCAGAATTTAGGATTTTTACTAAAAATTATTTTTTTTTTCAAATATGCGAAATAAGTCGCAACAAAAAATAATAACAATAAGCCTTTTGGATATGTGCCTTGTCTTACTACGCTCACTCTACAGGTTATAATATCTTTCAAAGTAAACATTTTTGAACAGATCAAAATTTCAAATTAATTTCAAAATTTTCAATTTATCATATCTTCCGATTTAAAAATTTTTTTTTAGCAGATATAAATTTCAAAAATTTCCTAAATTTTTACTTTGCCGTGTTAGCCAAATGTCTGATATTGAGACAGTGTCTCAAGATTTATCAATCCGTGAAGACCTTTTAGGATTTGACGCATTACCAAACACTAGTTTAACTGTGAGCACTAACGATGACGAAATGGCAACACCTGAGCAAAAGAAATCATTCATTAGCCTTTGTGCTTCAATAATACGTGAACTATAACGGCGATCCGCTAGCACTTGAATCCTTCATTAATAAAATAAACTTAATAGAAGAACTTTCCGACGACAATTTAACAAAAACATTTATAGCATTTTTGAAATCAAAACTTGAGGGCAAAGCCCGCGAAGCTCTTCCAACGCAAATAACTTCAACTAGTCAGATCAAAGAAGCATTGCGTAGCCGAATCAAACCAGATAACTCGAAAGTTGTCGCTGGTAAAATTGCGTAACTAATAAAAATTACTCAGAATTTGCGAGGCGCGTTGAAGAGTTATCGGATTCACTTGAACGTTCTCTGATCATTGAAGGTATAACCCAAGCAAAAGCTCACGAGATATCCGTCGAACAAACGGTAAATGTTTGTAGGCTTAATACTAGATCGGATTTGGTTAAGTCAATTTTAGCGTCAACTACCTTCAGCGACGCAAAGGACGTTGTGGTGAAGATGATAGTAGAAAACAACAATGAAGTGAAAGAAAGGCAGGTGCTATCGTTTCTTTCGCGAATAAACAAATCAAATGGTTTTCGAGAAGATTAAAGAGGACAAAACTACACTAGATTCAACAGCAGCAATAATAATAGGTACAATGACAATAGGTATAACAGAAATAGATACAATAACAATAGCAACAATAACAGATTCAATGGCGGTACCAGTAGGTACAATAACGACAACAACACCAAGCGCGATACCAGGAGAAGTAATTTTCCTGCTACAAACAGAAACAATTTAAATTCACGTAATGACAGCAATACTAGATATAACGCAAATGTGCGTTCTTTAAACGTGAACGCCCCTCAGGAGCGAACACTGAGGAAGCAGGAGCTCAGCGAATAACCGGACGTACAAATAATTCCAATTACTGTTTACACCTTAGCTATTCTGACTTTGTCGAAATAAATTGCAGCGATTCGCATAAATTATGTACTTTCTTAGTGGACTCTCAGGCAGATATTTCATTAATTAAAATTTCCAGTTTAAAACAGCATGTCGAAATAGACAATAGCAATATCATAGACATAACAGGAGTAACAACCGATACCGTAACGACTTTAGGGACCGTAACTACTGACTTATTCATTTCAAAATTTTCTATTTCACATACACTTCACGTTGTGACTGACGACTTCAACATACCATCTGAAGGCATACTAGGCAAGTACTTTCTAAAACTAAATAAATGTATAATAAATTATGCAAACAGAAGCATAACAGTAGGCATAGGCTCGGAAAGAGTCAAAATAGCAATTTTACATGGCACAACAGCCGATACTCTAGTCGTACCTCCAAGATGCGAAGTTTACCGATCATTCAATTTGAGTCAAGCTCATAATCCAGTTTTTATACACTTACACGAACTCTGTAGTGGCGTTTTTACAGCTAAGTGTGAAAAACCCAATTTTGAAAGTTATAAATACTACTGACGAAGTAAAAATTATTCGCAATTTCAAATTGCATACTGAAGACATAGCCAACTACAATATTTATAGCATCAACAAAACAACAAACGACACTAAACCACTTCAGGATTTAAAAGCAGCATTAGAAAAACAAATGCCAAACTACGTCAAAGATAAATTGATCGACCTATACGTACAATATGCCGACGTATTCGCCTTGAAGACAGATCGTATGACTCTGAATAACTTTTACGAACAGAAACTCCGACTTATTGACAAAACACCAGTTTACATTAAAAATTACCGTTTACCGTATTCACTGCGAAATGATTTAATAGAACCAAGTTTTTCAAATTATAATAGCCCTTTAATTTTGGTACCGAAAAAAAACCAGACAAGTCAAAAATCGTACAGCATATGTGTAGACTTTAGAGCAGTCAACAAAAAACTCATTGCTGACAAATTCCCACTAGCACGCGTAGACGATATACTCGATAACCTTGGCAGAGCAAAATTCTTTTCAACTCTAGATCTTTTCTCGGGTTTCCACCAAATTCCACTTAACGTAGATTCTAGAGATATAACAGCTTTTAGCACCGACCGCGGAGCCTACCGCTGGAAAGTTTCGGGATTTGATTTGAATGTAGCACCAAACTCTTTTTCTAGAATGATGTCAATAGCATTTACAGGCATTTCGCCAAATCAAGCATTTTTATATGTTGATGACATTATTGTTGTTGTTGTAGCGGCTAGCTACACCCCACTGGGCTGGCGGGCTCCCTCAATCATTATCGCCAAGCTCAACTAACGAAAGGTCCAGGAAACGAGCCGTTTCAACAGGGTCGGACCATAGGGAGAGGGGTGTTAGTTGAGTAGGTTTGGCCGAGCATGTGAATAGGTGATTGGTGTCGTGCGGAGACTCTCCACATGCTAGGCAAGTGTTGGGGGTGTCGGGGTTGATCCTGGATAGGTAGGAGTTTAACCTGCTACAATATCCAGATCTGAGTTGAGCCAGAGTGACGCGCGTCTCACGAGGCAGCTGGAGCTCCTCAGCTGCTATGGGTGGTGGTTGGACTCCCAGGACTGCACTTACAGGGCGGGTGTCGATGTATTTCGACACCGCCTGCCTGTGAATGTTGTCCAGAGCCTGTCAGTACGTCCTTGGGTCCTTGGGTCCAGCGGTAAGCGTACGTATGTCTGGACCTCGCCCGTCAGTTGTGAGAGATGTCCCCTGATGTGCCTGGGTGCCGGCTCCAGTAGACCTTAGGATGGCCTGAGCAGACCTTAAGATGGCACCATCCGTTGCACGAATTACACCTCACCAAAGTGGAATTCGGATGGAGCCTTCTCTGGCAGAAGCAGCAGAAATAGGTTTCTGGGCCAGGGTTAGACTCGACGCCCGCCCTGGCCAGAAGTATGAGTAGCAAACCTGCTGCTAGGTATTGCACCCAAGAGGAGATAAGATTAGGGGTGTCCGGCAGCCTAAGTGGGGTTAGGTCGCCGAAACAACAGTCCTTGGTCGGATGAAATTCGAGTCACTTCGGTAACGTAGAACCGACTGTCGTGGAAGTGATGACATTATTGTCATTGGTTGTAGTGAGACGCATCACCTTAAAAACTTAAGCAAAGTTTTCGAAACTTGCAGAAAGTTCAATCTAAAGCTAGATCCCACCAAATGTAATTTTCTTCGTTCTGAAGTAACATTTCTAGGACACAACTGCTCAGCAAGAGGCCTGTTGCCAGATGATTCTAAAATAAACGCGATAAAAAAGTATACTAAACCAACTGACAAAGATGCCGTCAGGCGCTTTGTTGCATTCGCAAACTATTATAGGCGATTTATACCCGACTTTGCGTCTCTGGCAGCACCTTTAAATCGACTAGCGCGTGTGAACTTGCATTTGAAAAGCTTAAGTTAGCTTTAATGTCTCCTCAACTTTTACAATATCCAGATTTCAGTAAAGAATTTATAATCACAGTAGATGCGTTTAAGGAGGGTGCGGTGCTATTTTAAGTCAAAATCATAACGACAGTGACTTACCAATATGTTTTGCGTCCAAATCTTTTAACAAATCAGAACTGAATAAAGCGATTATAGAACTAGAACTATTAGCTATATACTTCGCAATAAAGCAGTTTAGACCATATGTTTACGGTACACATTTTATAGTAAAATCAGACCATCGACCATTAGTTTATCTTTTTAACATGAAATACCCTTCATCAAAACTTTCTAGAATACGTCTCGAACTGTCCGAATACAACTTTACTATTGAATATATAAAAGGAAAAACAAACGTAGGAGCGGACGCACTTTCACGAATTATCATAAACGAACTAAAAGACTCAACAAAACATGTCTTAACGCGTTCAATGACTAAACAAACGAAACAGACAGAACCACAAAATAAGAACAACTCCGCCGACAATACTACAGTACAAGTGTACGACAAACTCTCATACAATTTTTCAAAAAAGATACCGCGAGCAAAAACGCAAATACTTTACGATAAAAACAACAAAATTTCCAGTTTTCAAGTTTGTGCACACTTAAATCTTGCGAGTGTTAACGAAATGACAAGTTTAGACGAGTTACTTTCGAGGCTAGAAATCGAAGCCGACAAACGCAACATTAAGCAGATAGAATGGCCAAAAGATGATTTGTTTTTCAAACATTTCTCAATTTCAAATTTAAAAATACGCGGAAATAATATTTTAAGATCTTTACAAATTACATTGACAGACCCAGTACAAACAATAACTGAGGACGATAAAAAACTAACCCTAATGACAATTTACCACAATGACCCACGATCAGGGGAAAAAGGCCACTGTGCCTCACGATCTACAAAAAGATAAAATTGACCCACTATATAATGTAGAAAACTATGCGAAAGAAGTTAAATACCGAATGCAAAAATCTCACGCAATTGCGAAAGAATTAATTAACAAACATAAAATTCGAAATAAGCTTTTACACGACAAAACAGCTCATCCAGTATCACTTAATGTAAATAATAATAAGCATGAAAACATATGTATATCAAGGTCCGTACTTTATAGCAAAAATTGACGGAGTAAACGTCTCAATTTTTGATGAAGCAAAAAGAAAAGAAAAAACAGTTTACAAAAATCGTATACCTAAAATCAATTGAAACCTTATTAGATATACATACGTATATCGTATATTGGTATGTATATGACCAAGAAAAACAACAACTGTACAAAAACCAAAAGAAAAATTCCGAAATATATCTATGTACACAAAAACTAGCCATATTCAAATAAAAAAGAAAATTCTTAAATAAGTGTTAAAGCTAATTTTCAAAAAATTAATTTAAGACAATTCCACAACACCAACAATAAACATAAGATTAATATGACAAAACATGTAATTTTTATACAAACACTGAGAGAAAAAATATGTGCAGTAAACCTGCGTACAGGAATTATAAAAATTAAAAGTGAATTCCTTTCATAACTATCCAATTCAAATTCGTTCTTTCAAACAATTTAACATCCCCTGATTATAGACAGGAAGAATGTGTCAAACCTGATCACTTTGCCAAATTCTTCTTTATCTAAGGAGGGTGATGTAATGGAAACAAAATACAAATTGCAACCCTACTTAATAAGTTAAGTAATCTAGTACTAGCATTATAAAGTACAACCCTGCATATAAGATCTCTTACATTTAGTACTAGAGGGTAACCGCAGCTAACTTTAGTTCTTAAGTGAAAAAATAAAGAACGCCATTCATTGGCGCGACTTAAAACCGACAAGTAGTTTTCTTTCTTTTTTCCTGCATTTTAAGCAAATAGCTTTTGGATTGCTCATGAGTAAAAGAGCAGCACCGACCGGCAAGTAACCGGCGTTAGTTTCTAAACGCACCGGTGTACGTCACCCGACACTACAGCAGCAGCAAAGTAAAACAAAAATAAAAATAGAAACCGAAAAAAACAAACAAAAAAAAATGAATTAAGTTAAATTGAAATTACAAATTTAAAAAAAAAAAACCGAAAAAAAATTAAAAATTTCAACAATACAAAAGAAAATGAACTAAATTAAATTGGAATTCCAAATTATTAAAATTAACACAAATTTATTAAAGTAGTGGTGGTTAAAAATTCCTTAAATTAATATTACGAAAATCCAAAAAAGGTATTTTTCCAAATATCGCACGTATTGATGCGCACGTTAATTTGTTACAATCGGCAACATTCTGTCTTTAAACAAACACACATGAACTGAATTTTAATAAAAATTACAAAAAAAATATGAAATAAATTTAATTTAATTAACTTAAATAAAAATCAAATATATGTTTTCCTCAAAGCGGTAAAAACAAAAGCAAAAAAAAACATTAAAAAATCTAAAACTACAAAAAAAAGCGGTGGTACCAAATTTTCATAAAAAAAAAAAGTTAAATAAATTTTTAAACAAAAACAAAATTCTACATATTGTAAGTCACGCCATAAAAAGCACCGTTACACAGCGTTTACTTTTTGGTACAGGCTGCACGTGATGGCAACATTGCAATAAAAAAAAATCATCACGCCATGCATCCATGTAACGGCATACAAGCCACGCCATAAAAAGCGCCGTTAGTCACCGACAAACCAATTTACTGTTTTCGGTACAGCCTACATCGAAGGAATACCAGCATTACAACAACATCTTCAACGGTACACCAGCGCGGGACTATAGCAGCGTTCCAGCATATACATATATATGTACATACATATGTACATACATGAGAGGCGATGGTAGCTATGATGCACAGTGTGCGATAGAAAAATATTTATGTATGTATTTCAACTTTTGAATAATCTTTTTAATTATATAACATTATTATATAACATACAAACAATTTCCTATTATCAACCAAAAATTTTTTTGTATACCCTTTTTCACTTTTGCGTACAACTGTACACTTTTCCTTGTATAACTTAACTTTTTACTTTCAACCTACTGTACTTCCTAATACCCGTACATATACATATGTACATATATACCAATACATGCTTTCAACATAAATTTGTATTACTGTTTTTTCTCAGCTTCACCTACAGTGGTGTGCAAAAACTTACTAATTTAAAATCAAAAAATAGTTTTTGCAACAATTTAACAATTTTTCGGTGGTGATTTACAGATTAACTCGCGACTACGAGTCAGAATTTAGGATTTTTACTAAAAATTAATTTTTTTTCAAATATGCGAAATAAGTCGCAACAAAAAATAATAACAATAAGCCTTTTGGATATGTGCCTTGTCTTACTACGCCTACTCTACAGGTTATAATATCTTTCAAAGTAAACATTTTTGAACAGATCAAAATTTCAAATTAATTTCAAAATTTACAATTTATCATATCTTCCGACAGTGTCTCAAGATTTATCAATCCGTGAAGACCGTTTAGGATTTGACGCATTACCAAACACTAGTTTAACTGTGAGCACTAACGATGACGAAATGGCAACACCTGAGCAAAAGAAATCATTCATTAGCCTTTGTGCTTCAATAATACGTGAACTATAACGGCGATCCGCTAGCACTTGAATCCTTCATTAATAAAATAAACTTAATAGAAGAACTTTCCGACGACAATTTAACAAAAACATTTATAGCATTTTTGAAATCAAAACTTGAGGGCAAAGCCCGCGAAGCTCTTCCAACGCAAATAACTTCAACTAGTCAGATCA
The DNA here is from genome assembly GCA_963971545.1 of Philophylla caesio. NCBI lineage: Eukaryota > Metazoa > Arthropoda > Insecta > Diptera > Tephritidae > Philophylla > Philophylla caesio. The sequence goes on from OZ020605.1 coordinate 6,573,054, forward strand.
AAGAAGCATTGCGTAGCCGAATCAAACCAGATAACTCGAAAGTTGTCGCTGGTAAAATTGCGTAACTAATAAAAATTACTCAGAATTTGCGAGGCGCGTTGAAGAGTTATCGGATTCACTTGAACGTTCTCTGATCATTGAAGGTATGACCCAAGCAAAAGCTCACGAGATATCCGTCGAACAAACGGTAAATGTTTGTAGGCTTAATACTAGATCGGATTTGGTTAAATCAATTTTAGCGTCAACTACCTTCAGCGACGCAAAGGACGTTGTGGTGAAGATGATAGTAGAAAAGAACAATGAAGTGAAAGAAAGGCAGGTGCTATCGTTTCGTTCGCGAATAAACAAATCAAATGGTTTTCGAGAAGGTTAAAGAGGACAAAACTACACTAGATTCAACAACAGCAATAATAATAGGTACAATGACAATAGGTATAACAGAAATAGATACAATAACAATAGCAACAATAACAGATTCAATGGCGGTACCAGTAGGTACAATAACGACAACAACACCAAGCGCGATACCAGGAGAAGTAATTTTCCTGCTACAAACAGAAACAATTTAAATTCACGTAATGACAGCAATACTAGATATAACGCAAATGTGCGTTCTTTAAACGTGAACGCCCCTCAGGAGCGAACACTGAGGAAGCAGGAGCTCAGCGAATAACCGGACGTACAAATAATTCCAATTACTGTTTACACCTTAGCTATTCTGACTTTGTCGAAATAAATTGCAGCGATTCGCATAAATTATGTACTTTCTTAGTGGACTCTCAGGCAGATATTTCATTAATTAAAATTTCCAGTTTAAAACAGCATGTCGAAATAGACAATATCAATATTATAGACATAACAGGAGTAACAACCGATACCGTAACGACTTTAGGGACCGTAACTACTGACTTATTCATTTCAAAATTTTCTATTTCACATACACTTCACGTTGTGACTGACGGCTTCAACATACCATCTGAAGGCATACTAGGCAAGTACTTTCTAAAACTAAATAAATGTATAATAAATTATGCAAACGGAAGCATAACAGTAGGCATAGGCTCGGAAAGAGTCAAAATAGCAATTTTACATGGCACAACAGCCGATACTCTAGTCGTACCTCCAAGATGCGAAGTTTACCGATCATTAAATTTGAGTCAAGCTCATAATCCAGTTTTTATACACTTACACGAACTCTGTAGTGGCGTTTTTACAGCTAAGTGTGAAAAACCCAATTTTGAAAGTTATAAATACTACTGACGAAGTAAAAATTATTCGCAATTTCAAATTGCATACTGAAGACATAGCCAACTACAATATTTATAGCATCAACAAAACAACAAACGACACTAAACCACTTCAGGATTTAAAAGCAGCATTAGAAAAACAAATGCCAAACTACGTCAAAGATAAATTGATCGACCTATGCGTACAATATGCCGACGTATTCGCCTTGAAGACAGATCGTATGACTCTGAATAACTTTTACGAACAGAAACTCCGACTTATTGACAAAACACCAGTTTACATTAAAAATTACCGTTTACCGTATTCACTGCGAAATGATTTAATAGAACCAAGTTTTTCAAATTATAATAGCCCTTTAATTTTGGTACCGAAAAAAAACCAGACAAGTCAAAAATCGTACAGCATATGTGTAGACTTTAGAGCAGTCAACAAAAAACTCATTGCTGACAAATTCCCACTAGCACGCGTAGACGATATACTCGATAACCTTGGCAGAGCAAAATTCTTTTCAACTCTAGATCTTTTCTCGGGTTTCCACCAAATTCCACTTAACGTAGATTCTAGAGATATAACAGCTTTTAGCACCGACCGCGGAGCCTACCGCTGGAAAGTTTCGGGATTTGATTTGAATGTAGCACCAAACTCTTTTTCTAGAATGATGTCAATAGCATTTACAGGCATTTCGCCAAATCAAGCATTTTTATATGTTGATGACATTATTGTTGTTGTTGTAGCGGCTAGCTACACCCCACTGGGCTGGCGGGCTCCCTCAATCATTATCGCCAAGCTCAACTAACGAAAGGTCCAGGAAACGAGCCGTTTCAACAGGGTCGGACCATAGGGAGAGGGGTGTTAGTTGAGTAGGTTTGGCCGAGCATGTGAATAGGTGATTGGTGTCGTGCGGAGACTCTCCACATGCTGGGCAAGTGTTGGGGGTGTCGGGGTTGATCCTGGATAGGTAGGAGTTTAACCTGCTACAATATCCAGATCTGAGTTGAGCCAGAGTGACGCGCGTCTCACGAGGCAGCTGGAGCTCCTCAGCTGCTATGGGTGGTGGTTGGACTCCCAGGACTGCACTTACAGGGCGGGTGTCGATGTATTTCGACACCGCCTGCCTGTGAATGTTGTCCAGAGCCTGTCAGTACGTCCTTGGGTCCTTGGGTCCAGCGGTAAGCGTACGTATGTCTGGACCTCGCCCGTCAGTTGTGAGAGATGTCCCCTGATGTGCCTGGGTGCCGGCTCCAGTAGACCTTAGGATGGCCTGAGCAGACCTTAAGATGGCACCATCCGTTGCACGAATTACACCTCACCAAAGTGGAATTCGGATGGAGCCTTCTCTGGCAGAAGCAGCAGAAATAGGTTTCTGGGCCAGGGTTAGACTCGACGCCCGCCCTGGCCAGAAGTATGAGTAGCAAACCTGCTGCTAGGTATTGCACCCAAGAGGAGATAAGATTAGGGGTGTCCGGCAGCCTAAGTGGGGTTAGGTCGCCGAAACAACAGTCCTTGGTCGGATGAAATTCGAGTCACTTCGGTAACGTAGAACCGACTGTCGTGGAAGTGATGACATTATTGTCATTGGTTGTAGTGAGACGCATCACCTTAAAAACTTAAGCAAAGTTTTCGAAACTTGCAGAAAGTTCAATCTAAAGCTAGATCCCACCAAATGTAATTTTCTTCGTTCTGAAGTAACATTTCTAGGACACAACTGCTCAGCAAGAGGCCTGTTGCCAGATGATTCTAAAATAAACGCGATAAAAAAGTATACTAAACCAACTGACAAAGATGCCGTCAGGCGCTTTGTTGCATTCGCAAACTATTATAGGCGATTTATACCCGACTTTGCGTCTCTGGCAGCACCTTTAAATCGACTAGCGCGTGTGAACTTGCATTTGAAAAGCTTAAGTTAGCTTTAATGTCTCCTCAACTTTTACAATATCCAGATTTCAGTAAAGAATTTATAATCACAGTAGATGCGTTTAAGGAGGGTGCGGTGCTATTTTAAGTCAAAATCATAACGACAGTGACTTACCAATATGTTTTGCGTCCAAATCTTTTAACAAATCAGAACTGAATAAAGCGATTATAGAACTAGAACTATTAGCTATATACTTCGCAATAAAGCAGTTTAGACCATATGTTTACGGTACACATTTTATAGTAAAATCAGACCATCGACCATTAGTTTATCTTTTTAACATGAAATACCCTTCATCAAAACTTTCTAGAATACGTCTCGAACTGTCCGAATACAACTTTACTATTGAATATATAAAAGGAAAAACAAACGTAGGAGCGGACGCACTTTCACGAATTATCATAAACGAACTAAAAGACTCAACAAAACATGTCTTAACGCGTTCAATGACTAAACAAACGAAACAGACAGAACCACAAAATAAGAACAACTCCGCCGACAATACTACAGTACAAGTGTACGACAAACTCTCATACAATTTTTCAAAAAAGATACCGCGAGCAAAAACGCAAATACTTTACGATAAAAACAACAAAATTTCCAGTTTTCAAGTTTGTGCACACTTAAATCTTGCGAGTGTTAACGAAATGACAAGTTTAGACGAGTTACTTTCGAGGCTAGAAATCGAAGCCGACAAACGCAACATTCAGCAGATAGAATGGCCAAAAGATGATTTGTTTTTCAAACATTTCTCAATTTCAAATTTAAAAATACGCGGAAATAATATTTTAAGATCTTTACAAATTACATTGACAGACCCAGTACAAACAATAACTGAGGACGATAAAAAACTAACCCTAATGACAATTTACCACAATGACCCACGATCAGGGGAAAAAGGCCACTGTGCCTCACGATCTACAAAAAGATAAAATTGACCCACTATATAATGTAGAAAACTATGCGAAAGAAGTTAAATACCGAATGCAAAAATCTCACGCAATTGCGAAAGAATTAATTAACAAACATAAAATTCGAAATAAGCTTTTACACGACAAAACAGCTCATCCAGTATCACTTAATGTAAATAATAATAAGCATGAAAACATATGTATATCAAGGTCCGTACTTTATAGCTAAAATTGACGGAGTAAACGTCTCAATTTTTGATGAAGCAAAAAGAAAAGAAAAAACAGTTTACAAAAATCGTATACCTAAAATCAATTGAAACCTTATTAGATATACATACGTATATCGTATATTGGTATGTATATGACCAAGAAAAACAACAACTGTACAAAAACCAAAAGAAAAATTCCGAAATATATCTATGTACACAAAAACTAGCCATATTCAAATAAAAAAGAAAATTCTTAAATAAGTGTTAAAGCTAATTTTCAAAAAATTAATTTAAGACAATTCCACAACACCAACAATAAACATAAGATTAATATGACAAAACATGTAATTTTTATACAAACACTGAGAGAAAAAATATGTGCAGTAAACCTGCGTACAGGAATTATAAAAATTAAAAGTGAATTCCTTTCATAACTATCCAATTCAAATTCGTTCTTTCAAACAATTTAACATCCCCTGATTATAGACAGGAAGAATGTGTCAAACCTGATCACTTTGCCAAATTCTTCTTTATCTAAGGAGGGTGATGTAATGGAAACAAAATACAAATTGCAACCCTACTTAATAAGTTAAGTAATCTAGTACTAGCATTATAAAGTACAACCCTGCATATAAGATCTCTTACATTTAGTACTAGAGGGTAACCGCAGCTAACTTTAGTTCTTAAGTGAAAAAATAAAGAACGCCATTCATTGGCGCGACTTAAAACCGACAAGTAGTTTTCTTTCTTTTTTCCTGCATTTTAAGCAAATAGCTTTTGGATTGCTCATGAGTAAAAGAGCAGCACCGACCGGCAAGTAACCGGCGTTAGTTTCTAAACGCACCGGTGTACGTCACCCGACACTACAGCAGCAGCAAAGTAAAACAAAAATAAAAATAGAAACCGAAAAAAACAAACAAAAAAAAATGAATTAAGTTAAATTGAAATTACAAATTAAAAAAAAAAAAACCGAAAAAAAATTAAAAATTTCAACAATACAAAAGAAAATGAACTAAATTAAATTGGAATTCCAAATTATTAAAATTAACACAAATTTATTAAAGTAGTGGTGGTAAAAAATTCCTTAAATTAATATTACGAAAATCCAAAAAAGGTATTTTTCCAAATATCGCACGTATTGATGCGCACGTTAATTTGTTACAATCGGCAACATTCTGTCTTTAAACAAACACACATGAACTGAATTTTAATAAAAATTACAAAAAAAATATGAAATAAATTTAATTTAATTAACTTAAATAAAAATCAAATATATGTTTTCCTCAAAGCGGTAAAAACAAAAGCAAAAAAAAACATTAAAAAATCTAAAACTACAAAAAAAAGCGGTGGTACCAAATTTTCATAAAAAAAAAAAAGTTAAATAAATTTTTAAACAAAAACAAAATTCTACATATTGTAAGTCACGCCATAAAAAGCACCGTTACACAGCGTTTACTTTTTGGTACAGGCTGCACGTGATGGCAACATTGCAATAAAAAAAAATCATCACGCCATGCATCCATGTAACGGCATACAAGCCACGCCATAAAAAGCGCCGTTAGTCACCGACAAACCAATTTACTGTTTTCGGTACAGCCTACATCGAAGGAATACCAGCATTACAACAACATCTTCAACGGTACACCAGCGCGGGACTATAGCAGCGTTCCAGCATATACATATATATGTACATACATATGTACATACATATGTACATGAGAGGCGATGGTAGCTATGATGCACAGTGTGCGATAGAAAAATATTTATGTATGTATGTATTTCAACTTTTGAATAATCTTTTTAATTATATAACATTATTATATAACATACAAACAATTTCCTATTATCAATCAAAAATTTTTTTGTATACCCTTTTTCACTTTTGCGTACAACTGTACACTTTTCCTTGTATAACTTAACTTTTTACTTTCAACCTACTGTACTTCCTAATACCCGTACATACACATATGTACATATATACCAATACATGCTTTCAACATAAATTTGTATTACTGTTTTTTCTCAGCTTCACCTACAGTGGTGTGCAAAAACTTACTAATTTAAAATCAAAAAATAGTTTTTGCAACAATTTAACAATTTTTCGGTGGTGATTTACAGATTAACTCGCGACTACGAGTCAGAATTTAGGATTTTTACTAAAAATTAATTTTTTTTCAAATATGCGAAATAAGTCGCAACAAAAAATAATAACAATAAGCCTTTTGGATATGTGCCTTGTCTTACTACGCCTACTCTACAGGTTATAATATCTTTCAAAGTAAACATTTTTGAACAGATCAAAATTTCAAATTAATTTCAAAATTTACAATTTATCATATCTTCCGACAGTGTCTCAAGATTTATCAATCCGTGAAGACCTTTTAGGATTTGACGCATTACCAAACACTAGTTTAACTGTGAGCACTAACGATGACGAAATGGCAACACCTGAGCAAAAGAAATCATTCATTAGCCTTTGTGCTTCAATAATACGTGAACTATAACGGCGATCCGCTAGCACTTGAATCCTTCATTGATAAAATCAACTTAATAGAAGAACTTTCCGACGACAATTTAACAAAAACATTTATAGCATTTTTGAAATCAAAACTTGAGGGCAAAGCCCGCGAAGCACTTCCAACGCAAATAACTTCAACTAGTCAGATCAAAGAAGCATTGCGTAGCCGAATCAAACCAGATAACTCGAAAGTTGTCGCTGGTAAAATTGCGTAATTAATAACAATTACTCAGAATTTGCGAGGCGCGTTGAAGAGTTATCGGATTCACTTGAACGTTCTCTGATCATTGAAGGTATGATCCAAGCAAAAGCTCACGAGATATCCGTCGAACAAACGGTAAATGTTTGTAGGCTTAATACTAGATCGGATTTGGTTAAATCAATTTTAGCGTCAACTACCTTCAGCGACGCAAAGGACGTTGTGGTGAAGATGATAGTAGAAAAGAACAATGAAGTGAAAGAAAGGCAGGTGCTATCGTTTCGTTCGCGAATAAACAAATCAAATGGTTTTCGAGAAGGTTAAAGAGGACAAAACTACACTAGATTCAACAACAGCAATAATAATAGGTACAATGACAATAGGTATAACAGAAATAGATACAATAACAATAGCAACAATAACAGATTCAATGGCGGTACCAGTAGGTACAATAACGACAACAACACCAAGCGCGATACCAGGAGAAGTAATTTTCCTGCTACAAACAGAAACAATTTAAATTCACGTAATGACAGCAATACTAGATATAACGCAAATGTGCGTTCTTTAAACGTGAACGCCCCTCAGGAGCGAACACTGAGGAAGCAGGAGCTCAGCGAATAACCGGACGTACAAATAATTCCAATTACTGTTTACACCTTAGCTATTCTGACTTTGTCGAAATAAATTGCAGCGATTCGCATAAATTATGTACTTTCTTAGTGGACTCTCAGGCAGATATTTCATTAATTAAAATTTCCAGTTTAAAACAGCATGTCGAAATAGACAATATCAATATTATAGACATAACAGGAGTAACAACCGATACCGTAACGACTTTAGGGACCGTAACTACTGACTTATTCATTTCAAAATTTTCTATTTCACATACACTTCACGTTGTGACTGACGGCTTCAACATACCATCTGAAGGCATACTAGGCAAGTACTTTCTAAAACTAAATAAATGTATAATAAATTATGCAAACGGAAGCATAACAGTAGGCATAGGCTCGGAAAGAGTCAAAATAGCAATTTTACATGGCACAACAGCCGATACTCTAGTCGTACCTCCAAGATGCGAAGTTTACCGATCATTCAATTTGAGTCAAGCTCATAATCCAGTTTTTATACACTTACACGAACTCTGTAGTGGCGTTTTTACAGCTAAGTGTGAAAAACCCAATTTTGAAAGTTATAAATACTACTGACGAAGTAAAAATTATTCGCAATTTCAAATTGCATACTGAAAACATAGCCAACTACAATATTTATAGCATCAACAAAACAACAAACGACACTAAACCACTTCAGGATTTAAAAGCAGCATTAGAAAAACAAATGCCAAACTACGTCAAAGATAAATTGATCGACCTATGCGTACAATATGCCGACGTATTCGCCTTGAAGACAGATCGTATGACTCTGAATAACTTTTACGAACAGAAACTCCGACTTATTGACAAAACACCAGTTTACATTAAAAATTACCGTTTACCGTATTCACTGCGAAATGATTTAATAGAACCAAGTTTTTCAAATTATAATAGCCCTTTAATTTTCGTCCCGAAAAAAAACCAGACAAGTCAAAAATCGTACAACATATGTGTAGACTTTAGAGCAGTCAACAAAAAACTCATTGCTGACAAATTCCCACTAGCACGCGTAGACGATATACTCGATAACCTTGGCATAGCAAAATTCTTTTCGACTCTAGATCTTTTCTCGGGTTTCCACCAAATTCCACTTAACGTAGATTCTAGAGATATAACAGCTTTTAGCACCGACCGCGGAGCTTACCGCTGGAAAGTTTCGCCATTTGGTTTGAATGTAGCACCAAACTCTTTTTCTAGAATGATGTCAATAGCATTTACAGGCATTTCGCCAAATCAAGCATTTTTATATGTTGATGACATTATTGTTGTTGTTGTAGCGGCTATTTATTATTATCTCCAAGCTCAACTAACGAAAGGTCCAGGAAACGAGCCGTTTCAACAGGGTCGGACCATAGGGAGAGGGGTGTTAGTTGAGTAGGTTTGGCCGAGCATGTGAATAGGTGATTGGTGTCGTGCGGAGACTCTCCACATGCCGGGCAAGTGTTGGGGGTGTCGGGGTTGATCCTGGATAGGTAGGAGTTTAACCTGCTACAATATCCAGATCTGAGTTGAGCCAGAGTGACGCGCGTCTCACGAGGCAGCTGGAGCTCCTCAGCTGCTATGGGTGGTGGTTGGACTCCCAGGACTGCACTTACAGGGCGGGTGTCGATGTATTTCGACACCGCCTCCCTGTGAATGTTGTCCAGAGCCTGTCAGTACGTCCTTGGGTCCTTGGGTCCAGCGGTAAGCGTACGTATGTCTGGACCTCGCCCGTCAGTTGTGAGAGATGTCCCCTGATGTGCCTGGGTGCCGGCTCCAGTAGACCTTAGGATGGCCTGAGCAGACCTTAAGATGGCACCATCCGTTGCACGAATTACACCTCACCAAAGTGGAATTCGGATGGAGCCTTCTCTGGCGGAAGCAGCAGAAATAGGTTTCTGGGCCAGGGTTAGACTCGACGCCCGCCCTGGCCAGAAGTATGAGTAGCAAACCTGCTGCTAGGTATTGCACCCAAGAGGAGATAAGATTGGGGGTGTCCGGCAGCCTAAGTGGGATTAGGTCGCCGAAACAACAGTCCTTGGTCGGATGAAATCCGAGTCACTTCGGTAACGTAGAACCGACTGTCGTGGAAGTGATGACATTATTCTCATTGGTTGTAGTGAGACGCATCGCCTTAAAAATTTAAGCAAAGTTTTCGAAACTTGCAGAAAAATCAATCTAAAGCTAAATCCCACCAAATGCAATTTTCTTCGTTCTGAAGTAACATTTCTAGGACACAAGTGCTCAGCAAAAGGCCTGTTGCCAGATGATTCTAAAATAAACGCGATAAAAAAGTATACTAAACCAACTGACAAAGATGCCGTCAGGCGCTTTGTTGCATTCGCAAACTATTATAGGCGATTTATACCCGACTTTGCGTCTCTGGCAGCACCTTTAAATCGACTAGCGCGTGTGAACTTGCATTTGAAAAGCTTAAGTTAGCTTTAATGTCTCCTCAACTTTTACAATATCCAGATTTCAGTAAAGAATTTATAATCACAGTAGATGCGTCTAAGGAGGGTGAGGTGCTATTTTAAGTCAAAATCATAACGACAGTGACTTACCAATATGTTTTGCGTCCAAATCTTTTAACAAATCAGAACAGAATAAAGCGATTATAGAACTAGAACTATTAGCTATATACTTCGCAATAAAGCAGTTTAGACCATATGTTTACGGTACACATTTTATAGTAAAATCAGACCATCGACCATTAGTTTATCTTTTTAACATGAAAGACCCTTCATCAAAACTTTCTACAATACGTCTCGAACTGTCCGAGTACAACTTTACTATTGAATATACTATAAAAGGAAAAACAAACGTAGGAGCGGACGCACTTTCACGAATTAACATAAACGAACTAAACGACTCAACAAAACATGTCTTAACAGTCAAAACGCGTTCAATGACTAAACAAACGAAACAGACAGAACCACAAAATAAGAACAACTCCGCCGACAATACTACAGTACAAGTGTACGACAAATTCTCATACAATTTTTCAAAAAAGATACCGCGAGCAAAAACGCAAATACTTTACGATAAAAACAACAAAATTTCCAGTTTTCAAGTTTGTGCACACTTAACACAAAAAACTCAAGTTACTTAATCTTGCGAGTGTTAACGAAATGACAAGTTTAGACGAGTTAATTTCGAGGCTAGAAATCGAAGCCGACAAACGCAACATTAAGCAGATAGAATGGCTAAAAGATGATTTGTTTTTCAAACATTTCTCAATTTCAAATTTAAAAATACGCAGAAATAAAATTTTAAGATCTTTACAAATTACATTGACAGACCCAGTACAAACAATAACTGAGGACGATAAAAAACTAACCCTAATGACAATTTACCACAATGACCCACGATCAGGGGAAAAAGGCCACTGTGCCTCACGATCTACAAAAAGATAAAATTGACCCACTATATAATGTAGAAAACTATGCGAAAGTAGTTAAACACCGAATGCAAAAATCTCACGCAATTGCGAAAGAATTAATTAACAAACATAAAATTCGAAATAAGCTTTTACACGACAAAACAGCTCATCCAGTATCACTTAATGTAAATAATAATAAGCATGAAAACATATGTATATCAAGGTCCGTACTTTATAGCAAAAATTGACGGAGTAAACGTCACAATTTTTGATGAAGCAAAAAGAAAAGAAAAAACAGTTTACAAAAATCTTATACATTAAATAAATTGAAACTCTTATTAGATATACGTATAACGTATATTGGTATGTATATGACCAAGAAAAACAACAACTGTACAAAAACCAAAAGAAAAATTCCGAAATATATCTATGTACACAAAAACTAGCCATATTCAAATAAAAAAAAAATTCTTAAATAAGTTTTAAAGCTAATTTTCAAAAAATTAATTTAAGACAATTCCACAACACCAACAATAAACATAAGATTAATATGACAAAACATGTAACTTTTATACAAACACTGTGAGAGAAAAAATATGTGCAGTAAACCTGTGTACAGGAATTATAAAAATAAAAATTGAATTCCTTTCATAACTCTTTTTATTATGTATTTAAGATATAATTGTCATACAAAATCACTAATCAACATACTCTAGGTAAAAATCTATTAATATACTTAATAAGTTAAGTAATCTATTACTAGCGTTATAAAGTACAACCCTGCATATAAGATCTCTAACATTTAGTACTAGAGGGTAACCGCAGCTATCTTTAGTTCTTAAGTGAAAAAATAAAGAACGCCATTCATTGGCGCGACTTAAAACCGACAAGTAGTTTTCTTTCTTTTTTCCTGCATTTTAAGCAAATAGCTTTTGGATTGCTCATGAGTTAAAGATCAGCACCGACCGGCAAGTAACCGGCGTTAGTTTCTAAACGCACCGGTGTGCGTCACCCGACACTACAGCAGAGACAACAACACAGCAGCAGCGAGCCCAGCGAAACCCTGGCGCTCCACAGCGCGTTTCCTTTTAAGTATACATGCATATGCATGAATATTAAAATGCAATTTATACCGAGTTTGCTTTAAAAAAAAGTTTAAGGGATATCTTTTTAATATACAATACTTTTATGTAAATCAAAACCTTTATGCTCTGTAAAAACGTATCTATTAAAGTTAACTTTTAATTAGAGATTTCAAGACGCATTTAAAAAAAAATAACATTTACTCACTTTTTTATCCAAATAAAAATTATAGATATTTCATTGTAGTTTAACAGCCATTTCCGCATTTCGTAGCAGCTTTCACTGTGGCTCTGATCTATTTAAACTAATAATTAATAAATTGTTCTAATTTTTGGGTAACCAGATACAGGTGAAATGTATTGAACAGATTTTTATTTGACACTTAAAAATGTATGTATTAGTGTCACTTTAAAAGCAATGCCAGATAATGTGAGCGAAGACACACTGCTGGTTTCATTTCTCTTTTATTCTATAAGCTTAGCAAAAATGTGAAATACGCTCGTTTTATGGAAATGTATGCCACATGTGTCCGCCCTAGTAACATAGTTTGACTTAGCACGAATTAAAAGAAACATGAATTTCCAATATTTTACTCAGAACTAATTACATTTTCTTTCGCTTTAGACTAAAGTGCAGTTCCAGCTTTCATCATCATGACGTAATATCTTCACCAGCTTTTCCTGTTATGCATGTGCACGGCACGTGTACGAAATTTTTTTCAATTGTTAGCAAAATTTAATTTTTTCAAAAATGTTCGATAATTTTGAATGGAAATTGTTATTATTAAAAAGAATGTTAAATTACCTTCCAATCCATTATATTTTCGTTTACATAAATTAATATTTTATATTTAAATCTGTAAGTTTCGCGAATTGTATCAGTGCATGTGACTTATACGACAGTTCCCAAAGTCGCAAGTAAGGTACACATTTTGGAAAAAAGTGTTATAATTAGAAAGATAAATCAATTATCTTTTAGTCCCATCTATTTTTTTTATTTAATTAAGTTAATTTTTTTTTTTTTTAAATAGTCAACTTTTAAGAATGGCCGTTTTGCATGTATAGTATACATATGTATGTATACGGCATATCACATATGTATGTAGTTCTAAGTTAAGTACTGATTTTTCAAAAATGTGTATTAATTTGAAATAGAAATGCACATCATTATTAAGAATAGTCAAATATCTTTCTGTTAATGTTATTTTCTTGTAAAAATATTAATATTTTGTATGAAAAATTTCAACTTGTAAAAATTGCCAATTGCATGTGCAGAGTACATGTACGGCATTTCACATACTTGTAAGTCAAGTATAATCATTTTGAAAATTTTCGAAAATTTCAAATAAAAATGGATTCTATTAGAAAGATTAATAAATTATCTTTCAGTCCATTATATTTTTTTTTTTAATTTAATAATTTTTATGAAATTTTCGAATTTTTGAAAATTGCCTTATTGTACATGCACAGTACATACTCGTATACGGCATTTCACATAGCATAAATATTTTGAGAATTATCCAAAATGTTAAACAAAAATGGATGCTATTAGAAAGAATAATCAATTATCTTCCAGTCCATTATATTTTTTTTAAATTTAATAAATATTTTTTATGAAATTTTCGAAGCTTTGAAAATTGCCTTATTGCTTGTGCAGAGTACATATACGACATTTCACATAGTTGTAAGGTATAAATTTTACAAAACAGCGAAATAATTACAAATTTAAAGCAATATTATTAGAAATAACCTTCAATTATCTTTCTGTTCAAGTGATTATCTTTTAAAAATATTTAAATTTTGTATGCAAATTTTCTACTTTTGATTTATAACTTTATTTTCTTTTTTCTTATGTTTTTAGCAATATTTACTGGATCATATGGCCATTGCAGGTCGAAGGATGACGTTCCTTGGGGCAGAATAGATATAAGTTATATAAGTAGATATAGAAATAAATTCTTTAAAACAAAAATGTATGTATATACATACATACATATATACTATTTAATGTTAGTTTAGAAATTATTAATAATTAATTTAAGCTTAAACATTGTAATTTGATTAGAATTGTAAAATAAAATACTTTAATTTAAAAAAAATTTTGATTTAAAAATTATTTTTTTTGTCCATGGGTAACGGTTAGCTAATCTGTCATATGACCGGTAAAATGACTGTCAACGCGCTTGCCAAAGAGAGACATGCTTTGAACACTTTGGAGACAAGAAGCGACAGGCAACATCTGTCAAATATTAAAATACACACGTTCTTATGGGCAGTTGTTTAGACAACAGCACGACTTCACGGCAGCAGGCTTGCAGTTGTCGTTGTCGCCAAATTAAAACCATTTATAATTTTACCGACGACAATGAGCAGCTGTAGTGGTGCCATTATTATGTGAAATGTTTAATTGTTCAAGGTTTTAACAAGTCTTACTTACCCTACAAGAACAGTGCCGGTCAATTTACCGTACATCTGATGGTCAGTGGCTGAAACAATTTTGCTATTAGTTTCTTAGGGCCACTATGTAAATACTGATGTCAACAAATGTGTACGTGTGATATTGTATTTCACTCTAACACATTAATATTACCGAATAAACATACATATAGCTCTACTGCTCACTCTCGTTCTTTTTAATGGGTCAATGCTCCCCATAAAATCATCAGTACTGAAAATGTTCCTTTATTCCTACATCAAATGATATTTCTTTTCTTTGTTTGATTAAATAATCATGATAAAAAATAAAATATTTTTTTGATGTACAATTTTTTGCGCAGAACTGCTTTCTGCGTAAGCCTCCTTCGTCCGTCCTGAAAAAAATATCGCTGACCAGACAAACTACGGCTACTCCATCAGTATTTTTGCGCAGAGCTCTTTCATGTTTTATATTAGATTAAGAAATCTTCTTTTCTTTGTAATTAGCATTTAGAAACGCAATTTTTTTTATTTAAAACTTATCTTTTATTAAAACACGACGATTTAAAAGTTTTCGCAACTATACACTTCAGAATACCTATGAATTAACGTATGTTTCTTTCTCGCATATGCGAAATTAGCCTAAATGGTAATTGTCTCTTTCGTGCAACTATAAATGGCAACTATTTTACAGGTCATCTAACGGTCAGTAAAGTTAAACATGAAAACTTCGTTGTTTCATTCTCGCATATACATATGCAACCATAGTAACCGTAGCGAGTCACGAGTGTCTATTTTTGGCAAGCACCATGGCAGTCATTTTACCGGTAAGCTGACAGTCTGTGCTGATTTTATGAATGAGAGTGGATTGGTAATTCTGTCAGCATGTTCTTCTAGGGTTATTTAACCAACAAAGGCATGAAATAGCTCTGATATTTAATATGTAATAACAATTGATCATTTGAAACAAATGAATCGACCTTTTTATTTATTATTTGCACAAAAAAATTTCACGTTGAACAAAATATTTTAATTATATAGAAGTGAAATATTTTAATGTGGCAACAACAAATGAGCTGTTGGATATGGCCAAGGTGGTGGAAAGCGTATATAACCCGACATCTCCTTAGAAAATAGCTGATGGTCTAAAATAGATGTCAGAAAATATATTGTCAATAGATACCGCTTATTTCTTCATGTCAGCCATTTATGTCAGCGTTTATGTCTTGGCATCTATTGTATGAAATAAGCTGTCACTTGTGGTGTTTGACAGCTAATTTTTTTATTTGGCTGTAAATTTTGTGGGTTCAACATCGAAGATATTTTCATTCAGAAGCCAAAACTGAGTGGTTTTCTATTGCATTTATTAATGTTTACATATTTGGGAGGAAAGAAAACATATTTCTTGTATTATTTTCAGCATATTTGAGCTTTATTAAACGAACTTACTTGTTCGACGCCATCTTACAAATGTTTATGTCAACACATCAAACTACCCACACATTAAAATTGATAAAACATTAGGTCCGTTCTTTATCTCCCAGAAATAGTCCGAAGTAGTCAGATTTAGTCCAAAAAGCGTTCCTTAACTTGAAAATCCTGTAGATGGGAGCAAAACTGAGAGAGTAAAATGTGATTCTCTTTTGTCAGAAGTTGCAAGACTTAGTCCGAAGAATTTTTGCTGGCAAAATCTTGAAAAGTGTCAAACTCAACTGACAGCTGACTTGTGTTAGAAAATATGAATACACAAAAAGTCAAAATAATCTAAAAACCTTTAAACGTACGTAAATTGAAATGGAAGGTGGCAAGAAAACAATCTCTTTATCGGTTTCTCTTTCGTATGTCATTCGTGGTTTGGAATATCGCCACAATACATTTGTCAATATTTCTTGCAGATTAGTGATGAAAGAGTTGGTGCTTCTGGTGCCAATTTGAATGCGCAAGAATGTTCCTGGTATACATTTAACATTATTCGGTAAATTATTCATTTTTATTTTTGAAAAGGTACCAAAGCTGCACAACGATCAAAACAAAACCTAGAAGGCATCAGTGCACAGTATATATGTACAGTACACAACCTTTTCGATAAATTATCGGAAAAATTCACCTCCCAAAAGGACTTGGGTTTCGTGTTACTCGTTTTAACGAAACAAATCTTTTAACAGGGTCTTGTGCAGCAAGGAACGACACAAGTTTTATTTTACTCATTAATAAATAAAAAAAAGCGCGTATAGAACAAACTCCCAGCTTGAACTACTTCATTAAAGATATTTTATTATTGTAATTGCTGAAGTGAAGACCACACACAAAGCTCGTGAACGTTAAACTCCATACAATTCTGTCGAGACTTTATCCATGCTGTATAAAGTTCGAAGAAATATCTTTACAAAAACCGTTGACGATGCGAGTTGAGCTAATTAGTAGTTCCAAAACTAATATTCTGTTGCATATGGTTTCTTTTAAATTTTCAATTTGTTTTCTCATGGATCTTCAAATGTTGCTAAAGGTTATATACATGTTATTTTTTTTTGTCATAATTTGAATGAAAATTAATTCTCAAAAATATTAACTGCTGGAATTTTAACTGGATATTTAAAACCGGCGCTTAGATAGCAACTCAGACTTACTCGCACACAGGTTGAGTTCAACATTAAATGTAATATATTCATTAATTTATTTGTTCTAATATATATTTAATTGTTTATGAAGTCAATGAACTTAAATTCTCACAGACTATACGTTAATTTTCAAAGGCGTTATTCATACATAGGATTTTGACCCTATAGTTGCATGCAAAATATACAATACATTTTTCGGTGATATTTATTATACAAGTATATATTTTAATATGCGAATGCTTATCATTTTTTATATATTTTCTGTTCTACAAATGTTTGTTCATTTTTCTGTTGGCCTAGTAAATGTTAATATTTTTTTATAATTTTATTGAGCTCAAGGCCAGTTTCTGATTAAATTTTTCAACCGGAAAAGAATGTAAACACATTTTCGAAGGAAAATGATACCTGACAAATCACTTTTGATCCCCAGTATATACATATGTATATCCCGTAAGTATTTATATACTTTGCAGGCTGCGTGGTTCGAAATATATATAGACAATAAAATATATATAATTAATGCTTAGCAATAATAGTGACATTTTCATTAAAAATAAAACAAGTAAAGAGAAGGTAAGTAAGAAGGGAAATGCTACAATGTTTATTGACGGTATTGCGATCCATATCCATGGATTTAAAATTTTTTAATTATTTTGCAATCCTTAATCTTATCCATAAATATTGCATGCTACACGATCAAGAAATAACACGATACTTGCATCACGTCAATAAATACTGAACGTGTGACAATGCCCAATGGTAGAAAACTGCTCGCAGCATCGTGATGTGTATGTATGTATTGTTACGTTTTTACCCTGAAACGCCGATGATTTCCAAAATCCTTCAGGTTCAACCACTGGATTGTTAAATAAAACACGCTCGGATTTCCTTAATGCTTACTTTATTTTTTTACAAATAATTGACAACACTTAACAACGCTATTTAATTCACGGATACTTGTACTTGCGCACTCGCAACTTTAAAACACTTAGCTTACAACTTTACAACTTTACTCTTCAAGGTTTAATTACAAACTGAATTACCTAACGGCGTGGCAACGCCTTTTTATACTCCGAGCTGCGTACACTGTGGCAGCTCTAGAACATTATCGATCTTTATCGAAAGTTCTCGATTGCGATTGTTCTATTTACTTTTTCTCGACGTCTCTATCTCTTTCTCGGTTTCTCTTTCGTATGTCATTCGTGTTTTGGAATATCGCCACACTGCCCTCCACCTAAGTCTGATCGTCCCGATCAGACACACTAACTGTTCCAAATGACGCAAGCCTTTCCAACTGAACTACCTTCATTTTGTTCCTAGGTCTCCCAACTGTCTGGATTCGATAAACCACGTCATTTTGCCGTTTTATGACCTTGTACGGACCTTCCCAGTTGCACTGCAATTTTGGGGACAAACCTTTCTTTCGTTGTGGATTATACAACAGCACCAAATCTCCTTCGTGGAATCCTTCAGAATTCATTGCCTTGTCATACCTGGCTTTCATCTTATCACTCATAATTTGTGTACGCTGCCTAACAAGATCATGCACTTCTCGCAACTCCTCCTCCAGGGTGTTGGACGTTTCCCTACCATTCTTGCGCGCATCACCAAACTTTGGATAGCTTGGTAACCGAAGTTCACTGCCAAAAATTACCTTTGCTGGACTTTTATCCGTTGTTTCGTGTACTGCTGACCTACTCCCTAATTTACTTGTAGGAAATGGTTTGGACACATTCGTCGTAATACGCTTAAACTTTGTCTGACCATGACTTCGTGATTTCGGTGCCTTAGATGCATCACACCCCGTGCATTTGCCGATCCACTCTGCTACCGATCGTCGACATCTAACCCAATAGAACTTCTGTTTGATTCTCTCCATGGTCTTCGTGATTCCCAAGTGTCCTCTACTCGGTCCATTGTGGAATTCTTTGAGAACATCGGGAATTCTTAACCTTGGGACAACTATGAGATTTCGAGAAAATTGGCCATCCCCGCTCTCCCAAGTCCTATACAAACATCCAGATATTAACCTTAATCTGTTCCATTGCGCCCAATACGCCTTTGCGATTGAACTTTCCGCTGCCATTTGTTCTTTGGTTGGCCGTGTACCCATGTACAACCCATGCATTACAACTCTCAAATGCCGATCTTTCTGCTGGCACTTCCTCAATTGGTTTACTTCCCACTTATCCGCAGGGTTCGCTTCCGATCTGCGACAGCTAAAAGCCCGCTCAGAACTACCTTCCAAGACCACTTGCTTACTGCTGAATAGGCTGTCATGCCCAAAGCGAAGTGGTACTTTCACGTTGTTATTCGTCATCATCCGTTTGCCCAAGTCGATGTTCATTCCCTGACTCATTAGGAAGTCCATACCCAATATGACTTCGTCGAAAATATCCGCCACGATAAACTTGTGTACTACTATCACATTCCCAATCGCAACTTTGCAGATTACTTCTCCTATAACTCGCGTGTCCTCACCAGTTACTGTCCTCAACTTTGCTCCAGATAAGGATCCAACCTCCTTTGTGACCAAATCAGACCGAATGATGGAATGGGATGCTCCCGTATCCACACTTAGTACTCGCTTATGTCCGTCCACATACCCGCAAACAGTGATGTTGTTTGCTGTCCTGCCAATTCGAGGCATATAGATTCTAGGGCATTCAATTGCAGGAGCCAGCCTACGCCCTCTCTGGCTGGCTCGTTTTAGTTTAACGACTGGTTAGGAATCTGTTCGTCTTCTGTCTTACACTCGCGTGCAAAATGGCCAGCTTCTCCGCATCTGAAGCATTTTCCAGTGCCAATCTCTTTTCCTGTTGAATCAGGACTGATTTTACCTGCGATCGCCTTAAGTGTTTTAAGCATTTCATTCATAACCTCCGGTGATTCTACTTCTACTCGGTGTGCTTTATATGCTGGACCACTTAAGAGCGCTGCTGTTTCCTGGGTTTGGGCATATGAGACAGTTTCAGCAAACGTTGTTCTCGGATTCGCATATGTTGCTCTCTTGGTATATGTGTCTCGTATTCCATTGACAAACTTCTGCATTTTTACTCTTTCGAGGTATTCTCCAGATGTATCTCCAAAAGCCAAATGAGGCAACCTCTCAATTTCGGAAGCAAATTCTTGCAAAGTCTCGTTTGTTTTCTGGAAGCGATTCTCCAGCTCCATCTGGTAAATTTGTCTCCTATGCTTGCTACCGTAACGTCTTTCTACGGCACCCATTAACGCATCGTAGTTATCCCTTTCACGCTCGGGAACAGTTTGTAGGATCTCAGCTGCCGGTCCTTTTAGTGCTACGAATAGTGCGGCAGTCTTGTCTTCCATGCTCCAATTGTTTGCTGAAGCCGTCTTTTCAAATTGGAGCTTGAAAACCTGGAAAGGAATTGTTCCATCAAAAGATGGAGTTTTTACCTTGGGCGCGTTCGTCAGAGTAGCTGTACGATTCAGCTGCAAGTTACAAAGACGACCCTCAATCTCATCTAACTTGGCCTCAACTGAATCCTGCCGCTCCTCTAGCTTATCCTGTTTTTCTTTAAGTACTGCGTTATTTTTTATTAAATTTTCCTTAAGCGATGATATTTCCGACGACACCTGTGATGACATTTGCGAAATACTTGCCAACAACATGTTCATGTCCAAGGCTGAGGATGATGCACTCGCTCCCTTCTCCTGTTCTTCAACCACCATGCGCTTGTCCTCTGTATCCTCAGGTTTACCCTGGAACTCGTAGTTGCCAACTTCAACTCCTTCCTGCTCCATAGCTTCCCACAAGCGTGATACCAATTCAGCTTTTCTCCCAGAAGTTGCTAAATTACGTTTTTCCAGCTCCTGCTTGAGCTCTTCAATCTTCAGATCCCGAATCTTTGTCATTTTCTCCGCTATTATCCTTTAGGATTTATTTAACAATCCCACTTCTGACACCAATTGTTACGTTTTTACCCTGAAACGCCGATGATTTCCAAAATCCTTCAGGTTCGACCACTGGATTGTTAAATAAAACACGCTCGGATTTCCTTAATGCTTACTTTATTTGTTTACAAATAATTGACAACACTTAACAACGCTATTTAATTCACGGATATTTGTACTTGCGCACTCGCAACTTTAAAACACTTAGCTTACAACTTTACAACTTTACTCTTCAAGGTTTAATTACAAACTGAATTACCTAACGGCGTGGCAACGCCTTTTTATACTCCGAGCTGCGTACACTGTGGCAGCTCTAGAACATTATCGATCGTTATCGAAAGTTCTCGATTGCGATTGTTCTATTTACTTTTTCTCGACGTCTCTATCTCTTTCTCGGTTTCTCTTTCGTATGTCATTCGTGTTTTGGAATATCGCCACAATATCTTTCTCGGTTTCTCTTTCGTATGTCATTCGTGTTTTGGAATATCGCCACAGTATATACATATTTATTTACGTTTCTAAAAATCTATGCACTTTTAAATTTTGTATTTTTGTACATACATTCCAATTTGCTAACAAATAAATATAAATATTTGACCATTCCTGTAATACGAATTACTTTTCTTTTGCGGCAGTTGCGTCCACAGGAATCTTCACCATGAACATTGAGCTACACATAATTCGATGTTAATTCTAAGATCTTGAAGTATCAAAATTTCTTCGCAGCTGTTTTATTGGCCCTGAAATTATAAAAAGTAGCTTTCTAGGAATACTCTGCTTCAATTTATAGCTGTAGTTTCGCTTGCGCTCCTTGCCAGACATTTATTTCCTTGCAGTAAATTTAAAAATGCTTCAGTTATAAGGAAATTAAAATATTTATTAACAGAAAATACCTGCTTTTGTTTACAAATTTAACCAAAACGAATGAATGACATGAAGAAGAACACTTCCACGACAGTCGGTTCTACTCCACCGAAGTGACTCGGATTTTATCCGACCAAGGACTGTTGTTTCGGCGACCTAACCCCACTTAGGCTGCCGGACACCCCCAATCTTATCTACTCTTGCTTGCAATACCTTGCAGCAGGATTGCTACTCATACTTCTGGCCAGGGCGGGCGTCGAGCCTAACCCTGGTCCAGAAACCTCTTTCTGCTGCTTCTGCCAGAGAAGGCTCCGTTGAACGAATTCCCACGCATCAACGCACCCACCTGCCTCCACGGCTCCCCGGAGCTCACAGCAACACCTAACCTCCCCACCCACCCCTCGCTCCACCACACGTGACGCCAACCAACAACTACTGGTTGCCCCCACCATCTGTTGTGTATGCCGGGCCAGAGTGCACCGGAATGCCTGCTCGGTCAGGTGTAACGCCTGCCAGGGCTGGTGCCACTTCCAGGCGTGCTCTGGCCTTCGCACCACAAGGGACTGGTCTGAGAGCTTCACCGCTCCCTGCTGCCACAACATCCCCCCGATAGTGTCATTTACGACACCGCCCACATACACTGTTGGGCCTTCACCACCACAGCGGGGTGCGCAGTCGGGATGGGCTGGCCCTCGGATCCAGTCCCTCACCCCCTCAACGCGACGACTCTACCGAGACTGACGAGACTCTTACAGTTCAACTGCAACGGACTCTCGAGCAAGATCTCGAAGGTGGTTGTGTAGTGTTTGTGGGTGCAGGGACCTCTCAATGTTAAAGCAGGTTTGGGTATTCTCTTAGCTCTCCAGCCGCATTTGTCCGAGCATTAAAATGCACGATGATTCTCATCAATAAAACTCGCGTATTGAATCTTAGGATAAGAATGCTTTATTATGGCTCAACGCCGTCTTTTATATGCTTACAATCTAAATGCTTCTTTCTATGGGCAACCAATCAAATCATTGATTGCTATCCATTTCCTCTATTTGTATATTTCTTACATCTAATTGGTTGGGCACACTACACCATAAACATAATCATTTACTGTGAAATTTGCTTTATTCACTTTTGATTGCTTCTGTCTAGCTCTTAATTTGCATTCATTCAGGTTTATAGCAGCATTGTCGTGTACATGTTTTAGTTTTATCTTCAGTTCATTCATATAGTTGTCTATGTCATATACTTTTTCTTTAGCGCTTATTATGTCATTTGGCAATCCACATATGTAGCTTGCCAATCACGAGCTCAAAGGGTGAATACTTTGTTGATGTGTGGGGTGTCGAGTTGTAGTAGTACATGTAGTATGGTATGAGCTCGTCCCAGTCATCTGTATTCTTAAGTGTCATTAAATATTCATTTAATACCCTATGATTGCGTTCAATTGAACCTAATGTCTCATGGTGGTATGGAGTTGAATTTACTTTGTTGATTTATAATTGTTTACATATGTTTTTCAGCAGCTCATTGGTAAATTCTGTGCCCTTGTCAGTTTTTATTTTTCGCATACACCCATATTTCAAAATAAATTGTTCTACGATTGCCTTTGCGACAGTTACTGCATCTTTTGTTCCAAGTGGTATTATGACAATAAATTTCGTTAGCTCACATTGCAAAGTCAGCATGTAGCGGAAATTTTTGGAAGGTTGAAGCGGTCCGACTGTGTCAATCACTATTTCATCAAACGATGTTGTTGGTGTATCAGTAATACTGTATTCCTCTTTTGTATATCGAGTTACTTTCGCTTTTGCGCATTGCTTACAGTTGCTAATATATTTTATTATCATTTGTCTCATGTTTTTCCAAATGTATTTCTGCTTAAGCTTTGCTAGCATTCTTCTTATGCCGCTGTGGTCACCATGAATTGAGTTGTGGTAGTCTTTTATTAATTCTTGCATTACCTTTTGTCATTCAATTCTTCTGGGAGGTTCATATAAAATTATATCAAGACATTCATTTATGTTTCTATCTCTTTGTAGCGTATTAAATGCAATTTTAAATTCATTTATGTTTATATTGTCAAATACTTTGCAATTCTTTGCAAGTGATAGCTTTTTGATGCCTAGATTGCTGGCCTCGAACAATAGCTTCTTGAGAATCATTTCAATTTTTGATAAGGAATTATCACTATATTGCACAATTAGGTCATTCTTTGCTACTGTGACTTTAATATTGTTGGGCTTCATACTTTCATCCTTCTTGTATTTGAAGTTAAGTCGTTTTACACGCATTATATTGGAAATAGATGTACATTCCCAAATATGTAGGTGATCATTCTCCATATTTGATTTTAAGGTTCCCGTGTTTTGCGATTTCCTCTTTTCTTTTTGCCCTTTGCTTGAATTTTGATTATTTTTCATCATTGCCCTCGTTACAATGTTTACGCTTTGTTTTGGAATCATTTCTTTTAGCTTTTTTATGTTAAGCTGAATTCGCGATAATGCATCAGCATTAGTGTTAATTTTTCCTTGCTTATAGATTATGTCAAAATCGTAGTCCATCAAATCGACTCTTATTCTAGTCATTTTGGATGAAGGATTACTATGTTTGAACAAGCTTCCCAGTGGTCTGTGATCTGTGTATACGGTGAACTTTGTGCCGTCAGATAAGGCCTAAAATGGTTTATACCCAATTGAATTGCTAGTAACTCTTTTTCGATTACTGGTTTATTCAATTCATATTTGTTTAGGGATTTGCTTGCATATGCAATAGGTTTATCTTTTCCAATTTCACCTTGCGATAGTACCGCTCCTAGCGCAAAATTGGAAGCATCAGTTGTAAGTATAAATCGTTTCGAGAAATCTGGATAACGAAGTATTGGTGGTGAGAGTAATTTGTATTTCAATGTGTGAAAAGCTTTGTCGCACTCATTGTTCCAATTGAATAGTTGATTTTTCTTTAGTAGCTGATTTAGTGGTTGTGCTATTTCAGCAAAGTTTTTTATAAATCGCCTGTAGTAATTACAAAATGCTACAAATCTTCTAACTTCATCTGCATTACTGGGCTTTGGATAATATTTTACTACGTTATGTTTGCTGGGGTCAGTTGTTACGCCTTTGTCAGTGATTAAATGTCCTAAGTATGTGACTTCTGTTTTTATGAATTTGCATTTTGCCGGATTTAGTTTTAAATTGTGTACACTTAGTCTTGCTAAAACTTTTTCTAAGTTCCGGTTGTGCTCTTGTAAGCTCTTCCCAAATACTATTACGTCGTCTACATAGAGAAAAGCTGATTCACTGAGCCCACTGAGTGCAATTGATAACATTCTTTGGAAGCTGTTTGTTGAGATTTTTAATCCAAATGGTAACCTTTTAAACTGGTAGTGACCCTTGTTGGTCGAAAATGCTGTGAGTTTCCTGGAGATATTGTCTAATGGGATTTGGTGGAATGAACTCGTCATATCCAATGTGCTGAAATAACGCGCTCCTCTGAGTTTGTCCAAAATGTCATCCAAGCGGGTTAATGGAAATTTATCGTCTACGATTTTTTTATTCAATGTTCGGAAATCTACCACTAATCGCCACTTCTTTTCTTCTGTATTACCCTTCTTCGAGACGAGTAGCAGAGGTGAGTTATAAGGACTGACGGAATGTTAAATGACATCATCCTTTAGTAATTTATCAACTTCTTTTTCTATCACCAGCAGCTGTGTGTGTGGTAATCTGTAGTTTTTAATGTATACAGGTGTTCTATCCGTCAGCTCAATGCATTGTTCATAGAAATTGTTGACGGTTAAAGCTTCTTCTTCAATATGAAATATATGCTGATATTTCTTGCAGATTTCTAATATTGCATTTGTGCTATCGCTTGCCACGTTGTCTAATGCTAATTCATCTTTTACTTTCATGAATTTTTTGTTATTATTGTTATAATTATTATTTTCTCCATAATTGTAATAATTTATTCTCTTATGTTGGTTTCTAGTTGTTTTTAAATCATCTAGGCGCATGTACATAGGTAATGTGATTTGTCCTTCCTTTAATTCTAATGTTATAACATTCGTCTCGTAATCAATTTTACACTTATATTTTATTAGGAAGTCTCTGCCTAAAACTCCATCTGCTTCTAGGTTATTTATTTGTTTTAAAATATAGAATTTGTTCTTTATTTTACTGTCTTGGCAATTAATGTCAATTTCCACAGATTTGTATGCAGTTATGGTACGATTCACAATGCCATTTATTTTGCAATTTGTGTTTACTTTTTTGGAATTTACTGGTACTGCTTTTTCTTTTATTATTGAGATATCGGCTCCAGAATCTACCAGCAGAGTTACTATTTCCGTTTCTAGTTTTGCTTTTATGAAATTTGTAGAGTTACCTTCTCCTAAGAATCCTATAGTCTTTGGTTTTGTTGTCCCGAGTCCTGTCGGCTCGGGATGTATGCGTTTCCCTGAACATATTGTCTATTTTGATTGTTCCTGTAATTGTTGGTTCTTCTTGGTTGGTTGTTTTGTCTGTCTCTAACGTAGCTATGATTATTGTTATTATTGTTTTGTCTGTTAAAATTGCTGTAATTTCTGTTATTAGTGAAATTCTGTCTATCGCTAGTGTTACACAGTGTTACAAAATGGAAAAAATTGAATGAACTTTTAAAGTGACATATTGGAAATTGTTCACCTGGTCGAATATAACTCAAAACGGTTTTTGGAAAATTTGTAACACCCTCAAAATCTTGCTTTACCGTTAAAAAACCGTTCTTCGGAAGTGTACGCGCTAATCTTTTTATTACTTGGCCATTTCTTTACCGATTTTCAATATGAAATATGTTTTGGAAAGGTAAGGATTATACCTTTAAATTGAGCTAGCGTGTTGTAAGTTTTCATCGGGTAAACTTGGAAAATTTGTTTTTTCTTAAAATTTTTCTACTTTGACCGCATTTTATTGCAGTATTTTACTAAAAATATATCAAGTATGAGGAATTATTTTGAAAGTACATTCATGTCCATGTTTTGAGTGCTCATGCAATGAAATCGGACAATAATTGACGAAATTAAATTTTTTCTGCTAATAAATAAATTTACCTTGCGAAAAGTTTTTATTTTTTTTTATTTTTCTACTTTGACCGCATTTCATTGCGTTATTTTACTAGAAACATAGCAAGTATGAGGAATTATTTTAAACACATTCATTTCCAAAAATTTTGAGTGGTCATCTAATAAATTTACGCCGTCAATTCAACCTTGCGACCGCTTCGCAATTATATTGTGTAATAAGTGTGGTAAAATGTGTGATAGGCGCAACAAATTTTGTTACGCCTGCGGTCTATTTGTTGATAAGAAATATCGGTTCGATTTAAGAACAAATAAAGCTGTGGTTGAAGCGTTCAACCTCTTTTTCAGTTGCTCATACGTGGAAAGTGCTTGGTATGAACCCGAATATATTTGTTCGATGTGCTGTACAACATTAAAACAATGGAAAACCGGTAAATGCGATGACCAGCGTCTGCCGTTTGTGACTCCTATGGCTTGGCATTATCAAATATATCACAAGCCGGAGGATTGCTACTTTTGCCAAACAAAAATCACTGGTCACCACTATAAAAGTCGCCACCTCATAGAATATGCCAATATGTTGACTGTATCGAAACCGATTCCAAGAGGAAAACAAGATTAGCGAACTAAAGACAAAAATCCAGCTACATTTCCTGATTCAAGCCACAAATCTTCTAATGAGGTAAATGACGAATCGTACCTTCCAACCAAAGCAATAGAAACGGAACGTCATTTCGTGTCAAATCACGATTATTGTGATCTTGTGCGGGATATGGATCTGTCTATAAGACAGACAGAGATTGTGGCCTCCAGATTAAAGCAGTGGAATATAGTAGACAGTAACTTTAAAGTAACGTCTGCACGAGACAGAGACCTATCTTCGATCGAACACATTTTCAAAGCTGATGACACCAATAACAAACTAGTTTATTGCTTTGATGTGGATGAATTGTTTGCTGCACTCGATCACGTGCACTGTCCACAAGATTGGCGATTATTTCTAGACGGTTCTTGCAAAAGTAAGTATTTAATGTGTTATGAGTGTGAGAGAACTAAATTTGAATAAAATTTATCAATTCATTTTCAATTGACTAACATCGTAGGTCTGAAAGCAGTATTGCTGCACAACCGAAATGAATTGCCATCAGTTCCAGTGGCATACGCTACTGATATGAAAGAGACTTATCAAACGATGGAAAAAATTCTACGATTGCTTAAATACAATAAATTTCGCTGGCAGATTGTCTCGGACCTTAAAGTCCTGACAATTCTACTTGGAATGCAAAGTGGCTACACTAAATATCCTTGTTACTTTTGTGAATGGGACATTCGTGCCAAAAATCATTACAAGTGTAACATATGCCGAAACTTTCTTGGAAACACGAGAAGTTCAAATTACGTTGAGGTGGTCCATGAATTTTTGGAAGCTTATGGAGAAATGGGATGCAACATGTCTATAAAAATTCACTTTTTGCATTCTCATTTGGAATTTTTCCCGGATAATCTTGGTCAATTCAGCGACGAACAAGGTGAAAGATTTCACCAAGAAATCTCCAACAGTTTACAGGAAAGAACCAAGTTAGGATGATAGCTAATTACTGCTGGTCACTCAAACGTGAAACAGATGACTCGTCTTATAAACGCAGAAGATCAAGCAAACATTTTTAGCTATAAAGTTATTTAGCATTTTAATGATTAATTTTTTTTATTTTCAGTCACAATAAAAATTTGAAGTTGAAAGATAATCAAAAGGTATGAATTTTAAATATGGTCATCATCTAAAATAATTTAAATAGTAATAACTCTGTCAATTTCCAACCGATTTTCGATTGAAATAGCTTAATCGATGCAGTATTAAATTCACTTTGATAGGTACCTTTTTGAATTAAGACTATCGTAAAATCGTAGTCAAAGTTTCAAAATTAATTTTTTTTTATTAAGTTACGATTTTTTTTCTCTGTAGCTTCGTCAGTTCTCGTTTGATTTTGATGAGTTATACGCCATTAAAATAGTGATTTGTCACCATTCAAAATATATAAACAACTTTTGAATCGGATGAAAATTCGCAAAGATATTGATGATTGACTAGCGAATAACCTTAAAAACAGTTTTTTGGCCCTAAAATGAGATTTTGGGGGTGTTTCGCAAATTTCAAGTATACAGTTTTTCTTAGTTTTATAAGGCCTAACGCCTAGGCTAGGTCTCTTTCAAAGTTCATTTTCAGTGTTACACAGTGTTATTGAAGCGCATACCCCTATTTGCTTGATACGGAGTTACTTCACTTGCAATGTGAATGGCTTTTTCCAGTTTTTTTGGTCTCGCAGCTGTTATTATTGATTTATATGGTTCAGCTAAGCCATTTTTGAATGCGGTTAAACCAATTTGGTCGTTCAATCTAACAATTATTTTCCTGCTTTCGTTCCCTTCTTCAGCTATCTGTAACTCATTTAGAGAAGCTATTAGGTCTTGTATGCGGGAAGCAAAAGTGAAGACCGATTGAAAACCTTGCGAACTTTTAGCAATTTCTGCATGAACCCTCGAAGCTGTTTTGTTCGATCGGAATGCGTATTTTAGTGCTGATTCTAGTGCCTCAAAGCTGTCCGGTGTAGCTTCCGTTACAATTTTATTTTTTACGTTTTCTGACAATTTTGTTGCTAAAATGAATTTGATTAGTGTAGTCTTCTGTATATCTTGTGTGAGAGTGTCATGGTAGAACTTAACTAGCCCTAGGATATTGTTGAGTTCCTTGTATTCCCCTTTGAAGGTTGGGATTACCTTCGCAGCTGTTACTAAATCAAAAGTTGACATTGTTTTAGAGCTTGTTTCCTCGGATATTTGTGACCCTTCTTTCACAATTAAGTACTTTTCTATTTTCGTTTTTAATTCCTGAAATTTTTCATTCAGAATTGTCAAGTCTTTGGAGTGTACGGTTTGCACAATGATGTTCCAGCTATTTGCTATTAATGCTTGCGCATTATTTACGTAAGCTTGTGTGTGACTTCTATTAGGACTTTTTTTTAGTTTACTTAGTAGTTCCTCTAGTACTTTGAATTCCATTTATTTTATATTTAATATATATATATAATTTATTCATTTTAAGTTGTGCTTATTTTACGATATGCTTGTTTTTTTAGGTACTTCTTATAATAATAATTAATTTTTGCTAATAATAGAATTATTAAAATTATGCAGTTTATGTATAACAAATTTTTTGTGTCCTCATTTTCGCCTTTTATTGTCGCACCTGCTGCTGCTGCGTTATTGTTGTTGTTTATTATTTCTTCTTTCGATGGAGTTCCACCCATCCTGACGCAATTTCTCTATTTCTTTAATCAGGTTTCGTTTTTGTTGGCCTTGGCTAATATTTATTACTCTTTGTAGATCGGCACACTTCTTTTGATGTTGCCTTTTCTTTCCACCACGTTTTTTTGGCTTAAATATTGTTGGCTGTCTAAATTCTTGCAGTTTCAGGCTTTGGATTTGTTGCCTTTGCCGGTACTGCTCTAAAGTAATTGGTTTGGGTCCAGCTGACTTCGGAGTTGGTATATACTCTGGATATTCTTTTATCGGAGTTTTTACAATATATTCTTCGTCTACCATCGTCCTAAACTATCAGTGGTTCCTAAGTTCGGTTTGCAGGATCGCCATGTAGTGTTTGTGGGTGCAGGGACCTCTCAATGTTAAAGCAGGTTTGAGTATTATCTTAGCTCTCCAGCCGCATTTGTCCGAGCATTAAAATGCACGATGATTCTCATAAATAAAACTCGCGTATTGAATCTTAGGATAGGATGCTTTATTATGGCTCAACGCCGTCTTTTATATGCTTACAATCTAAATGCTTTTTTCTATGGGCAACCAATTAAATCATTGATTGCTATCCATTTCCTCTATTTGTATATTTCTTACATCTAATTGCTTACTTGCTATATCTACTATATCATAAGTGTCATGTGCACTGACCCACATCTGCTCGGTAACCTGATCTTGCGTTTCTAATAGCAAGCATCGAGTGTACCTAATGTGGTGCCGTACGATGAACCGTCGTGTGTGCGGTCACATGTGCTTTGCATGTGTCATCACTGCTTGTGATTATGCCACACACGATTACCATTGCAAACGCGCCGACTCAGCAATATGCAGCGTATGTGCTGAAGTGGTTGGGCACACTAGAGTTGCCTTCATGGCTCGGCACGGGCTGTTAATAGCTGCGGCCCAAGAAACTAACCTACGTCGCAGCTCAACTTTAACGAGCTGCGATGGCTACAATCTGCTTCGTAAAGATCGCCAGCGAGACAATGGTGGGGGCCTAGCCTTTATATTACACAACACCGTGCAGTATCGTCGCATCGATGTAGACATCGACCCAAGGGACAGCACCCTAGAATGTCAAGGGATTGCTGTCCGGTCAGGCGATGTCGAGCTCGAAATATTTTATATTTATATACCCCCTGTCTCCTGCTGCCCGGCTGGATATCACCCTGACATAAGTGAGCTCCTCAGTGGTGAAAACCGATTGGTAGTCGAAATCTTCAACGCGCATCACGATCTTTGGTTCTCAAGCCTACCAAACGATCGTAGGGGAAATATTTTGGCAGACCAAATAGACGATTCGACATTCTGCACAATGAACGATGAAGCCCCCACCAGGATAATGGGTAGTTGCAGCAGCTCGCCAGATCTAACAATAGCTAGCGCGGGTCTGATAAATAGCATAACGTGGCTACCTATGCTATCGCTTGCATCAGACCACCTACTCATAATCATCTCGATTGACAGACCTGCCAACTATGTTGCCTCGGACCGCCACACCTACATCAACTTCAAAAAGTCCTGTAACCTCGGTGCTGGGGTGGGCAAACTATGGTCGACTGTGAGATCCCTGTCCAATCCGACGAGGCGTGACGACTAAACAGAAATCTCGTCGGAACCGATGCGATGCGCGAGCTATTTTAGCCGACAATTCATAATGCATCCTTCGGCCGACAAATCCAAACGGTCAGTAACCAGAAGGCTGCGCAAGCAAAAATCCAGCGCACCAATTGTCCTCTCTAGCACTGAGGTGAAGGAAGCCATCGGGAAGGCGAAAGCCTCTAAATCTATTGGCCCAGACGGGTTAAGCATGTCAATGCTGAAAAAACTGGGCACTGCGGAAGTAGCATACCTTACCACGGTCCTCAATTTGTCCCCCACCACCCTGATCATCCCAGACATCTGGAGTTGAGCAGGGTGATACCACTGCTGAAACCAGGGAAACCTGCCGACCAAGCCGAGTCCTACCAGCCGATCTCCCTGCTTTCCCCAGTGGTCAAGACACTTGAGGCCCTGCTGCTCCCGTACTTCAACCACTACCTCAGCCCGGCGAAGCATCAACATGGCTTCCGAAAAGTGCATAGCACTACAACGGCACTTAACGCCATAAACACACAAATTAATCATGGTCTCAATGGCAACCGCCCTGTGAGAGAACCGTCTTCGTGGCTCTGAACTTGTCGAAGGCCTTCGACACAGTCAACCACTCCACCTTGTTGAAGGACGTGGGGGCCTTATCTCTCCCAGCCGCGTTGAGGCGATTGACCGCGAACTACCTGTGTGGTCGTCAGGCGTCGGTGTGCTACCATGACGCAGTGTCAAAAGCGAGAAGAATAAAGCAGGGGGTACCACAGGGTGGCTTCCTATCTCCCTTACTATTTAATTTCTACATCTCGCGACTCCCCTCCTCACCAGAGGGAGTCACACTGGTCTCGTATGCCGACGACTGTACGATAATGGCTACCGGCAATGGAACTGATGGTCTGTGTTCTAAGGTGAACAGTTACCTCCCAGAACTTGCTCACTACTTCACAGGACGGAATTTGGCGCTGTCTCCTGTGAAGTCCACGGCGACCCTATTTACGTCGGACTCAGTGGTCAAGACTGAAGACTTGCCAGAACGCCGCACTCAGGACAGTGACGGGATGTCTCCTGATGACGCCTGCGGATCACCTCTATTATGAGGCTAACGTGCTCCCAGTGCAGGAGCACAATCTAATGCTCACAGAGCAGTTTCTACTGGGGTGCCATCGTTCGGGGCACCCTAATAGACTTGCTCGCGCTGGAGCCGGCACCCGGGCACATCAGGGACACCTCTCACAACTGACGGACTAGGTCCATACTTACGTATGCTTACCGCTGGACCCAAGGACGTACCGACAATCTCTGAACAGCATTCACAGGGAGTCGGTATCCAAATATATCGACACCCGCCCTGTGAATGCAGTCCCGGAAGTTCAACCACCACCTGTTTACAGGCCCGGCCAAACCCACTCAACTAACACCCCTCTCCCTGTGGTCCGACCCTGATGAAACGGCTCGTTTCCTGGATCTCTCGTTAGTTGAGCTTGACGATAATGACTGAAGGAGCCCGCCAGCCCAGTGGGGCGTAGCTAGCCGCTACAACAACAACAACAATGACATGAAGAAAAACATTCACCAACGAATAGTTTACTACCCAGGGTGGCTTTTTTTATTGTACACGTTGGTTATAGGAAAATTGTGGTGAGCCGTTGAATAATTATTGAAATATGCAAATAAAACGTCACAAAACAGTCGTCAGATATTTTCGCTATAAAATTATGGCATTAAGTAATAATTGTAAAGTGTATCGTCACTGGTTAATGCAAAGTTTATTATGAAATATCATTGCGCAACTCTGCTATAGTTTATTTTCATTATCCACCATGAAAACTCTTATCCCTGAGAAGGACTTCATCTCAGTTTTACTACTGTATATACTGTGATCAGTGTTCATATTCATTCAAATTTGAAATGAATTGAAATTTAACAATTTCTGTGGGTATGCTTGTTGGAAAATATAATACTCGTCATATATATCATGTAAAATATATTGAAATTAGTCGTAGTTACAAATACCAATATTTTCCAGAACAGAGTTTGACACCTCCATGTCAACATGTGAGTTGTTTCTTCCTCGTAAAATAAAGGTAGGTGTTTGGTTCAATTAAAACCACTTTCATATATTTTTTTTTAATTCATTCACATGTTTTGTAAAAAAGTTGGTCGCTTAGTCTTGTTTTTTCAATAAAAAAAAGTTGTAGTTATAAATATTAATTACAGACTTTATTATTTCACTAATGTTTTATTCGTTGTAATATTATTTAAATTTAGAACCATTCTGTTTAATAACTTAAAAAAATTACATATTGGCATGTGCACGATACGTGTGCGAAAATTTTCGAAGTAGTTAGCCAAGTATTATTTTTTTTTTAAATGTTTAATAATTGCCACTGGAAATTACGATTATTATAAAGAATGATAAATTATCTTCCCGTCCATTATATTTTCTTTAAAACAAATATTTTCATAAAGTTGTTAGCAAAGTATTAATTTTTCAAAAAATTTCCAATAAAAGAGAAATGCATATTATAAGATTCATGAATTATCTTCTAGTCCAATATATTTTCTATTAATTAAATTAGCATTTTTTGTAGATTGTTGAGGGATGCCATATTGCATGCCCAATATACATACATATACGGCGTTTTACATAGTTGTAAGAAATGAAGAAAATGAATATTATAAGGGATAATAATCAATTATCTTTGTCCATATTATTTGCTTGTAAAAAAAAAATATTTTTTATGAAAATTTTCAAATTTTCAAAATTGCATATATTGAATATATTTTTT
Source organism: Philophylla caesio (assembly GCA_963971545.1). Taxonomy (NCBI): domain Eukaryota; kingdom Metazoa; phylum Arthropoda; class Insecta; order Diptera; family Tephritidae; genus Philophylla; species Philophylla caesio. The sequence goes on from OZ020605.1 coordinate 6,607,697, forward strand.
TTAATTTAATAAATATATGCACGGTATTTCACATATGTAGTTGAAAGAAAAGTATAAACTTTTCAAAAATGTTCAATATTTTTAGAAGGAATAGTCAATTATCTATCTATCTATAATATTTTCTTAAATTTTTTTTTTTATTTTGTATATAAATTTTCATCTTTTGATTTATAACTATTAAATTTTTTCTTGTATGTATGTATTTGTTTTGGCCAAGTGTACCGGAACCATCAGGACTTGTAAACGCTGAAGAGTATGTTGCAATGAGACATTTAAACGCACCTGCAATCAACCTACATATATACATATGTATATCCATAAATAAAATAGAGTGAAGTAAAAAGTATGTGTATTCAATGTTTTTTTATTAAATGAAAATGTAATTATTTTAACTCACAAAAGCAAGCATACTATTTTGTGTGATATAATTAATATTAATTATTAATGTTATTAGCTATTTTTCATACTATTATCTTCAGCTTTTTAAGTTTGTCAGTAACCTATGGATAACAGGTAACGGTTAGCGCTGACCAAAAGATAACATATACAAGTGGTTAGAGGTAACAAATGACTAACCATTAGGGTATCCTATATAACTGTTATGTAATTTTGTCACTATTAGAGACTTAGGGCCAGTTTTTCAGTGCTGGTTTAATTTCAGTTTAAACTAAGTTTAGTTAAACTCCGTTTAAATATAAACTTAATTTCCTTGCACTCAATAAAATTTGTTGCAACCATAACGCAGTAGTCAGCACACAAGCTGATAAGTTAAACTTAGTTTAAACTCCGTTTAAAGTTGACTGAAAAACTGCATACTGAGTTTAAACGACAAACAGAGTTCAACTTACACTGAAAAACTGGCCCTTAGACTGCTTACTGAATTCTTGGGTATAATGAAAAACACACTGAGATTAGGAATGATAGAATACAAGATCACGCATTCCCAAAGAATTTGACATTTCTGAATTTAAGTAAACATAGAATATGAGGAGAAGGAAAAAGAAGGGAAGCTGATTTTTTGTAATAAACGTGTTTCGAAGTCGAATGTTTTTAAAATAAACGTTGTAGACAGCGGTTTGATAATAACCAAACAAATATAAACAAATATTTTGTTTTAGCCCTAATATCGATTTTTAGTTTGTTACAAGCTGCCAGAAATATCAAAAGCGGCTAAACCAAAGTAGCAGTACCCCGGAATGATTCATATGGTTCGCTGCATAGTCCACTTTGATAAACAATTATTTACATGTATTCATACAAACCGTAAGTCACTATTAAAAAAAAATTAACGAAGTGTATTCAAATATTATGTTAAGTGCGTCGAAACTGTTTCGTTCATAAACTTACGTTCGTTTCGAAGCCCGAACTTGCAATTTATTTGGAAATGCGAATTTCCTTTCGCAAGTTTGTTGTTATTGTAACGACAGCCTCTCGCTCGCTATGAATGTGTGTGTGAATCGATGTACCTACTGGATGTGAAAGAAGCTGTAATTACTATAAGCCCGCCAAAGTTGTGAAACCTTACTTACCCGGTGGTTCGATAAGGCAGTTGAGAGATAGTATGTGTATGTGTATGTGTGTGCTACCAGTCTAGAAGATGTTGGGTGCGTTTTAAGCTACATACGATAAAATAGCAGCGAAATTGCAGCCTTGTTGCTCGTTGGTACTGACACTCAGTTAAAACTCTGCTGTAACAATGCAAATTATAAATCCACAGAACGTGATGCGACAATAACTTTTGTCCTGTGAGATGGAAATGTTATAAAATATAATAATTTAAAAATGGGAGGGAAGTAGTAACAATTTTATACTAACGAATCTTACAAAAAATACTAATTAAAACCAATTCTGCTTCCATGTCAAGCTGACATCGTAGGTGTAGCTTTGTCATCGAAGTACCGTTTTTCGCATAAAAAAGTTAATAAAATCAAAAATACAAACTACCTAAAATAACATATCCTATAGAATATGTTATTTGTTTATTATATCAAATAAATAAGAATTTCGCACAACTTTTTTCTTCCGATGCCATTGCGCACAACTTGCAGTATTAATTTTTCGGTTACTTATTATGAGCAAAATGCCTGCTCGAACGGAAACACTGCAGTTGTGATTGGCATTTCGACCATAGTCGTCTTTTAGGTCAATTGGCGGCAAATAGAAGCTGAGTGACTCCCTCAGCTTGAACAGTGCGCATAAAAAAGCGCCGATGAAGGGTGGGACCAGACAGTTTCTCGAAAGTGCCGGTGTCAGCCAAGATTGAAGAATAAGAGATTACGCCTTGCGCAGATCCGTTTCTTTTTACTTTAAGATATTGGTTGTCTGATGACATTACATTATCAAAGTTTCTTTAAACTGCAACACGAGTGAAATGAATATTTGGTGTTCTATTATTTTAAATGTTTAATTCAGGGCGAATTTATAAAACGTGGTATGTTCCCATTAGATGATTGCATGTTTTATCTACGCCTTATGCGTTGGAAGTGTCAAAATGGTTATTATGTTTACATTTTAAATTTCTATTTACGTTCATGATGGATAATTCTATGTGTAAAACAAGCAGCACATAATATTATAAAGAAATTAATTTGAATATTTTTACTATAAAACCTCAGTACGTTTGCTTTTTGTGTCAAATTTGGAATTCCACCTATTTGTTTTTGTTTTTCTAGGTTTCTCCGACATTTTCACCGCAAACTACACACAATTTTTTACTTATATGTGGAGTATACCACCTTGAATGAATTCGCACTGGGTTTAATTAAAGTTTTTTGTGAAGTGCAGTGCGATTTTATTATATTATTCGAACTGATAAAGCAATTACCCAATCAAAATGAGAATACGTTATTGATGCTGTGACATATGTACATGCGCAGATCGTAAACTATTTTTGTTAGCTGTCGGCGCAATCTATTCTATATCGATCTTGGGTGTCAGCGTAATATTAAGTGTCTAGTGTTTATTAGTAATGTTGATGCCTAGTATATTTATAAAAAAACAATTTATTTAAAAAAAAAATATATGTATTTATAAAAAATATATATTTATACATATATATGTTTATATCCTCACATTAAAAAAACAACCGGTCCGTTGAAGTGCAACGGAATCCATCCGGATACACTGCACAGCTGAATATACCGTCGAAGCCTTTAACTGAACAGTAGAAATTGAGCTGAAGTCGCCAGCACATTGGTACGAAAGGACATCACTATATAACATGGCCATTTCACGCAAATTCTACGTACAAACTACTTACTGCGTTATATCAACACTTATAACAAGAGATATGCAGAATTCCATCGGGCTTAATAAATGGAAGAAACATACAACAGCGGAGCATTCATACTCGTTTTTTCGGAAGGATATTTGCAAACTATGAAATGTATTTAATCTATGTATAAGTATAATAGATAAGTGAATTGTGCAATACACGATTAAGCATACTTCAACGCTGGCGTGTAAACTGCAAGAGCAAAAAATGCAAAGAAAACGTACAAGCTTCATATAACACTACTAGAAACTCTTTTATAAAATTCAGTCTCGTATTGTCGTTGCTATTTGGCAATGCCTTACAATAATATAATAATTTGGCGCTTACACTATATAGCTCAGTGTTTGACCGAGCTTCTCCTACTATTTGTAGTGTGCGTCTTTATATTATACCACAAATGGAGGGACGTACAATTTTGTGCCGACTCCGAAGGGCAGATGTATTTATTGAGAAGCTTTTTCATGGCAGAGATACCCTCGGAGGTTTTCCATTGCCTGCCGAGGGGAGCCCGCTATTAGAAAACAAATTTTTTTCTATGATTAATACCGCTATTAGAATAAAAAAAATTGTTTCTATGATTAATACCGCTATTAGAAAAAAAACTTTTTCTATGATTAATACCCCTTGTTGAGGACATGGACCTCATAGAATTTTAAATCATAAATTTATGAATTCTTTATATAATTTAATCATGAAATAATTATTAAGCTGAAATTATGAATGTATATACCTTAAAATATTTTTCTTAAAATACTTACCTGAAATACTTACCTGAAATACTTACCTCATACTTACCTAAAACATGTAATTAATTTTCTTTCTCACCACTATTGTGAATTAACACCTTACTAATTCGCCTAAAATTCCTAACGGTGTTATTCCCTTACTTACATACGTATAAAAAGGTGAACTTGGTCCTCCGAGTTAGCTAGTTCGCTATTATTCCGCCTCGCACACGCAGTGTTGTTATTCGCGCTCTCCTTATAAAGTTGTACTTATCTATATTGTAAAACATTTAAAAAAAAAGATTCCAAGTGTTTTTTATTTGAACAAAGAAAAACTAAAGATTATTCGCCAAGTCGCGAATATGGTGCCGAAACCCGTATGAAACCGGTGGAGAAAAGATAAATAAAACAACCAAAAAAAGTGTAAAAAAGTGCCTTTTTAAAAAAGTGAAATAAAAAAAAAATAAACGAAATAATTAAAACACAGAAATTACAAAAATTACGAAATTATTTTTATTATTTTATTATTTATTAATTTCACATGTGTGTACAGTAAGACATGAAATCTTTTCAGTGTACGTATTTGAAAGTTAAATTACAAACATTCATTTTCAATTTTCAATTAACTATGTTTTTAAAACTTAAGTTGACATTAGCTTATATATAAGTAATATGCTTATACTATAGAAGAGGCAAAGGAAAAGAGTTGAAAGAGTATTACATAAACAAATTTGTAACTGCCATTTTGAAGCATCTACTTGATTTAATACATTTAATTGATAATGGTAAGGAATTCCACAGCCTGATGGCACTAACAAAAAACAATCTGGAAGCCGTTAAAGTTGTATATTTTGGAAGAACAATATTATGTGTGCGAGCGGACTGAACAAAGTTTAATTTTTGAAATAAGTAACGAGGCTGATGATAACTTATTATTTTGAAAAGGAATAAAATATTTCGAACATTTAGGTAATTTTGCAGACTAAAACCTAAAATACTTTTTGTATAAAACGAAATATGATCAAACTTTCGCTTGAAATAAATAAATCTTGCGGCATTGTTTAAAGCTAGATTTAATTTATTTTTAGATTCGCTTTCTATATTACCATATACCGCTTCAAAATAAGATATATGGGGGACAATTAGGGCCTGTACGAGTTTAAGTTTTGTGTTGATGGGTAGACAGTAACATGTTTGCCACAGATTTCTTAAAATGTAATATATCTTTGATATAATATAATTAATGTGGTTTTTGCAACTTAAACGGGAATTTATTTTAAATCCAAGACTAGTCACAACCGATTGAAGTTTGATCTCTGTATCGTTCAAAACAATTGGCGACAAACCACTCAGGTCAAAAGAGTCGTGCGCTATTGATAGTGCCTGCGTTTTACCTGCGTTCAAGCAAAGGTCATTTGTTTTGACCCAGATGGAAATTCTTCTTAGGTCGTCGTTTAACCTGACTACTAAGTCTTCCCCAAGACCAATAGGTCGTGAGTAGTATATTTGAGTGTCGTCAGCGTAAAGATGGATAGAGGCATTTTGACAGCAATGGACAATGTCATTCACAAAAATTGTAAATAGTATTGGACCCAAAATTGATCCCTGGGGAACACCAGAAGATATTGTACTGCGTTTCGAAAATAAATTTCCACATTGCACTTGTTGTACCCTATTGGATAGGTAGCTTTTCATCAAATTAACTGAGGTCGGGTGAAAACCGAAATAATATTGAAGTTTCAATAGCAAAATATCGTGGTTTACAGTATCGAAAGCTTTAGAAAAATCCAGTAGTACTAATATCGTAAGTAATTTGCTATCAAAGGCGGGACGAATGTCGTCCATTACCTTTATTATTGCTGTTGAGCGACTATGATTGGATCTAAAGCCAGATTGAAACTCACTTAAAAGGTTATTTTCATTCATATGTAACACTATTTGTTTAGAGATACATTTTTCAAAGACTTTTGATAGTGCCGACAAAACACTGATAGGTCTATAGTTCGAAGGGCAGTCATAAATTTTACTTTTAGGAATCGGAATAACATTTGCCACTTTCCATTGTTTTGGGAATATAGAAGAGGTTATAACAAAATTGATTATGTGTGTAAGCGAGGGAAGCACATAGGGAAGAATCAGTTTTAAAAACCGCAGGCTAATACCATCCACACCAATAGCATTCGATTTAATAGAATAGATACTCTTTAAAACTTCGTCTTCAGTGACTACATTGAACGTAAATTCAGAACCCGATTTGGATATTAGATGCTGGTTTATCTCATAAGACGAAGGATTTGTTTGCTTTTTTATTCCTATAAAATACGAGTTCATCACATTGGCGTCAACGGCACATATTTGTTTATCCTTATTACAGACTCCCATTGATTTTATATTTTTCCACAAAACGTTGGAGGGAACGTTAGCATTAAATTTAGTTTCGAGATATGCTCTTTTTGATTGACGTAGTTTTGTTGTTACTTTATTTCTAACATACTTATATTTCACCCAACGGTCATCTGTATTACTTCGCTTCCAATATTTATAGGCAGCGTTTCGCTCTTTTATAAGGTCTAAAATGGTTTTAGTAAACCACGGCTTTCTTTTGTCAGAAATTTTAATATTTTTAACAGGGACATATTTTGCAAACAGATATTTCACGAGCATGTTAAATAATGCTAGTTTATCGTCAACATCTGAAAAGAACCAACAGGAGTTCCAGTCTATTGCGGCACATTCGTCCAATAGCGCAGCCATATTTATGTTCCTATAATCTCTAAACGTCAAGTCGGTAATTGGTTTTACTTTATTAAATTCTATATTATAACTTAAAAACATTAACTCATGGTCAGATATTCCAGCTAAGGGAAATTGGTCAATATGATTTATGTTATTGACGACACTTGCTCCAAAAATATCTAACATGCTTGGCTTGCATTGTGGTGAAAAACGCGTTGCATATTTATTAACGATAGTAATGCCACTGGCATTAAAGCTGCTCAGTAAATGTTTACATCTAGCGTTATTCATTAAAATGTCTACATTGAAGTCACCACAGATGAGGACATGCACATAGCTAACAGATAACTCAGATATTTTAGTAAACAGTGATGTCAAATCATTACATTTATGTGGGTTGTAGACACAAACAACAAGACATTTTTGAACATTATCACTAAACTCAACGAACATACTTTCAACATTATCAGAACAAAGAGACTTATGTAAAACCTTACAACCGAGTTTAGTATTAAAATAAATAGCTATGCCACCGCCTCTGTTACCAGTGGACCTATCGCTTCTTATAATTGAAAAGTCACACAGAGCATATACTGAATTCTCAATACAAGGTTTGAACCAAGTCTCAGTTACACACACCACATCAATGCTGAGGCCACGGAAAATATAATTTAAATATTCAAGTTTGTCTACTGTTAAGCTTCGTGCATTAAAATGACATACATTGAACCCTTTTTGATATTGGCATGTTAATTTAAGAGCAAGCCTTAGATTATTTTCTTTAGTGCCTATGCTTATGTTATTGCTCAAGTCTGTGTCTTTCAAGAGATGCTTGCAAATGACCAGTTACGAAGAGAAAATAGATAGAAGGTAAAAAAGAGTAAAAAGAAAATGAAAAAAGCAAGAGATAGAAGAATGACTTAATACTACCAAATGACGAAATCAGCGCTCTTAACATTTTATAAGTATAAATATATTTAGTATAGCATATGTATGCTTGAAACATACCTGAAATCATACTTTTCGTGTAGTTAAAGTGATAGCAAATACCTAAAGAAGGTTACGATTTTAAAATTTATATACAAACATTCATATGTACAAACATAAGCGCGCAAAGTGTGAATATTTATATATGTATGCTTATATGTACATATGTATATACATACGTACATACCTGTAAAAGGTTATTATTTCAAAATATGGTAAAACGCCAAAAAGTTGTGATTAAAAATTAAATAAAGTCATACAAGTGTTGAAAAATTCTAAAATTCTCACCAAGATAAATTTTACATACGTAAACTAATAGAGAATACCTACAGTGGAAATAGTTCTTTATACATACATACATATGTATATACACATCGACCCAAGAATAAAAAAGAGCGAATACTTACCGTATAAAATATTATAACTACATTTAAACATACCTGAAAAAGGTGAATATTGCTATATACATAAATATCTAAAAAGTGCGAAAAATTTTAAATACATTTATACATACATACCTGAAAAAAGATTATTATTTCAAAATTAGTAAAAACGCCAAAAATTTGCATATAGAAGAAGCTGAGAATACTTACCGGTGATAATAACTTATATACCCTAAAAAAGAAAAAACAATAACAAATTGTAAATACATACATACCTGAATAAGTGCGAATACTTAAAAGAGCGAATACTTACCTTAAATATTATAAAATTATACAAACATAACCGAAAAGAGAATATTGCTTTAGATGTGCAAAAATACCTCAAACCAAAAAAAATTGTTTAATACTTACTGTCGAAAATTTACCCGGAACACAACACCAAGTTCGCAGATTTACATCAAAGGGGCACAGCTGTACCACTCCCACAAAAAAAAGCGGTTTGTACAAAATCGTAATGCCAAAGTAAGTCCATCTTTTCTTACAAATAATTAAAAGGTTAAGCGGATTTCCCTCATATGTGAAAACCTATACTTTTCACATACATCACATTAACGCTCGAATACATATTTTCATATATGTATGTACATATGGTATAATTATATCGCATATACAAATATTTTTGAAAATCATCCCGCGCATTTGCTCATATTTCTAAAATCCGCTAAACTATTTTCATTTTCATACATATATGTACTTAGCGGATCCCTAAACCGGCAGCAATAAACTCCCTCAATTTTAATTTCCCGCGCATAATCACGCACATATGTCAATAGATACATATAATATATAAAAACCGGTAATTTTCCCCTCACCCCCTCACCCCCTTACAAACTCAAAACAAAAAAAAAATATATATATCCGCTAAGTAAAATTACATATTTACACGTATATAGTTATTAACCCCAAACTCACCCAAAAAGATCACGCGCTCAATTAATATACCCAGCAAAATTACTGCTAGGTATATAAGAGTGCCCGCTACACTTCCCCTACTGGTGTATATACATACCGGCATACATATTTACATAAATACGCCGCTACAATTGCAAGCGCAAGTGCAAGTGATCTTTCTCCATTCCGTCTTCCCCCGCTCCTTCTCTATTCGCACTAGCAAAGCACTGCTGTGACGGACACATGTACATACATTTGTACGTACATAAAGCAATAGTCTCATATACACACCAGAGACCTGCACGATTAAGGTAGGCATCGTACGATTACGTTACTAAGTAACACTTCTGACGATTACCACGATGCGAAGGTAACATTGCGCATCGGCATCGCGGCATCGTGGCATCGTACGATTACTATCTGGTATCGTCAATGGCAAATGAAACGAAGTACATACATACATAAAAGCAAATTCTTGTGATTTTTCTTTCGTATTTACCTTATATTAGGAAAAAATTAATAAAATTCTCTTCATTTAAACATAAATTAATTCAATATAACATAACATAACACAACATAAATTAATTCAATAAATAAAAATAAATTAAATATATTTCGTTATTTTCGATCAAAATAAGCAACGAATTAAAAATAAAAAATATTTAATATGAACTTAATTTTTTTGATGTGAATGCAAAAATAAAATGGCGTCCAGATTTTGTCCTTTCAAATTTGTTCTTCTTCTCGTGCTCAAAGCACTCACCTTGGTCGTTCGCTCGTTCGGCTCAACAATGATAGGTTTGAATCAAAACAAAAGGTCAAATGAGCAAACTCAACACGTATGAATAACTCATTCAGTTTGATTTTGTGGGCAGCAAGCAGCGCTGCCTTTACACTGCTGATGACTGCGGAGATCGTGAAACAAAAAACATCAAAACACGTAATTTCACAACGAATATATGCGTGTATTTATTTGTATATTGATTTGCAAAGGAACATTCATATTAACTGCATACTTACATATGTATAAACATACATATATAACATAAAGAAATAATTCATTCAAATTAATTCGACGAATATTTTAAAATATTATTGCAGTTTTGACAGTATAGGAATCCATCCAAAATAGTGCCATCCTCCTTAATAACTTCAGATAAAATATTCCAAACAAAGCTCCTTCCCTTATGTCGGGCTGACCATGTGTAGATATTTGCGCGTATTTTTTCAAGAATATTTTCCTGCTCCATATCGATGAGACGACAAACATATACTACATATTTATTTTCTATTCTCAATAAGAAATTGTGCAAAAAATACACCTGATTTTTGGTAATTGGCGCTAGGCTGACGCCTAAGCATACAGTTTGATCGCGATCGAAGCATACAAAAACAATATACATGTGTTCTGTCGCCACCTAGACGCACATCAGACTATTGCAATAGCAAAATAATGAGCCGAATGAGCTGTTCGCCAGCAAGGGCTGAGTTTATTCAATGCTTAGGTTCGTAGACTGAGCAAACGTGAGCAAAACATTTTGCGCCGAAGGCTGCACGTTGACACGATTGATGCGTTCGTCAGCTCGAGCTGATTTACACTCAACGCTGTGTTTTGCTCAGTGGCTGGAACTGAGTAATAATTTTAGCGTCTGAGCTAACTCAAGGAAATAGTGAGTTTTGCAGTTCTCTGACTCAGACCCGCTGTGACAGTACAGTGCGTTGCAAAAATATAGCAGCAACCTAAAATACAGCGCGGAGCATAAATATAGCACCGACTCCGAATAAAGTGTGCTAATATAATATAATAAATTCCTGCCATAAAAATTTACGCACAATTCTCAAATATCTCACTCAATTTGCTCTCCAACTTTCATACCCTTAAATACTAATTCGAAATGGCAGAAGACAAGCAGGAAAAGCTCCAAACTCTCCAAACTGTTCCCGGAGTAAAGACAAGGTCCAAATCCCAATCGGAAGAAGAGGAACAAGGATACATTTGCAAGAAACTTCTATACGAAACCTCAACACTGGACCGATATTGCGAAAAGTTGTGGAATCTCAACGAAGCTGATCACACAGAAGCCGGCCTGAAAACATATGTGGATCAACTCAATAGACTCATAGCTCGTGTGGAGGCAGCGGACGAAGCAGTGCAGATGAGCAGCATGGACGAGAAAACTAAACATGCGCACAGCTCAACGTATGAGGCTTCAATTGACTCAGGCATGAACACAAAACACACGAATTTCACCAGAACTCGGAAATTCCACAAAATAATGTATCTGTCATACCCATTTCCCAACCCTAAACCGACACTCAGAACTACCTCAAAGTACCTGCGTGTGACACGGAAGTTTTTTATGGAGGATACGAAGATTGGCCTTCATTCCGTGATATGTTCACAGCAGTGTACATAAATCACCCTAAATTATCTCAAGCTCAAAAGCTATACCACTTGAGACAAAAAACTCCTGGAAAAGCAGCCCTCCTCATTAAAAATTACGCACTCAATGATCTCAATTTTAACAGGTTCCCTGTCCAATGTATCACATGTGATACAAAATTATTTTCTTGTACCATGTTTACAGCGTCCATGTATCATATATGAACAAATTTTTGGTTGATTTGAAATAAGTTTATTAAAAGACGCAGACGAAGAAATTGCAATTTTATTGCGTGGACGTACTGAGTATAATGTGTAGTTAAAAAAAAAAAGAAAAACACACGGTGATTTTTTTTTAGATTTTTAATTTTTATTTTTTTATGAATTCATGTTTATGCTTGTTATGATAGTGAAAATAGTGGAAATAAAGGACACAAATAAATTAAAAAATTGCAATTGAAGCAAAAAAATTAACAAAGTCATTTACTCGTTTTTCTCTCAAGTTTAGAGTGATGCTCATTGTAGCATGGTAAACAGTAACCTCTTCCGCATTCGAGGCACTCTGTATTTATCTGTCTAGCCTTTGTAGGATTTCCTTCCTATTTGCTTTTGGCATAGCAACTCACACAGCGACGTCGGATAAGCTTACCATTTCTGCGAGGTATTTCAGTGAGGCTATGTTTAGTAGATGGTGGGAAGTTTAATGGTTTCGATTTTTGTTTTTTGTCTGCAACTTCTCCAAGCCAGTGACAAACCAATAGCCTCTTGTATTTCCAAAATAGTAACGTTAGGACAAGTTACCTCATTGAAAATAACTCTGGAGTTAACGAGTGATGCTTGAAAAAGCAAATCTATTGAAATTTTCTTATACCATGTTAGACTTTTCCTAAGTGGTGAGTAATTGCTACTCATCTGATCTCCGACGTCAATCCCTTTTTTAGCGTTATTATAATCAATAACCACATTGGGTTTTAACGAATTTCCTCTCCATGAAGAAGTATTAGTCATTTCATCGTCATGGCACGTTGATATCATCAATACATCGCGCTTATCATGCCACTTCAAAACAGTTGCAAAGCTATCCATCTGCCTTGCCACAACATCTCCACGTTTACGCTTTTGCTTGGTGACTGCTTCAGGAAGAGCTCTTTTATTTTTGCTCAAAGTCCCACATAGATCCGTTTTTCTGTCTTTGAGATATTTTGCAAGACCTATTCCTCTTCAGGTTCATATGTACATGTCTTCACTTCCATTACTGAAATCACTATCATCTTTACTTCCTTGTAAGAATTGCTGTATCTCTTCATCTGTATACTTAGCACGAGAAGCCATCTTATTTCACACACTACTTATTCGACTAAATAAATAAGAACGCACTTGTCAAGCTCCACACTCTAACTATTTATGACTTATTTCTTGCAAAATTTTATTTGGCTTGCTCAACTACATAAATAAGAACGCACTTCGAGGCCACATTCCAATTTATTTAAAAATCTGATATGGCACGCTCAATGTATCATCAGTGATACATATCATATATGATACATAGAGCGTATGCAATTCAACTTCGTAGTGACACGTTCGTGTATCATAGCTGATACAAATTTTTTTTACCGTTATATCGCTGTCAAGATGTGTGGGATAGTTAAAAAATACATCGATAACCTCTAAAAATGCCTACAGCAATATAATTTCAAAAATAAGTGTTGGACGTGTACCGTTAAAAATTAATTTTTGTATGGGGACAGGGAACCTGTTAATCTCGCTTGAGACGCACTCAAATTCCGCTACGAATATCGTAGGATTGTTGTTGACAATCAGATTAAAACCCTATTTAACATTCAGCCCGTACTCTCAGAAAACGGCGAAAAAATTCAACAGATTCAAACGGCAATATCCACGCTCAAAGCAAATGGTGTTTCCACGGATAGCTGGGACCCAATGCTCATTTATTTATTTATTTATGTCTAGCAACGGTATAGTAATAACAGACATTTGGCGGATATATAATTAAATATTACACATTCTTCTTAACACTTAGTTTCCACTTAAAGATTACTAAAAATTTCCGATAAATTACAATAAATTCAATTAAATTCGAATAAAAGAGTTTAAAATATTATTGATTAGACATAAGGTAACTTTCCAATTCCAACTTGGTTGCACTTGGATTAGTAAAGTCTACATCCAAAAAACTTGAGAAATAGTTGAAATCTGACAAGGTTCTGTTGATTGGCGCATTCGCACCATAAACCGTTCTGCTCAGCCCAACCCTAAAAGCGCCAAACCGACGCAAATTCCGGCTGAGAACATAGAAATTGATTTTTGCAAGTAGGAGCTGACAGTCAACTTTTCCCGAAATGATACCCAATAGAAAATAGATAGACTGCGATGTTCTTCTGTTTTGCAGAGTTGGTAGGCTAATTAACCGACAGGGGGAGCCATATGGTGGCCATGGTTCAACAAAGTTTAATGATCGTAGAGCAAAGCGTATAAATACCTTTTGTACCTTTTCTAGACGATTTATATGAACTGTATGACTCGGTCTCCATATAAAAGCATCATATTCGAGTTTAGAACGTACAATCGCGGTATAAAGCATTTTAAGAGTATAAGGATCGGTGAACTCAGAAGAGTGACGTCTAACAAATGCTAGCATGCAAAAGAGTCGGCGATAGTTTTATTTAAGTGCGAAGTGAAAGTGAGTTTTGAGTCAAAATGTACTCCAAGATCTTTGGTCTCACTCTGCTCCTCAAAGCTCCCAGACGAAACCCTCACGTTATGGAAACAATCTCTTAATTCAAGAAAAGAGTTCGAAATGGACTAGTTTCTCACTACTCGATACGAAAGTGTGGAAAGGCTTAGCACATACAGGCCGACTAAACATAAACTTCCTCAATCCACCTTCCCGCCACGAGCAACCTCAGTAGCTCATCAAGTGTTCAACTCAACAACCAAATCCCACACATTCAACACTGAACCAAGAAGGTCAGTCTCATGCAAATTATGCAACTCTAATCACTCCATGATGAGTTGCGTGAAGTTCAAAGAACTTGCCGTCCCTGATCGGAATAAGTTCGTCAAAGAATACAACTATTGTAAAAACTGTTTGGCATACTCTCACGCAGAAAAATATTGTAAAAGCAATTTCACATGCGTATATTGCCAGAAACGACACCACTCCCTTTTGCATATCCCAGCAAAATCCCAAACCCCAAATAGTAGAAACCCCTCAAAAAACTACGTCACATCTCACGTGACTGTTGACTTTGAAAGGCCATGTACCTCAAGTCAAGCTGCTGCAGAAAATGCAGCTCCAAGCAATGAGAAGGTACTCTCGCATTTCTCAAGTAGTAGAGAAAAAACCTTACTCCCCACAGCAAATATTTCAATATTTCACCAAGGAGAAACAGTTCAAGTTCGGGCTCTCATTGACCAAGGATCTCAAGAGACTTTTGTAACCTCACGCGTACCACCCACCACAAAAACCAATTTTGAAATATTGGGAATGGGTGGACGAACAATTCAAAATGCGAACAAAATATGCTCACTCACGATATGTTCGTCAGATCTCACGATAAAATTTGCAACTCACGCAATTATACTCCTCGAATTAACACATTTCTTACCCTCATTCAAAGTGACATACTACGATCTCAAGGAATACGCCTTACTGCCCCTAGCAGATCCTAACTGCTTCATACCCACCAGAATAGACATGGTGATTGGTAGCGACCTAATCCTCAGAATACTCATTCCAGGTTTCAAAAGCAACGTTGGCGGAAGCTTAATAGCCCAAAACTCCATCTTTGGGTGAATATTAAGCGGGCCAATAACGGAACAAATTTCGACATTCTCCTCCCAGGTCGTCGAAAACTCAGGAGATTCCCTCAGGGAATTACTCAAAAGATTCTGGGAACAAGAGGAAGTGCCAACAGCTCCCACCCATACAGACGATGATGAGTTTTGTGAGGAACTATATAAAACCACGACCATGAGGAGATAAAATGGTCGATATGTTATGAAACTCCCATTTAAGTCCTCATTTCCCCACTCAGACGCATTAGGCCATTCTAGGCTAGCGGCTCAGCAGCAACTTCTCAGCATTGAGCGAAGTATTGGGAGAAAAGCTGAGCTTAAAAGCACCTATTCAAAAGTCCTGGAGGAATATATAACCCTAGGTCACATGGAGTCCTCCAGTTCTCGCGAAATCATAAAAGATGGCAAATATTTCTCATTTTATTTGCCACATCACGCTGTGATAAAACCCGATAGTAAAACTACAAAAGTCCGAGTAGTTTTCAATGGCTCCAAATTATCGCACTCCGGTCTCTCTCTCAACGACGTACTTCACACAGGTCCTACTCTCCAAAATGACCTGATGCTCACAATCCTCAGGTGGCGTCTATATAAGAATGTGTTTAATGGCGACATCGAAAAAATGTATCGCCAGATATATGTCCACAAGGAAGACCAGGATTTCCAACGTATCCTCTTCCGCAGATCCCCCGAAAGTCCGATAGAAGACTTTAAACTAAAAACAGTAACATTTGGCGAAAATTGTGCTCCCTACCTGGCCATAAGAACACTTCACCAATTGGCCGAAGACTACAAAAAAAGATTTCCCACGTAGCTCAGATATTTTAGTCAACGAAACATATGTTGACGATATACTCTCAGGCGGACATGACTTAGACTCCGCTAGCGAATCGATATCACAAACTATCGATGTCCTAAAATCAGCAGGATTTCCTCTAAAAAAGATTACTGCAAATCTCAAGTCTCTGCTGAAAGAAATACCCCAGTCTGATCTCCTAGACTCAGATTTTCTCGAATTCCAAGATACAAGCTCCACTAAAACTCTTGGAATAAAATGGAATGCTCTCACAGATACGTTCTCATACTCAGTAGACCCATTCCCAGACGCATAAACTGCTACGAAACGACAGATTTTGTCATCTGTCGCGAAACTTTTCGACCCGGCAGGATGGCTATCGCCCATAATGATAGCAGCGAAAACTCTTCTCCAACAGCTCTGGATGGAAGGAACAGAGTGGGATGAAAATGTCAAACCCACCTCACCTCTCAAATGGAACGCATTCCGAAGAAATCTCTCAGTAATCCAGGAAATTAAGATTCCTCGTTGGGTTCAGTTCAGCTCAGGGTTCAACATGGCGAAGCTGCGACCTCTCATTTACTCGTAGCAAAAAGTAAGGTCGCACCCTTACAAACGGTCTCTCTCCCAAGACTGGAACTCTGCGGTGCAGTCCTCCTCTCCAAATTAGTGAAACAGATTCGATCCCAACTGGATTTGCCATCCCATGAACTAATGTTGTGGCGACATGTCTCCAGCGCCAACAACCCAGCAGATCTAGGCACACGAGGAGCGAAACCGCAAGACCTCGTAGACTGTTCACTTTGGTGGAACGGCCCAGAAAGACTCGCTAAGCCTCCCGCACTCTGGCCAAAAGAATCGCCAAACTCCCCATCTCCTCTAGAGCAAAAGCAATTTGAAGTGTTCCACGTCGTAGAAAATACTGATCTCTTAGACCGCTTCTCCTCCTACTCAAGAGCTCTCAGAGTACAAGCCTTCGTGCTCAGATTTATACATAAGTCTAAAAAAGTGCCTATTCCCCCATCAACAATATTAACCCAGGAAGAAATAAACCGAGCCAAGGCGCATTTCATACGGAACACTCAACAACATTACGGTCAAACGATCGCAACATTAAACTCAGCAAACCCCATTAGAAAGAAAGACTCGTTATTAACGCTCAATCCCTTTCTGGACAAGTCAGGTCTCCTACGCGTCAATACGTCTCACTTACGCTGCTCTGAGCTATAATAAGCGTCATCCAATTATCATTCCAGACAACTCAAAGCTCTGTTCTCTAATCCTTGAGTTTCTCCACTCAACACTACTCCACGCTGAAAAGCAACTGATGATCCGCATGGTCCAACAGGAATATTATATCCCACGCCTGAAACAAAAGGTAAAATCCTGCATATTTCGGTGTAAAACGTGCACCATTTACAAGCAGAAGATGAAATCCCAAATGATGGCCGCTTTACCCCCAGAACGCTCCACTTATTCACTCCCGTTTCACACGACAGGTGTTGACTTCGCTGGCCCATTTTTAATAAAAACTTCCTCTCTGCGCCGATCATCCCATACAAAGGCATACGTATGCGTTTTTATATGCTTCTCCACAAAGGCCATACATCTGGAACTATGCTCTGATTTAACCACAGAAGCCTTTAAAGCTGCTTTCGCACGATTTGTCGGCCGCAGAGGTATACCTTATAAAATCATGACAGACAATGGAAAAACGTTTATAGGTGCACAACGAAGCCTGAAAAGCGAATTATCTGCTTTCCTCGAAGAAGCATCTGCATATATTGCCAATAAATACGCCGTCCATGGCCTCTCATGGCAGTTCATCTGGGAAGCAGCTGTAAAAAGCTTCAAAATTCATTTCACTAAAGTTGCGGGCACACATAAATTTACATATGAGGAGTTCGCCACCCCCCTGGTCCGCATTGAGGCAGTTTTAAACTCAAGGCCGCTTTCTCCGATGTCTCAAGATCCAGACGACTTGCAAGCTCTAACTCCAGGCCATTTCCTACGCGGGGCCCCACTACTGTCCATCCCCGAGCCGAACTCTGAAAATCTCTCTCTTATAAACATATGGCAGAAATTAAGAGTATTGCATCATCAGTTCAGCAAACGCTGGAAAAATAAATATCTGCAAGAGCTTCACAAGCGATACAAATGGAAAGAGCAGCAACGCAACTTAAATGAAGGAGATCTAGTTGTCATCAAAGATGACCTTCTACCCCCCTATGATTGGCGACTCGGCCGAATCACAAAACTTCATCCCGCTCCAGATGAAAATGTCCGCGTAGTAGACATTCGCATCCAAGGTGGAACCGTCACACGCATCGGTATTGCATCAATTGCTTGGCAACATCCCACATCACAGGAGCTTGCAACTCAGCAGAAAGCTGTCGGTATTGTGGACTAGCTCACCACACCTTATTACATCGACACTCCTCTACACCGCGAGAGCATAAGCGGAAAATTAAAACCATTTTGAAACGGAGCCTTCCCGATCGAGTTAATAAGAGAAGTGGGTGAAATGAGCCTAAGCCGCCAAGACAAGTCCAGCGAAAGGTAGCTAAGCAACCAGCCTTCCAACAACGGCTCCATCGACTCCTAAAAAAGGCACGAGAAACCCTGAAGCAGCTGCAGGATCTAGTGCAAATCACGTCGCCGCAGGCCAGCCGGTATGTTGAGGACATGAACCTCATAGAATTTTAAATCATAAATTTATGAATTCTTTATATAATTTAATCATGAAATAATTATTAAGCTGAAATTATGAATGTATATACCTTAAAATATTTTTCTTAAAATACTTACCTGAAATACTTACCTCATACTTACCTAAAACATGTAATTAATTTTCATTCTCACCACTGTTAATTCACCTTACCAATTCGCCTAAAAATCATAACGGGAATAAGAATATACTTACATACGTATAAAAAGGTGAACTTGGTCCTCCGAGTTAGCTAGTTCGCTATTATTCCGCCTCGCACACGCAGTGTTGTTATTCGCGCTCTCTTGATAAAGTTATACTTATCTATATTGTAAAACATTAAGAAAAAAAAGATTCCAAGTGTTTTTTATTTGAACAAAGAAAAACTAAAGATTATTCGCCAAGTCGCGAATACCCCTATTATGTATGTATACTAGCAGGAGACTAGTAGCCGTTAGGCAACTATACGAAAATTTTCATTACGCAAGGTAACTCGCTACTGGCTATCGGCTACTGAAAGTATGTAAATTCTTCCCTTTTAAAACGATATTTTTATATTTTCACTATTTTTTCAAAATGTACTAGTCAAAAAAGCAAAATCAGCGATGTTGTCTGAACATTTTTGTATACTGAGATCAATCGCAGACCGGCAACTATACACTAGTCTCCATACATAATAGGGACATAAGATTGTACTTGCCCTGGCTAAGATTCGAACCTCGAACTCAACGGCTTATCGAGTTATAGCACGCTCAGTTACCAACTCGACTACTAATTAAAAAGGAGTTTTAAAAAAGTGAAAGGAAAGTGTAGCATACTTAAATAATGTGTATTTAATGTAATATGAAAGACATAGTGAAGGGAAGCTTCTCCCCTATACTCGTACCACTACTACCCTCCAAATTGTTGATCTAAAGTTTAACCGAATGGTGTTAGTTTCCTGAACGCACTTTCAATATTTGATGGGAAAAAATAAATAGAATTAGATTTAAACGTATCTCAAAAAAGCCGTCAATTATTTATTTACTAGGGTGGCCGTTAAAAATTAAACTTTCTGCAACGCCCCCTAAAAAGGAATAAGCACACAAAACACTTTGTGAACAAACTCAACAAAGTCAACAACCTGATTAAGTTAATTTGCTCCCGTAAAAACGGTCCCCATAAAGAAACAGCCAACGGCATATGCCAGTCACTCACAAACGGCGTACTTCAACATTGTATATCCATCTACAATCATGGACATCAACAACTAATGTAAGGAAAATAAACAGTGCTTAAGGCAAACACTTCCAATCAGCTACCGGCTCACTCAACATCATCGTGACTTCCAAGAAAACAAAAACAAAAGCGCCGTTAAACTCGCAGCAACAGCAATAACATGAACACAAGAACTCTGCATTTGTTCTTTGGGAACTATTTATATCACCAAATAAATAATACCTCAAGCTGCAACATGTGTAACATTAAACATACCATCAATCAATTGAACGATCTCAGGATAGCTATCCCCGCAAAGCCACAAACACTATGAAACTACAACGATCAATTTACAAACCCTATACTCTAAAGCTTTTATATACCTGTTTTGTCAGATCTAAGTTGGAAAATGCCGCATTCATTCGAACGTATCCAAAAAGTTTTTCTCCGATTTTGTCTCAGGTCCCTTAAATTCAGTGATCCGATTCCTTCGTTTGGTGCCAGTTAATCAATCTCAAAATGTTAGATACTCGAAGAACATTTCTGTCGCTTTCTTATTTATATGACATTACTTATGGTATGGCCGCTGTGGTCGAGTTGATAGCGGTGCGTGCTATAACTCGATACGCCGGTGAGTTCGAGGTTCGAATCTCAGTCAGGGCAAACAAAATCTAGAAAAAGTTTTTTCTAATAGCGGTAACCCCTCGGCAGGCAATGGCAAACCTCCGAGGGTATTTCTGCCTTGAAAAAGCTTCTCATTAAATACATCTGCCGTTCGGAGTCGGCAAAAAACTGTAGGTCCCTTCGTTTGTGTTATAATATAAAAACGCACACCACAAATGGTAGGAGAAGCTCGGCCAAACACTGAGCTATATAGTGTAAGCGCCGAAATTATATATATTTATGTTAATGTTGATTGCCCAAGCCTTCTGGAACAAATTTAATTTAATTGTCCAATAAGAAACTTTCGTTACTTTCCGGTTTTTCATATTATTAAACACAGAACCAATTATGCGCGCAATGCACCCATTTTGCGGGCTTAATTGAGTTTAATAATCTTCATCGAGTCTCAAATGGTATGTTTGACTAATCTATATCTAAGCCAATTTTTATTCAAAATATAAATAAATTGTTAACCCAACTTTAAGTCTTACTTTTCTCTACCTGCTGGTTTGTAAGAAATTGTATTCATTGGACCGAATAAATAGTTAAATAAATAGACACTGTCTCACCAAAAACACAACTAGTGCCGCAGAATACCAAAAATTACTTCGACATAGAGGTTCAACGTTCTTGTACGTAGATGGTTCCTTCCTACATGGAAATACATCATACGCAGTGATTTAAAAAACGAAAACGGCTTCTCCGTCGTGCAACAAAGTCTCCTCCCACTACGCTCCGGAATATTTCATGCCTACCTAAGTGCCATTCAATATGCAGCAAAAATAAAAGAAAACGCTAATATGTTCAGATAGCTTATTCGCCATCAAAGAAACTGACAGTAAATACTACAGCAGTTTAACTTGGTATTGAGCCAAGTAAGGAAGCCTACTAAAATCATGCTACTACTCAGCATTACGAGCAGAAATTAAAGTTGTAACAATGTGGATTTTCGTTGTATATTAAATATAATTTATTTTAATAATTTGCCAGCAAACGTGGTGCAACGTACATGTGTGTAGACTTAAACGTATATATATGTAAACACACGTACACACACACAACACACATACACATCACAGTTTTAGTGTTCAATCTTTCGATCGCCAAATAGGACGTTTTTCCATTGTGCGTCTTTCTTTATAGGTTTCAAAATGAATACCTTTACATTTGGATAAATTCAGAGTTGCTCTTATAAATGAATTCTTATACAATAATCGCAATATTAGAACATAGGGGGCGCTAATAACTTAATCTAAGACATGGTGCTCGCTACAAAGTTAATATCTGGGCTAACTCACACACACTTTGTAATTTTTGTTTCATGATTAAAGTGAATTTATGGTATATATAATACAACAAGTGCAGTGAGCAAACTTTACAGCACAGATATATAAAAGTAGAAAAGGAAAACCGAAAAAACGTAAGTCAAAAATGACCATTAAATTCAAAAGAAAATCCAGTGGCTTAGCCAAAAATTAGTTTTCAAACTCTAAATTGTTTTTATCGTTTATTTATTTGTTCATTTTTCTGTTGGCCTAGTAAATGTTAATATTTTTTATAATTTTTTAAAATTATAAAAAATTTTAACGTTTATTTATTTTTTATTTTAAATTATAGTTCATTTGACAAAATCCATATGCTTTTAAATTATATACTATGTGCAAAAATTAGAAATCTTCATCAAAATAATGAACAAACAAATTCCAAAAGAACGACATTGCGAATATTGTAAAAATATCACTTCCGTTTTGAGTGGAGCCAACATAATGTTTTTTCTCTATTGTTGAATAGTCAATGATTAAATTTTTACTCACTGATAGGGGATATTTATAAATATGCATATGAATTAAACATTCACATATAAAAAATTGCTTATCAATACAAATCAAATCGTTTTTGTTTTATTTCCAAGGAGCTACAAAAAAAAATGCAGCACACTCACTTCGTCAAAAGAGGGTATAAACCCCCCACAGTGAAGCAACCCTCTTCAAATTAATTTTTTGGCGCAACTGCAGATATGTCAAATACGCTTTTATGTGTTTGTCACATGTATATACATACATGTAAAACCTGCGCATGCGCACAACGAAGATTTGTACTAAAACTAGGTCTGTACTCATACTTCCCCAGTAAGAATTATCCAGTAAAGAAATTTCTTAGAATTTGACAACATTCGCTTTCAGAGCGAAAAATATACCATAAAGTACATGTAAAACCTGCGCATGCGCACAACGTAGATTTGTACTAAAACTAGGTCTGTACTCGTACTTCCCCAGTAAGAATTATCCAGTAAAGAAATTTCTTAGAATTTGACAACATTCGCTTTCAGAGCGAAAAATATACCATAAAGTACAAGAACGCAAAACCAGTAAAAACTTGCAAGTTTGACGAACAGCTGATTGAATTTTTGTCCGCATCCAAATATACAAAATGAAAAACATTTGATTAGTGATTTCCTGAAATATTCTACTAACGAAGCTTAACCAAAGGAACTTGTGCCTGCTTCTTGCATGTTTGATACACACATTTTATAATTTTCACCGCCTTTAAAACTCTTAAACAAAAACTTCGTATTTATCCAAATTGCAATCAGCTGCTTTTGATCAGCCCTTAATTGCAAGTTTTTACTGGCAAAAATGTGTCCAAAAATTTATAACAATTGTTACAAACTATTGTCTTCGAGAACACTACTCGCTTTGATTGCTGAATTTTTACACATTGCGCATATAGGTTACTACCAATATTTGAGTATTATATGTATATGTATATGATATAAATACACTGGGGAGTCCCAACTCCCCAAAAGATAGACATGCGTTGAAAATGATAATGACGGTTCCAAGGTTAAAAAGGACAATAAAGCAAACACCAGACCAAATTATGACACACAACTTTCCCGGCAGAACTGTATAACATTCCTTTAGGCTAAGAACAACACTCTTCTAGACTAATCGCCAACCACTTTCCTGTTCATTCTGCTCCACAACGCAGACTGTGGAACATATAGTATTACACTGCCCTTATTCTCATAAGCTTGTGGTTTGCGCAAAAAAGAGATAACATCGTTGAAATAAAAACAATGCTATCCATCCACAACTTAATAGAAGATACTTAACCGCAAACAACTCATACTTGTGCACAATTTGTATTTTTTATAGAAAATTCCCGAAAAATATGATTCTATCCAGAACTGGTCTTAGATCGTATTCAGGCACGGGTTTTTAATTAAAAAAAATTTTTTTTTTAAATAACTTTTAACGACCACCCGATTATTTATGTCTAATGATCTCAGAAGGTACAGACATAATGGTAGTATAAACGTAATTGTAGAGCAAAAAATGGCGATGCCTTAGTCGTAAGAAGCTATAGAGCACATAAGAAAATTTATGGGATAGAAAAATTTTGAATACGTGACAAGCGAACTCCACACCAGAAGTTTGGGAAATGTTTAGTATAGCGCCGCATTAAAAGGGGTTGGTGGGCGGTGGAGGGGGCGTGGCACACCTCCAAGCACACCGTTAGAAAGGGGAAAGAATAAACTTTTTAATACTTTTACTGGTTCCTCTAGACCCTTGCTGAGACCCTAGGGAAGCCTTTAAAAATGGGCAAAAATTCAACTTTTTCCATACAAAATCGAGACAAAGTTACATTTTTTGTAAAACCCAAGACAGAATTTTGCGTAATTTTTAATTACAAATTTTAAATTTATTACGAAATATTCATTTATTTGTGAAAAGCGCCGCAGGCGAAAATTTGTAATAAAAAATCCCGCCATTTTTAATTAAAAATTTTCAAGCGCCGCAGCCGAAAATTTCAATTTAT
Source organism: Philophylla caesio (assembly GCA_963971545.1). Classification (NCBI taxonomy): domain Eukaryota; kingdom Metazoa; phylum Arthropoda; class Insecta; order Diptera; family Tephritidae; genus Philophylla; species Philophylla caesio. Next base: position 6,632,140 of record OZ020605.1, read on the forward strand.
TACGCTTCAAAAACTCCGATTAAATTAAATACTCTTCAAAATTTACTTTAAAGTGTACATATGTAGGGGAGGAAAGGGAAGCCAATTGACTTAGATGATTCCAGCCTCATAGAATACTTCATCGAAGGTACCGCAGGCAGCCGGGCCAACAAAAGCAACCTCTACCAAGCAAAAAAGTTAAAAGATTCGAAGGAACAAATCCGCATCTACGAAAGAGTTCGATCCAGCAATCCTGCGAATAAGGCAGCTTCATCAACAAAAAGCTGATTAAATGCGGAAACGAAGACCATCGCGCCAGCGAATGTAAAGACGGGAGGAGAGAAACAAAGCCAGAAAGAGCGCCAATGAACATGATGACCATGCAACGGAGTGGCTTGATCTTAAAGCAAATCTTCTTCAACATTCCAAATCTGACTGTATCGGCACTTATTGATACAGGGTCAGACCTGTGTCTAATGCGGCACGATACCTTGTTGATGTTGCAGTTAGATGTCGAGCTGACCAGTGACAAACAGCGACTAACGGGTATTGGTAACGGCGCAATGATAACTGAGCCACCCTGTGGCGAATGTCGTGGAGAATAAGAAGAAATTTTGAAAACAATCAGGGCATTCGATAACGTTTGTGATACCGACCGGACATATTTATTTTCCGAGCGACCCCCCATTTTACTTTGAAATAAAGTTTTAATTTACTTTAAACCCCTTTTTTTCATTTTAATTAAAAGGAAAACGCCGTGACTTTGGTGAGTGACGCCCCCTACCAGTGTGTTTGTGAAGTGGTGGTAACAATTAAAGATGGTCCTTCGGCCTATTAGAAAGGCACCTATTAAAAAATAAAATTAAAATAAATAACTACATATACATATATGTACATATATGTACAACCATATTCAATAGTGGCAACCAATACAGTGCACATACATAAATATAAAAACACCACAAAAAACACAAAATAGAACGGGCGCGAAATTAAAAAGAAAAAAATACTACAAATAAAAATACATACATATATGTATATTTGCGGGCGCGAACAAAAATTAAATTAACAATATAAAAAAATAAAAAAAAGTGGACACGGGCATCAAGAGCTGGACGACGTGGGAGGAGGAAATATAACCCTTAAAAAAGGCACTTTTCGGCAGTAGCAGCTACACACATAAAATACAAAACCCAAACCCCTTTGAAGCGCTACAAAGTGAGTTGTATCTATTTCAATTTTATCTCAAAATTGCATACACATTTATGTATGCATACTTACATATGTACATAACAAACAAAAATAGGTTCCTTTGCTTAGATTTTGTGTTCTCATACACTCCTCAAATACCCCAAACATATTATTCAAGCATTGTCTTGCAAAATAAATTCCGGCAATACCCCTTTTGCTAAAACAAGTAAAAGGAGGATTGTAATAATAACACCGAAGCAAAGGAAATCTAATTTAATAAAAAGTGCAAGTAATTCAAGTTCCCGCGCTTACTGCACGCATTAAAGTATATACATACATACATTCATACAAAAAATTGCCTTAAATATTCCAGCACTTTGAATCCATTACATAAAAATATATATTTACGTACATATGTACATATACTCGCATTAAATTTCGCGCTCTGTGCATACCGGTTTTTAATACATATTTACATTGCACTTGCGGCAGTTTTCTTACTCGCCCCTTATACCGGTAACAAAAATAATAATTTACATATTTACATACAGTACTTTTACTGTGCTCTCTTCTCACACATACACATACCTACATTCCAACTTTTATTTTATACCCCATACGGCATAAAAAATTTTATTTAAATTCTCAAATGTATAAAAAAAAAAAAAAAAAAATTTTTTTTACGGCTAAAAGGAAATAAATAAAAATAAAGTTTCCAGAATTAACTCCGATACACACTCACACTCAAATTATTAAATGCAATCTGCCAAGTCAAAACCAAAAACTCCTCAGGTTTTGCAAATTCCAAAAATGTGTGACGAAGAAAAAGCCCTAGGCACCCCCGCCGAAGCTACACGCTCAAAACAAGGGGCAAGACCAAAGAAAGCCAAAGATGTCTCGGCTACAAAATTTATTACAGAGAGTGACAGTTTAATTCGATACTGTACACGATTCTCCTCTGCCCCCATAGAAGACAATTCGGAATCGGTTTTAACGATAAAAAATTCGAATCTCGATAATTTTTGGGCACGTCTGCAATTATGCTACGATGCAGTAATCGAGACTGACGATTCCGATTTACCAGAAACTTTTAAATATTCGGCACTCGCCAAATACGAAGCCTGTCTCGATCAATACGAAGAGACAAAAGCAATGATTTCCGATCAGCTTAAACTAATACAACCAGTGGCGGCACCTACTCCGCCCCAGAGAGTAGAGAGACAAAATGCACAAGATGATACCCCAAACATCTACCTCAAAGTGCCAGCTTGTGACACAGAAATATTTAATGGCGGCTACGACCAGTGGCCAGCATTTCGGGATATGTTTACGGCAGTATACATAAACCACCCCAAGTTATCACAAGCACAAAAATTGTACCACCTCAGGTACAAAACAAAAGGCGAAGCCGGATAAATTGTGAAAAAATTCCAATTGAGGGACGAAAATTTCAATTTAGCGTGGGAAGCATTAAAATCCCGCTACGAAAATGAAAGGGTCCTGGTCGATAACCAAGTGACCATTTTAATGAATCTCCCTAAGATTCAGAAAGAAACTTTTGAAGAGTTTCTTAAATTACAAACAACCGTCACAAACTGCCTATCGGTTCTAAAGACGCAAGACATCCCAGTCGAAGCGTGGGACGCAATATTAGTAAATATTTGTGCCGCAACACTGCGCTTATGGGAACAATCTCTAGTTTCCCGGAAAAAATGCCCAACATGGCAACAAATGAGCGCTTTTCTTACAACCCAATATGAAATCGCAGAGAGACTTAAGCCGTCCCAAACAGACAATGAATTCAAAATTAATTTCTCAAAACCCCAATACAAAAATAATAATCAACATAACAGAAGCTTCAGCAAACCACAATCGTTCGTATCAGAGCAAAAGAAAAGTTGGTTATGCGATCTTTGTAATGCCAGCCACTCATTAAGACGCTGCCCAAACTTCAAAAAAATGTCAGTTCAAGACAGAAATAATCATGTCAGAGAAAAGAAACTCTGTATAAATTGCCTCTCATATTCCCATACGACAAATACCTGTGAAAGCAAATTCAACTGCGTATATTGTCAAAAAAGACACAACTCGATGCTTCATGTTAATAATTTCCCTAATATGAAGCAAAATAATACAAGAAGAACTACGGGACTTGTTGCAACAGCAACCAACTCAAATCCCGACACCCCAAATCCCGAAAATAGGGATGAACACTCCTGCTGCTCTAAAGCATCAAATGTACAAGCGCTTCATTCCGAAAATGAAAGCCAAATACTTTTACCCACAGCGATATGCTACATCGAACATCGAGGAGAAATTTTCAAATTAAGAGCATTAATTGATCAAGGATCACAAAGATCATTTATATCATCAAAAGCTCAAAATCGCCTCAAACTGCCAATTAAAAACTCAAACTTCCAAATATCGGGTATGGGTGGAAGAGTTATCCAAAACTCAAATAAAATTTGTTCACTAACTCTAATATCACCCAAAGCGGACATAAGAATACAGGCTCAAGCCATAGTTCTACCGCAACTCACAAACATGCTTCCAAGTTACGAAGTAAATAAAAGACATTGGGAAAAATGCTCCCACCTCACGTTAGCTGATCCCAATTGTCACACCCCATCTCAAATCGATTTCCTAATTGGCAGTGATTTAATACCACAATTTATTGTCGAAGGTATTGAAAAAATTTCAAATACTCTATTAGCCCAGAATACCATATTTGGATGGATTCTAAGTGGCCAAGTCCCAGAAAAAATTTGCGCGGTTACTACTCGTGTTGAAGATATTTCAAATGAATATTTAAATACACAATTAAAAAAATTCTGGGAGATAGAAGAACTCCCCCCAACTACTCAAATCACACCAGAAGATCGGACTTGCGAAGACTTCTATAAAGTCACGACAACTCGAAACAAAGATGGTCGTTATATCGTTCGATTACCATTTAAACCAGATCATCCAGACACTCTCGCCTTAGGCCACTCCCGGTCCTCAGCTATCCAACAATTTTTAAGTATGGAAAAAAATCTCATGAAAAAAGGCATGCTTAAATCACAATACGATAGTGTCTTGGAAGAATACATTGATCTCAGTCATATGGAAGAAACCACTTCTTATGAAAAAATTCATAAAGGTAAATACCTCTCATTTTACCTCCCCCATCACGCGGTATTAAGACCTGATAAATTAACCACAAAGTTACGAGTTGTATTCAATGCCTCGAAATGCACAAGTTCAGGCAACTCTCTAAATGACGTTCTCTATACAGGGCCAACATTACAACCCGATCTCATGCTAAATTGGCGCATGTTCAAATATGTGTTCAATGGCGATGTAGAGAAAATGTACAGGCAAATCCTATTACACAAGGATGACCAAGATTTCCAGAGAATAGTCTTCCGCAAGTCAAGTGATAGTCCCATCCGCGACTACAAATTAAAAACAGTAACATTCGGAATAAATTGCGCACCCTATTTAGCCATTCGAACACTTCACGAATTGGCAAAAGATACCGAAAAATCCCAACCTCTGGCAACCACAGTATTAAAACAACATACTTACGTGGACGATATTCTGTCAGGAAGCCATAGTTTATCGATAGCTTGTGAATCACTAAACCAAGTGATTGAATCATTGAATTCAGCAGGCTTTCCCCTAAAAAAGATCACCTCAAATCACCCCGATATTTTGAAAAATATTAAAAAAGAGGACTTGTTAGACACTGACTTCCTTAAATTCGAAAAGGCAAGTACAACAAAAACGCTGGGCATACAATGGAATGCGATAGCAGATGAATTCTCGTACACTCTCGAGTCAATATCTGCGTTATCCGCCATAACCAAGCGACAAATTCTCTCCTCGGTGGCAAAACTTTTCGACCCCGCAGGATGGCTCTTGCCAATAATGATACAAGCAAAAATCCTCATACAGGAACTATGGTTAGACGGTACCGATTGGGACGAACAAGTCAAACCTCTACGTTTGATAAAATGGCATCAATTCGCCAATAATTTACCCACAATCTCAGAGATACGAATTCCAAGATGGATAAACTTCTCACCCCATCACAATGTCGAATTACACGGCTTTTCAGAACAGGCATATTGAGCTGCAATCTACGTGCGCACTGAATACAATAATAAAGTATCATCCCGTCTCTTAGTGGCAAAAGGCAAAGTCGCCCCCTTAAAGACTCTAAGCCTACCCGCCTCGAACTATGTGGCGCAGTTCTATTAGCAAAATTAATTGCACTCGTCCAATCACACCTCAAATTAAATGACCGAAAACTATATCTCTGGTCAGACTCAGCGATTGTATTAGCGTGGTTTGAAAAACCCCCATATACCTGGAAGACATATGTTTCCAACCGAATCTCTCAAATACTCGACTTAGTTGGTCCAGCCACTTGGCGACACGTCGCCAGTGGTGATAACCCCGCCGATCTCGGTACACGAGGAAACAGACCTCTACTGCTCACCACCTCCTTTCTTTGGTGGAACGGTCCAACATGGCTCACAGAATCCCCCGAATTCTGGCCAAAGTCCCCTTCACACAATATTATACCCCCAGAAAGTCGAAAAATTGAAAATTTTCACATCACACAAGATGATGCTGATATACTGGAACGATTCTCTTCATTCTCTCGGGCACTAAGAGTAGTAGCCTATATGTTCCAGTTTATACAACGACTTAAAAATAAGGTCAAGAGAATACCCAATTCTCATTTACCCCAACTCCAGCATTCCGACATCCACAAGGCAAAGGTAAGCCTAATCTCGTATACTCAAACACGATATTTTAGCCGTGAAAAATCACAGTTAATAAACTCTAAGCCGATTGATAAAAGGAGTTCACTGCTAGTACTGAACCCATACCTAGACTCAACCGGGTTGATTGGTGCCGATGGACGACTGGTAAATTCTAGTCTTACATATAACGAACGGCACCCCATAATAATCCCCGAAAAATCCCCGTTTGCCAAATTATTTATAAACTTTCTTCACCAGCTTATGCTACACGCTGAGCATCGCCTGATGCAACAAATGATCCGACAGGAATTTTATATCACGCGCCTCAAGCCCCAAATTAAGAAGTGCATTTTCATGTGCAAAGTATGCACCATACATAAACAAAAAATGCGGAACCAGATCATGGCAGCTTTACCACCTGAACGCTGCAATTTCGCTCCACCCTTTACAGTCACAGGTGTTGACTTTGCTGGGCCTTTCCAGATAAAGGCCTCTATGTTAAGCTCCTCAACCTACACTAAATGGTACGTGGCCGTCTTTGTGTGTTTTACCACAAAAGCGGTACACCTTGAGCTATGTTCAGATCTGACCACGGCGGCTTTTCTCGCGGCATTTGCTCGCTTTGTCGGCAGGCGAGGCTACCCTTCTAAAATGATGAGCGATAACGGTAAAACGTTTATCGGAGCTAAACGAGCCACAGAAAGGGAATTTATCAAATTCATAGATGAGGTCTCCCCTGAAATCATCAAAAAATATGCAACCCAAGGCATTGATTGGCAATTTATCCCACCAAGCGCTCCACACATGGGCGGATTATGGGAATCAGCAGTAAAAAGCTTTAAAATCCATTTCAAAAAAACCGCAGGCAGTCATAAGTTCAACTTCGAGGAGTTTGTAACATTGCTTACTCGACTTGAAGCTGTCCTCAATTCACGGCCACTCTCAACTCTCTCACAAGATCCATCAGATCTAACAGCCCTAACCGAGCACATACTCACTTAGTTTAGTGAACCGATGGGAAAAAATTAAAATCCTCTATCACGAATTCGGCCGCAGATAGAAAGAAGACTACCTCAAAGATCTTCAAAGGCGATATCGTTGGAAAACTAGCCAAACGAAACCAAATATCGGAGATTGCGTCATTATAAAAGACGAATGTCTTCCACCCACATAATGACGACTCGGACGAATAGAAAAATTACACCGCGGGCCTGATGGCCATGTCCGAATCGTTGATCTCCGCACACAATCGGGAAAACTAACTCGACCTCTTGTAAAACTGTGCTTTCTTCCCGCCGCTGAAGAATTGACCGCAAACTCCGCAAATTAATAAAATTGAGCCGTAAACTTGTAAAACAATAAACCAAACACGCACTTTACGAATACTTAATCCAATAATCGTATATCAAATTAATACGAACACAAGACCCAAATCAAATGCACCACTGCTGCACTTCCTCATTACATAATATGTAACCCCGTATATACATACATAAAAAATGCCTCCTTTTTTCCACAGAAATCAATGGAGTACGACATGAACGAGATCGCCGAAGCTATCGAGCAAGTCGACCGCACGTCACCTACATAATCCCGTACCCCAACTCTTCAACCTCGCTCTGCAGTCGTCAGAGGTTCGGCAGTTCCAGTAGCCGCACCCCGCACCAGCGTGCGCCGATCATCGGCAACCCCAACGCCAGGAAACCCGCCGGCAACCATCACAACCTCAAGCGGAGTTGAGGCGAATGGCCACGAACAGCGCCGTTTGAGATGCGGTCTGTGCGCTCAACGGCACTTCCTGCGTCACTGCCCCATATTTAGGGGCATGCCACCTCTACAGCCGCAGCAAGTAGCCAGAGGGCATTGCATAAATTGCATGGCGCTCACGCACACGACGCAAGAGTGCATGTCACTAAGTTTGTGCCAAATATGCCACAGAGCGCATCACACCCTCTTCCATCGCCTACCAGGCGCACCGAGGTCAGCGCACCAAATCGTCGGCGTCAACCGCAGCCACCACATCGACGCCAACAGCAGCCACCGCTACATCCACCACCAGCAGCGACCAGACGAAGGTGGCAACCTCCGACCGCCCGGCCCCAACCAGCTATAAGCAGCCGTCGTCAGCGTTCCACTGGCCTAAGCGACGTGGTAGAGGTGTTGCAACAGCTGCAGCGATTGCTAGGCAATTAATTCGCCTAGGGGGGCCGGGATGTTCACATGAGCTACCCTGTGGCGAATGTCGTGGAGAATAAGAAGAAATTTTGAAAACAATCAGGGCATTCGATAACGTTTGTGATACCGACCGGATATATTTATTTTCCGACCGACCCCGCATTTTACTTTGAAATAAAGTTTCAATTTACTTTAAACCCCTTTTTTTCATTTTAATTAAAAGGAAAACGCCGTGACTTTGGTGAGTGACGCCCCCCACCAGTGTGTTTGTGAAGTGGTGGCAACGATATCCTTAAACATGTTGACCTCATCGTTACGGAAGACGGAGCCGTGTTCAAGAAGAAGGGTTCCAGTGGTTGCAAAGATGCACTTGATCGCAAGACGGTGAAAGTTGATGACAGCAGACGAGATAAAGCAGTTGAACTAGAAGGTTCAACGGCACATAGGGCGAATGCCCGTGAGCGCGTGAACGAAGATCCGGGAGTCTTGCTGGCCGAATATTTGGACTTTTTCTGCAAGGCGATAAGAGACGAGGCTATGATACTTAGAGAGAGCGCCAGTCATCAGAGAAGCGGGACGCGAGATGTCAGTGGACATGGTATTGCCGCAGATACATAGGCATAGCGAGACAAGAGGATCACTACGTACTCTGGATACTGCGAGTAGTATGGGCGTGAGGAAGCGCTGTGCGGAATTGGCAGAACCTCACGTAGGAAGACCTTCAAGTCAGATAAGCGAGCTGCAGGAAGAGTTCAGTAACATATGTTTTTAGCAGAGACGAAGAAAGAAGTAATAAACGAGGCAGACCTGTGCCACTTGGATAAGGCACAAGCGGGCAAGATGCGAAGTTTGATACAGGCGTACAAGCCATCTAAGAACTCCGTATCTCCAGTGGAGATGAAGACTGTTTTGACAGACGATGTATCAGTAGTTGAGCGACCATCAGCGACAGAGAAGCCGCTTTCACCTCGAATCTCTTCATAGATTACTGTGGAAGTGAGGCGATTGAGCATTTGGTCATAGCGACGGATGTACCTCGCGGCAATGGTCAAGTTGAGAAAATACGTCGTGTAATAGTGGCCGCTGTGGTCGAGTTGATAGCGGTGCGTGCTATAACTCGATACGCCGGTGAGTTCGAGGTTCGAATCTCAGTCAGGGCAAACAAAATCTTAATCATAAACAAAGTTTTTTCTAATAGCGGTCACCCCTCGGCCGGCAATGGCAAACCTCTGAGGGTTTTTCTGCCATGAAAAAACTTCTCATTAAATACATCTGCCGTTCGGAGTCGGCACAAAACTGTAGGTCCCTCCATCTGTAATATAATACAAAAAAGACGCACACCACAAATGGTAGGAGAAGCTCGGCCATACACTGAGCTATATAGTGTAGGCGCCAAAATTATATTATATAACAGTGCCGATGATAGCGAAGCTAAGCCATGAGACTCCAGGGAGCTGGTATAAGCATGTCGACCGCGTCCAGCAATTTTTGAACAACACACCGCCGCGCAGCACCAAGATCTCGCCATTCAGGATCCTAACTGGGACTGAGATGCGCATGCAGGGTATTCCGCAGTTGCAACAGCTATTGGAAGAGGAACACATCGATGAGTTGAGCGCAGAAAGAGAAGAAGTGCGTCGTGAAGCGAGTGACAACATCGTCAAAATGCAGGAGAATCGCAAAACTTTTAATATGCATCGACGGGCCGAGAATGAGTATGCCATAGACGAGCTAGTAGCAATCAAGCGAACGCAATACGGTTCAGGACTCAAGTTGAAGCCGAAATTCCTTGGGCCATACAGGGTAGCAAAGATTATGCGACGAGGACGTTATGCAGTAGAAAAGGTCGGCGACCATGAGGGACCAGGACGCACAATAACCGTAGCGGAATGGTTATGGTAGCAAGACTTGAAAGTGTTGGTCCTGTCATAACTTTACTTTCAATTTCTCCAGTATAGCGCAGGTTTTTAATACTCATTCTCCGAAGGTATGGCATGCTCAATATATCGTGGTGGTTAGTTATATTGAGAAGTGTCGCCGTCGCTGAACCCGGCAATTTCTTCAGCATGCACTTATGGTTTTTAAAAGAAGTCCCATTGATTTGGACCTCATTTTCGAAGGTAAGTAAATAAGTCCCGGTAACCGTTTTTTCGGAGGCTTCGCTAGTCTTGATCACCACGGTATCGTCGTTAATAATAACGATACCTTCATCCACCGTTACAATAGGTTCAAGGTAGCTGGTACGTGTGCTGCAGTGGGCGACGCTACCAGAATGAAGTTGTTGCGCGCACGTTGGATGTTGAAGTCTCTTGCAAAATGTCGATGTAAGTGTCACGCTACAATTTCCAATCGCCAGGATTTGATTGTTACAGTCAGCGATATTGTTGTCGTTTGCAAGGTGCTGGATTGTTCCATTATGTTGAACAGGGAAAAGAATAATTTTCTTATAGACTAATGTAGTTTAGGATACTTAATAATAAAATGTAAAAAATTACTGTCTAATAGGACCTTGATAAATGATACCTCCATTAAATCTGTTATAGTTGTATCAATATAGCGCAGGTTTTTAATACTCATTCTCCGAAGGTATGGCATGCTCAATATATCGTGGTATCAGTAGAGCGCATATCGATAAAAATTTTTGCATCATCAGTGTTCAGTATCAGTGGGTTTATTACACCTATCTTTGCAAGGGTAATGGTTGAGATTAGGGTTTCAATTTCCGAAATTACAATTCTGTTTCTAGCAACCAATGTTTCGTATAAATAACTGGTAGCAATCTGCTTAGCATTTGAGTCCTTAATAAGTAGGTTGATTTTTTCTGTTAATTTATTTATCCTTTCCTGCACTTCCGTATTTATGACGATCTGCTGGTTTTCTGAGTTTATGAGCTCCTGTTGTTGGAATTTTAATTTTTCAAAGTCGTCGAAGTCCGGTGTCCCTGCGATAACTTTCAAAGCAGTTCCTAAAATGTTTAAGCTCCTAGCCTGTCTATGATGGGTGTCCAAAGTTGCCAAAAGTACCTCTATGCGCGCAGTGTCAGAGTCCAGTAACATTCTCATATGAGATAAGGGGAAGTGTGTCATAAGTCCTTTCGTTTCCTTGGTTATTTCCATGTAGGTAGTAAGGTAAGTGGTATGTTGCAGATAGTCAAAATCTCTCCAAACAGTAACATCTCCGTCTTGAAGTGGGATATAGTCACAGTTCGAGTAGTCCGTTAGCTTAGGCGTCGCCGTCCGAAAAAGAAGTACCGCAATCAAATTCCTAAAAATTTGTAAGTAGAAATAACGCTTAGTACCATGCTGTACGATAATAAAGAAAATTGTTAAATATATGTAAGACTATAAATATATTTGGCAGAAGGCAAAGCGATTTTATTTCAAATTGTCCTTGTGGACCACCCTCCCTTTAATGAGAACCGTGGTTCCTAGGTCTGCTTAGACTTTTTCTTCGACATATAAGGGGGATAATTTGTTGCCTAGCCTTCTGTTGGTTTTTACTAAAACACGTTCCCCAACGTCAAATACTCTGTTCTGCCTAGATCGGTTATTTCTCTCTAGTTGTTGTTCCTGCTGGGCTGTCATTATTTTGCTAATTATCTCTTTCCTCATCTCCAATGGAGTGGCATGATCGTCAATCGGTTTCTTGTTGGTAACGGAATCTCGGTTTCTTGTTGGTAACGGAATGAATTGTCCGATTGTATTCGACTGTAGCCAGTAATATTAGTTCAGTTGTTCCGGTAGTCTTTCCCTCTAGTTTTAAGCATCTTGCGATCTCAAGGATCGTGCTATGTAGGCGCTCCACTTGCCCATTCGATGTACTATGTAGTGGAGGTGCATTTACCACATCGACCCCAAATTGCTTTTTTAATAATGACGTTATAGTTTCAGAGTTAAACGATGCCTCGTTATCGCAATAAATGGTCTTTGTATTTGGAAATAATTTTATCAATTGTATTATCGGAGCTTTTATATCACCAATAGTGCGAGAAGGTACAGGCTGGACCACTGCGAACTTTGAAAACTTGTCCACGCAAGTAAGGAAGTATTTCTTATCGGTGGAGAAAATGTCAATATGCAGAAATTCGCCTGCATGGGATGGCGTTGGAGTCACGCCGAGTTCTTGCTTACGAGGGTGTCTGCCATATTTGGCCTTGTAACAAATTTTACAATTTGCGACAACTTCGTTTGCTACTTTAGTCATTTTTGGAAAATAGTAATCACAGAGGATTTGTTTTACATTTTCCTGGGCCGCTCTGTGGGCACGATTGTGCTCGGCAGTAACTATTTCCCTTTGCTCTTCTTTGTTGGTGATATTTGATACCATATTTTTACAATGCCAAAACTTCGTTGACGGAAAACACCTGACCAGTTCATGTTAAATCCTGGCAAGTATTGATAGGTCGCAATATATCGCATTTACAACTTTCGGGTTAACAACTAGTTTAATCTCACCGATAAGTGTATTCTTATCCATGAATTCGATTATGTGGCGAGTCTTTTCGCCGAAATATATGAAATTCCGCTTTAAAGTGGAGTTTGCTTCTTCCAAAACTATTTGGTTTCTGAAACAATTTAGCGGTTTTTCGGTTGTTTCAATCGTATATGTTAAGGACACTTCGCTATGGATTGTAGCAAGGTCGGATTGTGCTTCTTCTTCAAAAGCATGGATGTTCTGTCGCGATAATGCATCAGCAACATAGTTTTCCTTGCCCGGTTTATAAAATATTTCAGCATTGTGTTCATCTATAAAGGCCTTCCAGCGCTTAATTTTGGCGTTTGGGTTTCGGTCTGAAACCGGAAGCGTAAGTGGCTGGTGGTCTGTGAAAATATTAGGGTTTTTGACACCATAAAGGTAATTTCTAAGGCTTTTTAGAGCCCAGACGATTGCAAGCAATTCGCGTTCATTAGTACCGAAATTCTGTTCGCGGTCTTTCAGGGTTCTAGAAATCATGGTGATTGGTTTCCCACCCTGAGACAGTACAGCTCCTATACCCAGCGATGAAGCATCGGTCGTAAGATCAAATGGCTCTTGAAGTAACGTAACGTCCTCTGATGCCAGGACCTCCTTTAGTTTGTTAAAGGCATTTAACTGTTTTTCGTCAAGAACTATTTTAATCTTCTTTGATTGTGAGGCTCCAACCTTACCGTTTTCGCCCTTTAATATGTCTGTTAAAGGCTTCGCGATTAATGCAAAATCCTTAATGAAACATCTGTAGTAACTTGCCAGACCCAAAAAGGATCTAACATTGAACAAAGTAGAGGGCTGTTCGTAATTACGAATCGCTTCAACTTTACTAGGGCTCGTTTAAATACCATCCCTACTTACAACGAAACCTAAGTATTCGACATTTTCTTTAAAGTGCAATTTTTCGCGGGAAACTCTCATATGGGCCTCGTATAGCTTTCTCAAAACACATTCAATATGCTCGACATGTTTGTCTTCAGTTTCTGAGAAGATGATTACATCATCGACGTAGACGTAGCAGGATTTTCCTATCTGTTCCCTTAACACGTCGTCGATGGTTCTCTGAAAAATGCTGGGTGCATTTTTCAGACCAAAAGGAAGTCTAAAAAATTCATACTTCCCATTGGCTACTGAAAAGGCTGTTTTTTCTCTGTCTCGCTCCGCGAGTATTATTTGGTGGAAGCCGGATTTGGGGTCGAGCGTCGTAAAATACCTGGCCTTTCCTAAATTTGACAATATAACCGTTACGTTCGGGATAGGGTATTTATCATCGATAGTTACGTGATTTAACTTCCTAAAATCGATAACAAGACGTTTTTTCATGTTACCTTGTTCGTCTCGTCATTTTTTATCTACAACCCAAATCGGGTTGTTATATGGCGACCTAGATGGCCGTATTATGTTGTTTTTTAATAAATAGCTTGGAATATACAGCGTCATCACTTTCGGTGCGAATAGTGGCGACAATATTCGTATTATATGGGAGTCTCTCATAAGGATCCGAGAAAACGCCCATTAAATTTTTGATAAGTTTTTGGAATTTACTCCTCACCACCTGTGGTGTCTTCTACCTGCGAAAAGTTAACATTTCCACACATTAAAAATTTTAACTCCTCAGACCCGGAGTTGGTTGTGACTTTTTTGTTTTTAAAATTTAACGTGGCATTTGTCTGTGTTAACAGATCCAGCTCTACTATTACATCGAAGGTTGAGAGAGTGGGGAGTAGAAAGAAGGTGCTGTTTGTGTCAAACAAGCTAATTGTGCATTTTTCTTTAATGACATTGAAGCCATGAATTCACTTTACTAAGAAACGATTATCTACTGGTATTATATGTTTAAGTTCTTTCTCCCTGCAATTGTCCTTTCAATGAAAGGTAGCAGGGAGTCTTGTCTAAAAAATTTATTTGATCTGAATGACACAACTCGTAATCCATTGCCGTGCATTCTGAATTTGCAACGGCCTGATAGTCGTCACTCTGCTGGTTAGAAGGACTCTTCTCGTTGGATAAGTGGTTAATTCTTTGTTGTTTAGGTCTGTAAAACGACCGGAGCTATAATTCGGCCTTTTTGCCGTCTGACCATATGCCTGGCTTTGATTAGTACGTTGCTGTACTGAGTTTCGGGATTGCAGGTTGCTGTTGGATTGATACTGCGTCGTCTGCTTAAATCGCTGCGAAGGGTCCACCTCCATCGGTTCGGCTGGTTATAACTTCTGAGCAGGCCTGTTACCAAAACTCTGCTGCCTATTAAAATGTGGATTTTTTACCTGATATGTATCTTTCGCCTGGTATCTTCCACGTGTAATTTTTTCCATAGATTGTTGCTTCGTTTGGAGCCTTTGGGCCTTATCCTCTAAGCTCCGGGCATAGGTACTTGCGAACATGTATCGCTCATGATTAGATTCCACTTCTTGTGCTAGCGCTAGAGCCGAAGGTAGGTCCTTAGGCCGCGCCGAAAATAATACGTCAGTCTCTGAAATGAACACACGCAATGAGTCCATTCTATATTTCTCATTTAGTGATGCAGCTATGGATTTGTCATAGATCATGATTCCACCTCGTCATAATATTGGAGGAGTGTCAAACCTCCTTGTCGGGGAGTTGACATCTCCTGCTCAATCAGGTAAATCGGTCGTTTATCAGAATAACTTAAGTCAAGACGGTTAATTATAGCTTTAAAATTCAAAACAGTATTAAATGATGCCAGCACCATGTCAGCTTGGCTTTTTATTTTATTTCTTATGATAGCAACGGCTTGAAAGTGCTTGGAACTACCTTCATAGCTTTCAAAAATCTTGTATGCGTTGTATGCCGCTTGTCTCCTTGAGACATATGCTTCCTGTTTACCGTCAAAGTCCGGTAAGGACTTAACGATGTCCAGAGGTTCGTCCCACTGTACGCCTGGAATTATTTATATTTCCTTATACGTTTCTACCGCGGGAGTGACGGTTATGGTGTTCAATTGCTGGCTTATATCACTTAGTCTCTGTTCAAAACTTTCTTGTTGTACGGCGAAAGCGCTATTTATAGCACTCTCCAGAAGTGCTCTTAGTTGATCGGGTTCTAACGCCATTTCTTTATTTTGATCTGCTGCCCTAGTGTCTGTCCACCAATTTCCCTGATTACCTTCACTACTACACTCTCTTCTATCGACTTCTATTTTACTAAGGCTCTCAAACAGCTGGCTCAACTCACGATCACTCATAAGTGCTTTGTAGCAGAATTACAAAGTATCTGTTTATTTTTAGACAACCACTAATTCGAATTTCCCGTGCAAAGATTCACATAAATGTGATTTCTATGTTAAAGTAAAGTTTATTCAAAAGCGTTATATTAAATTAGAAAGGTCGATATAAATTACGATCGCTCAATAGTATTTTGTAGCAGAATTACACAATACCTTCCTATTTTTACATAGCCTTTCTATCGCATTTCCTGTGCAAGATTTCACATTTATTTGTTTCACTGTTAAAGCAAAATTTACACAAATTTTTCTTTTTTAATTACAAAGATCAATATAAATTACGATCGCTCATAAGAAATTCACGTTAACAAATTTTGTTGTGAAAACAAATTATTTAATTCACCAAATTACAAAGGTAGATACAAACAACAAGTGCCTGTAAAATTTTACAATGTTTTGCGCTCTACTTACAAAATCAGTTTTAAGTGCTCTGGTCAGTTTAATTATCTTAGTTGATTGCTGCGTCCAAGTGGTTATAAATATTCAGCTTACGTTGATTCAATTTATGATTTGAGTTTTTAATTTACTTCAATTAATTAATTTACTTTTAAGTCTAAGTAACTGACTTTCACTTATTTTGGTCACTTTGCCGGTTGCGCGCCAATTATACAAATGATACACTTGTAGTTGTGTTTTTATAGCATTTTTGAAATCAAAACTTGAGGGCAAAGCCCGCGAAGCTCTTCCAACGCAAATAACTTCAACTAGTCAGATCAAAGAAGCATTGCGTAGCCGAATCAAACCAGATAACTCGAAAGTTGTCGCTGGTAAAATTGCGTAATTAATAACAATAACTCAGAATTTGCGAGGCGCGTTGAAGAGTTATCGGATTCACTTGAACGTTCTCTGATCATTGAAGGTATGATCCAAGCAAAAGCTCACGAGATATCCGTCGAACAAACGGTAAATGTTTGTAGGCTTAATACTAGATCGGATTTGGTTAAATCAATTTTAGCGTCAACTACCTTCAGCGACGCAAAGGACGTTGTGGTGAAGATGATAGTAGAAAAGAACAATGAAGTGAAAGAAAGGCAGGTGCTATCGTTTCGTTCGCGAATAAACAAATCAAATGGTTTTCGAGAAGGTTAAAGAGGACAAAACTACACTAGATTCAACAACAGCAATAATAATAGGTACAATGACAATAGGTATAACAGAAATAGATACAATAACAATAGCAACAATAACAGATTCAATGGCGGTACCAGTAGGTACAATAACGACAACAACACCAAGCGCGATACCAGGAGAAGTAATTTTCCTGCTACAAACAGAAACAATTTAAATTCACGTAATGACAGCAATACTAGATATAACGCAAATGTGCGTTCTTTAAACGTGAACGCCCCTCAGGAGCGAACACTGAGGAAGCAGGAGCTCAGCGAATAACCGGACGTACAAATAATTCCAATTACTGTTTACACCTTAGCTATTCTGACTTTGTCGAAATAAATTGCAGCGATTCGCATAAATTATGTACTTTCTTAGTGGACTCTCAGGCAGATATTTCATTAATTAAAATTTCCAGTTTAAAACAGCATGTCGAAATAGACAATATCAATATTATAGACATAACAGGAGTAACAACCGATACCGTAACGACTTTAGGGACCGTAACTACTGACTTATTCATTTCAAAATTTTCTATTTCACATACACTTCACGTTGTGACTGACGGCTTCAACATACCATCTGAAGGCATACTAGGCAAGTACTTTCTAAAACTAAATAAATGTATAATAAATTATGCAAACGGAAGCATAACAGTAGGCATAGGCTCGGAAAGAGTCAAAATAGCAATTTTACATGGCACAACAGCCGATACTCTAGATGCGAAGTTTACCGATCATTCAATTTGAGTCAAGCTCATAATCCAGTTTTTATACACTTACACGAACTCTGTAGTGGCGTTTTTACAGCTAAGTG
Source organism: Philophylla caesio (assembly GCA_963971545.1). NCBI lineage: Eukaryota > Metazoa > Arthropoda > Insecta > Diptera > Tephritidae > Philophylla > Philophylla caesio. The sequence continues at coordinate 6,649,879 of OZ020605.1, forward strand.
TGAAAAACCCAATTTTGAAAGTTATAAATACTACTGACGAAGTAAAAATTATTCGCAATTTCAAATTGCATACTGAAGACATAGCCAACTACAATATTTATAGCATCAACAAAACAACAAACGACACTAAACCACTTCAGGATTTAAAAGCAGCATTAGAAAAACAAATGCCAAACTACGTCAAAGATAAATTGATCGACCTATGCGTACAATATGCCGACGTATTCGCCTTGAAGACAGATCGTATGACTCTGAATAACTTTTACGAACAGAAACTCCGACTTATTGACAAAACACCAGTTTACATTAAAAATTACCGTTTACCGTATTCACTGCGAAATGATTTAATAGAACCAAGTTTTTCAAATTATAATAGCCCTTTAATTTTCGTCCCGAAAAAAAACCAGACAAGTCAAAAATCGTACAGCATATGTGTAGACTTTAGAGCGGTCAACAAAAAACTCATTGCTGACAAATTCCCACTAGCACGCGTAGACGATATACTCGATAACCTTGGCATAGCAAAATTCTTTTCGACTCTAGATCTTTTCTCGGGTTTCCACCAAATTCCACTTAACGTAGATTCTAGAGATATAACAGCTTTTAGCACCGACCGCGGAGCTTACCGCTGGAAAGTTTCGCCATTTGGTTTGAATGTAGCACCAAACTCTTTTTCTAGAATGATGTCAATAGCATTTACAGGCATTTCGCCAAATCAAGCATTTTTATATGTTGATGACATTATTGTTGTTGTTGTAGCGGCTATTTATTATTATCTCCAAGCTCAACTAACGAAAGGTCCAGGAAACGAGCCGTTTCAACAGGGTCGGACCATAGGGAGAGGGGTGTTAGTTGAGTAGGTTTGGCCGAGCATGTGAATAGGTGATTGGTGTCGTGCGGAGACTCTCCACATGCCGGGCAAGTGTTGGGGGTGTCGGGGTTGATCCTGGATAGGTAGGAGTTTAACCTGCTACAATATCCAGATCTGAGTTGAGCCAGAGTGACGCGCGTCTCACGAGGCAGCTGGAGCTCCTCAGCTGCTATGGGTGGTGGTTGGACTCCCAGGACTGCACTTACAGGGCGGGTGTCGATGTATTTCGACACCGCCTCCCTGTGAATGTTGTCCAGAGCCTGTCAGTACGTCCTTGGGTCCTTGGGTCCAGCGGTAAGCGTACGTATGTCTGGACCTCGCCCGTCAGTTGTGAGAGATGTCCCCTGATGTGCCTGGGTGCCGGCTCCAGTAGACCTTAGGATGGCCTGAGCAGACCTTAAGATGGCACCATCCGTTGCACGAATTACACCTCACCAAAGTGGAATTCGGATGGAGCCTTCTCTGGCAGAAGCAGCAGAAATAGGTTTCTGGGCCAGGGTTAGACTCGACGCCCGCCCTGGCCAGAAGTATGAGTAGCAAACCTGCTGCTAGGTATTGCACCCAAGAGGAGATAAGATTGGGGGTGTCCGGCAGCCTAAGTGGGATTAGGTCGCCGAAACAACAGTCCTTGGTCGGATGAAATCCGAGTCACTTCGGTAACGTAGAACCGACTGTCGTGGAAGTGATGACATTATTCTCATTGGTTGTAGTGAGACGCTTAAAAATTTAAGCAAAGTTTTCGAAACTTGCAGAAAAATCAATCTAAAGCTAAATCCCACCAAATGCAATTTTCTTCGTTCTGAAGTAACATTTCTAGGACACAAGTGCTCAGCAAAAGGCCTGTTGCCAGATGATTCTAAAATAAACGCGATAAAAAAGTATACTAAACCAACTGACAAAGATGCCGTCAGGCGCTTTGTTGCATTCGCAAACTATTATAGGCGATTTATACCCGACTTTGCGTCTCTGGCAGCACCTTTAAATCGACTAGCGCGTGTGAACTTGCATTTGAAAAGCTTAAGTTAGCTTTAATGTCTCCTCAACTTTTACAATATCCAGATTTCAGTAAAGAATTTATAATCACAGTAGATGCGTCTAAGGAGGGTGAGGTGCTATTTTAAGTCAAAATCATAACGACAGTGACTTACCAATATGTTTTGCGTCCAAATCTTTTAACAAATCAGAACAGAATAAAGCGATTATAGAACTAGAACTATTAGCTATATACTTCGCAATAAAGCAGTTTAGACCATATGTTTACGGTACACATTTTATAGTAAAATCAGACCATCGACCATTAGTTTATCTTTTTAACATGAAAGACCCTTCATCAAAACTTTCTAGAATACGTCTCGAACTGTCCGAGTACAACTTTACTATTGAATATACTATAAAAGGAAAAACAAACGTAGGAGCGGACGCACTTTCACGAATTAACATAAACGAACTAAACGACTCAACAAAACATGTCTTAACAGTCAAAACGCGTTCAATGACTAAACAAACGAAACAGACAGAACCACAAAATAAAAACAACTCCGCCGACAATACTACAGTACAAGTGTACGACAAATTCTCATACAATTTTTCAAAAAAGATACCGCGAGCAAAAACGCAAATACTTTACGATAAAAACAACAAAATTTCCAGTTTTCAAGTTTGTGCACACTTAACACAAAAAACTCAAGTTACTTAATCTTGCGAGTGTTAACGAAATGACAAGTTTAGACGAGTTAATTTCGAGGCTAGAAATCGAAGCCGACAAACGCAACATTAAGCAGATAGAATGGCCAAAAGATGATTTGTTTTTCAAACATTTCTCAATTTCAAATTTAAAAATACGCAGAAATAAAATTTTAAGATCTTTACAAATTACATTGACAGACCCAGTACAAACAATAACTGAGGACGATAAAAAACTAACCCTAATGACAATTTACCACAATGACCCACGATCAGGGGAAAAAGGCCACTGTGCCTCACGATCTACAAAAAGATAAAATTGACCCACTATATAATGTAGAAAACTATGCGAAAGTAGTTAAACACCGAATGCAAAAATCTCACGCAATTGCGAAAGAATTAATTAACAAACATAAAATTCGAAATAAGCTTTTACACGACAAAACAGCTCATCCAGTATCACTTAATGTAAATAATAATAAGCATGAAAACATATGTATATCAAGGTCCGTACTTTATAGCAAAAATTGACGGAGTAAACGTCACAATTTTTGATGAAGCAAAAAGAAAAGAAAAAACAGTTTACAAAAATCTTATACATTAAATAAATTGAAACTCTTATTAGATATACGTATAACGTATATTGGTATGTATATGACCAAGAAAAACAACAACTGTACAAAAACCAAAAGAAAAATTCCGAAATATATCTATGTACAGAAAAACTAGCCATATTCAAATAAAAAAAAAATTCTTAAATAAGTTTTAAAGCTAATTTTCAAAAAATTAATTTAAGACAATTCCACAACACCAACAATAAACATAAGATTAATATGACAAAACATGTAACTTTTATACAAACACTGTGAGAGAAAAAATATGTGCAGTAAACCTGTGTACAGGAATTATAAAAATAAAAATTGAATTCCTTTCATAACTCTTTTTATTATGTATTTAAGATATAATTGTCATACAAAATCACTAATCAACATACTCTAGGTAAAAATCTATTAATATACTTAATAAGTTAAGTAATCTATTACTAGCGTTATAAAGTACAACCCTGCATATAAGATCTCTAACATTTAGTACTAGAGGGTAACCGCAGCTATCTTTAGTTCTTAAGTGAAAAAATAAAGAACGCCATTCATTGGCGCGACTTAAAACCGACAAGTAGTTTTCTTTCTTTTTTCCTGCATTTTAAACAAATAGCTTTTGGATTGCTCATGAGTTAAAGATCAGCACCGACCGGCAAGTAACCGGCGTTAGTTTCTAAACGCACCGGTGTGCGTCACCCGACACTACAGCAGAGACAACAACACAGCAGCAGCGAGCCCAGCGAAACCCTGGCGCTCCACAGCGCGTTTCCTTTTAAGTATACATGCATATGCATGAATATTAAAATGCAATTTATACCGAGTTTGCCTTAAAAAAAAGTTTAAGGGATATCTTTTTAATATACAATACTTTTATGTAAATCAAAACCTTTATGCTCTGTAAAAACGTATCTATTAAAGTTAACTTTTAATTAGAGATTTCAAGACGCATTTAAAAAAAAATAACATTTACTCACTTTTTTATCCAAATAAAAATTATAGATATTGTAGTTTAACAGCCATTTCCGCATTTCGTAGCAGCTTTCACTGTGGCTCTGATCTATTTAAACTAATAATTAATAAATTGTTCTAATTTTTGGGTAACCAGATACAGGTGAAATGTATTGAACAGATTTTTATTTGACACTTAAAAATGTATGTATTAGTGTCACTTTAAAAGCAATGCCAGATAATGTGAGCGAAGACACACTGCTGGTTTCATTTCTCTTTTATTCTATAAGCTTAGCAAAAATGTGAAATACGCTCGTTTTATGGAAATGTATGCCACATGTGTCCGCCCAAGTAACATAGTTTGACTTAGCACGAATTAAAAGAAACATGAATTTCAAATATTTTACTCAGAACTAATTACATTTTCTTTCGCTTTAGACTAAAGTGCAGTTCCAGCTTTGATCATCATGACGTAATATCTTCACCAGCTTTTCCTGTTATGCATGTGCACGGCACGTGTACGAAATTTTTTTCAATTGTTAGCAAAATTTAATTTTTTCAAAAATGTTCGATAATTTTGAATGGAAATTGTTATTATTAAAAAGAATGTTAAATTACCTTCCAATCCATTATATTTTCGTTTACATAAATTAATATTTTATATTTAAATCTGCAAGTTTCGCGAATTGTATCAGTGCATGTGACTTATACGACAGTTCCCAAAGTCGCAAGTAAGGTACACATTTTGGAAAAAAGTGTTATAATTAGAAAGATAAATCAATTATCTTTTAGTCCCATCTATTTTTTTTATTTAATTAAGTTAATTTTTTTTTTTTTAAATAGTCAACTTTTAAGAATGGCCGTTTTGCATGTATAGTATACATATGTATGTATACGGCATATCACATATGTATGTAGTTCTAAGTTAAGTACTGATTTTTCAAAAATGTGTATTAATTTGAAATAGAAATGCACATCATTATTAAGAATAGTCAAATATCTTTCTGTTAATGTTATTTTCTTGTAAAAATATTAATATTTTGTATGAAAAATTTCAACTTGTAAAAATTGCCAATTGCAATTGCAGAGTACATGTACGGCATTTCACATACTTGTAAGTCAAGTATAATCATTTTGAAAATTTTCGAAAATTTCAAATAAAAATGGATTCTATTAGAAAGATTAATAAATTATCTTTCAGTCCATTATATTTTTTTTTTTAATTTAATAATTTTTATGAAATTTTCGAATTTTTGAAAATTGCCTTATTGTACATGCACAGTACATACTCGTATACGGCATTTCACATAGCATAAATATTTTGAGAATTATCCAAAATGTTAAACAAAAATGGATGCTATTAGAAAGAATAATCAATTATCTTCCAGTCCATTATATTTTTTTTAAATTTAATAAATATTTTTTATGAAATTTTCGAAGCTTTGAAAATTGCCTTATTGCTTGTGCAGAGTACATATACGACATTTCACATAGTTGTAAGGTATAAATTTTACAAAACAGCGAAATAATTACAAATTTAAAGCAATATTATTAGAAATAACCTTCAATTATCTTTCTGTTCAAGTGATTATCTTTTAAAAATATTTAAATTTTGTATGCAAATTTTCTACTTTTGATTTATAACTTTATTTTCTTTTTTCTTATGTTTTTAGCAATATTTACTGGATCATATGGCCATTGCAGGTCGAAGGATGACGTTCCTCGGGGCAGAATAGATATAAGTTATATAAGTAGATATAGAAATAAATTCTTTAAAACAAAAATGTATGTATATACATACATACATATGTATATACTATTTAATGTTAGTTTAGAAATTATTAATAATTAATTTAAGCTTAAACATTGTAATTTGATTAGAATTGTAAAATAAAATACTTTAATTAAAAAAAAATTTTGATTTAAAAATTATTTTTTTTGTCCATGGGTAACGGTTAGCTAATCTGTCATATGACCGGTAAAATGACTGTCAACGCGCTTGCCAAAGAGAGACATGCTTTGAACACTTTGGAGACAAGAAGCGACAGGCAACATCTGTCAAATATTAAAATACACACGTTCTTATGGGCAGTTGTTTAGACAACAGCACGACTTCACGGCAGCAGGCTTGCAGTTGTCGTTGTCGCCAAATTAAAACCATTTACAATTTTACCGACGACAATGAGCAGCTGTAGTGGTGCCATTATTATGTGAAATGTTTAATTGTTCAAGGTTTTAACAAGTCTTACTTACCCTACAAGAACAGTGCCGGTCAATTTACCGTACATCTGATGGTCAGTGGCTGAAACAATTTTGCTATTAGTTTCTTAGGGCCACTATGTAAATACTGATGTCAACAAATGTGTACGTGTGATATTGTATTTCACTCTAACACATTAATATTACCGAATAAACATACATATAGCTCTACTGCTCACTCTCGTTCTTTTTAATGGGTCAATGCTCCCCATAAAATCATCAGTACTGAAAATGTTCCTTTATTCCTACATCAAATGATATTTCTTTTCTTTGTTTGATTAAATAATCATGATAAAAAATAAAATATTTTTTGATGTACAATTTTTTGCGCAGAACTGCTTTCTGCGTAAGCCTCCTTCGTCCGTCCTGAAAAAAATATCGCTGACCAGACAAACTACGGCTACTCCATCAGTATTTTTGCGCAGAGCTCTTTCATGTTTTATATTAGATTAAGAAATCTTCTTTTCTTTGTAATTAGCATTTAGAAACGCAATTTTTTTTATTTAAAACTTATCTTTTATTAAAACACGACGATTTAAAAGTTTTCGCAAGTATACACTTCAGAATACCTATGAATTAACGTATGTTTCTTTCTCGCATATGCGAAATTAGCCTAAATGGTAATTGTCTCTTTCGTGCAACTATAAATGGCAACTATTTTACAGGTCATCTAACGGTCAGTAAAGTTAAACATGAAAACTTCGTTGTTTCATTCTCGCATATACATATGCAACCATAGTAACCGTAGCGAGTCACGAGTGTCTATTTTTGGCAAGCACCATGGCAGTCATTTTACCGGTAAGCTGACAGTCTGTGCTGATTTTATGAATGAGAGTGGATTGGTAATTCTGTCAGCATGTTCTTCTAGGGTTATTTAACCAACAAAGGCATGAAATAGCTCTGATATTTAATATGTAATAACAATTGATCATTTGAAACAAATGAATCGACCTTTTTATTTATTATTTGCACAAAAAAATTTCACGTTGAACAAAATATTTTAATTATATAGAAGTGAAATATTTTAATGTGGCAACAACAAATGAGCTGTTGGATATGGCCAAGGTGGTGGAAAGCGTATATAACCCGACATCTCCTTAGAAAATAGCTGATGGTCTAAAATAGATGTCAGAAAATATATTGTCAATAGATACCGCTTATTTCTTCATGTCAGCCATTTATGTCAGCGTTTATGTCTTGGCATCTATTGTATGAAATAAGCTGTCACTTGTGGTGTTTGACAGCTAATTTTTTTATTTGGCTGTAAATTTTGTGGGTTCAACATCGAAGATATTTTCATTCAGAAGCCAAAACTGAGTGGTTTTCTATTGCATTTATTAATGTTTACATATTTGGGAGGAAAGAAAACATATTTCTTGTATTATTTTCAGCATATTTGAGCTTTATTAAACGAACTTACTTGTTCGACGCCATCTTACAAATGTTTATGTCAACACATCAAACTACCCACACATTAAAATTGATAAAACATTAGGTCCGTTCTTTATCTCCCAGAAATAGTCCGAAGTAGTCAGATTTAGTCCAAAAAGCGTTCCTTAACTTGAAAATCCTGTAGATGGGAGCAAAACTGAGAGAGTCAAATGTGATTCTCTTTTGTCAGAAGTTGCAAGACTTAGTCCGAAGAATTTTTGCTGGCAAAATCTTGAAAAGTGTCAAACTCAACTGACAGCTGACTTGTGTTAGAAAATATGAATACACAAAAAGTCAAAATAATCTAAAAACCTTTAAACGTACGTAAATTGAAATGGAAGGTGGCAAGAAAACAATCTCTTTATCGGTTTCTCTTTCGTATGTCATTCGTGGTTTGGAATATCGCCACAATACATTTGTCAATATTTCTTGCAGATTAGTGATGAAAGAGTTGGTGCTTCTGGTGCCAATTTGAATGCGCAAGAATGTTCCTGGTATACATTTAACATTATTCGGTAAATTATTCATTTTTATTTTTGAAAAGGTACCAAAGCTGCACAACGATCAAAACAAAACCTAGAAGGCATCAGTGCACAGTATATATGTACAGTACACAACCTTTTCGATAAATTATCGGAAAAATTCACCTCCCAAAAGGACTTGGGTTTCGTGTTACTCGTTTTAACGAAACAAATCTTTTAACAGGGTCTTGTGCAGCAAGGAACGACACAAGTTTTATTTTACTCATTAATAAATAAAAAAAAGCGCGTATAGAACAAACTCCCAGCTTGAACTAAATACTTCATTAAAGATATTTTATTATTGTAATTGCTGAAGTGAAGACCACACACAAAGCTCGTGAACGTTAAACTCCATACAATTCTGTCGAGACTTTATCCATGCTGTATAAAGTTCGAAGAAATATCTTTACAAAAACCGTTGACGATGCGAGTTGAGCTAATTAGTAGTGCCAAAACTAATATTCTGTTGCATATGGTTTCTTTTAAATTTTCAATTTGTTTTCTCATGGATCTTCAAATGTTGCTAAAGGTTATATACATGTTATTTTTTTTTGTCATAATTTGAATGAAAATTAATTCTCAAAAATATTAACTGCTGGAATTTTAACTGGATATTTAAAACCGGCGCTTAGATAGCAACTCAGACTTACTCGCACACAGGTTGAGTTCAACATTAAATGTAATATATTCATTAATTTATTTGTTCTAATATATATTTAATTGTTTATGAAGTCAATGAACTTAAATTCTCACAGACTATACGTTAATTTTCAAAGGCGTTATTCATACATAGGATTTTGACCCTATAGTTGCATGCAAAATATACAATACATTTTTCGGTGATATTTATTATACAAGTATATATTTTAATATGCGAATGCTTATCATTTTTTATATATTTTCTGTTCTACAAATGTTTGTTCATTTTTCTGTTGGCCTAGTAAATGTTAATATTTTTTTATAATTTTATTGAGCTCAAGGCCAGTTTCTGATTAAATTTTTCAACCGGAAAAGAATGTAAACACATTTTCGAAGGAAAATGATACCTGACAAATCACTTTTGATCCCCAGTATATACATATGTATATCCCGTAAGTATTTATATACTTTGCAGGCTGCGTGGTTCGAAATATATATAGACAATAAAATATATATAATTAATGCTTAGCAATAATAGTGACATTTTCATTAAAAATAAAACAAGTAAAGAGAAGGTAAGTAAGAAGGGAAATGCTACAATGTTTATTGACGGTTTTGCGATCCATATCCATGGATTTAAAATTTTTTAATTATTTTGCAATCCTTAATCTTATCCATAAATATTGCATGCTACACGATCAAGAAATAACACGATACTTGCATCACGTCAATAAATACTGAACGTGTGACAATGCCCAATGGTAGAAAACTGCTCGCAGCATCGTGATGTGTATGTATGTATTGTTACGTTTTTACCCTGAAACGCCGATGATTTCCAAAATCCTTCAGGTTCAACCACTGGATTGTTAAATAAAACACGCTCGGATTTCCTTAATGCTTACTTTATTTTTTTACAAATAATTGACAACACTTAACAACGCTATTTAATTCACGGATACTTGTACTTGCGCACTCGCAACTTTAAAACACTTAGCTTACAACTTTACAACTTTACTCTTCAAGGTTTAATTACAAACTGAATTACCTAACGGCGTGGCAACGCCTTTTTATACTCCGAGCTGCGTACACTGTGGCAGCTCTAGAACATTATCGATCTTTATCGAAAGTTCTCGATTGCGATTGTTCTATTTACTTTTTCTCGACGTCTCTATCTCTTTCTCGGTTTCTCTTTCGTATGTCATTCGTGTTTTGGAATATCGCCACACTGCCCTCCACCTAAGTCTGATCGTCCCGATCAGACACACTAACTGTTCCAAATGACGCAAGCCTTTCCAACTGAACTACCTTCATTTTGTTCCTAGGTCTCCCAACTGTCTGGATTCGATAAACCACGTCATTTTGCCGTTTTATGACCTTGTACGGACCTTCCCAGTTGCACTGCAATTTTGGGGACAAACCTTTCTTTCGTTGTGGATTATACAACAGCACCAAATCTCCTTCGTGGAATCCTTCAGAATTCATTGCCTTGTCATACCTGGCTTTCATCTTATCACTCATAATTTGTGTACGCTGCCTAACAAGATCATGCACTTCTCGCAACTCCTCCTCCAGGGTGTTGGACGTTTCCCTACCATTCTTGCGCGCATCACCAAACTTTGGATAGCTTGGTAACCGAAGTTCACTGCCAAAAATTACCTTTGCTGGACTTTTATCCGTTGTTTCGTGTACTGCTGACCTACTCCCTAATTTACTTGTAGGAAATGGTTTGGACACATTCGTCGTAATACGCTTAAACTTTGTCTGACCATGACTTCGTGATTTCGGTGCCTTAGATGCATCACACCCCGTGCATTTGCCGATCCACTCTGCTACCGATCGTCGACATCTAACCCAATAGAACTTCTGTTTGATTCTCTCCATGGTCTTCGTGATTCCCAAGTGTCCTCTACTCGGTCCATTGTGGAATTCTTTGAGAACATCGGGAATTCTTAACCTTGGGACAACTATGAGATTTCGAGAAAATTGGCCATCCCCGCTCTCCCAAGTCCTATACAAACATCCAGATATTAACCTTAATCTGTTCCATTGCGCCCAATACGCCTTTGCGATTGAACTTTCCGCTGCCATTTGTTCTTTGGTTGGCCGTGTACCCATGTACAACCCATGCATTACAACTCTCAAATGCCGATCTTTCTGCTGGCACTTCCTCAATTGGTTTACTTCCCACTTATCCGCAGGGTTCGCTTCCGATCTGCGACAGCTAAAAGCCCGCTCAGAACTACCTTCCAAGACCACTTGCTTACTGCTGAATAGGCTGTCATGCCCAAAGCGAAGTGGTACTTTCACGTTGTTATTCGTCATCATCCGTTTGCCCAAGTCGATGTTCATTCCCTGACTCATTAGGAAGTCCATACCCAATATGACTTCGTCGAAAATATCCGCCACGATAAACTTGTGTACTACTATCACATTCCCAATCGCAACTTTGCAGATTACTTCTCCTATAACTCGCGTGTCCTCACCAGTTACTGTCCTCAACTTTGCTCCAGATAAGGATCCAACCTCCTTTGTGACCAAATCTGACCGAATGATGGAATGGGATGCTCCCGTATCCACACTTAGTACTCGCTTATGTCCGTCCACATACCCGCAAACAGTGATGTTGTTTGCTGTCCTGCCAATTCGAGGCATATAGATTCTAGGGCATTCAATTGCAGGAGCCAGCCTACGCCCTCTCTGGCTGGCTCGTTTTAGTTTAACGACTGGTTAGGAATCTGTTCGTCTTCTGTCTTACACTCGCGTGCAAAATGGCCAGCTTCTCCGCATCTGAAGCATTTTCCAGTGCCAATCTCTTTTCCTGTTGAATCAGGACTGATTTTACCTGCGATCGCCTTAAGTGTTTTAAGCATTTCATTCATAACATCCGGTGATTCTACTTCTACTCGGTGTGCTTTATATGCTGGACCACTTAAGAGCGCTGCTGTTTCCTGGGTTTGGGCATATGAGACAGTTTCAGCAAACGTTGTTCTCGGATTCGCATATGTTGCTCTCTTGGTATATGTGTCTCGTATTCCATTGACAAACTTCTGCATTTTTACTCTTTCGAGGTATTCTCCAGATGTATCTCCAAAAGCCAAATGAGCCAACCTTTCGGAAGCAAATTCTTGCAAAGTCTCGTTTGTTTTCTGGAAGCGATTCTCCAGCTCCATCTGGTAAATTTGTCTCCTATGCTTGCTACCGTAACGTCTTTCTACGGCACCCATTAACGCATCGTAGTTATCCCTTTCACGCTCGGGAACAGTTTGTAGGATCTCAGCTGCCGGTCCTTTTAGTGCTACGAATAGTGCGGCAGTCTTGTCTTCCATGCTCCAATTGTTTGCTGAAGCCGTCTTTTCAAATTGGAGCTTGAAAACCTGGAAAGGAATTGTTCCATCAAAAGATGGAGTTTTTACCTTGGGCGCGTTCGTCAGAGTAGCTGTACGATTCAGCTGCAAGTTACAAAGACGACCCTCAATCTCATCTAACTTGGCCTCAACTGAATCCTGCCGCTCCTCTAGCTTATCCTGTTTTTCTTTAAGTACTGCGTTATTTTTTATTAAATTTTCCTTAAGCGATGATATTTCCGACGACACCTGTGATGACATTTGCGAAATACTTGCCAACAACATGTTCATGTCCAAGGCTGAGGATGATGCACTCGCTCCCTTCTCCTGTTCTTCAACCACCATGCGCTTGTCCTCTGTATCCTCAGGTTTACCCTGGAACTCGTAGTTGCCAACTTCAACTCCTTCCTGCTCCATAGCTTCCCACAAGCGTGATACCAATTCAGCTTTTCTCCCAGAAGTTGCTAAATTACGTTTTTCCAGCTCCTGCTTGAGCTCTTCAATCTTCAGATCCCGAATCTTTGTCATTTTCTCCGCTATTATCCTTTAGGATTTATTTAACAATCCCACTTCTGACACCAATTGTTACGTTTTTACCCTGAAACGCCGATGATTTCCAAAATCCTTCAGGTTCGACCACTGGATTGTTAAATAAAACACGCTCGGATTTCCTTAATGCTTACTTTATTTGTTTACAAATAATTGACAACACTTAACAACGCTATTTAATTCACGGATATTTGTACTTGCGCACTCGCAACTTTAAAACACTTAGCTTACAACTTTACAACTTTACTCTTCAAGGTTTAATTACAAACTGAATTACCTAACGGCGTGGCAACGCCTTTTTATACTCCGAGCTGCGTACACTGTGACAGCTCTAGAACATTATCGATCGTTATCGAAAGTTCTCGATTGCGATTGTTCTATTTACTTTTTCTCGACGTCTCTATCTCTTTCTCGGTTTCTCTTTCGTATGTCATTCGTGTTTTGGAATATCGCCACAATATCTTTCTCGGTTTCTCTTTCGTATGTCATTCGTGTTTTGGAATATCGCCACAGTATATACATATTTATTTACGTTTCTAAAAATCTATGCACTTTTAAATTTTGTATTTTTGTACATACATTCCAATTTGCTAACAAATAAATATAAATATTTGACCATTCCTGTAATACGAATTACTTTTCTTTTGCGGCAGTTGCGTCCACAGGAATCTTCACCATGAACATTGAGCTACACATAATTCGATGTTAATTCTAAGATCTTGAAGTATCAAAATTTCTTCGCAGCTGTTTTATTGGCCCTGAAATTATAAAAAGTAGCTTTCTAGGAATACTCTGCTTCAATTTATAGCTGTAGTTTCGCTTGCGCTCCTTGCCAGACATTTATTTCCTTGCAGTAAATTTAAAAATGCTTCAGTTATAAGGAAATTAAAATATTTATTAACAGAAAATACCTGCTTTTGTTTACAAATTTAACCAAAACGAATGAATGACATGAAGAAGAACACTTCCACGACAGTCGGTTCTACTCCACCGAAGTGACTCGGATTTTATCCGACCAAGGACTGTTGTTTCGGCGACCTAACCCCACTTAGGCTGCCGGACACCCCCAATCTTATCTACTCTTGCTTGCAATACCTTGCAGCAGGATTGCTACTCATACTTCTGGCCAGGGCGGGCGTCGAGCCTAACCCTGGTCCAGAAACCTCTTTCTGCTGCTTCTGCCAGAGAAGGCTCCGTTGAACGAATTCCCACGCATCAACGCACCCACCTGCCTCCACGGCTCCCCGGAGCTCACAGCAACACCTAACCTCCCCACCCACCCCTCGCTCCACCACACGTGACGCCAACCAACAACTACTGGTTGCCCCCACCATCTGTTGTGTATGCCGGGCCAGAGTGCACCGGAATGCCTGCTCGGTCAGGTGTAACGCCTGCCAGGGCTGGTGCCACTTCCAGGCGTGCTCTGGCCTTCGCACCACAAGGGACTGGTCTGAGAGCTTCACCGCTCCCTGCTGCCACAACATCCCCCCGATAGTGTCATTTACGACACCGCCCACATACACTGTTGGGCCTTCACCACCACAGCGGGGTGCGCAGTCGGGATGGGCTGGCCCTCGGATCCAGTCCCTCACCCCCTCAACGCGACGACCCTACCGAGACTGACGAGACTCTTACAGTTCAACTGCAACGGACTCTCGAGCAAGATCTCGAAGGTGGTTGTGTAGTGTTTGTGGGTGCAGGGACCTCTCAATGTTAAAGCAGGTTTGGGTATTCTCTTAGCTCTCCAGCCGCATTTGTCCGAGCATTAAAATGCACGATGATTCTCATCAATAAAACTCGCGTATTGAATCTTAGGATAAGAATGCTTTATTATGGCTCAACGCCGTCTTTTATATGCTTACAATCTAAATGCTTCTTTCTATGGGCAACCAATCAAATCATTGATTGCTATCCATTTCCTCTATTTGTATATTTCTTACATCTAATTGGTTGGGCACACTACACCATAAACATAATCATTTACTGTGAAATTTGCTTTATTCACTTTTGATTGCTTCTGTCTAGCTCTTAATTTGCATTCATTCAGGTTTATAGCAGCATTGTCGTGTACATGTTTTAGTTTTATCTTCAGTTCATTCATGTAGTTGTCTATGTCATATACTTTTTCTTTAGCGCTTATTATGTCATTTGGCAATCCACATATGTAGCTTGCCAATCACGAGCTCAAAGGGTGAATACTTTGTTGATGTGTGGGGTGTCGAGTTGTAGTAGTACATGTAGTATGGTATGAGCTCGTCCCAGTCATCTGTATTCTTAAGTGTCATTAAATATTCATTTAATACCCTATGATTGCGTTCAATTGAACCTAATGTCTCATGGTGGTATGGAGTTGAATTTACTTTGTTGATTTATAATTGTTTACATATGTTTTTCAGCAGCTCATTGGTAAATTCTGTGCCCTTGTCAGTTTTTATTTTTCGCATACACCCATATTTCAAAATAAATTGTTCTACGATTGCCTTTGCGACAGTTACTGCATCTTTTGTTCCAAGTGGTATTATGACAATAAATTTCGTTAGCTCACATTGCAAAGTCAGCATGTAGCGGAAATTTTTGGAAGGTTGAAGCGGTCCGACTGTGTCAATCACTATTTCATCAAACGATGTTGTTGGTGTATCAGTAATACTGTATTCCTCTTTTGTATATCGAGTTACTTTCGCTTTTGCGCATTGCTTACAGTTGCTAATATATTTTATTATCATTTGTCTCATGTTTTTCCAAATGTATTTCTGCTTAAGCTTTGCTAGCATTCTTCTTATGCCGCTGTGGTCACCATGAATTGAGTTGTGGTAGTCTTTTATTAATTCTTGCATTACCTTTTGTCATTCAATTCTTCTGGGAGGTTCATATAAAATTATATCAAGACATTCATTTATGTTTCTATCTCTTTGTAGCGTATTAAATGCAATTTTAAATTCATTTATGTTTATATTGTCAAATACTTTGCAATTCTTTGCAAGTGATAGCTTTTTGATGCCTAGATTGCTGGCCTCGAACAATAGCTTCTTGAGAATCATTTCAATTTTTGATAAGGAATTATCACTATATTGCACAATTAGGTCATTCTTTGCTACTGTGACTTTAATATTGTTGGGCTTCATACTTTCATCCTTCTTGTATTTGAAGTTAAGTCGTTTTACACGCCTTATATTGGAAATAGATGTACATTCCCAAATATGTAGGTGATCATTCTCCATATTTGATTTTAAGGTTCCCGTGTTTTGCGATTTCCTCTTTTCTTTTTGCCCTTTGCTTGAATTTTGATTATTTTTCATCATTGCCCTCGTTACAATGTTTACGCTTTGTTTTGGAATCATTTCTTTTAGCTTTTTTATGTTAAGCTGAATTCGCGATAATGCATCAGCATTAGTGTTAATTTTTCCTTGCTTATAGATTATGTCAAAATCGTAGTCCATCAAATCGACTCTTATTCTAGTCATTTTGGATGAAGGATTACTATGTTTGAACAAGCTTCCCAGTGGTCTGTGATCTGTGTATACGGTGAACTTTGTGCCGTACAGATAAGGCCTAAAATGGTTTATACCCAATTGAATTGCTAGTAACTCTTTTTTGATTACTGGTTTATTCAATTCATATTTGTTTAGGGATTTGCTTGCATATGCAATAGGTTTATCTTTTCCAATTTCACCTTGCGATAGTACCGCTCCTAGCGCAAAATTGGAAGCATCAGTTGTAAGTATAAATCGTTTCGAGAAATCTGGATAACGAAGTATTGGTGGTGAGAGTAATTTGTATTTCAATGTGTGAAAAGCTTTGTCGCACTCATTGTTCCAATTGAATAGTTGATTTTTCTTTAGTAGCTGATTTAGTGGTTGTGCTATTTCAGCAAAGTTTTTTATAAATCGCCTGTAGTAATTACAAAATGCTACAAATCTTCTAACTTCATCTGCATTACTGGGCTTTGGATAATATTTTACTACGTTATGTTTGCTGGGGTCAGTTGTTACGCCTTTGTCAGTGATTAAATGTCCTAAGTATGTGACTTCTGTTTTTATGAATTTGCATTTTGCCGGATTTAGTTTTAAATTGTGTACACTTAGTCTTGCTAAAACTTTTTCTAAGTTCCGGTTGTGCTCTTGTAAGCTCTTCCCAAATACTATTACGTCGTCTACATAGAGAAAAGCTGATTCACTGAGCCCACTGAGTGCAATTGATAACATTCTTTGGAAGCTGTTTGTTGAGATTTTTAATCCAAATGGTAACCTTTTAAACTGGTAGTGACCCTTGTTGGTCGAAAATGCTGTGAGTTTCCTGGAGATATTGTCTAATGGGATTTGGTGGAATGAACTCGTCATATCCAATGTGCTGAAATAACGCGCTCCTCTGAGTTTGTCCAAAATGTCATCCAAGCGGGTTAATGGAAATTTATCGTCTACGATTTTTTTATTCAATGTTCGGAAATCTACCACTAATCGCCACTTCTTTTCTTCTGTATTACCCTTCTTCGAGACGAGTAGCAGAGGTGAGTTATAAGGACTGACGGAATGTTAAATGACATCATCCTTTAGTAATTTATCAACTTCTTTTTCTATCACCAGCAGCTGTGTGTGTGGTAATCTGTAGTTTTTAATGTATACAGGTGTTCTATCCGTCAGCTCAATGCATTGTTCATAGAAATTGTTGACGGTTAAAGCTTCTTCTTCAATATGAAATATATGCTGATATTTCTTGCAGATTTCTAATATTGCATTTGTGCTATCGCTTGCCACGTTGTCTAATGCTAATTCATCTTTTACTTTCATGAATTTTTTGTTATTATTGTTATAATTATTATTTTCTCCATAATTGTAATAATTTATTCTCTTATGTTGGTTTCTAGTTGTTTTTAAATCATCTAGGCGCATGTACATAGGTAATGTGATTTGTCCTTCCTTTAATTCTAATGTTATAACATTCGTCTCGTAATCAATTTTACACTTATATTTTATTAGGAAGTCTCTGCCTAAAACTCCATCTGCTTCTAGGTTATTTATTTGTTTTAAAATATAGAATTTGTTCTTTATTTTACTGTCTTGGCAATTAATGTCAATTTCCACAGATTTGTATGCAGTTATGGTACGATTCACAATGCCATTTATTTTGCAATTTGTGTTTACTTTTTTGGAATTTACTGGTACTGCTTTTTCTTTTATTATTGAGATATCGGCTCCAGAATCTATCAGCAGAGTTACTATTTCCGTTTCTAGTTTTGCTTTTATGAAATTTGTAGAGTTACCTTCTCCTAAGAATCCTATAGTCTTTGGTTTTGTTGTCCCGAGTCCTGTCGGCTCGGGATGTATGCGTTTCCCTGAACATATTGTCTATTTTGATTGTTCCTGTAATTGTTGGTTCTTCTTGGTTGGTTGTTTTGTCTGTCTCTAACGTAGCTATGATTATTGTTATTATTGTTTTGTCTGTTAAAATTGCTGTAATTTCTGTTATTAGTGAAATTCTGTCTATCGCTAGTGTTACACAGTGTTACAAAATGGAAAAAATTGAATGAACTTTTAAAGTGACATATTGGAAATTGTTCACCTGGTCGAATATAACTCAAAACGGTTTTTGGAAAATTTGTAACACCCTCAAAATCTTGCTTTACCGTTAAAAAACCGTTCTTCGGAAGTGTACGCGCTAATCTTTTTATTACTTGGCCATTTCTTTACCGATTTTCAATATGAAATATGTTTTGGAAAGGTAAGGATTATACCTTTAAATTGAGCTAGCGTGTTGTAAGTTTTCATCGGGTAAACTTGGAAAATTTGTTTTTTCTTAAAATTTTTCTACTTTGACCGCATTTTATTGCAGTATTTTACTAAAAATATATCAAGTATGAGGAATTATTTTGAAAGTACATTCATGTCCATGTTTTGAGTGCTCATGCAATGAAATCGGACAATAATTGACGAAATTAAATTTTTTCTGCTAATAAATAAATTTACCTTGCGAAAAGTTTTTATTTTTTTTTATTTTTCTACTTTGACCGCATTTCATTGCGTTATTTTACTAGAAACATAGCAAGTATGAGGAATTATTTTAAACACATTCATTTCCAAAAATTTTGAGTGGTCATCTAATAAATTTACGCCGTCAATTCAACCTTGCGACCGCTTCGCAATTATATTGTGTAATAAGTGTGGTAAAATGTGTGATAGGCGCAACAAATTTTGTTACGCCTGCGGTCTATTTGTTGATAAGAAATATCGGTTCGATTTAAGAACAAATAAAGCTGTGGTTGAAGCGTTCAACCTCTTTTTCAGTTGCTCATACGTGGAAAGTGCTTGGTATGAACCCGAATATATTTGTTCGATGTGCTGTACAACATTAAAACAATGGAAAACCGGTAAATGCGATGACCAGCGTCTGCCGTTTGTGACTCCTATGGCTTGGCATTATCAAATATATCACAAGCCGGAGGATTGCTACTTTTGCCAAACAAAAATCACTGGTCACCACTATAAAAGTCGCCACCTCATAGAATATGCCAATATGTTGACTGTATCGAAACCGATTCCAAGAGGAAAACAAGATCAGCGAACTAAAGACAAAAATCCAGCTACATTTCCTGATTCAAGCCACAAATCTTCTAATGAGGTAAATGACGAATCGTACCTTCCAACCAAAGCAATAGAAACGGAACGTCATTTCGTGTCAAATCACGATTATTGTGATCTTGTGCGGGATATGGATCTGTCTATAAGACAGACAGAGATTGTGGCCTCCAGATTAAAGCAGTGGAATATAGTAGACAGTAACTTTAAAGTAACGTCTGCACGAGACAGAGACCTATCTTCGATCGAACACATTTTCAAAGCTGATGACACCAATAACAAACTAGTTTATTGCTTTGATGTGGATGAATTGTTTGCTGCACTCGATCACGTGCACTGTCCACAAGATTGGCGATTATTTCTAGACGGTTCTTGCAAAAGTAAGTATTTAATGTGTTATGAGTGTGAGAGAACTAAATTTGAATAAAATTTATCAATTCATTTTCAATTGACTAACATCGTAGGTCTGAAAGCAGTATTGCTGCACAACAGAAATGAATTGCCATCAGTTCCAGTGGCATACGCTACTGATATGAAAGAGACTTATCAAACGATGGAAAAAATTCTACGATTGCTTAAATACAATAAATTTCGCTGGCAGATTGTCTCGGACCTTAAAGTCCTGACAATTCTACTTGGAATGCAAAGTGGCTACACTAAATATCCTTGTTACTTTTGTGAATGGGACATTCGTGCCAAAAATCATTACAAGTGTAACATATGCCGAAACTTTCTTGGAAACACGAGAAGTTCAAATTACGTTGAGGTGGTCCATGAATTTTTGGAAGCTTATGGAGAAATGGGATGCAACATGTCTATAAAAATTCACTTTTTGCATTCTCATTTGGAATTTTTCCCGGATAATCTTGGTCAATTCAGCGACGAACAAGGTGAAAGATTTCACCAAGAAATCTCCAACAGTTTACAGGAAAGAACCAAGTTAGGATGATAGCTAATTACTGCTGGTCACTCAAACGTGAAACAGATGACTCGTCTTATAAACGCAGAAGATCAAGCAAACATTTTTAGCTATAAAGTTATTTAGCATTTTAATGATTAATTTTTTTTATTTTCAGTCACAATAAAAATTTGAAGTTGAAAGATAATCAAAAGGTATGAATTTTAAATATGGTCATCATCTAAAATAATTTAAATAGTAATAACTCTGTCAATTTCCAACCGATTTTCGATTGAAATAGCTTAATCGATGCAGTATTAAATTCACTTTGATAGGTACCTTTTTGAATTAAGACTATCGTAAAATCGTAGTCAAAGTTTCAAAATTAATTTTTTTTTATTAAGTTACGATTTTTTTTCTCTGTAGCTTCGTCAGTTCTCGTTTGATTTTGATGAGTTATACGCCATTAAAATAGTGATTTGTCACCATTCAAAATATATAAACAACTTTTGAATCGGATGAAAATTCGCAAAGATATTGATGATTGACTAGCGAATAACCTTAAAAACAGTTTTTTGGCCCTAAAATGAGATTTTGGGGGTGTTTCGCAAATTTCAAGTATACAGTTTTTCTTAGTTTTATAAGGCCTAACGCCTAGGCTAGGTCTCTTTCAAAGTTCATTTTCAGTGTTACACAGTGTTATTGAAGCGCATACCCCTATTTGCTTGATACGGAGTTACTTCACTTGCAATGTGAATGGCTTTTACCAGTTTTTTTGGTCTCGCAGCTGTTATTATTGATTTATATGGTTCAGCTAAGCCATTTTTGAATGCGGTTAAACCAATTTGGTCGTTCAATCTAACAATTATTTTCCTGCTTTCGTTCCCTTCTTCAGCTATCTGTAACTCATTTAGAGAAGCTATTAGGTCTTGTATGCGGGAAGCAAAAGTGAAGACCGATTGAAAACCTTGCGAACTTTTAGCAATTTCTGCATGAACCCTCGAAGCTGTTTTGTTCGATCGGAATGCGTATTTTAGTGCTGATTCTAGTGCCTCAAAGCTGTCCGGTGTAGCTTCCGTTACAATTTTATTTTTTACGTTTTCTGACAATTTTGTTGCTAAAATGAATTTGATTAGTGTAGTCTTCTGTATATCTTGTGTGAGAGTGTCATGGTAGAACTTAACTAGCCCTAGGATATTGTTGAGTTCCTTGTATTCCCCTTTGAAGGTTGGGATTACCTTCGCAGCTGTTACTAAATCAAAAGTTGACATTGTTTTAGAGCTTGTTTCCTCGGATATTTGTGACCCTTCTTTCACAATTAAGTACTTTTCTATTTTCGTTTTTAATTCCTGAAATTTTTCATTCAGAATTGTCAAGTCTTTGGAGTGTACGGTTTGCACAATGATGTTCCAGCTATTTGCTATTAATGCTTGCGCATTATTTACGTAAGCTTGTGTGTGACTTCTATTAGGACTTTTTTTTAGTTTACTTAGTAGTTCCTCTAGTACTTTGAATTCCATTTATTTTATATTTAATATATATATATAATTTATTCATTTTAAGTTGTGCTTATTTTACGATATGCTTGTTTTTTTAGGTACTTCTTATAATAATAATTAATTTTTGCTAATAATAGAATTATTAAAATTATGCAGTTTATGTATAACAAATTTTTTGTGTCCTCATTTTCGCCTTTTATTGTCGCACCTGCTGCTGCTGCGTTATTGTTGTTGTTTATTATTTCTTCTTTCGATGGAGTTCCACCCATCCTGACGCAATTTCTCTATTTCTTTAATCAGGTTTCGTTTTTGTTGGCCTTGGCTAATATTTATTACTCTTTGTAGATCGGCACACTTCTTTTGATGTTGCCTTTTCTTTCCACCACGTTTTTTTGGCTTAAATATTGTTGGCTGTCTAAATTCTTGCAGTTGTTGCCTTTGCCGGTACTGCTCTAAAGTAATTGGTTTGGGTCCAGCTGACTTCGGAGTTGGTATATACTCTGGATATTCTTTTATCGGAGTTTTTACAATATATTCTTCGTCTACCATCGTCCTAAACTATCAGTGGTTCCTAAGTTCGGTTTGCAGGATCGCCATGTAGTGTTTGTGGGTGCAGGGACCTCTCAATGTTAAAGCAGGTTTGAGTATTATCTTAGCTCTCCAGCCGCATTTGTCCGAGCATTAAAATGCACGATGATTCTCATAAATAAAACTCGCGTATTGAATCTTAGGATAGGATGCTTTATTATGGCTCAACGCCGTCTTTTATATGCTTACAATCTAAATGCTTTTTTCTATGGGCAACCAATTAAATCATTGATTGCTATCCATTTCCTCTATTTGTATATTTCTTACATCTAATTGCTTACTTGCTATATCTACTATATCATAAGTGTCATGTGCACTGACCCACATCTGCTCGGTAACCTGATCTTGCGTTTCTAATAGCAAGCATCGAGTGTACCTCATGTGGTGCCGTACGATGAACCGTCGTGTGTGCGGTCACATGTGCTTTGCATGTGTCATCACTGCTTGTGATTATGCCACACACGATTACCATTGCAAACGCGCCGACTCAGCAATATGCAGCGCATGTGCTGAAGTGGTTGGGCACACTAGAGTTGCCTTCATGGCTCGGCACGGGCTGTTAATAGCTGCGGCCCAAGAAACTAACCTACGTCGCAGCTCAACTTTAACGAGCTGCGATGGCTACAATCTGCTTCGTAAAGATCGCCAGCGAGACAATGGTGGGGGCCTAGCCTTTATATTACACAACACCGTGCAGTATCGTCGCATCGATGTAGACATCGACCCAAGGGACAGCACCCTAGAATGTCAAGGGATTGCTGTCCGGTCAGGCGATGTCGAGCTCGAAATATTTTATATTTATATACCCCCTGTCTCCTGCTGCCCGGCTGGATATCACCCTGACATAAGTGAGCTCCTCAGTGGTGAAAACCGATTGGTAGTCGAAATCTTCAACGCGCATCACGATCTTTGGTTCTCAAGCCTACCAAACGATCGTAGGGGAAATATTTTGGCAGACCAAATAGACGATTCGACATTCTGCACAATGAACGATGAAGCCCCCACCAGGATAATGGGTAGTTGCAGCAGCTCGCCAGATCTAACAATAGCTAGCGCGGGTCTGATAAATAGCATAACGTGGCTACCTATGCTATCGCTTGCATCAGACCACCTACTCATAATCATCTCGATTGACAGACCTGCCAACTATGTTGCCTCGGACCGCCACACCTACATCAACTTCAAAAAGTCCTGTAACCTCGGTGCTGGGGTGGGCAAACTATGGTCGACTGTGAGATCCCTGTCCAATCCGACGAGGCGTGACGACTGAACAGAAATCTCGTCGGAACCGATGCGATGCGCGAGCTATTTTAGCCGACAATTCATAATGCATCCTTCGGCCGACAAATTCAAACGGTCAGTAACCAGAAGGCTGCGCAAGCAAAAATCTTGCGCACCAATTGTCCTCTCTAGCACTGAGGTGAAGGAAGCCATCGGGAAGGCGAAAGCCTCCAAATCTATTGGCCCAGACGGGTTTTGATGCTGAAAAAATTGGGCACTGCGGAAGTAGCATACCTTACCAAGGTCCTCAATTTGTCCCTCACCACCCTGACCATCGCAGACATCTGGAGTTGAGCAGGGTGATACCACTGCTGAAACCAGGGAAACCTGCCGGCCAAGGCGAGTCCTACCAGCCGATCTCCCTGCTTTCCCCAGTGGTCAAAACACTTGAGGCCCTGCTGCTCCCGTACTTCAACCACTACCTCAGCCCGGTGAAGCATCAACATGGCTTCCGAAAAGTGCATAGCACTACAACGGCACTTAACGCCATAAACACACAAATTAATCATGGTCTCAATGGCAACCGCCCCTGTGAGAGAACCGTCTTCGTGGCTCTGGACTTTTCGAAGGCCTTCGACACAGTCAGCCACTCCACCTTGTTGAAGGACGTGGGGGCCTCATCTCTCCCAGCGGTGTTGAGGCGATTGACCGCGAACTACCTGTGTGGTCGTCAAGCATCGGTGTGCTACCGTGACTCAGTGTCAAAAGCGAGAAGAATTAAGCAGGGGGTACCACAGGGTGGCGTCCTATCTTTCTTACTATTTAGTTTCTACATCTCGCGACTCCCCTCCCCGCCAGAGGGAGTCGACGACTGTACGATAATGGCTACCGGCAATGGAACTGATGGTCTGTGTTCTAAGGTGAACAGCTACCTCCCAGAACTTGCTCACTACTTCACAGGACGGAATTTGGCGCTGTCTCCTGCGAAGTCCACGGCGACCCTATTTACGTCTTGGACGAAGGAGGTCGGGCTCACCCTCGACATACACATTGAGGGGACCCCCATCCCGACGGTTAACCACCCGAAGATCCTGGGGGTCACCCTCGACAGCCTGGTCTCCTTCTCAGCGCATACAACCGCAACTGTCAACAAGGTACAGAGGCGCAACAAAGTCCTCAAATCGCTCGCCGGCAGCACTTGGGGCAAAGACAAAGAAACGTTGTTGGCAACATACAAGACGATTGGCCGGCCGGTTTTAATTTATCCTGCGCCGATATGGTCGCCTGGAACGAGCAGGACTCAGTGGTCAAGACTGAAGACTTGCCAGAACGCCGCACTCAGGACAGTGACGGGATGTCTCCTGATGACGCCTGTGGATCACCTCTATTATGAGGCTAACGTGCTCCCAGTGCAGGAGCACAATCTTATGCTCACAAAGCAGTTTCTACTGGGGTGCCATCGTCCGGGGCACCCTAATAGACTTGCTCGCGCTGGAGCCGGCACCCGGGCACATCAGAGGACACCTCTCACAACTGACGGACGTGGTCCAGACTTACGTATGCTTACCGCTGGACCCAAGGACGTACCGACAATCTCTGAACAGCATTCACAGGGAGTCGGTATCCAAATATATCGACACCCGCCCTGTGAATGCAGTCCCGGGAGTTCAACCACCACCTATAGCAGTTGAGGATCTCCAGCTGCCTCGGGAGACGCGTGTCACTCCGATCTGGATATTGTAGCAGGTTAAACTCCTACCTATCCAGGATCAACCTCGACACCCCCAACACTTGCCCGGCATGTGGAGAGTCTCCGCACGACACCAACCACCTATTTACAGGCCCGGCCAAACCCACTCAACTAACACCCCTCTCGTTTCCTGGATCTCTCGTTAGTTGAGCTTGACGATAATGATTGAAGGAGCCCGCCAGCCCAGTGGGGCGTCGCTACCAGCTACAACAACAACAATAATGACATGAAGAAAAAAATTCACCAACGAAGTTTACTACCCAGGGTGGCTTTTTTTATTGTACACGTTGGTTATAGGAAAATTGTGGTGAGCCGTTGAATAATTATTCAAATATGCAAATAAAACGTCACAAAACAGTCGTCAGATATTTTCGCTGTAAAATTTTGGCATTAAGTAATAATTGTAAAGTGTATCGTCACTGGTTAATGCAAAGTTTATTATGAAATATCATTGCGCAACTCTGCTATAGTTTATTTTCATTATCCACCATGAAAACTCTTATCCCTGAGAAGGACTTCATCTCAGTTTTACTACTGTATATACTGTGATCAGTGTTCATATTCATTCAAATTTGAAATGAATTGAAATTTAACAATTTCTGTGGGTATGCTTGTTGGAAAATATAATACTCGTCATATACATCATGTAAAATATATTGAAATTAGTCGTAGTTACAAATACCAATATTTTCCAGAACAGAGTTTGACACCTCCATGTCAACATGTGAGTTGTTTCTTCCTCGTAAAATAAAGGTAGGTGTTTGGTTCAATTAAAACCACTTTCATATATTTTTTTTTAATGCATTCACATGTTTTGTAAAAAAGTTGGTCGCTTAGTCTTGTTTTTTCAATAAAAAAAAGTTGTAGTTATAAATATTAATTACAGACTTTATTATTTCACTAATGTTTTATTCGTTGTAATATTATTTAAATTTAGAACCATTCTGTCTAATAACTTAAAAAAATTACATATTGGCATGTGCACGATACGTGTGCGAAAATTTTCGAAGTAGTTAGCCAAGTATTATTTTTTTTTTTAATGTTTAATAATTGCCACTGGAAATTACGATTATTATAAAGAATGATAAATTATCTTCCCGTCCATTATATTTTCTTTAAAACAAATATTTTCATAAAGTTGTTAGCAAAGTATTAATTTTTCAAAAAATTTCCAATAAAAGAGAAATGCATATTATAAGATTCATGAATTATCTTCTAGTCCAATATATTTTCTATTAATTAAATTAGCATTTTTTGTAGATTGTTGAGGGCTGCCATATTGCATGCCCAACATACATACATATACGGCGTTTCACATAGTTGTAAGAAATGAAGAAAATGAATATTATAAGGGATAATAATCAATTATCTTTGTGCATATTATTTGCTTGTAAAAAAAAATATTTTTTATGAAAATTTTCAAAATTGCCCTATTGCATGTGCACATGTCTGCCATTTTAGATAGTTGTAAGCAAAGTTTAAACTTTTCAAAAATGTTCAATAATTTCAATTAAAACTGGATGCTATAAGATCAATGAATTATCTTCCAGTTGAATATATTTTTTAAATTTAATAGATATATGCACGGTATTTCACATATGTAGTTGAAAGAAAAGTATAAATTTTTCAAAAATGTTCAATATTTTTAGAAAGAATAGTCAATTATCTTTCTATCGATAATATTTTCTTAAAAAAAATTTTTATTTTGTATGTAAATTTTCATCTTTTGATTTATAACTATTAAATTTTTTCTTGTATGTATGTATTTGTTTTGGCCAAGTGTACCGGAACCATCAGGACTTGTAAACGCTGAAGAGTATGTTGCATTGAGACATTTAAACGCACCTGCAATCAACCTATATACATATGTATGTATATCCATTAATAAAATAGAGTGAAGTAAAAAGTATGTGTATTTAATGTTTTTTTATTAAATGAAAATGTAATTATTTTAACTCACAAAAGCAAGCATACTATTTTATGTGATATAATTAAGATTAATTATTAATGTTATTAGCTATTTTTTATACTATTATCTTCAGCTTTTTAAGTTTGTCAGTAACCTATGGATAACTAGCAGGTAACGGTTAGCGCTGACCAAAAGATAACATATACAAGTGGTTAGAGGTAACAAATGACTAACCATTAGGGTATCCTATATAACTGTTATGTACTTTTGTCACTACATATTAGAGACTTAGGGAGTAAACATAGAATATGAGGAGAAGGAAAAAGAAGGGAAGCTCATTTTTTGTAATAAACGTGTTTCGAAGTCGAATGTTTTTAAAATAAAAGTTGTAGACAGCGGTTTGATAATAACCAAACAAATATAAACAAATATTTTGTTTTAGACCTAATATCGATTTTTAGTTTGTTACAAGCTGCCAGATATATCAAAAGCGGCTAAACCAAAGTAGCAGTACCCCGGAATGATTCATATGGTTCGCTGCATGGTCCACTTTGATAAACAATTATTTACATGTATTCATGCGAACCGTAAGTCACTATTAAAAAAAAATTAACGAAGTGTATTCAAATATTATGTTAAGTGCGTCGAAACTGTTTTGTTAATAAACTTACGTTCGTTTCGAAGCCCGAACTTGCAATTTATTTGGAAATGCGAATTTCCTTTTGCAAGTTTGTTGTTATTGTAACGACAGCCTCTCGCTCGCTATGAATGTGTGTGTGAATCGATGTACCTACTGGATGTGAAAGAAGCTGTAATTACTATAAGCCCGCCAAAGTTGTGAAACCTTACTTACCCGGTGGTTCGATAAGGCAGTTGAGAGATAGTATGTGTATGTGTATGTGTGTGCTACCAGTCTAGAAGATGTTGGGTGCGTTTTAAGTAGAGATGAAACGGATATCCGGTAACTATCCGGTATCCGGCCTATCCGGCCCCCATAATACTATCCGGCCGAATACCGGATAGCTACTATTCAGCCGGATAGACATCCGGGCGATTAAAAAAAAAAGCTGGATAAAAGAAACATATTTTTGAGTAATTATTTGCTTTATTTAGTAAGAATCACATTACTTAAATATAATTAGATTAAGCATTAAATTTTTAATTACACAATAGTAAGTTAATGTAATACAAGGAAAATGAATGAATTAGTACATTTAGTCTCATACTGCACTAAGGGCAAATTATGGTGAATAAATACTAATTTCTCTGCATTGAGAGGTAGCAGGCGGTTGCGTTTCTCTTCATAGATAAGTCCAGCTTCAGAAAAAAGTCTTTCGCTATACACACTGGTACAAGGAGCAGAAAGGTAGATTTTAACAAACTTTGTTAAATTTGGGTATTGTTTGGCATTAGCTGCCCACCAAGAATAAGGGTCGCAAGTGCGATCAATTCTCACTGACTTGAGATAAAAATCCAGCTCACAGGTTATCGCATTTCTTTCTTCACGTTGCACTTGGTCAGTGTTGTTTTCATTTGCTACTTCATCAAAGCAGTCCCAAAATGTGTCATGAGCTTTGCAAGATACAGCTAGCTCTGTCTCTTCTCCTCTACTCTTTTTAGCCGGTGTTGAAGATGAACTGCTACTTGAAGACTCCTCACAAGACATTTTTAAAAATTCCAATAAGATCTCCTGGCGTGCTTTTGCAGCTTCAATCACCCCCAAGTAGTTTGTTTTGAATCTAGGGTCTAGATAAGTTGCAATCAAGTAGTTTGAGTCTTGACTTATGGAGGTAAAACGAGTTTCTAACTCAGCTTTTAACGAGGCTCGCATATGTGATAAATCAAGAGTTCTTTGCTCAGTTTCAGTTTTATCTAAGTATTTTTTTAAAGCAGTAACGTGTGGTATAACTTCCGACACGCATGATAGTCCAGAACTTGTTATTTTAGTAATTCTTCGAAGGGCTTTAATAAATTGATGCACTGCTCCATTAAACTCCACTGTTGAGCTGTCAAATTTATGAGCGTATCGTGATCAGCAACATACAATGATATGGCCCGCTTCTGTTCTAACAAACGCTCAATCATGTAAAAAGTGGAATTCCACCTAGTGCTAATATCTTGCACTAACTGATGCTCGGGTAAACTTAGCTCTTTCTGGATCCTCAGCAGTTTTTCTTGAGCTAGACCAGAGTGATTGAAGTGCGTCACAAGTCGCCTTCCAGCAGCAATTGCTGCTGTTACTTCAGTCTGGACTTTAAGCGACTCGTTTGTGGCTCTTCGAAGCGTATGTACAAAACATCTAGCAGAATCGTATTTAGCCAAACGAACACCCTTCACCATATTAACACCACTATCATGAATGAACAAATGTATTTTAGTGTGCTCAATATCCCAACGATTTGCCACATTGTTGAGTTCCATTGCTATATTTTCTCCTGTGTGTGAACCTGAGAAAGGCTTCATTGCCAAAACTCTGTGCTCTAGTTTAAATTCAGATGATATCCAATGAGCTGTAAAACTCAGAAAGCTAGCATTATTGTGTAAGCAAGTCCATATGTCAGATGTCACTGAAATAGCGAAGGCACTCGAAATGTTACGTTTGATTTTCTCGTAAATTCTGTCATACATATCAGGAACGATTTTTTGGGTAATATAAGTCCGGCTTGGCAGTTTATAGCGGGGTAAAGCTTGTTCTAAGAGCCTGGTAAAACCGGTTCTTTCCACTATAGACAATGGCTCGTTGTCGAGTGCAATCATTTCAGCTACTAAATAATGGTACTTTCTCGCTTTAGTATCATTTATATCCCAGAGCAATTTCCTTTCGTAAGATTCTGTCACAGTCAATTGCTTTTTTGCTACTGAAGATGAACTTGTCCCCGAAATGGCTAAAGAAACTCTAGTAGGCTCAACAGCGTTCTTGTCTTTATTCTAAATTCATCTGGATGTTTTGATTTTAAATGATTTTTCATAGCAGAAGTACCTAGAAAAAAATGACTTAATTAGGTGTAAATAAATAAAGGTAAAATAAGTAGGTATAGATACCATAAAAATACTACTATAAATAACATTAAACATTATATTTAGCTTCATAGCTACCACTACCAGTCGTTTAAATAATGCCTATCGAAAAATAAATACCTAAAAAACGAAATACCCCGAAATCAATAATTATTGAATATGTTACGAAACTTGCAAGATATTATTTTACTTGATAGGTATTAAAATTATTGCAATTAGATTATTTATTATTAGATACATACCTGCTTTTTTCCCTTCGCCGCCACGAGAAATATTAACATTGCATAATAAACAAAGAGCTAACTTTTTATTTTCACTGCTTATGTCAAAGTATTCCCATAAAGGCGATCTTTTCTTCACCGATGCCATTTCTCGTTGCTAAATCTTTTAGACTTATGTGTATATGTTGTATATACTTCAAATAATAAGAGCACAAATAAAATTATGCGTTATAATTTATAACCTAAAAACAATCACGCACGTGTCTGCACTGCATGCAATCGACACAATAATAAAATGAATGATACAATTGTTAACTTCACTCATCAACGAAAAGACCCGAATCGAACCGAGTCCACCCGATCGTTCGCGCGACGCCTACGCAAACGGCTAAGTTTCGCCGGATATTCGGCGGCCGGATATTCGGCCGACCAAGTGGCCGGTATCCGGCCAAACTGCTATCCGTTTCATCTCTAGTTTTAAGCTACGATAAAATATCAGCGAAATTGCAGCCTTGTTGCTCGTTGGTACTGACACTCAGTTAAAACTCTGCTGTAACATTGTAAATTATAAATCCACAGAACGTGATGCGACAATAACTTTTGTCCTGTGAGATGGAAATGTTATTAAATATAATAATTTAAAAATGGGAGGGAAGTAGTAACAATTTTATACTAACGAATCTTACAAAAAATACTAATTAAAACCAATTCTGCTTCCATGTCAAGCTGACATCGTAGGTGTAGCTTTGTCATCGAAGTACCGTTTTTCGCATAAAAAAGTTAATAAAATCAAAAATACAAACTACCTAAAATAACATATCCTATAGAATATGTTATTTGTTTATTGTATCAAATAAATAAGAATTTCGCACAACTTTTCTTCTTCCGATGCCATTGCGCACAACTTGCAGTATTAATTTTTCCGGTTACTTATTATGAGCAAAATGCCTGCTCGAACGGAAACACTGCAGTTGTGATTGGCATTTCGACCATAGTCGTCTTTTAGGTCAATTGGCGGCAAATAGTAGCTGAGTGACTCCTTCAGCTTGAACAGTGCGCATAAAATAGCGCCGATGAAGGGTGGGTCCAGACAGTTTCTCGAAAGTGCCGGTGTCAGCCAAGATTGAAGAATACGAGATTACGCCTTGCGCAGGTCCGTTACTTTTTACTTTAAGATATTGGTTGTCTGATGACATTACATTATCAAAGTTTCTTTAAATTGCAACACGAGTGAAATGAATATTTGGTGTTCTATTATTTTAAAGGTTTAATTCAGGGCGAATTTATAAAACGTGGTATATTCCCATTAGCTGATTGCATGCTCTATCTACGCCTTATGATGTTTACATTTTAAATTTCTATTTACGTTCATGATGGATAATTCTGTGTAAAACAAGCAGCACATATTATTATAAAGAAATTAATTTGAATATTTTTACTATAAAACCTGAGTACGTTTGCTTTTTGTGTCAAATTTGGAATTCCACCCATTTGTTTTTGTTTTTCTAGGTTTCTCCGACATTTTCACCGCAAACTACACACAATTTTTTACTTATACGTGGAGTATACCACCTTGAATGAATTCGCACTGGGTTTAATAAACGTTTTTTGTGAAGTGCAGTGCGATTTTATTATATTATTCGAACTTATAAAGCAATTATCCAATCAAAATGAGAATACGTTATTGATGCTGTGACGTACATGCGCAGATCGTAAACTATTTTTGTTAGCTGTCGGCGCAATCTATTCTATATCGATCTTGGGTGTCAGCGTAATATAAAGTGTCTAGTGTTTATTAGTAATGTTTATGCCTAGTATATTTATAAAAAAACAATATATTTAAAAAAAAATATATGTATTTATAAAAAATATATATTTATACATATATATGTTTATATCCTCACATTAAAAAAACAACCGGTCCGTTGAAGTGCAACGGAATCCATCCGGATACACTGCACAGCTGAATAAACCGTCGAAGCCTTTAACTGAACAGTAGAAATTGAGTTGAAGTCGCCAGCACGTTGGTACGAAAGGACATCACTATATAACATGACCATTTCACGCAAATTCTACGTACAAACTACTTACTGCGTTATATCAACACTTATAACAAGAGATATGCAGAATTCCATCGGGCTTAATAAATGGAAGAAACATACAACAGCGGAGCATTCATACTCGTTTTTTCGGAAGGATATTTGCAAACTATGAAATGTATTTAATCTATGTATAAGTATAATAGATAAGTGAATTGTGCAATACACGATTAAGCATACTTCAACGCTGGCGTGGAAACTGCAAGAGCAAAAAATGCAAAGAAAACGCACAAGCTTCATATAACACTACTAGAAACTCTTTTAAAAAATTCAGTCTCGTATTGTCGTTGCTATTTGGCAATGCCTTACAATAATATAATAATTTGGCGCTTACACTATATAGCTCAGTGTTTGACCGAGCTTCTCCTACCATTTGTAGTGTGCGTCTTTATATTATACCACAAATGGAGGGACTTACAATTTTGTGCCGACTCCGAAGGGCAGATGTATTTATTGAGAAGCTTTTTCATGGCAGAGATACCCTCGGAGGTTTTATATACCTGTTTTGTCAGATCTAAGTTGGAATATGCCGCATTCATTCGAACGTATCCAAAAAGTTTTTCTCCGATTTTGTCTCAGGTCCCTTAAATTCAGTGATCCGATTCCTTCGTTTGGTGCCAGTTAATCAATCTCAAAATGTTAGATACTCGAAGAACATTTCTGTCGCTTTCTTATTTATATGACATTACTTATGGTATGGCCGCTGTGGTCGAGTTGATAGCGGTGCGTGCTATAACTCGATATGCCGTTGAGTTCGAGGTTCGAATCATAGCCAGGGCAAGTAAAATCTTATGTCCCTATTATGTATGGAGACTAGTGTATAGTTGCCGGTCTGCGATTGATCTCAGTATACAGAAATGTTCAGACAACATCGCTGATTTTGCTTTTTTGACTAGTACATTTTGAAAATATAGTGAAAATATAAAAATATCGTTTTAAAAGGGAGGAATTTACATACTTTCAGTAGCCGATAGCCAGTAGCGAGTTGCCTTGCGTAATGCAAATTTGTGTATAGTTGCCTAACGGCTACTAGTCTCCTGCTAGTCTACATACACAATAGGGGTATTAATCATAGAAAATTTTTTTTTTCTAATAGCGGTATTAATCATAGAAGAAAGTTTTTTTTTCTAATAGCGGCCACCCCTCGGCAGGCAATGGCAAACCTCCGAGGGTATTTCTGCCTTTAAAAAGCTTCTCATTAAATACATCTGCCGTTCGGAGTCGGCAAAAAACTGTAGGTCCCTTCGTTTGTGTTATAATATAAAAACGCACACCACAAATGGTAGGAGAAGCTCGGCCAAACACTGAGCTATATAGTGTAAGCGCCAAAATTATATATATTTATGGTAATGTTGATTGCCCAAGCCTTCTGGAACAAATTTAATTTAATTGTCCAATAAGAAACTTTCGTTACTTTCCGGTTTTTCATATTATTAGACACAGAACCAATTATGCGCGCAATGCACCCATTTTGCGGGCTTAATTGAGTTTAATAATCTTCATCGAGTCTCAAATGGTATGTTTGACTAATCTACTGCCAGAAATATCAAAAGCGGCTAAACCAAAGTAGCAGTACCCCGGAGTGATTCATATGGTTCGCTGCATGGTCCACTTTGATAAACAATTATTTACATGTATTCATGCGAACCGTAACTCACTATTAAAAAAAAATTAACGAAGTATATTCAAATATTATGTTAAGTGCGTCGAAACTGTTTCGTTAATAAACTTACGTTCGTTTCGAAGCCCGAACTTGCAATTTATTTGGAAATGCGAATTTCCTTTTGCAAGTTTGTTGTTATTGTAACGACAGCCTCTCGCTCGCTATGAATGTGTGTGTGAATCGATGTACCTACTGGATGTGAAAGAAGCTGTAATTACTATAAGCCCGCCAAAGTTGTGAAACCTTACTTACCCGGTGGTTCGATAAGGCAGTTGAGAGATAGTATGTGTATGTGTATGTGTGTGCTACCAGTCTAGAAGATGTTGGGTGCGCTTTAAGCTACGATGAAATAGCAGCGAAATTGCAGCCTTGTTGCTCGTTGGTACTGACACTCAGTTAAAACTCTGCTGTAACATTGTAAATTATAAATCCACAGAACGTGATGCGACAATAACTTTTGTCCTGTGAGATGGAAATGTTATTAAATATAATAATTTAAAAATGGGAGGGAAGTAGTAACAATTTTATACTAACGAATCTTACAAAAAATACTAATTAAAACCAATTCTGCTTCCATGTCAAGCTGACATCGTAGGTGTAGCTTTGTCATCGAAGTACCGTTTTTCGAATAAAAATGTTAATAAAATCAAAAATACAAACTACCTAAAATAACATACCCTATAGAATATGTTATTTGTTTATTATATCAAATAAATAAGAATTTCGCACAACTTTTCTTCTTCCGATGCCATTGCGCACAACTTGCAGTATTAATTTTTCGGTTACTTATTATGAGCAAAATGCCTGCTCGAACGGAAACACTGCAGTTGTGATTGGCATCTCGACCATAGTCGTCTTTTAGGTCAATTGGCGGCAAATAGAAGCTGAGTGACTCCTTCAGCTTGAACAGTGCGCATAAAATAGCGCCGATGAAGGGTGGGACCAGACAGTTTCTCGAAAGTGCCGGTGTCAGCCAAGATTGAAGAATACGAGATTACGCCTTGCGCAGATCCGTTACTTTTTACTTTAAGATATTGGTTGTCTGATGACATTACATTATCAAAGTTTCTTTAAATTGCAACACGAGTGAAATGAATATTTGGTGTTCTATTATTTTAAATGTTTAATTCAGGGCGAATTTATAAAACGTGGTATATTCCCATTAGATGATTGCATGTTCTATCTACACCTTATGCGTTGGAAGTGTCAAAATTGTTATTATGTTTACATTTTAAATTTCTATTTACGTTTATGATGGATAATTCTATGTGTAAAACAAGCAGCACATAATATTATAAAGAAATTAATTTGAATATTTTTACTATAAAACCTCAGTACGTTTGCTTTTTGTGTCAAATTTGGAATTCCACCCATTTGTTTTTGTTTTTCTAGGTTTCTCCGACATTTTCACCGCAAACTACACACAATTTTTTACTTATATGTGGAGTATACCACCTTGAATGAATTCGCATTGGGTTTAATAAAAGTTTTTTGTGAAGTGCAGTGCGATTTTATTATATTATTCGAACTTATAAAGCAATTATTGATGCTGTGACGCACATGCGCAGATCGTAAACTATTTTTGTTAGCTGTCGGCGCAATCTATTCTATATCGATCTTTGGTGTCAGCGTAATATTAAGTGTCTAGTGTTTATTAGTAATGTTTATGCCTAGTATATTTATAAAAAAACAATATATTTATAAAAAAAATATATGTATTTATAAAAAATATATATTTATACATATATATGTTTATATCCTCACATTAAAAAAACAACCGGTCCGTTGAAGTGCAACGGAATCCATCCGGATACACTGCACAGCTGAATAAACCGTCGAAGCCTTTAACTGAACAGTAGAAATTGAGCTGAAGTCGCCAGCACGTTGATACGAAAGGACATCACTATATAACATGGCCATTTCACGCAAATTCTACGTACAAACTACTTACTGCGTTATATCAACACTTATAACAAGAGATATGCAGAATTCCATCGGGCTTAATAAATGGAAGAAACATACAACAGCGGAGCATTCATACTCGTTTTTTCGGAAGGATATTTGCAAACTATGAAATGTATTTAATCTATGTATAAGTATAATAGATAAGTGAATTGTGCAATACACGATTAAGCATACTTCAACGCTGGCGTGGAAACTGCAAGAGCAAAAAATGCAAAGAAAACGCACAAGCTTCATATAACACTACCAGAAACTCTTTTAAAAAATTCAGTCTCGTATTGTCGTTGCTATTTGGCAATGCCTTACAATAATATAATAATTTGGCGCTTAGACTATATAGCTCAGTGTTTGACCGAGCTTCTCCTACCATTTGTAGTGTGCGTCTTTATATTATACCACAAATGGAGGGACTTACAATTTTGTGCCGACTCCGAAGGGCAGATGTATTTATTGAGAAGCTTTTTCATGGCAGAGATACCCTCGGAGGTTTTATATACCTGTTTTGTCAGATCTAAGTTGGAATATGCCGCATTCATTCGAACGTATCCAAAAAGTTTTTCTCCGATTTTGTCTCAGGTCCCTTAAATTCAGTGATCCGATTCCTTCGTTTGGTGCCAGTTAATCAATCTCAAAATGTAAGATACTCGAAGAACATTTCTGTCGCTTTCTTATTTATATGACATTACTTATGGTATGGCCGCTGTGGTCGAGTTGATAGCGGTGCGTGCTATAACTCGATATGCCGTTGAGTTCGAGGTTCGAATCATAGCCAGGGCAAGTAAAATCTTATGTCCCTATTATGTATGGAGACTAGTGTATAGTTGCCGGTCTGCGATTGATCTCAGTATACAGAAATGTTCAGACAACATCGCTGATTTTGCTTTTTTGACTAGTACATTTTGAAAATATAGTGAAAATATAAAAATATCGTTTTAAAAGGGAAGAATTTACATACTTTCAGTAGCCGATAGCCAGTAGCGAGTTGCCTTGCGTAATGAAAATTTGTGTATAGTTGCCTAACGGCTACTAGTCTCCTGCTAGTCTACATACATAATAGGGGTATTAATCATAGAAAAAAAATTTTTTCTAATAGCGGTATTAATCATAGAAAAAAGTTTTTTTTTCTAATAGCGGCCACCCCTCGGCAGGCAATGGCAAACCTCCGAGGGTATTTCTACCTTAAAAACCTTCTCATTAAATACATCTGCCGTTCGGAGTCGGCAAAAAACTGTAGGTCCCTTCGTTTGTGTTATAATATAAAAACGCACACCACAAATGGTAGAAGAAGCTCGACCAAACACTGAGCTAGATAGTGTAAGCGCCAAAATTATATATATTTATGGTAATGTTGATTGCCCAAGCCTTCTGGAACAAATTTAATGTAATTGTCCAATAAGAAACTTTCGTTACTTTCCGGTTTTTCATATTATTAGACACAGAACCAATTATGCGCGCAATGCACCCATTTTGCGGGCTTAATTGAGTTTAATAATCTTCATCGAGTCTCAAATGGTATGTTTGACTAATCTACTGCCAGAAATATCAAAAGCGGCTAAACCAAAGTAGCAGTACCCCGGAATGATTGTTGTTGTTGTAGCGGCTAGCTACACCCCACTGGGCTGGCGGACTCCCTCAATCGTTATGGTCAAGCTCAACTAACGAAAGGTCCAGAAAACGGGCTGTTTCAACAGGGTCGGACCATAGGGAGAGGGGTGTTAGTTGAGTAGGTTTGGCCGGGCATGTGAATAGGTGATTGGTGTCGTGCGGAGACTCTTCACATGCCGGGCACGTGTTGGGGGTGTCGGAGTTGATCCTGGATAGGTAGGAGTTTAACCTGCTACAATATCCAGATCTGAGCTGGGCCAGAGTGACGCGGGTCTCACGAGGCAGCTGGAGCTCCTCAGCTGCAATGGGTGGTGGTTGGACTCCTAGGACTGCGTTCACAGGGCGGGTGTCGATGTGTTTGGACACCGACTCCCTGTGGATGCTGTCCAGAGCCTGTCGGTACGTCCTTGGGTCCAGCGGTCGGTGTATGTATGTCTGGACCTCGTCCGTCAGTTGTGAGAGATGTCCCATGATGTGCCTGGGTGCCGGCTCCAGCGCGAGCAGGTCTCTATTGGGGTGCCCCGGACGGTGGCATCCCAGTGGAAACTGCTTTGTGAGCATATTGTTGTGCTCTTGCACTGGGAGCACGTTAGCCTCATGGTAGAGGTGATCCACAGGCGTCATCAGGAGACATCCCGTCACTGTCCTGAGTGCGGCGTTCTGACAGGTCTCTAGTCTTGACCACTGAGTCCTGCTAGTTCCAGGCGACCAAATTGGCGCGGCATAATTTAGAACCGGCCGGCCAATCGCCTTGTATGTTGCCAGCAACGTTTCTTTGTCTTTGCCCCAAGTGCTGCCGGCGAGCTACTTGAGGACTTTGTTGCGGCTCTGTACCTTATTGACGATTGCGGTTGTATGCGCTGAGAAGGAGACCAGGCTGTCGAGGGTGACTCCCAGGATCTTCGGGTGGTTAACCGTCGGAATGGGGGTCCCCTCGATGTGGATGTCGAGGGTGAGCCCGACCTCCTTCGTCCAAGATGTGAAAAGGGTCGCCGTGGACTTAGCAGGAGACAGCGTCAGATTCCGTCCTGTAAAATAGTGAGCAAGGTCTGGGAGGTAGCTGTTCACTTTGGAACACAGGCCAACAATTCCATTGCCGGTAGCCATTATCGTGCAGTCATCGGCGTACGAGACCAGTGTGACTCCCTCTGGCGGGGAAGGGAGTCGCGAGATGTAGAAATTGAATAATAGGGGGGATAGGACGCCACCCTGTGGTACCCCCTGCTTAATTCTTCTCGCTTTTGATACTGAGTCACGGTAGCACACCGACGCTTGACGACCACACAGGTAGTTCGCGGTCCATCGATTCAACGCCACTGGGAGAGGTGAGGCCTCCACGTCCTTCAGCAAGATAGAGTGGCTGACTGTGTCGAAGGCCTTCGACAAGTCCAAAGCCACGAGGACGGTTCTCTCACAGGGGCGGTTGCCGTTGAGACCACGATTAATCTGAGTGTTTATAGCGTTAAGTGCCGTTGTAGTGCTATGCACTTTCCGGAAGCCGTGTTGATGCTTCGCCGGGCTGAGATGGTGGTTGAAATACGGGAGCAGCAGGGCCTCAAGTGTCTTAACCACTGGAGAAAGCAGGGAGATCGGCCGATAGGACTCGCCTTGGCCGGCCGGTTTCCCTGGTTTCAGCAGTGGTATCACCCTACTGGTCTTCCAGATATCCGGAATGACCGTGGTGGATAGCGTCAGATTGAGGACCCTGGTG
Source organism: Philophylla caesio (assembly GCA_963971545.1). Taxonomy (NCBI): domain Eukaryota; kingdom Metazoa; phylum Arthropoda; class Insecta; order Diptera; family Tephritidae; genus Philophylla; species Philophylla caesio. The sequence continues at coordinate 6,689,436 of OZ020605.1, forward strand.
AGATATGCTACTCCCGCGGTGCCCAATTTTTTCATCATCAACATGCTTAACCCGTCTGGGCCAATGGATTTGGAGGCTTTCGCCTTCCCGATGGCTTCCTTCACCTCAGTGCTAGAGAGGACAATTGGTGCGCTTGGTGTTGACTTGCGCAGCCTTCTGGTGACTGACCGTTTGGCTCTGTCAGCCGAAGGATGCAATGTGAATTGTCGACTAAAATAGTTCGCGCATCGCTTCGGGTCCGACGAGGCGTGGTCTCCAAAGGAGATTTCTGTTCGATCATCACGCCTCGTCGGGTTGGACAGGGACCTCACGGTCGACCATAATTTGCCCACTCCGGCACCGAGGTTGCAGGACTTCAAGTGCTCCCTCCACTTGTTCCGCTTGTGAACGTTGACCAGGCGTTGGATCTCCCCGTTTAGTTGCCTAATACGGGGATTACCGGGGTCCGCCTGCCAGAGGTGGTCGCGTTCATCCGCTAGAGACACCGCCTCACCCGGGAAGTCAGGACGGATCACGGGGATCCTCCCTGCCGGAATGAAACGGGCTGCAGCGGACTTCACCACCCTGCGGAACAAGCGCTCGCCTCCGCGAACGTCGGTTGGAGTTGAGAGAGCACTGAAGGCGTCTTCAGTGAAATCCTCAAACCGCTCCCAGTCAGCTTTTTTGAAGTTGACAGTCGGTTCTACGCTACCAAAGTGACTCGGATTTCATCCGACCAAGGACTGTTGTTTCGGCGACCTAACCCCACTTAGGCTGCCGGACACCCCCAATCTTATCTCCCCTTGGGTGCAATACCTGGCAGCAGGATTGCTACTCATACTTCTGGCCAGGGCGGGCGTCCAGCCTAACCCTGGCCCAGAAAGCTACTTCTGCTGCATCTGCCAGAGAAGGCTCCATCCGAATTCCACGTCGGTGAGGTGTAATTCGTGCAACAGATTGCCATCTTAAGGTCTGCTCAGGCCTTAAGAAAACTAGGGAGTGGTCCACATCCTATGTGGGCCAGTGTTGCTCGCGCACTCAAGCGCCCCAAGCCTCCACGGCATCCCCCCTTGCGCCCCCCGCGCCGGTGCCCCAGAGCACCCCTCCAGCCTCTACGGCCCCCCGGAGCTCACAGCAACACCAAACCTCCCCACCGCCCCCTCGCTCCACCACACGTGGCGCCAACCAGCAATTACTGGTTGCCCCCACTATCTGCTGTGTATGCCGGGCCAGAGTGCACCGGAATGCCTGCTCCGTCAGGTGTAATGCCTGCCAGGGCTGGTGCCACTTCCGGGCGTGCTCTGGCCTACGCACCACAAGGGACTGGTCCGTGAGCTTTACCGCCTCCTGCTGCCGCAACAACCCCCCGCCAGTGTCGCTCACGACACCGCCCACAACAACCGTTGGGCCTTTACAACCACAGCGGGATGCACAGCCGGGACGGGCCGGCCCTCGGATCCAGTCCCTCACCCCCCTCAACGCGACAACCTTACCGAGACAGACGAGACTCCTACAGTTCAACTGCAACGGACTCTCGAGCAAGATCTCGGAGGTGGTTGCCTTCATGGCTCGGCACGGGCTGTTAATAGCTGCGGTCCAAGAAACGAAGCTACGTCGCAGCTCAACTTTAACGAACTGCGACGGTTACAACGTGCTTCGTAGAGATCGCGAGCGAGATAATGGTGGAGGCCTAGCCTTCATTCTACACAACACCGTGCAGTATCGTCTCATCGATGCAGACATCGACCCAAGGGACAGCACCTTAGAATGTCAAGGGATTGCTGTCCGGTCAGGCGATGTCGAGCTCGAAATATTTAACATATATATACCCCCTGTCTCCTGCTGCCCCGCTGGATATCACACTAACATAGGTGCGCTCCTCAGTGGTGAAAACCGTTTGGTAGTTGGAGACTTTAATGCGCATCACGATCTTTGGTTCTCAAGCCTATCAAATGATCGTAGGGGAAATATTTTGGCAGAGCAGATAGACGATTCGACATTCTGCACCATGAACGACGAAGCCCCACCAGGATTGTGGGTAGTTACAGCTGCTCGCCAGATCTAACAATAGCTAGCGCAGGTCTGATAAATAGCATAACGTGGCGACCTATGCTATCGCTTGCATCAGACCACCTACCCATAGTCATCTCGATTGACAGACCTGCCAACTATGTTGCCTCGGACCCCGGAATGATTCATATGGTTCGCTGCATGGTCCACTTTGATAAACAATTATTTACATGTATTCATGCGAGCCGTAAGTCACTATTAAAAAAAAATTAACGAAGTGTATTCAAATATTATGTTAAGTGCGTCGAAACTGTTTCGTTAATAAACTTACGTTCGTTTCGAAGCCCGAACTTGCAATTTATTTGGAAATGCGAATTTCCTTTTGCAAGTTTGTTGTTATTGTAACGACAGCCTCTCGCTCGCTATGAATGTGTGTGTGAATCGATGTACCTACTGGATGTGAAAGAAGCTGTAATTACTATAAGCCCGCCAAAGTTGTGAAACCTTACTTACCCGGTGGTTCGATAAGGCAGTTGAGAGATAGTATGTGTATGTGTATGTGTGTGCTACCAGTCTAGAAGATTATGGGTGCGCTTTAAGCTACGATGAAATAGCAGCGAAATTGCAGCCTTGTTGCTCGTTGGTACTGACACTCAGTTAAAACTCTGCTGTAACATTGTAAATTATAAATCCACAGAACGTGATGCGACAATAACTTTTGTCCTGTGAGATGGAAATGTTATTAAATATAATAATTTAAAAATGGGAGGGAAGTAGTAACAATTTTATACTAACGAATCTTACAAAAAATACTAATTAAAACCAATTCTGCTTCCATGTCAAGCTGACATCGTAGGTGTAGCTTTGTCATCGAAGTACCGTTTTTCGCATAAAAAAGTTAATAAAATCAAAAATACAAACTAGTCTCCATACATAATAGGGACATACGATTTTACTTGCCCTGGCTATGATTCGAACCTCGAACTCGACGGCATATCGAGTTATAGCACGCTCAGTTACCAACTCGACTACTAATTAAAAAGGAGTTTAAAAAAAGTGAAAGGAAAGTGTAGCATACTTAAATAATGTGTACTTAATGTAATATGAAAGACATAGTGAAGGGAAGCTTCTCCCCTATACTCGTACCACTACTACCCTCCAAATTGTTGATCTAAAGTTTAACCGAATGGTGTTAGTTCCCTGAACGCACTTTGAATATTTGATGGGAAAAAATAAAAAGAATTAGATTTAAACGTATCTCAAAAAAGCCGTCAATTATTTATTTACTAGGGTGGCCGTTAAAAATTAAACTTTCTGCAACGCCCGCTCAAAAGGAATAAGCACACAAAACACTTTGTGAACAAACTCAACAAAGTCAACAACCTGATTAAGTTAGTTTGCTCCCGTAAAAACGGTCCCCATAAAGAAACAGCCAACGGCATATGCCAGTCACTCACCAACGGCGGGCGGGGTGTCGCTCGACCATGGGACTTTCGACCCCAAAAAAGTGGACTTTCGACCCCAAAAAAGTGGACATTCGACCATATGGTCGAAAGTCATTGTATGCTAGTGACTTTCGACCATATTTTCAATTTTCTAAAATGGACATTCGGCCATATGGCATACTGGCGCACAGTGACTTTCGACCATATTTTCAATTTTATTAAATGCATACTTAACAATTATTTTGCAACAGGGCAAACTTAAATTTAAGCAATTGTTATTTTGGTACAATACTTTGCCCTTTTACAAAATGCAAAGGAGTTGTACGCGGAAGTACTGTTGATGGCGTAGCCGGAGTTTGTCCGGCCAGGGTTATTGTTTTGAAGCGCGGCCGAAGACCGCTCACGCAGAAAGGAGTTCTGGGCGGAAATACTGTTGATGGCGTAGTCGGAGTTTGTCCGGCCAGGGTTATTTTTTTGAAGCGCGGCCGAAGGCCGCTCACGCAGAAAGGAGTTCTGCGCGGAAATACTGTTGATGGCGTAGCCGGAGTTTGTCCGGCCAGGGTTATTTTTTTGAAGCGCGGCCGAAGGCCGCTCACGCAGAAAGGAGTTCTGCGCGGAAATACTGTGTGCCCTGTTCTTATTGTTGAATTTTATTAAATGCATACTTAACAATTATTTTGTAACAGGGCAAACTTAAATTTAAGCAATTGTTATTTTGGTACAATAGTTTGCCCTTTTACAAAATGCATACTTAACATATGGCCGAAAGTCCGAAAAAAAGTGTGTGCCAGTGACCTTCGACCACATTCTCAATTTAATTAAGTGGACATTCGACCATATGGTCGAAAGTCACCAGCATACAATGACCATATGGTCGAAAGTCCCATGGTCGAGCGACACCCCGTCCAAACGGCGTACTTCAACATTGTATATCCATCTACAATCATGGACATTAACAACTAATGTAAGGAAAATAAACAGTGCTTAAGGCAAACACTTCCAATCAGCTACCGGCTCACTCAACATCATCGTGACTTCCAAGAAAACAAAAACAAAAGCGCCGTTAAACTCGCAGCAACAGCAATAACATGAACACAAGAACTCTGCATTTGTTCTTTGGGAACTATTTAGATCACCAAATAAATAATACCTCAAGCTGCAACATGTGTAACATTAAACATACCATCAATCAATTGAACGATCTCAGGATAGCCATCCCCGCAAAGCCACAAACACTAGGAAACTACAACGATCAATTTACAAACCCTATACACTAAAGCTTTTATATACATGTTTTGTCAGATCTAAGTTGGAATATGCCGCATTCATTCGAACGTATCCAAAAAGATTTTCTCCGATTTTGTCTCAGGTCCCTTAAATTAAGTGATCTGATTCCTTCGTTTGGTGCCAGTTAATCAATTTCAAAATGTTAGATACTCGAAGAACATTTCTGTCGCTTTCTTATTTATATGACATTACTTATGGTATGGCCGCTGTGGTCGAGTTGATAGCGGTGCGTGCTGCCGTTGAGTTCGAGGTTCGAATCATAGCCAGGGCAAGTAAAATCTTATGTCCCTATTATGTATGGAGACTAGTGTATAGTTGCCGGTCTGCGATTGATCTCAGTATACAGAAATGTTCAGACAACATCGCTGATTTTGCTTTTTTGACTAGTACATTTTGAAAATATAGTGAAAATATAAAAATATCGTTTTAAAAGGGAAGAATTTACATACTTGCAGTAGCCGATAGCCAGTAGCGAGTTGCCTTGCGTAATGAAAATTTGTGTATAGTTGCCTAACGGCTACTAGTCTCCTGCTAGTCTACATACATAATAGGGGTATTAATCATAGAAACATTGTTTTTTCTAATACCGGTATTAATCATAGAAAAAAGTTTTTTTTTCTAATAGCGGCCACCCCTCGGCAGGCAATGGCAAACCTCCGAGGGTATTTCTGCCTTTAAAAAGCTTCTCATTAAATACATTGTGTTATAATATAAAAACGCACACCACAAATGGTAGGAGAAGCTCGGCCAAACACTGAGCTATATAGTGTAAGCGCCAAAATTATATGTATATATTTATGGTAATGTTGATTGCCCAAGCCTTCTGGAACAAATTTAATTTAATTGTCCAATAAGAAACTTTCGTTACTTTCTGGTTTTTCATATTATTAGACACAGAACCAATTATGCGCGCAATGCACCCATTTTGCGGGCTTAATTGAGTTTGATAATCTTCATCGAGTCTCAAATGGTATGTTTGACTAATCTACTGCCAGAAATATCAAAAGCGGCTAAACCAAAGTAGCAGTACCCCGGAGTGATTCATATGGTTCGCTGCATGGTCCACTTTGATAAACAATTATTTACATGTATTCATGCGAACCGTAAGTCACTATTAAAAAAAAATTAACGAAGTGTATTCAAATATTATGTTAAGTGCGTCGAAACTGTTTCGTTAATAAACTTACATACGTTCGTTTCGAAGCCCGAACTTGCAATTTATTTGGAAATGCGAATTTCCTTTTGCAAGTTTGTTGTTATTGTAACGACAGCCTCTCGCTCGCTATGAATGTGTGTGTGAATCGATGTACCTAATGGATGTGAAAGAAGCTGTAATTATTATAAGCCCGCCAAAGTTGTGAAACCTTACTTACCCGGTGGTTCGATAAGGCAGTTGAGAGATAGTATGTGTATGTGTATGTGTGTGCTACCAGTCTAGAAGATGTTGGGTGCGCTTTAAGCTACGATGAAATAGCAGCGAAATTGCAGCCTTGTTGCTCGTTGGTACTGACACTCAGTTAAAACTCTGCTGTAACATTGTAAATTATAAATCCACAGAACGTGATGCGACAATAACTTTTGTCCTGTGAGATGGAAATGTTATTAAATATAATAATTTAAAAATGGGAGGGAAGTAGTAACAATTTTATACTAACGAATCTTACAAAAAATACTAATTAAAACCAATTCTGCTTCCATGTCAAGCTGACATCGTAGGTGTAGCTTTGTCATCGAAGTACCGTTTTTCGAATAAAAATGTTAATAAAATCAAAAATACAAACTACCTAAAATAACATACCCTATAGAATATGTTATTTGTTTATTATATCAAATAAATAAGAATTTCGCACAACTTTTCTTCTTCCGATGCCATTGCGCACAACTTGCAGTATTAATTTTTCGGTTACTTATTATGAGCAAAATGCCTGCTCGAACGGAAACACTGCAGTTGTGATTGGCATCTCTACCATAGTCGTCTTTTAGGTCAATTGGCGGCAAATAGAAGCTGAGTGACTCCTTCAGCTTGAACAGTGCGCATAAAATAGCGCCGATGAAGGGTGGGACCAGACAGTTTCTCGAAAGTGCCGGTGTCAGCCAAGATTGAAGAATACGAGATTACGCCTTGCGCAGATCCGTTACTTTTTACTTTAAGATATTGGTTGTCTGATGACATTACATTATCAAAGTTTCTTTAAATTGCAACACGAGTCAAATGAATATTTGGTGTTCTATTATTTTAAATGTTTAATTCAGGGCGAATTTATAAAACGTGGTATATTCCCATTAGCAGATTGCATGTTCTATCTACGCCTTATGCGTTGGAAGTGTCAAAATGGTTATTATGTTTACATTTTAAATTTCTATTTACGTTCATGATGGATAATTCTATGTGTAAAACAAGCAGCACATAATATTATAAAGAAATTAATTTGAATATTTTTACTATAAAACCTCAGTACGTTTGCTTTTTGTGTCAAATTTGGAATTCCACCCATTTGTTTTTGTTTTTCTAGGTTTCTCCGACATTTTCACCGCAAACTACACACAATTTTTTACTTATATGTGGAGTATACCACCTTGAATGAATTCGCACTGGGTTTAATAAAAGTTTTTTGTGAAGTGCAGTGCGATTTTATTATATTATTCGAACTTATAAAGCAATTATCCAATCAAAATGAGAATACGTTATTGATGCTGTGACGTACATGCGCAGATCGTAAACTATTTTTGTTAGCTGTCGGCGCAATCTATTCTATATCGATCTTTGGTGTCAGCGTAATATTAAGTGTCTAGTGTTTATTATTAATGTTTATGCCTAGCATATTTATAAAAAACAATATATTTATAAAAAAAATATATGTATTTATAAAAAATATATATTTATACATATATATGTTTATATCCTCACATTAAAAAAACAACCGGTCCGTGGAAGTGCAACGGAATCCATCCGGATACACTGCACAACTGAATAAACCGTCGAAGCCTTTAACTGAACAGTAGAAATTGAGCTGAAGTCGCCAGCACGTTGGTACGAAAGGACATCACTATATAACATGGCCATTTCACGCAAATTGTACGTACAAACTACTTACTGCGTTATATCAACACTTATAACAAGAGATATGCAGAATTCCATCGGGCTTAATAAATGGAAGAAACATACAACAGCGGAGCATTCATACTCGTTTTTTCGGAAGGATATTTGCAAACTATGAAATGTATTTAATCTATGTATAAGTATAATAGATAAGTGAATTGTACAATACACGATTAAGCATACTTCAACGCTGGCGTGGAAACTGCAAAAGCAAAAAATGCAAAGAAAACGCACAAGCTTCATATAACACTACTAGAAACTCTTTTAAAAAATTCAGTCTCGTATTGTCGTTGCTATTTGGCAATGCCTTACAATAATATAATAATTTGGCGCTTACACTATATAGCTCAGTGTTTGACCGAGCTTCTCCTACCATTTGTAGTGTGCGTCTTTATATTATACCACAAATGGAGGGACTTACAATTTTGTGCCGACTCCGAAGGGCAGATGTATTTATTGAGAAGCTTTTTCATGGCAGAGATACCCTCGGAGGTTTTATATACCTGTTTTGTCAGATCTAAGTTGGAATATGCCGCATTCATTCGAACGTATCCAAAAAGTTTTTCTCCGATTTTGTCTCAGGTCCCTTAAATTCAGTGATCCGATTCTTTCGTTTGGTGCCAGTTAATCAATCTCAAAATGTTAGATACTCGAAGAACATTTCTGTCGCTTTCTTATTTAAATGACATTACTTATGGTATGGCCGCTGTGGTCGAGTTGATAGCGGTGCGTGCTATAACTCGATATTCCGTTGAGTTCGAGGTTCGAATCATAGCCAGGGCAAGTAAAATCTTATGTCCCTATTATGTATGGAGACTAGTGTATAGTTGCCGGTCTGCGATTGATCTCAGTATACAGAAATGTTCAGACAACATCGCTGATTTTGCTGTTTTGACTAGTACATTTTGAAAATATAGTGAAAATATAAAAATATCGTTTTAAAAGGGAAGAATTTACATACTTTCAGTAGCCGATAGCCAGTAGCGAGTTGCCTTGCGTAATGAAAATTTGTGTATAGATGCCTAACGGCTACTAGTCTCCTGCTAGTCTACATACATAATAGGGGTATTAATCATAGAAATTTTTTTTTTTCAAATAGCGGTATTAAACATAGAAAAAAGTCTTTTTTTCTAATAGCGGCCACCCCTCGGCAGGCAATGGCAAACCTCCGAGGGTATTTCTGCCTTGAAAAAGCGTCTCATTAAATACATCTGCCGTTCGGAGTCGGCAAAAAACTGTAGGTCCCTTGGTTTGTGTTATAATATAAAAACGCACACCACAAATGGTAGGAGAAGCTCGGCCAAACACTGAGATATATAGTGTAAGCGCCAAAATTATATATATTTATGGTAATGTTGATTGCCCAAGCCTTCTGGAACAAATTTAATTTAATTGTCCAATAAGAAACTTTCGTTACTTTCCGGTTTTTCATATTATTAGACACAGAACCAATTATGCGCGCAATGCACCCATTTTGCGGGCTTAATTGAGTTTAATAATCTTCATCGAGTCTCAAATGGTATGTTTGACTAATCTACTGCCAGAAATATCAAAAGCGGCTAAACCAAAGTAGCAGTACCCCGGAATGATTCATATGGTTCGCTGCATGGTCCACTTTGATAAACAATTATTTACATGTATTCATGCGAACCGTAAGTCACTATTAAAAAAAAATTAACGAAGTGTATTCAAATATTATGTTAAGTGCGTCGAAACTGTTTCGTTAATAAACTTACGTTCGTTTCGAAGCCCGAACTTGCAATTTATTTGGAAATGCGAATTTCCTTTTGCAAGTTTGTTGTTATTGTAACGACAGCCTCTCGCTCGCTATGAATGTGTGTGTGAATCGATGTACCTACTGGATGTGAAAGAAGCTGTAATTACTATAAGCCCGCCAAAGTTGTGAAACCTTACTTACCCGGTGGTTCGATAAGGCAGTTGAGAGATAGTATGTGTATGTGTATGTGTGTGCTACCAGTCTTGAAGATGTTGGGTGCGTTTTAAGCTACGATAAAATAGCAGCGAAATTGCAGCCTTGTTGCTCGTTGGTACTGACACTCAGTTAAAACTCTGCTGTAACATTGTAAATTATAAAACCACAGAACGTGATGCGACAATAACTTTTGTCCTGTGAGATGGAAATGTTATTAAATATAATAATTTAAAAATGGGAGGGAAGTAGTAACAATTTTATACTAACGAATCTTACAAAAAATTCTAATTAAAACCAATTCTGCTTCCATGTCAAGCTGACATCGTAGGTGTAGCTTTGTCATCGAAGTACCGTTTTTCGCATAAAAAAGTTAATAAAATCAAAAATACAAACTAGTCTCCATACAAAATAGGGACATAAGATTTTACTTGCCCTGGCTATGATTCGAACCTCGAACTCAACGGCATATCGAGTTATAGCACGCTCAGTTACCAACTCGACTACTAATTAAAAAGGAGTTTAAAAAAAGTGAAAGGAAAGTGTAGCATACTTAAATAATGTGTATTTAATGTAATATGAAAGACATAGTGAAGGGAAGCTTCTCCCCTATACTCGTACCACTACTACCCTCCAAATTGTTGATCTAAAGTTTAACCGAATGGTGTTAGTTCCCAGAACGCACTTTGAATATTTGATGGGAAAAAATAAAAATTAGATTTAAACGTATCTCAAAAAAGCCGTCAATTATTTATTTACTAGGGTGGCCGTTAAAAATTAAACTTTCTGCAACGCCCCCTAAAAAGGAATAAGCACACAAAACACTTTGTGAACAAACTCAACAAAGTCAACAACCTGATTAAGTTAATTTGCTCCCGTAAAAACGGTCCCCATAAAGAAACAGCCAACGGCATATGCCAGTCACTCACAAACGGCGTACTTCAACATTGTATATCCATCTACAATCATGGACATTAACAACTAATGTAAGAATAATAAACAGTGCTTAAGGCAAACACTTCCAATCAGCTACCGGCTCACTCAACATCATCGTGACTTCCAAGAAAACAAAAACAAAAGCGCCGTTAAACTCGCAGCAACAGCAATAACATGAACACAAGAACTCTGCATTTGTTCTTTGGGAATTATTTAGATCACCAAATAAATAATACCTCAAGCTGCAACATGTGTAACGTTAAACATACCATCAATCAATTGAACGATCTCAGGATAGCTATCCCCGCAAAGCCACAAACACTAGGAAACTACAACGATCAATTTACAAACCCGATACACTAAAGCTTTTATATACCTGTTTTGTCAGATCTAAGTTGGATTATGCCGCATTCATTCGAACGTATCCAAAAAGTTTTTCTCCGATTTTGTCTCAGGTCCCTTAAATTCAGTGATCCGATTCCTTCGTTTGGTGCCAGTTAATCAATCTCAAAATGTTAGATACTCGAAGAACATTTCTGTCGCTTTCTTATTTATATGACATTACTTATGGTATGGCCGCTGTGGTCGAGTTGATAGCGGTGCGTGCTATAACTCGATACGCCGGTGAGTTCGAGGTTCGAATCTCAGTCAGGGCAAACAAAATCTAGAAAAAGTTTTTTCTAATAGCGGTAACCCCTCGGCAGGCAATGGCAAACCTCCGAGGGTATTTCTGCCTTGAAAAAGCTTTTCATTAAATACATCTGCCGTTCGGAGTCGGCAAAAAACTGTAGGTCCCTTCGTTTGTGTTATAATATAAAAACGCATACCACAAATGGTAGGAGAAGCTCGGCCAAACACTGAGCTATATAGTGTAAGCGCCAAAATTATATATATTTATGGTAATGTTGATTGCCCAATCCTTCTGGAACAAATTTAATTTAATTGTCCAATAAGAAACTTTCGTTACTTTTCGGTTTTTCATATTATTAGACACAGAACCAATTATGCGCGCAATGCACCCATTTTGCGGGCATAATTGAGTTTAATAATCTTCATCGAGTCTCAAATGGTATGTTTGACTAATCTATATCTAAGCCAATTTTTATTCAAAATATAAATAAATTGTTAACCTAACTTTAAGTCTTACTTTTCTCTACCTGCTGGTTTGTAAGAAATTGTATTCATTGGACCGAATAAATAGTTAAATAAATAGACACTGTCTCACCAAAAACACAACTAGTGCCGCAGAATACCAAAAACTACTTCGACATAGAGGTTCAACGTTCTTGTACGTAGATGGTTCCTTCCTACATGGAAATACATCGTAGGCAGTGATTTAAAAAACGAAAACGGCTTCTCCGTCGTGCAACAAAGTCTCCTCCCACTACGCTCCGGAATATTTCATGCCTACCTAAGTGCCATTCAATACGCAGCAAAAATAAAAGAAAACGGTAATATGTTCAGATAGCTTATTCGCCATCAAAGAAACTGACAGTAAATACTACAGCAGTTAAACTTGGTAGAGAGCCAAGTAAGGAAGCCTACTAAAATCATGCTACTACTCAGCATTACGAGCAGAAATTAAAGTTGTAACAATGTGGATTTTCGTTGTATATTAAATATAATTTATTTTAATAATTTTAATAAACGTATATATATGTAAACACACGTACACACACACAACACACATACACATCACAGTTTTAGTGTTCAATCTTTCGATCGCCAAATAGGACGTTTTTCCATTGTGCGTCTTTCTTTATAGGTTTCAAAATGAACACCTTTACATTTGGATAAATTCAGAGTTGCTCTTATAAATGAATTCTTATACAATAATCGCAATATTAGAACATAGGGGGCGCTAATAACTTAATCTAAGACATGGTGCTAGCTACAAAGTTAATATCTGGGATAACTCACACACACATTGTAATTTTAGTTTCATGATTAAAGTGAATTTATGGTATATATAATACAACTATTACTAACAAAAAAATTTATTTAAATTATACAATATCAGTGCAAACATGCATATAAATCATAAACACATACAATACTTACATATACATTGGCAGTATGAACAAGTGCAGTGAGCAAACTTTACAGCACAGATATATAAAAGTAGAAAAGGAAAACCGAGAAAACGTAAGTCAAAAATTACCCTTGAATTCAAAAGAAAATCCAGTGGCGTAGCCAAAAATTAGTTTTCAAACTCTAAATTGTTTTTATCGTTTATTTATTTTTTATTTTAAATTATAGGTCATTTGACAAAAACCATATGCTTTTAAATTATATACTATGTGCAAAAATTAGAAATCTTCATCAAAATAATGAACAAACAAATTCCAAAAGAACGACATTGCGAATATTGTAAAAATATCACTTGCGTTTTGAGTGGAGGCAACATAATGTTTTTTCTCTATTGTTGAATAGTCAATGATTAAATTTTTACTCACTGATAATGGATATTTAAAAATATGCATATGAATTAAACACTCACATATAAAAAATTCCTTATCAATACAAATCAAATCGTTTTTGTTTGATTTCCAAGGAGCTACAAAAAAAAAATTCAGCACACTCACTTCGTCAAAAAAGGGTACAAACCCCCCACAGTGAAGCAACCCTCTTCAAATTAATTTTTTGGCGCAACTGCAGATATGTCAAATACGCTTTTATGTGTTTGTCACATGTATATACTAATACATGTAAAACCTGCGCATGCGCACAACGTACATTTGTACTAAAACTAGGTCTGTACTCGTACTTCCCCAGTAAGAATTATCCAGTAAAGAAATTTCTTAGAATTTGACAACATTCGCTTTCAGAGCGAAAAATATAACATAAAGTACAAGAACGCAAAACCAGTAAAAACTTGCAAGTTTGACGAACAGCTGATTGAATTTTTGTCCGCATCCAAATATACAAAATGAAAAACATTTGATTAGTGATTTCCTGAAATATTCTACTAACGAAGCTTAACCAAAGGAACTTGTGCCTGCTTCTTGCATGTTTGATACCCACATTTTATAATTTTCACCGCCTTTAAAACTCTTAAACAAAAACTTCGTATTTATCCAAATTGCAATCAGCTGCTTTTGATCAGCCCCTAATTGCAAGTTTTTACTGGCAAAAATTTGTCCAAAAATTTATAACAATTGTTACAAACTATTGTCTTCGAGAACACTACTACTATCTCCCTTTGATTGCTGAATTTTTACACATTGCGCAGATAGGTTACTACCAATATTTGAGTATTATATGTATATGTATATGATATAAATACACTGGGAAGTCCCAACTCCCCAAAAGATGGATATGCGTTGAAAATGATAAGGACGGTTCCAAGGTTAAAAAGGACAATAAAGCAAACACCAGACCAAATTATGACACACAACTTTCCCGGCAGAACTGTATAACATTCCTTTAGGCTAAGAACAACACTCTTCTAGACTAATCGCCAACCACTTTCCTGTTCATTCTGCTCGACAACGCAGACTGTGGAATATATAGTATTACACTGCCCTTATTCCCACAAGCTTATGGATTGCGCAAAAAAGAGATCACATCGTTTTTTTTGGTGAGCTGATGTTGATTCGGATGAACCGGTGCCTACCGATGGCGCCAAAGAGTGTCGCTCTCATCGTCAGCAGTTGCCTGAATTCGCAGCGCTTAAGCTTGATCGTTGAATCGGTACCACAGTCCCTCACCCCTCCTAACGCGACGACCCTACCGAGACTGACGAGACTCTTACAGTTCAACTGCAACGGACTCTCGAGCAAGATCTCGAAGGTGGTTGCCTTCATGGCTCGGCACGGGCTGTTAATAGCTGCGGTCCAAGAAACGAAGCTACGTCGCAGGTCAACCTTAACGAACTGTGACGGCTACAATGTGCTTCGCATAGATCGCTAGCGAGATAATGGTGGAGGCCTAGCCTTCATTCTACACAACACCGTGCAGTATCGTCTCATCGATGTAGACATCGACCCAAGGGACAGCACCTTAGAATGTCAAGGGATTGCTGTCCGGTCAGGCGATGTCGAGCTCGAAATATTTAACATCTACATACCCCCTGTCTCCTGCTGCCCCGCTGGATATCACCCTGACATAGGTGCGCTCCTCAGTGGTGAAAACCGTTTGGTAGTTGGAAACTTCAACGCGCATCACGATCTTTGGTTCTCAAGCCTATCACGAATCTTACAAAAAATACTAATTAAAACCAATTCTGCTTCCATGTCAAGCTGACATCGTAGGTGTAGCTTTGTCATCGAAGTACCGTTTTTCGCATAAAAAAGTTAATAAAATCAAAAATACAAACTAGTCTCCGTACATAATAGGGACATAAGATTTTACTTGCCCTGGCTATGATTCGAACCTCGAACTCAACGGCATATCGAGTTATAGCACGCTCAGTTACCAACTCGACTACTAATTAAAAAGGAGTTTAAAAAAAGTGAAAGGAAAGTGTAGCATACTTAAATAATGTGTATTTAATGTAATATGAAAGACATAGTGAAGGGAAGCTTCTCCCCTATACTCGTACCACTACTACCCTCCAAATTGTTGATCTAAAGTTTAACCGAATGGTGTTAGTTCCCTGAACGCACTTTGAATATTTGATGGGAAAAAATAAAAATTAGATTTAAACGTATCTCAAAAAAGCCGTCAATTATTTATTTACTAGGGTGGCCGTTAAAAATTAAACTTTCTGCAACGCCCCCTAAAAAGGAATAAGCACACAAAACACTTTGTGAACAAACTCAACAAAGTCAACAACCTGATTAAGTTAATTTGCTCCCGTAAAAACGGTCCCCATAAAGAAACAGCCAACGGCATATGCCAGTCACTCACAAACGGCGTACTTCAACATTGTATATCCATCTACCATCATGGACATTAACAACTAATGTAAGAATAATAAACAGTGCTTAAGGCAAACACTTCCAATCAGCTACCGGCTCACTCAACATCATCGTGACTTCCAAGAAAACAAAAACAAAAGCGCCGTTAAACTCGCAGCAACAGCAATAACATGAACACAAGAACTCTGCATTTGTTCTTTGGGAACTATTTAGATCACCAAATAAATAATACCTCAAGCTGCAACATGTGTAACGTTAAACATACCATCAATCAATTGAACGATCTCAGGATAGCTATCCCCGCAAAGCCACAAACACTAGGAAACTACAACGATCAATTTACAAACCCTATACACTAAAGCTTTTATATACCTGTTTTGTCAGATCCAAGTTGGAATATGCCGCATTCATTCGAACGTATCCAAAAAGTTTTTCTCCGACTTTGTCTCAGGTCCCTTAAATTCAGTGATCCGATTCCCTCGTTTGGTGCCAGTTAATCAATCTCACAATGTTAGATACTCGAAGAACATTTCTGTCGCTTTCTTATTTATATGACATTACTTATGGTATGGCCGCTGTGGTCGAGTTGATAGCGGTGCGTGCTATAACTCGATACGCCGGTGAGTTCGAGGTTCGAATCTCAGTCAGGGCAAACAAAATCTAGAAAAAGTTTTTTCTAATAGCGGTAACCCCTCGGCAGGCAATGGCAAACCTCCGAGAGTATTTCTGCCTTGAAAAAGCTTCTCATTAAATACATCTGCCGTTCGGAGTCGGCAAAAAACTGTAGGTCCCTTCGTTTGTGTTATAATATAAAAACGCATACCACAAATGGTAGGAGAAGCTCGGCCAAACACTGAGCTATATAGTGTAAGCGCCAAAATTATATATATTTATGGTAATGTTGATTGCCCAAGCCTTCTTGAATAAATTTAATTTAATTGTCCAATAAGAAACTTTCGTTACTTTTCGGTTTTTCATATTATTAGACACAGAACCAATTATGCGCGCAATGCACCCATTTTGCGGGCATAATTGAGTTTAATAATCTTCATCGAGTCTCAAATGGTATGTTTGACTAATCTATATCTAAGCCAATTTTTATTCAAAATATAAATAAATTGTTAACCTAACTTTAAGTCTTACTTTTCTCTACCTGCTGGTTTGTAAGAAATTGTATTCATTGGACCGAATAAATAGTTAAATAAATAGACACTGTCTCACCAAAAACACAACTAGTGCCGCAGAATACCAAAAACTACTTCGACATAGAGGTTCAACGTTCTTGTACGTAGATGGTTCCTTCCTACATGGAAATACATCATAGGCAGTGATTTAAAAAACGAAAACGGCTTCTCCGTCGTGCAACAAAGTCTCCTCCCACTACGCTCCGGAATATTTCATGCCTACCTAAGTGCCATTCAATATGCAGCAAAAATAAAAGAAAACGCTAATATGTTCAGATAGCTTATTCGCCATCAAAGACACTGACAGTAAATACTACAGCAGTTTAACTTGGTATTGAGCCAAGTAAGGAAGCCTACTAAAATCATGCTACTACTCAGCATTACGAGCAGAAATTAAAGTTGTAACAATGTGGATTTTCGTTGTATATTAAATATAATTTATTTTAATAATTTGCCAGCAAACGTGGTGCAACGTACATGTGTGTAGACTTAAACGTATATACATATATGTAAACACACGTACACACACAACACACATACACATCACAGTTTTAGTGTTCAATTTTTCGATCGCCAAATAGGACGTTATTCCATTGTGCGTCTTTCTTTATAGGTTTCAAAATGAACACCTTTACATTTGGATAAATTCAGAGTTGCTCTTATAAATGAATTCTTATACAATAATCGCAATATTAGAACATAGGGGGTGCTAATAACTTAATCTAAGACATGGTGCTCGCTACAAAGTTAATATCTGGGATAACTCACACACACATTGTAATTTTAGTTTCATGATTAAAGTGAATTTATGGTATATATAATACAACTATTACTAACAAAAAAATTTATTTAAATTATACAATATCAGTGCAAACATGCATATAAATCATAAACACATACAATACTTACATATACATTGGCAGTATGAACAAGTGCAGTGAGCAAACTTTACAGCACAGATATATAAAAGTAGAAAAGGAAAACCGAGAAAACGTAAGTCAAAAATTACCCTTGAATTCAAAAGAAAATCCAGTGGCGTAGCCAAAAATTAGTTTTCAAACTCTAAATTGTTTTTATCGTTTATTTATTTTTTATTTTAAATTATAGGTCATTTGACAAAAACCATATGCTTTTAAATTATATACTATGTGCAAAAATTAGAAATCTTCATCAAAATAATGAACAAACAAATTCCAAAAGAACGACATTGCGAATATTGTAAAAATATCACTTCCGTTTTGAGTGGAGCCAACATAATGTTTTTTCTCTATTGTTGAATAGTCAATGATTAAATTTTTACTCACTGATAATGGATATTTATAAATATGCATATGAATTAAACATTCACATATAAAAAATTCCTTATCAATACAAATCAAATCGTTTTTGTTTGATTTTCAAGGAGCTACAAAAAAAATTCAGCACACTCACTTCGTCAAAAAAGGGTATAAACCCCCCACAGTGAAGCAACCCTCTTCAAATTAATTTTTTGGCGCAACTGCAGATATGTCAAATACGCTTTTATGTGTTTGTCACATGTATGTATATACTAATACATGTAGAACCTGCGCATGCGCACAACGTACATTTGTACTAAAACTAGGTCTGTACTCGTACTTCCCCAGTAAGAATTATCCAGTAAAGAATTTGACAACATTCATAAAGTACAAGAACGCAAAACCAGTAAAAACTTGCAAGTTTGACGAACAGCTGATTGAATTTTTGTCCGCATCCAAATATACAAAATGAAAAACATTTGATTAGTGATTTCCTGAAATATTCTACTAACGAAGCTTAACCAAAGGAACTTGTGCCTGCTTCTTGCATGTTTGATACCCACATTTTATAATTTTCACCGCCTTTAAAACTCTTAAACAAAAACTTCGTATTTATCCAAATTGCAATCAGCTGCTTTTGATCAGCCCCTAATTGCAAGTTTTTACTGGCAAAAATTTGTCCAAAAATTTATAACAATTGTTACAAACTATTGTCTTCGAGAACACTACTACTATCTCCCTTTGATTGCTGAATTTTTACACATTGCGCAGATAGGTTACTACCAATATTTGAGTATTATATGTATATGTATATGATATAAATACACTGGGGAGTTCCAACTCCCCAAAAGATGGATATGCGTTGAAAATGATAAGGACGGTTCCAAGGTTAAAAAGGACAATAAAGCAAACACCAGACCAAATTATGACACACAACTTTCCCGGCAGAACTGTATAACATTCCTTTAGGCTAAGAACAACACTCTTCTAGACTAATCCCCAACCACTTTCCTGTTCATTCTGCTCCACAACGCAGACTGAGGAATATATAGTATTACACTGCCCTTATTCCTACAAGCTTATGGATTGCGCAAAAAAGAGATAACATCGTTTTTTTTGGTGAGCTGATGTTGATTCGGATGAACCGGTGCCTACCGATGGCGCCAAAGAGTGTCGCTCTCATCGTCAGCAGTTGCCTGAATTCGCAGCGCTTAAGCTTGATCGTTGAATCGGTACCACAGTCCCTCACCCCTCCTAACGCGACGACCCTACCGAGACTGACGAGACTCTTACAGTTCAACTGCAACGGACTCTCGAGCAAGATCTCAAAGGTGGTTGCCTTCATGGCTCGGCACGGGCTGTTAATAGCTGCGGTCCAAGAAACGAAGCTACGTCGCAGGCCAACCTTAACGAACTGTGACGGCTACAATGTGCTTTGCATAGATCGCTAGCGAGATAATGGTGGAGGCCTAGCCTTCATTCTACACAACACCGTGCAGTATCGTCTCATCGATGTAGACATCGACCCAAGGGACAGCACCTTAGAATGTCAAGGAATTGCTGTCCGGTCAGGCGATGTCGAGCTCGAAATATTTAACATCTACATACCCCCTGTCTCCTGCTGCCCCGCTGGATATCACCCTGACATAGGTGCGCTCCTCAGTGGTGAAAACCGTTTGGTAGTTGGAAACTTCAACGCGCATCACGATCTTTGGTTCTCAAGCCTATCAAACGATCGTAGGGGAAATACTTTGGCAGAGCAGATAGACGATTCGACATTCTGCACAATGAACGATGAAGCCCCCACCAGGATAGTGGGTAGTTGCAACAGCTCGCAAGATCTAACAATAACTAGCGCGGGTATGATAAATAGCATAACGTGGCGACCTATGCTAATGCTTGCATCAGACCACCTACCCATAGTCATCTCGATTGACATGTTGCCTCGGACCGCCACACCTATGTCAACTTCAAAAAAGCTGACTAGGAGCGGTTCGAGGATTTCACTGAAGACGCCTTCAGTGCTCTTTCAACTCCAACCGACATTCGCGTTGGCGAGCGCGAGTTCCGCTTCATTCCGGCAGGTAGGATCCCTGTGATCCGTCCTGACTTCCCGGTCTGGTCAACGTTTATAAGCGGAACAAGTGGAGGGAGCACCTGAAGTCCTGAAACTTCGGTGCCGGAGTGGGCAAATTATGGTCGACCGTGAGGTCCCTGTCCAACGCGACGAGGCGAGATGATCGAACAGAAGTCTCCTTTGGAGACCACGCCTCGTCGGATCCGAAGCGATGCGCGAACTATTTTAGTCGACAATTTACACTGAATCCTTTGGCCGACAGGACCAGGCGAAAGCCTCCAAATCCATTTTCCCAGAAGGGTTAAGCATGTTGATGCTGGAAAAATTGGGCACCGCGGGAGTAGCATATCTCACTAAGGTCCTCAATCTGTCCTGAAACCAGGGAAACCGGCCGGCCAAGGCGAGTCCTACCGGCCGATCTCCCTGCTTTCTCCAGTGGTCAAGATACTTGAGGCCCTGCTGCTCCCGCATTTGAATCACTACCTCAGCCCGGCGAAGCATCCACACGGCTTCCGGAAAGTGCATAGCACTACACGGCACTTAACGCTATACACACTCAGGTTAATCGTGGTCTCAACGGCAACCGCCCCTGTGAGAGAACCGTCTTCGTGGCTTTGGACTTGTCGAAGGCCTTCGACACAGTCAGCCACTCTATCCTGCTGAAGGACGTGGAGGCCTCACCTCTCCCAGCGGCGTTGAGGCGATGGACCGCGAACTACCTGTGTGGTCGTCAAGCATCGGTGTGCTACCGTGACTCAGTGTCAAAAGCGAGAAGAATTACGCAGGGGGTACCACAGGGTGGCGTCCTATCCCCCCTATTATTCAACTTCTACATCTCGCGACTCCCTTCCCGCCAGAGGGAGTCACACTGGTCTCGTATGCCGACGACTGCACGATAATGGCTACCGGCAATGGAATTGATGGCCTGTGCTCTAAAGTGAACAGCTACCTCCCAGAGCTTGCTCATTACTTTACGGGACGGAATTTGACGCTGTCTCCTGCTAAGTCCACGGCGACCTTGTTCACATCTTGGACGAAGGAGGTCGGGCTCACCCTCGACATCCACATCGAGGGGACCAAAATTCCGACGGTTAACCATCCTAAGATCCTGGGAGTCACCCTCGACAGCCTGGTCTCCTTCTCAGCGCATACAACCGCAATCGTCAACAAGGTACAGAGCCGCAACAAAGTCCTCAAGTCGCTCGCCGGCAGCACTTGGGGCAAAGACAAATAAACGTTGTTGGCAACATACAACATGATTGGCTGGCTGGTTCTAAATTATGCTGCGCCAATATGGTCGCCTGGAACTAGCAGGACTGAGTGGGCAAGACTGGAGACCTGTCAGAACGCCGCACTCAGGACAGTGACGGGATGTCTCCTGATGACGCCTGTGGATCACCTCTACCATGAGGCTAACGTGCTTCCAGTGCAGGAGCACAATATGATGCTCACAAAGCAGTTTCTACTGGGGTGCCACCGTCCGGGGCACCCCAATAGACCTGCTCGCGCTGGAGCCGGCACCCAGGCACATCAGGGGGCATCTCTCACAACTGACGGACGAGGTCCAGACACACGTACGCTTACCGCTGGACCCAAGGACGTACCGACAATCTGAACAACATTCACAGGGAGTCGGTATCCAAATATATCGACACCCGCCCTGTGAGTGCAGTCCTGGGAGTCCAACCACCACCCATAGCAGCTGAGGAGCTCCAGCTGCCTCGTGAGACGCGCGCCACTCTGGCTCAACTCCGATCTGGATATTGTAGCAGGTTAAACTCCTACCTATCCAGGATCAACCCCGACACCCCCAACACTTGCCCAGCATGTGGAGAGTCTCCGCACGACACCAATCACCAATTCACATGCTCGGCCAAACCTACTCAACTAACATCCCTCTCCCTATGGTCCGACCCTGTTGAAACGGCTCGTTTCCTGGACCTTTCGTTAGTTGAGCTTGAAGATAATAATTGAGGGAGCCCGCCAGCCCAGTGGGGTGTAGCTAGCCGCTACAACAACACAAACAACAACACCACCAACAACAACAACAACAACAACAACTGTTTTGACAGACGATGTATCTGTAGGTGAGCGACCAAGGCAAATAATCAGCGACAGAGAAGCCGCTTTCACCTCGAATCTCTTCAAAGATTACTGTGGAAGTGAGGCGATTGAGCATTTGCTCATAGCGACGGATGTGCCTCGCGGCAATGGTCAAGTCGAGAGAATACTCCGTGTAATAGTGCCGATGATGGCGAAGCTAAGCCATGAGAATCCAGGGAGCTGGTATAAGCATGTCGGCCGCTTCCAGCAATTTTTGAACAACACACCGCCGCGCAGCACCATGATCTCGCCATTCAGGATCCTAACTGGGACTGAGATGCGCATGCAAGGTATTCCGCAATTGCAAGAGCTATTGGAAGAGGAACACATCGATGAGTTGAGCGCAGAAAGAGAAGTGCGTCGTCTAGCGAGTGACAACATCGTCGAAATGCAGGAGAATCGCAAAACTTTTAATAAGCATCGACGGGCCGGGAATGAGTATGCCATAGACGAGCTAGTAGCAATCAAGCGAACGCAATACGGTTCAGGACTCAAGTTGAAGCCGAAATTCCTTGGGCCATACAGGGTAGCAAAGATTATGCGACGAGGACGTAATGCAGTAGAAAAGGTCCAGGAGGGACCAGGACGCACAATAACCGTAGCGGAATTCCTAAAGAACCTAAAGAAATGGAACCCATCATCCGAGGCCGAATGATCGCACAGGATGGCCGAATGTGGGAAGTGACGTACGCAACCTACGTGTTCACGAGGACGAATTGGACAGTGAGAACAGGACTATAGACTGATCGACGAATACAACACTGACAAGACTTGAACGGGCCGCACTGAACATACCCAACGAACATAACGAACGAAAGGACACAGTCTGTAAGAAACCGCCATCAAGCGAAGTTAGACTTTTTAATAGTATTAACAATTGTGTGTATTTTAAAATAAACGCTCAATATAACCAAACTGGTGTTTAATTTAATAAAAATACTACAAAGTGGTGTCAAGTAGTGGCATACAATCCACAGCCGGAATATCGTGTCGAAATTGAATAGTGAATTTGTAACTAAACGTATGTACAATCATACACATGCGTACGAGCAGAAAACTTTTTGAAACTTTAAATTAAAATACATTTTAAATAAAAATTTGAACGAATAAACGTGGACAGTGCGATCAAATTGTTGAAATTGCGTAAGATTTGAATAAATCTAGTTTGCATACATATGTACACACGCACGAATGTAAAAGAACATTTTTGTAGCGCATTTTTTTTTTCGTTGGAATAGTCACGCCACAAAACCGTTACCTCGCCAAGTAACGATAACAAGTGGCGAGAAAAGCAGATTTGGTGCTGGTAGCACCAATAAACAGCGCATGCAGCAGAAGTATCTGCGTCGGTCAAAGCAGCGACAGTACAACGATAACAGTATTAGCGACGGCGGTAGCCTAAAGTGCAGCAGGAGCGACAGCTTCGTCAATAGTAGCAGCAGAATTGACAGCGTCGTAAGAATAGCAGCGGTGCTAGCAGAGCAGCAGTATTATTAAGCAGCATAGCTTCAGCAAGTGCAATAGCAGTAGCGATAAACAGCGACAACAACAAGAATAAGCCTAGTAGACTTCAGCTGGGGAAGGCCACAGAGCAGCTAAGTTGTTTTACCGTATTTTAGTTCAAACAATCAAACATACAAATCTAAGAAATATACATATATATTTTGTACCGTTTTATATGTTCATACGTGTATCGCAGCATAATCGAAATTAATATTGTATTAATTTATACATAAATGTGTTAGTACATAACGCAGAAAAAAGTACAGTAGAGTGCAAACATATTTAGCAAAAATATATATAAATAATTTCAAGCAATTTGAGCTGAGATACTAAGTATCTACTTTTCTATTTAATACACTGTATAACACATGGACCGTGGCCAAATTTTATCATTGACAGTGGACGGACTGAAGGATCATTTAGAAGAGTTGTGTTTAGAGACCAACGGACGTAAACAGACTTTGAGGGAGCGACTCATGGAACACTACGGCCTGAATGTGAGCGATGGCGAAGATGTCGATTTTGATGACGCAGTTAGTGGTCCTAGCACAAACCGCTCCGTGACTGGGCGTTCAGCATTCACACTCCGAGATATTGACGACTCCTTATGCAAATTCAGCGGTTCCGGCTGGAAGATTTCGAAGACAATGCAATAGCCGTGCAATGGAGTGATCTCCAAAAATTTATCTACACTACGCAGCTGCTGAAGGGTGGGCGAAACTTTTTATTCTTTTTTTTTTTTTGGTTATAAAAACTCTTTAATTTTTTTATTCGTAGCCAAAGCGGTGTGAACAGCTGGGATTCATTGAGGTCTATTCTACGCTCAGTGTTTGGAATCTCCATGTCGTCCGCCGGGATACATCGAGCCCTGCGGAGTCGCCGTCAGCGAAAAGGAGAAGATCTGCGGGAATACTTTTGCGCGATGATGGAGATAGTGAAGCCAATTGACTTAGATGATTCCAGCCTGATAGAATACTTCATCGAAGGTATCGCAGACAGCCGGTCCAACAAAAGCAACCTCTACCAAGCAAAAAGCTTAAAAGATTCGAAGGAAGAAATCCGCATCTACGAAAGAGTTCGATCCAGCAATCCTGCGTCCACAAAAGCGAATAAGGCAGCTCCATCAACAAAATTTACTCCAAGCTTCGGAGCAACAGAGAGACGATGTTTCAACTGTGGTGACCGATCTCACTTTGCTAGAAGTTGTCCGCGTAAAAACAACGAAGGCCATCGCACCAGCGAATGTAAAGACGGGAGGAGAGCAACAAAGCCAGAAAGAGTGCCAATGAACATGATGACCATGCAACGGAGCGGCTTGATCTTCAAGCAAATCTTCTTCAACATGCCAAATCAGACTGTATCGGCACTTATTTATACAGGGTCAGACCTGTGTCTAATGCGGCACGATACCTTGTTGATGTTGCAGTTAGATGTCGAGTTGAGCAGTGACAAACAGCGACTAATGGGTATTGGTAACGGCGCAATGACAACATTGGCAACGCTGTCCTCAAACATGTTGACCTTATCGTTACGGAAGACGGAGCCGTGTTGCAAAGATTATGCGACGAGGACGTTATGCAGTAGAAAAGGTCGGCGACCATGAGGGACCAGGACGCACAATAACCGTAGCGGAATTCCTAAAGAACCTAAAGAAATGGAACTTATCATCCGAGGTCGAATGATCGCACAGGATGGCCGAATGTGGGAAATGACGTACGCAACCTACGTGTTCACGAGGACGAATTGGACAGTGAGAACAGGACTAAGACTGATCGACGAATACAACACTGATAAGAGTTGAACGGGCCGCACTGAACATACCCAACGATAGACTTTGAAAAAACGAACGAAAGGACACAGTCTGTAAGAAACCGCCATCAAGCGAAGTTAGACTTTTTAATAGTATTAACAATTGTGTTAAATGTATTTTAAAATAAACGCTCAATATAACCAAGCTGGTGTTTAGTTTAATAAAAATACTACAAAGTGGTGTCAAGTAGTGGTGTACAATCATACGCGTGCGTACGAGCAGAAAACTTTTTGAAACTTTAAATTAAAATACATTTTAAATAAAATTTGAACGAATAAACGTGGACAGTGCGATCAAATTGTTGAAATTGCGTACGATTTGAATAAATCTAGTTTGCATACATATGTACACACGCACGTATGTAAAAGAACATTTTTGAAGCGCATTTTTTTTCGTTGGAATAGTCACGCCACAAAACCGTTACCTCGCCAAGTAACGATAACAAGCGGCGAGAACAGCAGATTTGGTGTTGGTAGCACCAATAAACAGCGCATGCAGCAGAACTCTCTGCGTCGGTCAAAGCAGCGACAGTACAACGATAACAGTATTAACGACGGCGGTAGCCTAAAGTGCAGCAAGGCAGCAGGAGCGACAGCTTTGTCAATAGTAGCAGCAGAATTGACAGCGTCGTAAGAATAGCAGCGGAGCTAGGAGAGCAGCAATATTATTAAGCAGCATAGCTTCAGCAAGTGCAATAGCGGTAGCGGTAAACAGCGACAACAATAAGAATAAGCCTAGCAGAGCAGCTAAGTTGTTTTACCGTATTTTATTTCAAACAATCAAACATACAAATCTAAGAAATATTTGTATTTTGCACCGTTTTATATGTTCATATGTGTAACGCAGCATAATCGAAATTAATTTTGTTTTCAATTATACATAAATGTGTTAGAACATAACGATGAACAAAGTACAGTAGAGTGCACATATTTAGCAAAAATATACATATATTTGGTGTTTTTCTGAAAATACGTTTATTCTTAAACACGAAAATGATATAACAATAAAATGAATTGTAATTCGTTTTACTCCTTATTATAATCACATTGAGATTTTTTACAAAAGATGATATTTGATATTTTAATTTGTTCGAAGAAAGGCATACGGACTTGTCGCGACGAGATACGTTGAAAGAAGAGAGCGGTGAAAAAAATGTAATGCCAGATTTTTATTTTTAACAGTTTATTCTACGCTGGGTTGCATTGGTACATGTCGCTGCAGGCGTGTTGCCACAGTACTCCCGGTCCAGACGAAGCTACCTGTACCGAAATGGGAAGTTTACTCGTCTGCCACTCCGGGTAGATTTCGTCGATATAAGCTGCGGGGCCTGCGTTGGATCTTCTGGTTGTGCGGATCGGAGTGGAACTTCGGAATCTTCGTTGGCTAATAATGCGGCCTTGAGGCGATCGATGCTGACGTTATTGTATCGCCCTCGAATGAGCAGTTTGAAAAACTTTGGCGACCGCTTTACGACGGGATACGGTCCGTCGTACGGATGAGTTAATGAAGGTCGAATCGAGTCATTCCGCACGAATACGTGGGATGCCGAGTGTAATGCAGGCGAGACAAACACTCTCGGAGTCGAATGATGGGCTGTCTGTGTAGGGCGAAGTCTTTGCATCGCTGATCGGAATTGTGATACTGCTGCCTCCGTCACTTCTTTAAAATTTGCTTCCTGGAAAAACTCGCCAGGTATCCGCAGCGTAGAGCCATAAACAAGCAAGGCGGGGCATGCGTGTATGTCAGGCTTATGAGCTACGCGGAGGCCGAGCAATATCGTAGGTAAATGGTGTACCCACCTGGTCGGGTCGTGGCACAAAATAGCACCTTTAAAGCTTCGATGAAACCTCTCAATAATACCGTTTGACTGCGGGTGGTATGGTGTTGTCCGAATATGTGTCGCGCCGATAGCTTTTACTAATTCGGCGAATACTGCGGAATCGAACTGTCGACCCTGGTCCGAAGAAATAAATAAAAACGCCTTCGCGACGGACTCTGCGGAGATATCCGGCATCGGAGCTACCTCAGGCCAGCGGGTATATCGGTTAATCATCGTAAGGCAATAACGTTGTCCTTCGCAAGGTGGAAAAGGGCCGACAATATCGATGTTAACATGAGCGAAACGTTCGTTTGGCACTTCGTAGAATGCTGGTGCAGATCGTGTGTGTCGCAGAATTTTAGATCGTTGGCACGCCTCGCAGTTTCGTACGAATGTCGCTACGTCTTTT
Organism: Philophylla caesio; assembly: GCA_963971545.1. Classification (NCBI taxonomy): domain Eukaryota; kingdom Metazoa; phylum Arthropoda; class Insecta; order Diptera; family Tephritidae; genus Philophylla; species Philophylla caesio. Next base: position 6,717,167 of record OZ020605.1, read on the forward strand.
CTTATGCCGGGCCAAACGAATCTTGGTGTGAGCAGGTTTGCAGTTGCGCGAACGCCTGGGTGTAACAAGCCGTGCGTCTTCGTAAGTAAAGTCCTGCGGAATTCGTGAGGCACGTAGGGTCGAATGTTAGTAGACGACGTGTCGCATACCAGTTGGACGTCACTGTTGGGGATCGAAAAATGTTTTAGCACTAGCGAACTAGTCTGCGTGCCAGACTCGTATAGCAACGATTGCAGATATTCATCGGTTTTCTGCGCTGCTGCGACTTTCTCGTAGTCAATTATCTCGTTAATCACCTGTATGCGTGAAAGCAGGTCGGCTGTGACATTTTGCTTTCCAGGTGTATGGCGAATGTCGGTGGTAAATTGGCCGATGACATCGAGTTGCCTTATTCGGCGAGGAGAAACTCTCTCTGTCTTCTGGCGAAAAGCGTAGATGAGGGGGCGGTGATCCGTGACGATGTAACATCTTCGGCCTTCGATCATGTATCGGAAGTGACAGAGTCCCTGGTACGCGGCGGTCAGCTCGCGGTCGTATGTGCTGTAATTTCGTTGCGCGCTGGTGAGCTTTTTTGAGTAGAACCCGAGTGGCTCCAATTCCCCGTCCACGATTTGGTGTAAGGCGGCCCCAACGGCTACATCTGACGCGTCGACGTATAGAGCTAACTCTGCCCTTGGAACCGGGTGCACCAATAATGTCGCATTGACTAACTCTGACTTGCAATGTTCGAATGCGGCTTCCGCCTCATTGTTCCACACTAGTCGCGTGCGATCATTTTTCTTGTTGCCCGTAATCAGCTGTAGTAGATGCGATTGGTAGGCGATAGCCCTCGGTAGGAATTTTCGATAAAAGTTTACCATAGCTATAAAACTTTTTAACTCCTTAGCTATCGTTGGTTTAGCGAAGCCGCGAATTGCTGTAATTCTCTCGGGTAAGGGGCAAATCCCTTTAGCGCTGATCAAATGGCCTAGAAAACTCAGTTCGCTCTTTCCAAATACGCATTTGGAAACATTGATTGTGAGTTTGTTTTCGCGGACACGTTGCAGGGCGGCACGAACATCTCGACGATGTTGCTGGATTGATGGCGATGCTATACAGATGTCGTCTATGTAAGGGAACGCGCAATCTAGCCCTCGCAAGACCTCGTTTATCAGCCTCTGAAACGTTTGAGCGGCGTTACACAGTCCGAATGTCATGAACCGGAATTCGAACAATCCGAATGGCGTGGTTATCGCCGTTTTCGCGATGTCGTCGTCGTGTATAGGCACCTGATGAAAAGCACGTTGGAGGTCGATTTTTGAAAAAACTACCTTCCCTTGAAGATTGGAGGTAAAATCTGATAAGTACGGCAAAGGGTATCGGTCGGGCACGGTTTGTGCGTTGAGTGCGCGATAATCGCCGCAAGGCCTCCAAGACCCGTCGCCTTTGCGTACCATGTGCAGCGGACTTGCCCAGCTGCTGCTTGACGGCCGGCAAGTGCCTGATTGGACTAAAAAATTAAATTCGTTCCGCGCTGCGGTCAACATCTCGGGCGAAAGGCGTCGCGGCCGGGAAAATACCGGTTGACCCGTTGTAACTATGCGGTGCTCAACCGTGGATTTGATCGAAGGCCCGCAAGGAGGAAGTTTGGTGATATCTTCGTACTCGACTAACAAATCGGCAAACGGTTCGTTTGGGTTGACTGCTTTTATTTGAGTAACCTTACGTAATGTAGGATGTTAGCGACGATTGCAATTTGGTGAGATTATCAATAAGTTGGTTGCGACGTAAATCGATCAGAAGATCGTAAAAACGCACGAAGTCTGCTCCGATTATTGGCGTCGTGACGTCAGCAATTAGAAAAGACCACGGAAGATCTCTGCGAAGACCAAGATCCAAATTTATTTGCGTTTCTCCGATGACCTTGATGGTAGACCCATTCGCGGCATATAATTTTGTAGAGGTTGGTCGCATGTTCTGAGGTTTAGCAGTGATGGGCAGGACTGACACGTCAGCACCAGTGTCAACTAGAAACGTTTTGCCTGTACGTCGTTCGTGCACTTGTAGGCGAAGCACTTTGCGTTGTTTTGCGCTGTCTCCGCTGCCGTCCGCCTCGCGCTGCGATGGTCACAATGTTTCGGATTCGGTGCCAACTGCCCGGACTGCTAGTTCTCTTCTACGGCATGGTAAGCGACATTTACGAGCATCAGGGCCATACTTTTGATGGTACCAGCAATCTTGGCTTGAAACGGATGACGGTTCTCGTGAACTTAATGCTGTTCGCGAATTGTGCCGAGTGTTTGCTCTTGGTCGCGAGAACGACCGCTTGCGATTACGAGAGCGTGAACGGACTGTGAACTCTTCGAAACTTTTACCGAGTTCCATTACAGCAACTCGTAGTTCGTGGACATCACTTTGGGGTGTTGCATTAATATTGTTGGCTCGAAGCGGCGCAATAGCATCAACTATAGTGTCGGCTATCTTCGTATACTCAGCCGCAGAACCAGTTGAGGCCGCTACCACTGCTTGAGCAAACTCTGGAAGGCGTTTTATCCAGAGACTCTTGAGCGCCGTGTCGCCGAGTGTGTTGCCAGCGACGCGCCTTATTTCAAAGAAGAGTTCTGACGGCTTCCTGTCCCCTAAAGGCAACTCTGAGAGCACGCGGTTGAGGCGTCGCTACTCGCTGTCGGCAAAGTGCTCAATTATTTTCTGGCTCACATAATCGAACCTGTCGTTTTGTGGAATTGATGCGATGACGTCGCCCAGTTGAGCAAGGACATTAGGGTTTAATGCTGCCAACACAGTCGCTGTCTTCTGCTTATCTGCTGTGATGCCGGAAGCAGTGAACCAAAAATCCATTGAGGTGAACCAGGCCTCAATGTTGGTGCTGGTCATCTGTGGCACTGGTAGCCTGGCGTAAACTACCGCGATGGTATTAGCAGGCGGGACCGTTGCTGCGCTCGGCAAGCCTGCTTCTGCCGTACCTCGTGGCAAGCCGCTGTCGTTAATTTTTTGCCTTCAACTTAAAGTTTGGTTATGCGCTTGCACGTGCTTGTCGGGGTCACCACTTTTGGTGTATTTCTGAAAATAAGTTTATTCTTAAACACGAAAATGATATAACAATAAAAGGAATTGTAATTCGTTTTACTCCTTATTATTATCACGTTGAGATTTTTTACAAAAGATGATATTTGATATTTTAATTTGTTCGAAGAAAGGCATACGGACTTGTCGCCACGAGATACGTTGAAAGAAGAGAGCGGTGAAAAAAATGTAATGCCAGATTTTTATTTTTAACAGTTTATTCCACGCTGGGTTGCATTGGTACTTGTCGCTGCAGGCGTGTTGCCACATATACATATAAATAGTTTCAAGCAATTTGAGCTGAGATACTAAGTATCTACTTTTCTATTTAATATCTACACTGTATAACACATGGACCGTGACCAAATTTTAGCATTGACAGTGGACGGACTGAAGGACTATTTCGAAGAGTTGGGTTAGAGACAAACGGACGTAAACAGACTTTGAGGGAGCGACTCATGGAACACTACGACCGGAATGTGAGCGATGGCGAAGACGTCGAATTTGATGACGCAGTTAGTGGTCCTAGCACAAACCGCACCGGGACTGGGCGTCCAGCATTCACACTTCGAGACTCCTTATGCAAATTCAGAGGTTCCGGCTGGAAGATTTTGAAAACAATGCAATAGACGTGCAATGGAGTGATCTCTAAAAATTTATCTACGCTAAGCAGCTGCTGAAGGGCGGGGCGAAACTTTTTCTTCATTTTTTTTTTTTTGGTTATCAAAACATTAAACTTTTTATTCGTAGCCAAAGCGGTGTGAACAGCTGGAATTCATTGAAGTCTATTCTACGCTCAGAGTTTGGAATCACCATGTCGTGTGCCGAGATACATCGAGCCTTGCGGAGGCGCCGCCAGCGACAAGGAGAAGATCTGCGGGAATACTTGTACGCGATGATGGAGATAGGAAAGCCAATTGACTTAGATTATTCCAGCCTGATAGAATACTTCATCGAAGGTATCGCAGACAGCCGGTCCAACAAAAGCAACCTCTACCAAGCAAAAAGTTTAAAAGATTCGAAGGAACAAATCCGCATCTACGAAAGAGTTCGATCCAGCAATCCTGCGTCCTCAAAAGCGAATAAGGCAGCTCCATCAACAAAATTTACTCCAAGTTTCGGAGCAACAGGGAAAGGATGTTTCAACTGCGGTGACCGATCTCACTTTGCTAGAAGTTGTCCGCGTAAAAAGCTGATGTTTTAAATGCGGAAACGAAGGCCATCGCGCCAGCGAATGTAAAAACGGGAGGAGAGAAACAAAGCCAGTAAGAGCGCCAATGAACATGATGACCATGCAACGGAGCGGCTTGATCTTCAAGCAAATATTTTTCAACATGCCATATCAGACTGTATCGGCACTTATTGATACAGGGTCAGACCTGCGTCTAATGCGGCACGATACCTTGTTGATGTTGCAGTTAGATGTCGAGCTGAGCAGTGACAAACAGCGACTAATGGGTATTGGTAACGGCGCAATGACAATAATGGCAACGATGTGCTCAAACATGTTGACCTTATCGTTACGGAAGACGGAGCCGTGTTGCAAAGATTATGCGACGAAGACGTTATGCAGTAGAAAAGGTCGGCGACCATGAGGGACCAGGACGCACAATAACCGTAGCGGAATTCCTAAAGAACCTTAAGAAATGGAACCCATCATCCGAGGCCGAATGATCGCACAGGATGGCCGAATGTGGGAAATGACGTACGCAACCTACGTGTTCACGAGGACGAATTGGACAGTGAGAGCAGGACTAAGACTGATCGACGAATACAACACTGACAATAGTTGAACGGGCCGCACTGAACATACCCAACCATAGACTTTGAAAAAACGAACGAAAGGACAGAGTCTGTAAGAAACCGCCATCAAGCGAAGTTAGACTTTTTAATAGTATTAACAGTTGTGTTAAATGTATTTTAAAATAAACGCTCAATATAACCAAACTGGTGTTTAATTTAATAAAAATACTACAAAGTGGTGTCAAGAAGTGGCATACGATCCACACGTTCGTGTCGAAATTGAATAGTTAATTTGTAACTAAACGTATGTACAATCATACGCGTGCGTACGAGCAGAAAACTTTTTGAACTTTAAATTAAAATACATTTTCAATAAAATTTGAACGAATAAATTGTGCGAATAAACGTGGACAGTGCACGCATGTATGTAAAAGAACATTTTTGAAGCGCATTTTTTTTCGTTGGAATAGTCACGCCACAAAACCGTTACCTCGGCAAGTAACGATCACAAGCGGCGAGAACAGCAGATTTGGTACTGGTAGCACCAATAAACAGCGCATGCAGCAGACGTCTCTGCGTCGGTCAAAGCAGCGACAGTACAACGATAACAGTATTAGCGACGGCGGTAGCCTAACAGCCCGACAGCTTTGTCAATAGTAGCAGCAGAATTGACAGCGTCGTAAGAATAGCAGCGGTGCTAGGAGAGCAGCAGTATTATTAAGCAGCATAGCTTCAGCAAGTGCAATAGCGAGATCATGGTGCTGCGCGGCGGTGTGTTGTTCAAAAATTGCTGGACGCGATCGACATGCTTATACCAGCTCCCTGGAGTCTCATGGCTTAGCTTCGCTATCATCGGCACTATTACACGTAGTATTCTCTCGACTTGACCATTGCCGCGAGGCACATCCGTCGCTATGAGCAAATGCTCAATCGCCTCTCTTCCACAGTAATCTCTGAAGAGATTCGAGGTGAAATCGGCTTCTCTGTCGCTGATTATTCGCCTTGGTCGCTCAACTACTGATACATCGTCTGTCAAAACAGTCTTCATCTTCACTGGAGATACGGAGTTCTTAGATGGCTTATACGCCTGTATCAAACTTCGCATCTTGCCCGCTTGTGCCTTATCCAAGTGGCACAGGTCTGCCTCGTTTATTACTTCTTTCTTCGTCTCTGCTAAAAACATATGTTACTGAACTCTTCCTGCAGCTCGCTTATCTGACTTGAAGGTCTTCCTACGTGAGGACGGTTATATTCCAATTAAAGGCTTCTCTTCTTTACACCTACTCTTATTTTCGTTAACTGAACTGTTTATTAAATCAGCGCTGCCACAGCGTGTTTAGGTTGCAAAATAATCAGGTGTACCACATTACCCGGCTATACCACATTACCCTCCGTTCCTCTATTAAATAGAAAAGTAGATACTTAGTATCTCAGCTCAAATTGCTTGAAACTATTTATATATGTATATTTTTGCTAAATATGTGCACTCTACTGTACTTTGTTCATCGTTATGTTCTAACACATTTATGTATAATTGAATACAATATTAATTTCGATTATGCTGCGATACACATATGAACATATAAAACGGTACAAAATACAAATATTTCTTAGATTTGTATGTTTGATTGTTTGAACTAAAATACGGTAAAACAACTTAGCTGCTATGTGGCCTTCCCCCGCTGCAGTCTACTAGGCTTATTCTTATTGTTGTCGCTGTTTACCGCTACCGCTATTGCACTTGCTGAAGCTATGCTGCTTAATAATACTGCTGCTCTGCTAGCACGACCTTGTCAATTCTGCGGCAACTATTGACGAAGCTGTCGCTCCTACCGCCGTCGCTAATACTGTTATCGTTGTACTGTCGCTGCTTTGACCGACGCAGAGAGTTCTGCTGCATGCGCTGTTTATTGGTGCTACCAGCACCAAATCTGCTGTTCTCGCCACTTGTTATCGTTACTTGGCGAGGTAACGGTTTTGTGGCGTGGCTATTCCAACGAAAAAAAATGCGCTTCAAAAATGTTCTTTTACATACTAAGTATCTACTTTTCTATTTAATACACTGTATAACACATGGACCGTGACCAAATTTTAGCATTGACAGTAGACAGACAGAAGGACTATTTCGAAGAGTTGGGTTAGAGACAAACGGACATAAACAGACTTTGAGGGAGCGACTCATGGAACACTACGGCCTGAATGTGAGCGATGGCGAAGATGTCGATTTTGATGACGCAGTTAGTGGTCCTAGCACAAACCGCTCCGTGACTGGGCGTCCAGCATTCACACTTCGAGACTCCTTATGCAAATTCAACGGTTCCGGCTGGAAGATTTTGAAGACAATGCAATAGACGTGCAATGGAGTGATCTCTAAAAATTTATCTACGCTAAGCAGCTGCTGAAGGGCGGGGCGAAACTTTTTCTTAATTTTTTTTTTTTGGTTATCAAAACTTTAAACTTTTTATTCGTAGCCAAAGCGGTGTGAACAGCTGGAATTCATTGAGGTCTATTCTACGCTCAGAGTTTGGAATCACCATGTCGTCTGCCGAGATACATCGAGCCTTGCGGAGGCGCCGCCAGCGACAAGGAGAAGATCTGCGGGAATACTTGTACGCGATGATGGAGATAGGAAAGCCAATTGACTTAGATGATTCCAGCCTGATAGAATACTTCATCGAAGGTATCGCAGACAGCCGGTCCAACAAAAGCAACCTCTACCAAGCAAAAAAGTTAAAAGATTCGAAGGAACAAATCCGCATCTACGAAAGAGTTCGATCCAGCAATCCTGCGTCCTCAAAAGCGAATAAGGCAGCTCCATCAACAAAATTTACTCCAAGTTTCGGAGCAACAGGGAAAGGATGTTTCAACTGCGGTGACCGATCTCACTTTGCCAGAAGTTGTCCGCGTAAAAAGCTGATGTTTTAAATGCGGAAACGAAGGCCATCGCGCCAGCGAATGTAAAAACGGGAGGAGAGAAACAAAGCCAGTAAGAGCGCCAATGAACATGATGACCATGAAACGGAGCGGCTTGATCTTCAAGCAAATATTTTTCAACATGCCATATCAGACTGTATCGGCACTTATTGATACAGGGTCAGACCTGCGTCTAATGCGGCACGATACCTTGTTGATGTTGTGGAGCGCCAGGGCTCCGCTAACACTCGCTGTTGTTATTGCTGTTGCTGCTGCCGCTGCTACTGCTGTCGTGGTGAAGGCCAATTAAATTAAAATAAAAAACAAGACTTATCGGGTTGAAGTCGCGCCAAGGAATGGCGTTCTTTATTTTTTCACTTACATACTAAACTTAGCTGTAATTACAAACTAGTACTAAATGTAATAGAACTTAGATGTAGGGTCGTATTTTATAAGCTTAGTACTAAATTAATTATCTTATTAGGTAGGGTTGCCACTTGTAATTTCTTTCCATTACATCATCCTCCTTTGAAAAAGAAGGATGTAGCAAGGTGATCAGTCTTGCTATATCCTTCTGCACATAATTAATAGAAAATTTTCATTATTTGTTTATAAATTTACATGTAAGTATGCCATGTAACTTAAAATTAACAATAATTTTAGTCTTATAAGTTAAGTTTTTAAAAGATATTTTAAAATTAGTTTATTATTCTAATTTTAATAGCCATAATATTAGATATAAATGTATGTAGATGTTTATATTGTATGATTAAGTGTATTTTTGAATTATATAGGCTTAAATTAAAAAGATGAAGTTTATTCAGTTTTACATTACCATTCTTAGGGTAAGTGTAAATTTAAATTTATATTTTGAATATATTTTTTTTCATACATATTTTAATTTTCATTGTATGTTAATCTTAATATCGTTAAAGTTTTTGTTGCTAATTTTTATATAAGACTTATAAAAAATTTTGAATTTTCTTTTTGTTTTGTACAGGTGTGGTTTAATTTTGTTTGTTTTAACATATATCAATAGTAAAGTATAGCATTAGCCATATCTATAAAATTTTTATTCAATTCATTTTGTGTATACGGTTTTTGTGTACTGTCTTTTCTTTCTTTTTCTCTCTATCAAAAATTGTTACGTTTACACCGTCAATTTTTGTTATAACGTACGGGCCTTGGTATATGTTTGCATGTTTATCTCGTGGTTCTTTTTGAATTAAAACCAAATCATTTATGTTAACTGATAAAGGACGCGCGGTTTTATCATATAGATTTTTATTTCGCGTTTTATGTTTGTTAATAAGTTCTTTTGCGAGTACGTGTGATTTTTGCATACTATATTTTACTTCCTTTGCATAATTTTCAACGTTATATATTGGATCGATTTTTTCTTTTTTCTGTTGTAAAATAGAACTCATCTTGTAAGTTTTATTCATCGTTCAAAAATAATTGTTATTTTGTAAGTTTTACTAAACACTCACTGGTCTTAGTAATCGTATTCTTATTACATACATCCACCCGCAGAAATAAGTAAACAGTGATATTATTTACAATATTGGCCATGTTTTTCATGTTTAATATTTTTCGTACATTTTATATAAAACTATAGTAAAATCCAACAAGTATCAAAACATGTTCAACACTATTTTAAAATTCTGTATCAGAATGTTCCGAAACTTTTCAGTTATGCAGTTTTGTACCCCGTTTAAATTTAATATAATAAAGTGCAGGTTTTTAATGTCTGAAAACTCCCGTAGATTTGTAATAATTTTTATCGCTGGCGGGGTTGATAATATTCTTCCATATAACGCATAAGCAAAATTTATCGACGGTCTTAGCACTTTCCATTGATTTGAAGAGTTGCGAGAGTTTTTTTCAACAAGCAAAGTTTTGAAGGTGAGTGACTGTACATACGTACATATATTTATAACTATTTTACAAACGTAATTGCTGCACTGGTACAGTTAAGCGAATATTCATGTACAGGGTGTGTCCCAGAAATTCCTTGTGAGTACAATTATTATTTATCAGAAAATCGAAACTTATATAAATTTCGATTTTCTTTGAATTATTGGGATTCCATGTTCCTAAAATAAATAAAAGAACTCACATTTTATCGCCTTTTCAAGAATAGTATCAGCTTATATCAACATTCTCGAATATCTATAATTTTTTCTAACCCTGTATGTTCGCATTTACATGTACTCGTACACACATTACATACAAAAATTCGCATCTGCGGTCATAAGCAATAACAGCTTAAATCGAAAATCTTACTTTCGACGAATCGAATATCTATTTGCTAAATATACCCAAACCATCACCTTAAGCAAGACAGTTTTATTAATAACTTTTGAGAAGGTAATGATATCTACCTGGGGAATTTGTGGAAATATGATATTTTGTTAGTAATGTAATATGCAAGTAGGTAAATCGAGCTTAATCTCTCTTAAGTAGGTTTTGGTTGTTATTCCTTGAGCTCTCGAATGCTCTTAAAGTGGATAACCGAAAGGTAATATTGATATAACCACATGTTGGAAATATTTTGTGCGAGTGTAACGTCGTTAAGATTTTCGGTCAAAGTGATTTCAAGCTAATTAATAAAGCATCACTAATTAAATTAGTTCATACAAATACTTTATAATGGGTCGTAAAAGTGAAGTGAAAGTAAGGGAGTTTTTTAAGTTTACTAAAGAAAAAGTGGAGTCTGAATGCAAAATTTGCAAGAGATGCTTTAAAGGAAACTATTTGTCTAAT